>CM062816.1:233876989-235076989 GCA_031772625.1 Pinus tabuliformis | reverse complement strand
GGGAGGCTAAGAGGTCGATTCTCCATGCTTTTCCTTCAATGATTTCTCTAATTCTTATTCAGTCTCCTTCAGCTGCTCATTAAGTTTTAGGACTAAATCCATCGGTTCTTCTTCAGACCTTTTTTGTATGACCTTAGCAGTCTGTGGGTGTCGTGAAGGAGGAAACTTTAGCTACTTTCTTAAGGTAGCTATGTCTTCATATTTCTTTTTAATTAAGGCTTTTACAGCCTTCACATATTTAGGATCATGACCCAACCCAATTATAATTTCTTCTAACGATTTAATCTTGTTTTCTTCAGCCTGTGAAGAGGCTTTCTCCAGCTGTAGTTGGGTAGTTGTATTGTTCAGAGAATTTTCCAGCCTTTGGGCTATCATGGCCTTCCTCATCAGTGTAGAGTAGACCTTCTCCCCTATCTATTTGTGCAATTGAATCTGGTCCAGGGGATTGATGTCCTTTGCCATTACCTCAAAATTAGTCTTGAGGTATTCTGCAGCTGATTGAGGCTGTTGAACCTTGGGCTTGAAAAAAATCATTATCATTTTACCTTCTTTAATGTCATAGGCTGACATCAACTTGTTTTGATTAGTGGGAGCCATTTTCAAATACTAATTGTAAACTTGAATCCTTAATGGCTCATTTCTGACTTTTATTTCTTTGAACTTTTTCTTGATCTCTGGGTTTTCTTTTCCTAGGGGCCTGAAAGATGATACTTCTGCACTCGGTTGTCTTTCCAATTCATGTCTTTGTGAGCTAGAAGGTGTCCCTCCTATTGGGAAAGTTTGATGACTATCAACGTCTTCTCTTCTTTGGCTATTAGTATTCTCTTCATAAAGTTCTTATTTTGAAAGAGGACTCAGCTTGTGCCTCTTAGCACTGGGCTGTTCAGAGGGTCCACTAGTAGGGGTAGCTACTTTCCCATCTCTCTTTTTAGTCCTCTCCTCATTCATAGGAGTCTATAATATTGGTGGTTCTCCCACATTGAATTGAGTTGGAGGAATTTGTATGTGGGCCTGCTCTTTGGAAGTTTCAAGTTGTTTAGACATTATAGACTGTTCTGTAGCATGTGTGCTTGTTTCTATTTCTTTACCCTTGGATGTCCCTGTGGCTGGTGTATTGATTTGCTGTGAGTGCCTTTCAGAGGTCCTAGCTACTGAGGCACTTATTCCTGATTATAACTTTCGAGAAGTATCATAATGTACCTGTCCAAAAGAATCTAAGTCAAGAGTCTTTTCAATATCTCTCATTACATTTTCTATGTTGACCTGTTCACTATCAGTAGCTACTAAGGTCCCTTCTCTCCATTCATCCATGTTGGCAAACATTTCAATTTCTGGAATTCTATGATGCATATATGGAGACAACCTATTCTTCATTCTTCCATCACAGATAAAGCCATGAGGGTCATATGGGGCCCAACCAAAACATTTTTGTAATCTAAGGTATTCTTCTAGAATTCTCTCTGCTACATCCCCTACTTCTCTAGTGTTGTAGATGAAAGGGCCTAATTGATGTTTGATCCTGAGATGTGTTTTCTTTTTGGCTTTAGTAAAATGGATCAAATCCGATTACACGTCTACCTATAGTATTCCAATGCAAACATTCACATTGGAACATAGTTTGGTAACTTGATCGGGGAAATTTCACACCCATAGATCCTAATTTCTATAAAGTTATGGTATAGATACCAATCACCCACTTTGCACTGCTTCGAAAGTTGAAAGATCTATTTAATGTCACCGCTGATCTTGGGAGGGGAAACCCCTGTCAATAAGGTGGTTGCTGGATGAACAAATTGATCAATGAACTCATTATAGGAGTAAAGGGTTTCAAGGGAATCATGGAAGACGGCAGACTAGAAGATTACAGACCTTGTATTGCCTTTGGTATCAAGTTTCATGACAGAGAATTGGAAATTTTCTGACTGATAATAAAGCATGATATGATATATAAAGGTGGTATACTTGAAAACTCTTTCATTTTCCAGTCTCATGAACTGGTCATGAATCTTATCAGCAATATAAGAGGCATAGTCATACTTGACAGTAGGGGGCTATCCAAGAGAAAAGATTGATAACAAAACTAGGGTTAACTCATCAATGAACTCACTAATACTAAAACCCATTACTAAAGATATCATATCAACTATGAGTCTTCCCTTATCTGTGAAGAAAGTTTGCATATAAGGAGGTGGGCAATTAGGCTGATGTTTTCGTAGCATGAAAGTCTGACAGAGGTGATTAAGTTTGTCTTGGGATAATTTAGTTGATTTCTTAAGTAAATCTCCCATGGAGAGGGGAGTGAGAGCTTGACTGGAGTGAAATTGTAACATTTCATTGATTGACTTGGAAGTCCTAGGATATCATAGCTATTCAGGTAGTCATCTCAACATTGGCAAAAGACTTTATGGTGATTTTTATCAATAGTAAGGTCTCTTATCTCGAAGTCTCTATCGACCAAAGGCAGATAATCTAAATCTCGGTGAGGGGCATTTAGAAGTGCAAAATTCAAAGCCAAAATGGTTTCCATGTCTGGTTCTTGTGGATTCAGATGGAAACTGTGGTTTTCTATGTGAAATGGGCAACCCAAAGGCTATAGGAGACTTAAATGATGAAAATATTGACTGAATTACTATGAATTTTGTGATTTTTCGTCAATTGATAGTGGAAAAGAAGTATTTGTAGGGTTTTAATCAGGATTTTGATAAATACCTTTTTTTGGGAATGAGCAATGAAATGGAGGTGTTGGGCACAGCTGGAGGGTTCTGGTCAGCATCGGCTATAAGATTTTGGAGCAGGTTGGAGACTGGAAGCTTGAAATAGTTGACCTCGATGTTCATTTGCATGGGCGCATAAGTGTACAGTATAAAGTAGTGAAAGTGACTTATTTGTTTTGTTTACAAAGTAAAAAGTTCAAAGGTTGGCGGGGTTTTGGATTTTAGGTGGGTGATGTCAGCGGAAAATGATATGAAATTTTTGTCGTATGCAGAAAGGCAGTAAGTGGTTTCATATCACACCACTTTTGGGGAAAGGTGATAATAGACCTTGGGCCAACGATTCCATAGAGCATTCGACGTGTGGTAGAGGTGCTACGAGAAAATTTCTTTGTGATCGCGTGCTAACATGGAGTCACAAAGGGTTATGTGATATTGATAATGGTCGTCAGATCTTGAGGACGTGATCAGATAGTTGATGGAGGATGTGATATGCAAAGTTTTAACAAAGGCGGACCCTATGTAATTAAGAATTAATTTAATCATATCGGGAGTGGCGGGATTGACTGGTAAGGTTATTAATTAACCGTGAGGGTTAATTAATCCTGTTTTAGGCAGCGGGGGATTAAGGCTCTTAATGAATTATGGATTAACTCATTAATCCTATTTTAAGCATTGATTATGGTTATATTCATCCAGGGGTGGGATATATAACATTTTGGGCATATTTAATATGATTATATAATACGGGAAAGGGTAAACGTTATAAGGGAATTATACAATATAAGTTAAAAGTTAATATGATAATGAAATGAAAAAGCACAAGTATAAAAACATTCGATATGTGTAGTTTAAACATAGGCTTGGAGTGAAAAAGGGTTTATATGAGAAATATCTATAATTTTCCTAAGTAAACTAGAATTTTACTTAGGAAAAGAATTATGAAGGTGAGTGAGTGATCTATCAATGATTTTAGGTACTTTACGCTTTATAAACTATTGGGCTAAGGGTTTGGTCCCTCCAAAAGTCAGAGAAATGCTCTGAGCCCCTCTAATTTAGTAAATGTAGTAGTACTTGGGGGAAATTAGTGAAAATTTAGGGAAAATGAGAAGGGAAGTTAATTATTTGACCTTGCTTTGCTTGAAATGCTTTCAATGTAATGTCTACCTTGGACTTGTGATGAAAATAAAAGATTAACACATTTAGAATCATCATTCATCACATGTAATTATGTAACATCATCTACCTACCCTACCTACTTTAACCTAATATTTTTTCTTATTTATTTGGGTGCACTTAGACTCACAAACCCTTATCAAACTTTTCTTTTATTTTACATGTATATATCTATCTAAGTCTAGCCTTATTACATCCAAGGGCTCAGATTCAACTATTGAGCTCCTTTTATTCACTCTTCCTACCTACTTATCTGCCAATATTAAACAATTTGGTCAGATCTTTATTCTTTATTTCTAAAACATGAAATTCAAATATGAACTAGCCAAGCTTAAGCTGTTTGACTATTCATCAATTATGGCATAAGTTAACAAGCTACACACAATTGTTTGTTGTACACAAGTAAAAAAGTAGTGGCATTTAGACTTGCACACTTACCTTAGTATTTCTTTTGGTTGGGTTCATTTTCTTTCACTTTTTTTACCATCTTATTGTTTTTACCCTTTGATTTTTCTTTTAGGGTATACCCTCTTTACATTTTTTAAATTTTTTGATTTTTTGAAAATATGGAAAATCTTTGCAACAAGGAAAGGTATGAACATATTACACAGCTCATCAAGTCAATCATGATATACGACACCTATTGGTATAGGAGAATAACATTGGCTCCACTTGGGGATGGCTTTTCTTGGTGGAAAGTCAAGAACAGCACGTCAGATGGCCTATGAATGATTTTGACTACACTATGGAATCTTCTGTTATGAAACCAGCTGAAGAAAAGATAGAAAAGATAGATCAACGCCTTAGAATTCAGCCTCTTCGAGGGGGCAACCTCCTTTACATTACATAAATGAACAATTCTTGGATGATTCAAATGACAAAACCTCCTTTCTATATATAGGAGTCTAAGGAGTCACAATATAATCCAACCGACCTAACAATAATAATATAAAGCCACAAAAATAACAATAGAGGGATTCTATGGGGCACAGAAATAACAATATGGGGGTAATAGGGGCACAACAATATAAATAAGGGGTATAACTACAATAGTAATGGGGTAATCACTAGTATTATAGGGACCCAACATGCCCCTCTCCTTCAAAAAAGTGTTGTCCTCAACGCTTGAGTAGTTCTGGATACTTCTGCATAAAATTCTCATCCTCCCATGTGGAATCTTCAGCGGATAAGTTCTTCCACTTGATAAGATACTCTGAAATTGATCGATTTCGTAGCTGTCGAGTTCTTGTTTCTGTGACTGCTTCCGGTTCCAATATAATTTTTCCTTCCTCGTCAAGTTCTGGCAATATTGTTTGAATTGGGAGCTTGTCTCCTATAACCTTCTTTAAACATGAAACATGGAAAACTGGGTGCAATCGAGAAGCTGCAGGAAGCTCCAATTTGTATGCCATAGTACCAATCTTTTGCAACACCTTGTACGGACCATAATACTTTGGTGATAATTTATTATCCTTCTTAGCTTGCTTTAGGGACATTTTCTTATATGGTTGTAGCCGTAGGAATACCCAATCACCTACATCAAAACTTCTTTCACTGCGATGTTGATCTGCCTGTTGTTTCATTCTATTTTGTGCCAACACGAGGTTATCCTTTAAGAGTTGGAGGACTTGTTGATGTTTGATGTGATGTTCCACTGCCTGAACCTTAGAATTTTCTCTTAAATATGATGTGATGGATGGTGGTTGATACCCATAAAGTGCCATAAATGGGGTCATTTTTGTTGCTGTATGGAAGGAAGTGTTATACCACCATTCAGCCAGAGGCAACCATTTGACCCATTGTGTCTGTTTATCAGATACAAAGCAACGAAGATATCCTTCCAAACATTTGTTTACTATCTCATTTTGCCCATCAGATTGAGGATGATAAGATGAGCTATGAGCTAACTGAGTACCAAGACAAGAAAATAATTATGTCCAAAAATTTCCAGTGAAAATGGGATCTCTGTCACTTACAATAATCTTTGGGTTTCCATGTAGCTTTTGAACTGTTTCCATAAATGCAGTAGAAACTGTACTGGCTTTAAATGGATGTGATAATGCACAAAAGTGTGCATACTTGGTAAGTCTGTCAACTACCACCATGATGACACTCTTTCCCTCAGACTTGGGTAAACCTGTGATAAAATCCATTGAAACCTCCTCCCAACGTTGGCTTGGAATGGATAAAGGTTGTAATAGACCCGGTGTCTTAATTGTTTCAACTTTATTTTGTTGGCAAACCAAACATTCCGCCACAAACTTTTGAATATCTGATTTAAGGCCATCCCAAAAAAATTCCTTCTTAACCCTGTGGTAAGTTTTTAAAAATCCTGAGTGCCCTCCTAAGGGAGAAGTGTGCAATTCCATAAGAATCTTTTGTTTTAGCTGGGAATTCTTACAGAGGTATAAGCGATCTTTGTACCATAACGAATCATTTTTCCAGCTAAATGTATCAGAAGTACTGGAATCTTGTTGTAGCTTTCGAATAAGTGCCCACACTTCTTCGTCATTCTTCCATTCCTCCCTTGCTTCGTTTATCCAATCTGGTTGGATAATAGAAATGGCACACAACAATGCTTCCACATCCTCATCCTTTCTTGAGAGTGCATCTGCCACCACATTTTGCTTCCCTTTTTTGTAGATGATTTCAAAGTCATAACCCAACATCTTTGTGACCCACTTTTGTTGCTCTTCAGAGGATAATCTTTGTTCTAAAAAGTATTTAAGGCTATCATGATCCGTTTTTACCTTGAAGTGTCTTCCCATTAGGTAGGGTCGCCATTTCTTAAGTGCATGGAGTATTGCCAACATTTCCTTCTCATAAATAGCTTTGCTTAAAAACTTTCCCTTGATTGGACGACTTTCAAAAGCAATGGGTCTTTCATCTTGCATTAGAACAGCACCAATTCCATTTCCTGAAGCATCACATTCCACAATAAAGGTTTTTGTGAAGTCCGGTGTAGCTAAGACCGGTGCTTGGCACATTGCCTCTTTAAGATGTTCAAAGGCCTTTGTTGCTTCCGGAGTCCATGAAAATGAATCTTTCTTCAATAATGTTGTTAGAGGTGCTGCTATTCTCCCATAATTCTTAACAAACTTGCGATAATACCCTGTCAACCCAAGAAATCCTCGCAGATGCTTTATGGATGTGGGGATTTTCCATTCCTTAATGGCTTTAATTTTGCTAGGGTCTACCTTAACTCCTTCATGAGATACAATATGACCCAAATATTCCACCTCCTGGACTCCAAAGAAACATTTGGATCTTTTTGCATATAATTGTTTCTCCTCCAATAGTTGTAGCACCCTGTCAACATGTTCAACATGATCCTTCCAAGACTTGCTGTAGATTAGTATATCATCAAAAAATACTAACACAAATTTTCTAAGGAATGGTTTGAAAATTGAATTCATCAAACCTTGAAATGTTGAAGGTGCATTGGTAAGGCCAAAAGGCATGACCAAAAATTCATAATGACCCTCATGAGTTCTAAATGCCGTTTTCGGAATGTCTTCAATCTTCATTCTGATTTGATGATATCCCGAACGAAGATCCAACTTGGTGAAGTAAATTGATCCATGCAATTCATCCAGTAATTCATCAATGACAGGAATGGGGAACTTATCTTTAATAGTGAGCTTGTTGAGCTCCCTATAATCCGGACACATGCGCCATGATCCATCCTTCTTGTGCACCAATACTACTGGAGCTGAGAAAGAACTTTGACTCGGTTGAATTATACCAGCCTCTAGCATTTCTGCAACCATACGTTCAATTTCACTTTTTTGGACATAGGGATATCTGTACGGCCTGATGTTTGGAGGAACACTTCCTGGAATCAGATGAATAGCATGATCATGATCACGCATAGGTGGGAGACCTTTGGGAGTCTCAAATACCTTGGAATGATTGTCCAGGACTTTTTGGAGATCTGGAGAAATAGATGATTCCAATGTGGAAACATCTAGCGAACATAATTGTGCAATTACACCTCTTTGCTCCTTTTTTAGAAGCTTTGTCATGCCATTAGAGCTGATTATCTTTCCTGGTTTCCCTGCAATACCCCTTAATTCAACTTCCTTTCCTTTCGTAGAAAATTTGATGAAAAGTTCTTGAAAATTAAAAGCTATTGTACCCAAGGATTGTAGCCATTGGACTCCTAGTACAACATCAACACCTCCCATTGGAATGGAAAGCATTGGGCTAGTCAATACATATTCTCCCATGGATAGCTTGATATTATGGCACTTTCCAGAGCAATTTATTGTTCCTCCATTTGCAATCATCACTTGACACTCTGGTGCTGGATATAGGAAGCAATTCAATTCTTTTGCTACCCTACAATGAATAAAATTGTGGGTGCTTCCTGAATCAATCAACACTATTACCTTTTTCTTCTTGATTTGTCCTTCTATCTTGATGGTTTGAGGAGTGGTAATTCCCGCCAATGCATTACAAGATATGGTCGGATTTATTTGTTCTTCATCTAGGCTTTGTTCCTGGAGTATATCCTCTTCTTTTGACCTTTCTTGCTCCTTTTCTTCTTCCTCTTCACAATCTATGTAGAATAATTTCTTCTCAGCACACTTATGACCTTTTGTGTATTTGCTATCACAACTGTAACAAAGCCCTTTTGCTCTTTTTTCTTCCAATTGTTGTGGTGTCAACCTTGTAGGTTGTGGAAGACTAGGGGCAACAACACTTCCGTCTTTATAGTTGTGAGTGGTATGCTTCCTAGTTGCCATAATTTTGCTTTCCATTTTTCTTGCTAACCTGAATGCCTTCTCTAATGAATCAGGTTCCCAAAGGCGAACATCATGTTGGATATTATCCTTTAAAGACCCTATGAACACATCAATCCTATGCTCCTCTGGAATATCTTTTACCCTTATGTTCAATTTTTGGAACTCCTCAATGTGCTCCATTATTGAACCCTTTTGTTTGAGACTTATCAATTGGCTAAAAAAAGTGTTGCTTTTTGTATCCTCATAATGTGCTATCAATTCTTCCGTAAAAATTGCCCAAGTGATAAATTGTTTACGAGAACAAAGCCATTGATACCATACAAACTGATTTGGTTCCAAATATACAGTTTCCATACGTACCTTTTGTGCGTTTTGCACATTATTGAGATCGAAGAATTGCTCCATCTGTAATATCCATGTGGCGGGATCCTTGCCATCAAACTTCCGCATATCGATTTTTGGAACATGGTGAGTCTTTGATCCAACATTAGAGTCTATGGAATCATGATTAACATTTCTTTTGTTCTCATCATGAGTTTCCTTTAGTACCCTTTCACCCTTAGTGACCATTTCTTGTAGCAACTTATTCATATTTATCTTCAATTCTTCCATCTTATCATCCATGCCATCAATTTTAGCGTCCATGCCATTCACCTTAGCTTCCATGCCATCGATCTTAGCTTCCATACCTTTCTTTAAACCATCCATCTTAGCTTCTACATCTTTCCTTAAACCATCTGTTTTAGATTCTGTTGCTTTTTGTGCAAGTGACACTCGTTGCACTTGTTCTTGTAATTTTGATATATCATATAGCATTTCTTCTTCTTCTTGATGAGTCATGCTAGAGCTTTCAAGTTCCTTACTAGGTGTTTGCATTTTATTTCCTCGAGGCATCAGTTACCAATAATAATTCTCTATTACTCCCTTTGAATTCCTTCAAAATAAATTTTCAAACCAAGCTTAAGCAAAAATTTATGAACATCTACACACCTTGTTTCACTTTGTAGGAGCTCAATATTGCCTCTGATGTATCTCTTTACTTTTTTATCATCTAATTCTGAATTTGTGACCTGCAGTAGCCCTCTATGTCCTCTTTCCAATGCCACAAGTCTGAACCAAATTGGATTCTCCAAGGAAGAGTTATGCGAAATCTCCCACAGTGACTTGATTATAGACTAGTTCAGTAGAGTGAACTTGTACGACGTGCCACAAGTCACTGTTTCGATATTTGGATCTCAAAAATGCATACAAGAAACTACAGTCCATCCTCTTTCTTTACCTTCTTACTAAATTTCAATCCGATCCCCAGAGGGAAAGTTATGACGATTTTCCCCAGGTCACCTGTTTTGAATGTAATTCAGGAGTCTGCAAAAAGACCAACTTCCTGAGATCATATCTCCGCAAATGTTGTGCAAAAAGATATGAAATTCGGGCCCAAGATTCAACGTGATTTCGTCTGAAATGGGTTTTTTTTTTTACTTCTGAAACATCACAGAAAGAAAGTTATAGCGAAAATTCCACGATGACCTGTTTGGAGCAGCGAAACCCTAGAATCCAAATCTCTGATACCAAATGTTATGAAACCAGCTCAAGAAAAGATAGAAAAGATAGATCAACGCCTTAGAATTCAGCCTCTTCGAGGGGGCAACCTCCTTTAAGTTACATAAATGAACAATTCTTGGATGATTCAAATGACAAAACCTCCTTTCTATATATAGGAGTCTAAGGAGTGACAATAGAATCTAGCCGACCTAACAATAATAATATAAAGCCACAAAAATAACAATAGAGGGATTCTATGGGGCACATAAATAACAATATGGGGGTAATAGGGGCACAAAAATATAAATAAGGGGTATAACTACAATAGTAATGGGGTAATCACTAGTATTATAGGGACCCAACATCTTCTTTTGTTTGCTGCTTTATTGTATGTAAAACAGTGACATTTCTGAAGCTTAGGGCCTTCTCTTTGGGCTTCAACTCCAACAAGTTACTATCCAATCAAAATTGTGACAATACAAAGGATATAGTATGTACATGTTAACAATTAGGATACATTAATAAGTAGGATCAA
This sequence comes from Pinus tabuliformis, assembly GCA_031772625.1. NCBI lineage: Eukaryota > Viridiplantae > Streptophyta > Pinopsida > Pinales > Pinaceae > Pinus > Pinus tabuliformis. The sequence goes on along the minus strand of CM062816.1, from coordinate 235,066,277 downwards.
AGTAATGTTTCAACATCTGACCATTAACTAGTCCTTCTTCTGTTTCTGTGCCATCCAAGTCTTTTGAATAATATGTATTGTTTCCTTGTAAGTCATAGATAATATAAGGTCTCTTCCATAAGAAGTCAAACTTCCCATGTTTCCCCTTATCCTCTCTTCTGGAATCCCATCTTAACACTTTGTCTCCAAGGTAGAAGTCATCTACCTTGGTCCTTTTATCAAATATCTTCTTGAGCTTCTCCTGCAACACTTGGGATGTTTGATACACCTCCTCTCTGGTCTGCTGTAGATTGGTGGTTTGGTTTATCCTTCTTTGAATATTATTAGGTTCCACCTGAGATTCTTGAAGTAATTTCATTATAGGAACTCCTAATGATGAAGGGAATACAACCTCCATGCCATATACTAACTTATAAGGACTGGTGCCAATGGATTTTTTGGTTGTGAGTCTGTCTGCCCATAATGCATTTGTCAGTTTCTTGTGCCAATTTTTCTTGTTCTCCTCCAATAATTTTTTAATAATATTAATGAGGTTCTTATCGGAAGACTTAGCCAGTCCATTTCCTTGAGGGTAGTAGGTTGTGGAATGGCCTAAGGTAATGTGGTACTTGTTACGTGAACTGATCATTTCCTTTGATTTGAAAGCAACAACATTATCAGTTATGATTTTATCAGGACAGCCAAATCTAGACAATATATTGGTTTCTAGGAATTTGATGATTACTGTGTCATTGGCTTGGATGGCCTCTTTCCACTTGGTGAAATAGTCTGTGGTAGTGAGAATCCATTTGTGTTGGCTAGAGAAGGGAGGATGGATTTCTCCAATGATGTCAAGCCCCATTTTTGGAATGGTTTTTTAGTGGAAATTGGTTTAAGGGGTAAAGGTAATAATTTTCTCTTGCCTTCAAAAATTTGACATTTATGGAAAGCAGTGAAAAATTTCTTTACATTAGCAAACAGGGTTGGCCAATAGAATCTAGCCCTTAGGATCTTGTCTGCAGTTGATTTCCAGTAAAGGTGTCCACCACAGTATCCTGCATGAAATTCTTGGAGAGAATTGTCAGCTTCTTTTAGTAAACAACACAATAAAATTCCTTCACGATTTTTCCAAAAGAGAGCATTATCTAAAATACAAAACTTTGAAACTTTCACCTTTAAGAACCTTTTTTTGTTCTAGATAACCCTGGAGGAGCCTACAGGTTTAGTAATAGATAAATTACATCAGCATACCAAGGTGAGTCTAAAAAGGCCTGGCTAATTTGTGGAGTCGCCATCCCCTATTCGTTATCCAGTTCATTTATGTCTAGGGCTTGAAAATTGGTTTCTTTCATGAGTTTGGCCAATCCCTATCCTTTTATTAGCTTTGTAGGTTTTATTTCAATATCATATTCTAATAAGGTAGCAATCCATTTACCCCTTTTGTCCTCAATTCCATCCTGATTTAGGATGTTTTTGACAACATCATTTGGTACATAGGCTATCACATGAGAGTATAATATATAGACTCTGAAATCTTTAATGGCTTTTACAAGTGCAAAAGTTTGTTTCTCCATGATTTTTTATTTTAGTGATGCATCTCTGAGTTCTTTACTAAAAAAGGCTATGCGTTTCTCACATCCTTGATCATATTTTTGTAATAAAACAACTACTATAGTGTGTTCTAATGCGAATGAAAAGATTATGAAGTCTCTATCAAATTGAGGACTCGTTAGGACCAGTGTTCTAGTTAAAGCCATTTTGATTTCTTCAAATGCTTGTTTGGCTTCTACTGTCCATTTGATACTTGAATCCTTTTTAACATATCATTAAGCAATCTAATGAGTTTAGCTAAGTTAGATATGAATCTTCTCAAAAAAATTATCTTTCCTAAGAAATCTTGAAGTTCTTTGATATTTCTTGGATGAGGTATCTGCAGAATAGCTTCTATTCTAGCAAGATCAATTTGAATGCCTTCTTTGGAAATGATATGGCCCAAGAGTTTACCTTCCTCTAGACCAAACAAGGACTTTTTTGGATTTAGAGAGATACCATATTTTTTGCATTTTGGAAATACTTATCTAAGATGATCCAAATGCTACTGATCTGATTTAGAAAAAATAGTTAAGTCATCTAGATATATAACAAGAAAATCATGAATTTCTTTTGAAAATGCTATGTCCATTGCTCTTTAGGAAGTTGCTCCTACATTTTTAAGTCCAAATGGCATTTTTATGTATATAAAAGTGCCCAATGGTGTTGCAAAAGCAGTTTTTTCTTAGTCATCAGGATGAACTAGAATCTGGTTATATCCTGAGAACCCATCTAAGAGTGAAATTATAGAAGAACCTACTACCCTTTGCAATATATGATCCATCTTAGCTAAAGGGTAATTATCCTTCAGAGAAACCTTATTCACATTTCTCAAATCAACACATAATCTAATCTCCCCAATTTTCTTCTGAGTAGGCACTAAATTAGACACCCACTCTGAAAATCTAATTGGGGCAATTATCCATGCTTCATACCTACGTTTAATTTCTTTTTCAATTAATGGTAATAGCACAGGGCTGATTCTTCTGAGTTTTTGTTTGAATGGTTTCTGGTTTTGTTTCAAAGGTATTGTATGCTAAATTATGGAGGTGTCATATGATTTCAAGTCCTCATAACTCCAGGAAAAAACATCCTGGAATTCTCTCATTAGTTCAACATATTTTAGCTTTTGGTTAGGAGGCAAAGATTTGGATAGTTATAAAATTTTTGGATTTTCTTTAGTCCCTAAATTATATTCTTCATTCTCTGATTTTAGTGGTTCCATCTTTGGTTTCTTTGGAATGTCATTAGAATTGAAAAGGTTTTTTAGATGAGTTAATCCTTTAGGTAGATGATTGTCTTTTAAATCAATGACTTCTGACTCTCCTTCAATAATCTCATCAAGATCCATTTGTTTAAGGTCCTGCACTTCTTTTTTAGTGAATTTTGTGTGATGAAGCCTTTAAACTGTACTTTCTTTTCAAATGTCTATTTCTACCTCATTTGTTTGATCAAATTTAATAACTGTATCTACATCTATGTGACTGTTAGACAATTCTTCATCTAAAGTCAAAAACTTATTTATATGCTCATCACTGTCAAACAACTTCCAGTTCTTTACATTATCAGGTATGGCTGGTCTGTGTCTAATATAGCTGTAAACTAATGATTAGTTTCGAAGGGTAATTTGCAGGTGCTGGCAAACATTGCTAGACTGTGGGCTTGCAAGTTGTGTTTTCTAGGGATTTTAGCAAGCTGAGTTTCCAGAAAAGTATTAAGAATCTCTATAACTATTCCTTTCTAGTATCTTAATCTAGGATCATTAGTTAGATATTTCCCTTTGTTCTATGTAATGATTAAATCAGAATCTCCTATGACAGATACTCTAATTGCTCCTAATCTTTTAACAAGTTTAAGACCTAGCAAGAGAGCGTCATACTCTACCATATTGTTGGTGTACTTAAAATCTAACCTATAGGCATAGCCTTCAACATGGTAATTTTCAAGATTGTACACCCAAGCTCCTGCTCCTGCTCCCAACTTATTGAATGAGCCATCAAATTCTAAATGCAAAAGAATTTTATGTTCATAGTTGGTATCAGGAGTGTCAAGAATTTTTTTAATTGTAAGATCTGTTTTTTCACTTTCTTTTGGTTTCCCTTGGGTTTCTGATATTTCATTGTTTTCAGAGATTTCTTGGATCTGAACACTAGATTTTTCTTTTTTAATTTCTTTTGGTTTTGTTGTTAAAACATCTAAGTCATTTGGAGGATTGATTTCATCATTGTAAAGAATGAATGAATCCATATCAGAATGTACTAAGTAGATGGGGAAATTTTTGGGGTTTTCCTGACTACTTACTACATATTTCATTAAATTTTCTCTGTATAGCTTCTTAGGTTGGCCAAAAACTGAGATAGTAGCATAGGAAATGTGCAATTGAAGAGATCCCTGAAGATTTGCACCCCAGGATCTAGACAATAACATGCCATATTTTGGTGGAATATTTGCTACCACTATATCCATTAAAATTGTCTTTGCAGGGTATTGAACCAACAAAACACACAAGTATTTTATCAATCCTAAACATCTCACCTGACTTGAATCAAAGTAAAAGAGGTCTTTGTATGGCCTAGTGATATTTAGGTCTAGTTTTTCCATTACAGACTTGGGCATTAAGTTATGAGATGCCCCAGAATTGAACATGGCATTGTGAAGAATTTTATCATGTATATTTAAACTTACATAGAAAGGAGGAATTCCTCCATCTCAGGGTTTTCCATTTACTTCAGGACCAAAGATCAATGCTGGTTGGTCATCAAAAACATTGACTGAGTCCTCATTTCTAGTGATTTTGAGTGATCTATTGATTGGACTTCAGTAGACATCTTGTTTAGCTAATTCGGATAATGGAACAACAATTTTTAGTTTGCCTACTTCAGTCTCCACATTAAAAGGTTTTTCTAACTGAGCTCTTGTCTTTCGAACAGTGGGATTCTCTTTGTCTTCTATACTTTCTGTATTTTTATCCTTCTCAAGAGTGGGGTTATGAGATGAAGTTGCTTCCAAATCAACTTCTGGAGGTTCTTCCACATTTACTTTGGGAGGACGAGGTGTGGAGGGTTGTTTGTTATGAGGTTGATTGTCAGATACATCTTCAGTTATTGGATTACCAGGATTAGGATCTGATCTAGAAAGAATATGAACAAGTGTACTCTTTATCTTACCTTTGATGGGCTATTTTGTAGTTTTCCATTTATTGGTTTTAGGAACATCAATTCTTCTACTCCTAAGGTTATATTGCTTGTGCACTTCATAAATGGTTGTGTCATATCCCTCCCTGAAGTCAAATGATTCACCTAACTGAGTTTGGAATTGTTTGAGAATATGAGCCTCTTCATCCTCCTGGGTCAAGAAAACTTGTTGTTCATTATTGAGTCCCATTAAATCTATTTGTGTATCTTCTACTGGTTCATCATAATTTGAGGCTTCAGCATAATTTTCCTACAATGGGGGCCTAAAGTTTTGGTCAAGACGAGTCTTTCCAGTGTTCTGATTTTGATTTTTTCTGAAATTGGGATTTCTCCCTGTATTGGTTGGCTGACCATCCCAAGGGGATTTCCTTTCTATTGTTTCTACTCTATCCCCTAGCCTATCCATCCCTTTAATTATAGCATCTAATTTTTGTTCAAAAGCTGAGGGTTCTTCTTTCAATGGTATTCTCCTTTCACTTCTAGCCTTGGCTCTTTTAGATATCAGGTTGGCTTCAACACTGACAGCTATACTTTGCATATATTCTAAAGTGTGAGGAGCTCTTTCTCTAAGCTGATAGGCCATGTCAGAATCAAATCCATTAGGGAATTTGATTAAAGCTAAGTCTGGAGAAGGTTTGAGGTTTTGGGGAATGACATTATAGACATTGTTGAACCTAGTGCAGTAGTCTTGCACAGTTTCTTGTGTTCCTCTATTTAGGTTTTCATATTCTGATAAGGTTTAGAGAGGATCTTTCTTCTTTTCCCATCTATTTAATAATGTCTATAGAGACTTTCTAGGTTGTTTATACTATTTGCACGTAGAGCTCTAAACCAAGTTCTGACTTCCCTAGTTATACTTTGAACAAATATTCTCATTCTTACGTCATCAGCATCTATTTCATATATTTCAAAGTAATCATGTTAAGTTATGGTATGTTCTATGCCTATAACAGTTCACTTCTTTTTCTTATTATATTCCACCGATTAGCAATCACATGTACATAAAGTAAAGTGCAGATAGAACATTAAACAATCGACAGAAAACAAGCCAAGACAAGAGACACAAGATGTGGCGGCTAGCCAGGGACAAACCCCACAATGTGTGGGGAAACCCTTTGATCAAATCTTCTTTTATCTTCAATAATTCAGCAGAGAGAAATAGTACAATAAATCTGATTCATATCAGCAGTAGCAAACCCTAGATCAGTAGCATCAACATTAGCAGCTTCATTATCAAACGAGGGCAGACCATATCTCACAAACCGACAGTCGGATTGACTTCATTCCACCACCAAAAGTTTCGGCTTCCAGAGGAGGTTTAGATGAACCTACAGTCCAGTTCAGATGAGGATATCTTCTAGGCCACGCAAGTCAATCTTTACTTCTGCAGTTGCAGCTTCAGTTTCAGCAGTTTCTGGCTTCAAACTAGGGCAGTCGATATCTTGCAAACTATTCATCGGATTGACTTCATTCCACCACCAAAAGTTGCGGCTTTCAAAGGAGGTTTAGATAACCTACAACGCAGTTCCAAAGAGGAGATCTTCTAGGCCACGCAAGTCAATCTTTACTTCTGCAGTTGCAGCTTCAAATTCAACAGCTTCCGGCTTCACATGTGTGAGAGAGAGAGGCCCATTTCAGCGCAGTAGAGAAGAGACTCATATCTGCGCAGTAGAGAGAGAATGATGTGATGAAATGAGTGAGTCCAAATGAGGAAGAGTCCTCTTATATTTATACACAACGTTGGTGGGTGAATAGATGCGACTGTTGGGCTTCTGAGCCTACATGAGTTGTAGGTCGGCTTGATAATATTTCCATAATCAAAATAAATTCATATCTCCATGAATACTTATCGGAATTGGATGATATTTATATCAATCCTACACCTCTCGATGAGAGGAATCTAATAAAAATATTATTAGCCATGAATAAGATAACCCACATGAAGTTTTTCCCTGGTTTCCAATTTTAACACTCCCTCTCAACCATGGAGAACTTCATCTGCAATCTGTCTATCGGTCGTTACTATTCATCCATCAAATGCATTGCCTTGTATAGCTTGACCCTTGCCCTGCTCTGCTCTATTTTGCCTGTTCTACTTTGTCTTGTTTTGCCCTGCACTGATCTGTACTATTTTGTTCTGTTCTGCTCTGCTCTTGCATTATTCTGTTCTACTTTGCGTTTGTTCAAATTATGAAGAAGAAGAAATGATCGAGGATGTATCATACTGACTCAAAGTCAGTCTCAGAGTATGTAACACTGGTCCCAGACCATTCTCAACCAACCCAAAGTCAGCATCATAGTGAGTACAACTCCAATGGTCCCAGACCAATATCATCCTCCATTGACTCAAAGTCAGTCTCAGAGTATGTACCACTGATCCCAGACCAGTCTCAACCGACCCGAAGTCAACATCATAGTATGGTACAACTCCTACCACTGGTCCGAGACCAGTATCATTGATCCGAGATCAATGGAGGTCATCCTAGCGTAGGGAGTACGGTAGTTACAACGATGCATCCATCGGTACTACTATGGTCCCTAACTTCATTTCCCTGCTCATTGATCAGATGAGAGGTACTTCCCATGAGTCCCAGACTGCATGGGTAGGATGCCTCGACAGGAGAACTAATCAATCCTGTCCTCACAGGAGAACATATCAATCCTGCTACAATTGCCATGGAGAACACATCAATCCAGGCTGCCATGGAGAACACATCAATCCAGGCCTCACAGGAGAACACATCAATCCTGCGACAATTGCCATGGAGAACACATCAATCCAGGCCTCACAGGAGAACACATCAATCCTACTACAATGTCACCACAGGGTGTACATGTATACCACCAGGGGATAGTGAATAATCCTGTGGTCATATGCTGCTCCAAGAAGCACCCCGCACCCCCCTGGAGCTCTCAGAGCTCAATGCATCATGCATGACCCTCATTGGAGGGTCTTTGAACAACTCCAAGTTGTTCACGGAAAGTCAGAAATTTTACTTTCCCAAGGGGTTTTGTCAGAATGTCGACGACCTGTTCATATGTACCGATATGATGGAGCCTTATAGCTCCCCGTTGCACCATATCTTGAATATAATGGTATCTGATATCAATATGCTTGGAGTGATCATGGAATACGGGATTCTCTGACAAACGAATCCCACTTTGGTTGTCACAAAGGATCACAGTGGTATCCAATGTGAATCCAAACAACTCACTGAAGAGCTTTTGCAACCAAACTGCCTCACAAGAAGCCATGCTAGCAGCAATATACTCTTCTTCGGTGGTGCTCAAAGCCACTGACTTTTGTTTCCTGCTCATCCAGGATATCGAAGCAGATCCCAAGGAGAAACAACACACGAAAGTTCTCTTACGGTCCTCCACATTTCCTACCTAGTCAGCATCTATGTATCCAAATAGTCTCACATCTCTGGCAATGTATCTTAACCCATAAGTGATAGTGCCACGAAGATATCTCAGCAGATTCTTGGAACCAATCCAGTGTATGTGGTGCGGTTCAACCATATGCTGGCTCAACGTGTTGACTGCGAAGCATATATCTGGACAGGAGTTCACTAAGAACATTAATGCTCCGACGAGTTGCCGATACTCGGTAGCATTTCGTAAAATAGGTCCAGCAGCACTACCGCTTAACTTCTTGAAGTCAAGCTCCATCGGAGTAGTTACAGGCTTGCAGTCCACCATTCTGAATCTTTCCAATATCTTCACCACATATTTTCCTTGAGATAGGAAAATTTCTCCTGGCTTTTGCCACACTTCAAGTCCTAGGAAGTAGTGCATCAGTCCTAGGTCTTTCATTTCAAATTCAGAGGCCAGCTCCCTCTTACATTTGTGAATGAGAGGGTCTGCACCTATTAGAAAGAGGTCATCCACATACAACACCAGTATGAGAGGCTTGTCATCTTCAACCTTAAAGTAAAGGTTAGGATCGGCTTCACTCCTAGTGAATCACAGCTTCATCAAGTAGCTATCGATCCTCTCATACCATGCTCGGGGTGCTTGCTTCAGCCCATAGAGAGCTTTCTTCAACCTGCATACATGAGATTTTCGATCATAAATCCCAAATCCTTCGGGTTGCTCCACGTAGACCTCTTCTTTGATCGAGCCATGCAAGAACGCAGTCTTGACATCCATCTGATGTAGGTACCATCCTTGTGAAGCAGCAAGGGCTATGATCGAGCAGATGGTCGTATATCTGGCAACAGGTGAAAATATCTCATCATAGTCTATACCTTCCTTTTGGGAGAAACCTCGAGCAACAAAATGAGCCTTATACTTTTCCGTGCTTCCATCTGCTGCATGCTTTATCTTGTAAAGCCATTTGGAAGTAACAACAATCTTGTCCTGGGGTCTGGGAACTACTTCCCAAACATCATTCTTTATGATAGACTCATATTCTTCGGTCATAACATCCTTCCATACTTGATGCTTGACGGCATCTGAGAATGACGAAGGCTCATTTTGTATGATCGTGCTCATGATGGTCAGGTATCCTTGATACCTATTAGGTTTCTTACTTTCACGAAAGGTTCCTCGGGGTATAGCATGTCCTTCAGCATCATCAAGTAACCCCTTAAGCCATGAAGGCCTCTTCCTAGTAGAGGAAGGCTCATATGGAGGAGGATCAATCGGATCCATGGGTTCTTCTACATCAGGCATTGATTCATCATCCTTTTCTTTCAGTTCCCTGGTGTTGGCTTCTTGAGAGATCCTCAAAGTCGGAAGATTGATCACCTTGCTGAGAGCCATATCTTCATCAAAGGTGACATCATGACTAATTATGACTTCCCTTTGACCGGCTACATAGATTCTATAGCCTTTAGTATTTTCACCATAGCCCATAAAAATTCCCTTCTTTCCAGATGCTCCCAATTTATTTCTTTTCTCTTTCGGCACATGAAAGTATACAGGGCTTCCAAAAAATTTTAAAAAGAGAAACATCAGGTTTCTTACCGATGAAGTTTTCTTCAGGAGTCTTGGAAACCAATGCTTGATGAGGGCATCGATTTTGTACATATACGGCAGTGTTTGCAGCTTCAGCTCATAGAAACTTAGGAAGACTTTGATCATGTAGCATGGCCCGGACAGCTTCCATAATTGTGCGGTTCTTCCTTTCTGCCACACCATTTTGTTCAGGAGTATATGGTGTAGTAGTCTCCCTCTTGATGCCAGCCTCTTTACAAAAATCATGGAACTCATTAGATTCATATTCAGTCCCATTGTCAGTTTTTAAGATCTTGATCTTCTTTTCGGTTTGGTTCTCGATTAGGGCTTTGAAGTGTCGGAACCAAGGGAACACTTCATCCTTCTTTTTCAAGAAGTATATCCAGGTCTTTCGAGAATGGTCATCTGTAAAAGTGAGATAATATGAGTATCCTCCCAAGGAGTTCACAGGCATCATACCTGATATGTCTGAGTGAACTAGTTGTAATATATCGGAGGTCTTGCTTTGACTTGAAGGGAATGGTCCCCTTTTGAGCTTTCCTTCGGCATATCTCGGACATACACCTTCTTTCTCTACCTGGAATTCAGGCATCCCTGTTACCATCTGTCTTACATCGGGTAGAGCTTTGTAATGAAGGTGGGAAAACCTCCGATGCCAAAGTTCGGACTAAAGCGTTGTGTCACAAGACATGACACCTAGCAGACTTCCACCGACTTGATATAAAGAATCAACTCGAAACCAAAGAGTGAAAGCATCTTTAACATTATTTTTCCATATGCGTACCTTACCATCGCTGAAGGTTACCTTATAGCCTTTGTCTTCCATTGCCGAGATGGATACCAAGTTCTTTTTGAGATCAGGTACATATAATACATCTTGTAAGTGAATCGTATTACCTTGATTCAGTTTAAGAGAAACATTGCCTACACCTTTCACTCGGTATTTCATGTCATCTCCAAGGATAATTTCCAGGTTAGTTTCTTTCTCTACCAGATTATAGAGTACTTCTTTGTAACCAGTGAAGTGTTTTGAGGCACCACTATCAATGAGCCAAATTTACATTGAGTCCAAAGGAGCGGAGGTAGATAGAGCAGCTGGTAGATAATATTCAGCCTGCTTATCGTCAACAGTGTTAGATTCATACCTGGAATTTCTAGCCTTCTTGAATGGTTGCCCTCTTCCTTGATTTCCTGCATTCCTTTTTCCTTTGTTGTTGAATTTTCCATTCCTTCGATTACCATGAGAGGGATTTTGATCATCATCACGGTGAGAGTCCTTTTTATCAGGGCATTCCCTTGCATAGTGACCTGCTTTATTGCAAATGAAACATCGTCCTTTTCTTCCACCCTTAAATCCAGCCTTTCTTTTCGATTTAGACCCAGAATTATTTATTTTCTTAGAATGAGAAGAAAAAGCAGTAGGAGGACCTTTAGGCAAGGGCATTTCCTGCTCTTCTACCCTTGTTTGTTCTTGAATGCATCTAGCCATTAATTCCTCGAAACTAGGAATTACATTATTGTTCAGAAGAGTAGTCCTGAACACATACCATTCAGATGGTAATCCTTCGAGAGTTGTGAGTGCCATTTCTCTGTCAGTAATGGTTTCCCAATAGATAGGAGATAGTTCTTGATCTCGGTGATTCTTAAGAAGTATGCTTGCATACTTTCATCTTTACCCTTCTTGATTTCCCTCAACTTATTTCTAAGAAACAAAACTTGATTTGCATCATTAACTTTAAATAAACTCACCAGTCTGTCGTATATTTCCTTAGAGGTGTCTAGATCAGAGATGTACGCCACCAAGCACTTGTTGATAGAGTCTCGGATGATCTTCTTTGTTTTGACTTCTCCATTTTTCCATTTGTTCCAGGCAGCAGCAGATGCATTTGATGAAGGCTCAACAATATTGCCTCTTACATGGTCCAGCACTCCTTGATCTTCAAGGGTTAGATCGATAGACATCTTCCATCTGTGATAGTCATCTTTCTCACAGAGCTTGTCTTCGGCAAGAAAGAGTGTTGAGGACCCCATAGTTCTTTTAGGATAGCCTTGCCAATCTTCTCTTCAATGATTGCTCTTGCTCTTGCTCGGGCTTTGTCTTCACCTCAGCTCTGATACCATGTTAAGTTATGGTATGTTCTATGCTTATAACAGTTTACTTCTTTTTCTTATTATATTTCACCGATTAGCAATCACATGTACATAAAGTAAAGTGCAGATAAAACATTAAACGATCGACAGAAAACAAGCCAAGACAAGAGACACAAGATGTGGCGGCTAGCCAGGGACAAACCCCACAATGTGTGGGGAAACCCTTTGATCAAATCTTCTTTTATCTTCAATAATTCAGCAGAGAGAAATAGTACAATAAATCTGATTCATATCAGCAGTAGCAAACCCTAGATCAGTAGCATCAGCATTAGCGGCTTCATTATCAAACTAGGGCAGACCATATCTCACAAACCGACAGTCGGATTGACTTCATTCCACCACCAAAAGTTTCAGCTTCCAGAGGAGGTTCAGATGAACCTACAGTGTAGTTCAGATGAGGAGATCTTCTAGGCCACGCAAGTCAATCTTTACTTCTGCAGTTGCAGCTTCAGTTTCAGCAGTTTCCAGCTTCAAACTAGGGCAGTCGATATCTTGCAAACCGTTCGTCGGATTGACTTCATTCCACCACCAAAATTTTCCGCTTTCAAAGGAGGTTCAGATGAACCTACAGCGTAGTTCCAAATAGGAGATATTCTAGACCACGCAAGTCAATCTTTACTTCTGTAGTTGCAGCTTCAAATTCAACAGCTTCCAGCTTCACATGTGTGAGAGAGAGAGACCCATTTCAGCGCAGTAGAGAAGAGACTCATATCTGCGCAGTAGAGAGAGAGAGATGTGATGAGATGAGTGAGTCCAAATGAGGAAGAGTCCTCTTATATTTATACACAACGTTGGTGGGTGAATAGATGTGACTGTTGGGCTTCTAAGCCTACATGAGTTGTAGGTCAGCTTGATAATAATTCCATAATCAAAATAAATTCATATCTCCATGAATACTTATCGGAATTGGATGATCTTTATATCAATCCTACATCTCTCGATGAGAGGAATCTAATAAAAATATTATTAGCCATGAATAAGATGACCCACATGAAGTTTTGCCTGGTTGCCAATTTTAAGAAATCAGTCATTCTTTTGGTACGCTGTTGGGTAGTGTAGGTACCGAAACCATCAAATGGAGTGATTTTACTTTGGTAGTCTTGGGGCATGGCCCCTAAATTGGTTGGTAATACAAAGGGAGTATATTTGTTTGCCATTGTAGCAGGTAGTGATGAAATAATAGATGAGGTTGGGATAATGATAGGTGTGGGAGTGGTAGATGGAGGGGTAGAAGGGGTGGTTTGAGGTTGAAATGTATGAGGAAGTGGTGATGAACTTACATAGGTAGTAGTGATTATAGAAAGATTTGGTGTTTCTTGAGAGGTAAGATCAGATTGTATAGAGTTCTACAACTGTCTATTAATATGTGAATTAACAATTCCAAGATGTAATTCTTCAATGAATAATGGATTTGGGATTAGGTCAATTAATTCAGAATCGGAAGATGTCCTAAACAGAGAAGTTTAAAAATTTTCATCAAAGGGTTCATCTTCAAGATAAATCCACCTAACAAGATAGGATGTTGATCTGAAGGTGGGCCTGAAACTGGCAGAGCTTTCTTGGCTTTCCTATCTCCTAAGAATTTTGGGGATTAGATTAGGATTTTCAAACACTTGTGGTGGATTGGGATCAGGATTAGCTCTGGTGTAATGAGTCCTTTCTGAAGCCATATTTTTAGGTGTATTTTTTGGTTTTTCTTAATTGGTATTGACAAAACAACTTCTATGGTTTTCTTTAAGAGGCTTTAGACATGGGATTTAGATTTTATCAAAGATTTATATGACATGACGAATTGGTCGAATGTTTGGAAACCAAATGTTCAGTCCATAAACTAGACCGGAGATAGACTGAAGTAACATTCATCTAATATGAAATTGAAAAGCAAGAGCAGTTCAAAGGCCACCTGGCTAACTTTAGGCTCCGTCTATAGTTTATAAAGTAGACAATAGTAACAAACAAAATATGCATCCCCTAGTGGAGTCACCACTATGTTATCACTCAAATTTTCCCTGAAGTTGTAAGAAGAGGGAAAGGGGTCCAAGGTAACCACAAACCGACTTTTAGGTACAGAATCTAGCCAATCTATACCTAGAGAGGGCTCTCTCTTTAAGATTTAGATTTGATTTGGGAGATATTAGGCTAGTTATGACATCTTGGGGGTTTTGATTGTATTTGGTGGTGAAATTTAGTAGCAGAGGGGTAAGACTAAATAGTTTAGGCCATTGGGCTAGTGGAGTCAAATAAGTTGGCTTAATTGGATTTGGTTTTTCAACAAAGGATGGCTTCACAGGGAAAGATAGCTAAACAGGGAGAAAATATAGACTTCAAATGGTGGAATGGAGTTAAAAGGGATGAAGGGAATTTAAGAATCCTTCAACATGTTTTAAGAGGAGGGAACTTCGATGATCACCAATAAAAAGCAATTAAGAATTTTTTACTAAATGATCAAAATGAGTAAACTAGGAAACATGAGCAATTAAGAATTCACTACTTATGCTAGTTTAGAGGAAAACATTTAGAATAAAAATGATTGAAGACAGATTTCACTTAAGCACTTTCTGAATTACTCTTTTTCGTCTTAATATTTAGATATGGAACACAATCGAAATATTTTAACAAGAAAACAATAACACATGAGATATAGATACTTATTTGTCAGGTGTTTGACACATGAATCCTGCGAAAAGTCCTTTGTGTTAATTCTTCATCCTACCAGACATGCAAGATTTGTCCAACAGCACTTTATTCCAAAATAATTAGTTTTATAGCAATGTTTAAGAATCCACCCTCAATACTCAGATTGAGGGAGTATTTTACAAAAACTCACAAAAATATCTCATAACAAAGTGAGATATATTCTAGGATGACTAACAATAACTTACATGAAAAATAGAGACAAAAGGTCTCGTAGATATAAGAAAAGGCAAAATGATGGCTTGTTGTTCCTATTCTTGTGATTGTGCTGTAGGCAAGCACTATGTTTGGGCATCCTGCTATCTTCTTTGTAATTATGTGTTGGCTGCCCTGCTTTTGATCTTTTTACTGATACTCTTTACCTGCTCTGATACTATTTGACATGTTTGATCCTTCTATACCTTCAGTTTCCATCATTGACTACGGTAAAAAATGGGAATTTACCTTTTTACCAAAGGTAAATCACAAAATTTCTATCATCTCTGCCCACCAAATTTCCTGTGGTATTCTAGTCCTTTGAAGTTTTCTAAGGGTCTCATCAGCCTCGGCATATCTGAAAAAAATATGCAGAACTTGGAATAGGTGTTTTATTTCGTGCTCCACATAGAATAGGTTCTCAAGATTATCAAAAAGAACTCTACCTAAAGGTATTGCTTTAGCTGCACTAGAAGATGAGTTGGCCTGGTTGTCTGCATATTTAGCCAACTTGTCAACATAGTCTAATTGTGTCATCAACTTGTCACTGATAACTAAAGGACTAGGTAGTCCTTTACTCTGTAATATACCAAATTTATTCATAAAGTCATCAATTTCTTCCTGCATGTTTAGGCATCTCCTTTCCAAATTCTGCATTAAGGACTTTTTAGTTAAAACCTTCTTGATTTCCAAAATAGTCCTTGTTCTGTCTCTAATGCCTAGTTTTTCAAGCTGGTATTTATTCTTAGTATTCAAAAAATTAATTAGTCTGGTAGCCTCTTCAGGCATCCTTCCTAGTTCTTCCTTGGTTCTTTGGATTTCTTTAAAGGCTAACTTTATCAATTCCATCTGGTCAAAAATTATTTGTATAGATGGCCAAACATCATTTATTGACTAAGTGATGTTTGTCCAAAGGATATTTCTAATCTTTGACAAGGGTCTATCAAATGTGAGGTCTTTTTATAATGATTTCACCTTTTGTTCTAACCATTTGTTTTCCCTCACTTTCTCTACAAAATTAATCTTTGAAATATCATACTTTTGTTGTAAGGTAACAAACTGTTCTTTTACCTTTTGCAGCTCTATAACTTGGAGCTTCATATCCTCCATTGATTTTATTAATTCATCTAGGCTAAGACCTGAAATCCCTACTTGTGTTGTACCTACTGTTGTTGTTACTGCTACTGCTTCTGCTATGACCACTGGCACGTTCGGTGCTAGAGCTGTCCCAAGGGTTGAAGGGACTTCAATGGAAACTACTGGAATCACATTGGGAGGCTAAGAGGTCGATTCTCCCTGCTTGTCCTTCAATGATTTATCTAATTCTTGTTCAGTCTCCTTTAGCTGCTCATTAAGTTTTAGGACTAAATCCATCAGTTCTTCTTCAGACCTTTGTTGTATGACCTCAGCAATCTATGGGTGCTGTGAAGGAGGAAACTTTAGATGTTTTCTTAAGGCAGCTATATCTTCATCTTTCTTTTCAATTAAGGCTTCTATAGCCTTCACATCTTTAGGATCATGACCTAAACCAATGATCAATTCTTCTAATGATTTAATCCTATGTCTTTAGCCTGTGAAGAGGTTTTCTCCAGCTATAGTTGGGTAGTTGTATTGTTCAGAGAATTTTCCAGCCTTTGTACCGTCATGGCCTTGCTCGTCAGTGTAGAGTAGACCATCCTTCCTATCTATTTGTGCAATTCAATCTGGTCCAGTGGATGGATGTCCTTTGCCATTACCTCAAAATTAGTCTTGAGGTAATCTACAGCTGATTGAATCTGTTGCACCTTGGGCTTGAAAAAGTTCATTATCATTTTACCTTCTTTGATGTCATAGGCTAACATCAACATGTTTTTATTAGTGGGAGCCATTTTCAAAAGCTGATTCTAAACTTGGATCCTTAATGGCTGATTTCTGGCTTTTATTTCCTTGAAAATTTTCTTGATGTCTGGATTTTTTTTCCTGGGGGCTTGAAAGATGATATTTCTACACTCTGTTGTCTTTCCAATTCATGTCTTTGTGAGCTGGAAGGGGTCCCTCCTACTGGGAAAGTTTGATGACTATCAACACCTTCTCTTCTTTGGCTACCAGTATTCTCTCCATAAAATTATTCTTCTGAAAGAGGATTCAGCCTGTGCTTCTTAGAACTGGGGTGTTCAAAGCGTCCACTGACAGGGGTAGCTACTTCCCTATCTCTCTTTTTAGTCCTCTACTTATTCAGAGGAGTTTGCAATATTGGTGGTTCTCCCACACTGACTTGAGTTGGAGGAATTTGTATGTGGGCCTTCTCTTTGGAAGTTTCAGGCAGTTTAGACATTATAGACTGTTTTGTAGTTTGTGTGCTTGTTTTTGTTTCTTTACCCTTGGAGGTCCCTGTGGCTGGTGTATTGATCTGCTATGAGTGCCTTTCAGAGGTCCCAGTTGCTGAGGCACTTATTCCTGATGCTGACTTCTGAGAAGTGTCATAATGTACCTGTCCAAAATAATCTAAGTCAAGAGTCTTTTCAAGATCTCTCATTATATTTTCTATGTTGACCTCTGTTCACTTTCAGTAGCTACTAAGGTTCCTTCTCTCCATTCATCCATGTTGGCAAACTGTTCAATTTCTAGGATTCTATGATGCATATATGCAGACAACATATTCTTCATTATTCTATCACAGATAAAGCCATGAGGGTCATATGGGGCCCAACTAAAACTTTTTTTAATCTAAGGTAATCTTCTAGAATTCTCTCTACTGCATCCCCTTCTTCTCTATTGTTGCAGATGAAAGGGCCTAATTGATGTTTGATCCTGAGCTATGCTTTCTTTTTGGCTTTAGTAAAATGGATCGAATCTGAATTACACATTTGCCTACAGTATTCCAATGCAAACAGTCACATTGGAACATATTTTGGTAACTTGAAGGGGGCAATTTCACACCCATACATCCTAATTTCTGTAAAGTTCTCGTATAGATACCAGTCACCCACTTTGTACTACTTGGAAAGTTGAAGGATCTTTTTAATGTCACCACTGATCCTGGGAGGGAAAATCCCTGTCAATAAGGTGGTTTCTGGATGAACAAATTGATCAATGAACTCATTATAGGAGTAATGGGTTTCAAGGGAGTCATGGAAGATGGCAGACTAGAAGATTACAGACCTTGGATTGCCTTTGGTATCAAGTTTCATGACAGGGAATAGGAAATTGTCTGACTGATAACAAAGCATGAGATGATATATAAAGGTGGTATAGTTGAAAAATCTTTCATTTTCTAGTCTCATTAACTGGTCATGAATCTTATCAGCAATATAAGAGGCATAGTCATACTTGAAAGCAGGTGGCTATCCAGGAGTAAGGATTGATAACAACACGAGGGTTTACTCATCAACAAACTCACTCGTACTGAAACCCGTTACTAAATATATCATATCAACTACGAGTCTTCCCATATCTCTGAAGAAAGTTTGCATATAAGAAGGTGGGCCATTAGAGCAACATGAAAGTCTGACAAAGGCGATTAAGTTCGTCTTGGGACAATTTAGTTTATTTTTCAAGTAAATATCCCATGGAGAGGGGAGTGAGAGATTAACTTGAGCGAAATTGTAACATTTTGTTGATTGAATCAGCAATTATTGGAAAAAGGAATGTTTGGCTTGGAGACATTGGCAGTTAGGGTCATAATTGGCATGGCATTGATGAATTATATCTGGGAAAACATGGACTGAGGGTAAAAAGTACATGGGTGATTGGATTTCCATAGTCCTAGGATATCAGAGCCATTCAGGCAGTCATCTTGACTTTGGAAGAAGACTTTAAGGTGATTTTTCTCAGTAGCAAGGTCTTTTATCTGGAAGTCCCTATTGGCCAAAGGTAGATAGTCTAAATCTAGGTGAGGGGCATTTAGAGGTGCAACATTCAAAGCCAAAGGGGTTTCCATATTTGATTCTTGTGGATTCAGATGGAAATTGTGGTTTTCTATGTGAAATGGGAAACACAGAGGCTATGGGAGACTTAAATGACGAAAATATTGAATGTATTACTATGAATTTTGGGATTTTTTGTCAATTAACAGTGGAAAAGAAGTATTTGTAGGGTTTTGGTCGGGATTTTGATAAATACCTTTTTGGGGGAATCAGCATTGAAATGCAAGTGTTGGGCACGGCTGGAGGGTTCTGGTCGGTGTCGGCTATAAGGTTTTGGAGCAGGTTGGCGACTGGAAGCTTGAACTGGTTGACCTCGACGTTCTTTTGCATGGGCGCATAGGTTTATAGTATAAAGCAGTGAATGTGACTTATTTTTTTTATTTACAAAGTCAAAGGTTCAAAGGTTGGTGGGGTTTTGGATTTTAGGTGGGTGATGTTAGCGGCAAATGATATGACATTTTTGTTGTATGTGGAAAGGCGTTAAGCGGTTTCATATCACACCACTTTTGGGTAAAGGAGGTAATAGGACTTGGGCCACTGATTCCATAGAACATTCGATGCATGGTGGAGGTGTTATGAGGAAACCACTTTGTGATCGTGCGCTAACGCGTGATCACAAAGGGTCATGCGATATTGATAATGGCTGTCAGATCTTGAGGATCTGATCGGACAGTTGACGGAGGATGCGATATGGGGAGTTTTAACGAAGGTGGGCCCCCTGTAATTAAGAATTAATTTAATCATATTGGGAATGGCGAGATTGACTGGTAAGGTTATTAATTAACTGTGAGGGTTAATTAATCCCGTTTTAGGCAGTAGGGGATTAAGGTTCTTAATGAATTACGGATTACCACATTAATCCTATTTTAAGCATTGATTATGGTTATATTCATTTGGGGGTAGGATATATAACATTTTGGGGATATATAATATAATTATATAATACGAGAGAGGGTAAATGTTACAAGGGAATTATACAATATAAGTTAAAAGTTAATATGATAATGAAATGAAAAAGCGCAAGTATAAAAACATTCGATATGTTTAGTTTAAACTTAGGCTTGGAGTGAAAGAGGATTTATATGAGAAATATTTGTAATTTTCCTAAGTAAAATAGAATTTTACTTAGGAAAAGAATTATGAATGTGAATGAGTGATCTATGAATGATTTTAAGTACTTTAGGCTTTATAAACTATTGGGCCAAGGGTCTGGTCCCTCCAAAGGTCAGAGAAATGCCCTAAGCCCCTCTAATTTAGTAAATGCCTTAGTACTTAGGGGAAATTAGCGAAATCTTAGGGAAAATGAGAAGGGGAGTTAATTATTTGACCTTGCTTTGCTTGAGATGCTTTCAATGTAATGTTTGCCTTGGACTTGTGATGAAAGTAAAAGATTAACATATTTAGAATCATCATTCATCACATGTAATTTTGCAACATCATCTACCTACCGTACCTACTTTAACCTAACATTTTTTTTTCTTTATTTGGGTGCACTTAGACTGGCAAACCCTTATCAAACTTTTCTTTTCTTTTACATGTAGATATCTATCTAAGTCTAGCCTTATTACATCCAAGGACTCATATTAAACTATTGAGCTCCTTTTGTTCACTCTTCCTAACTACTTATCTGCCAAGGTTAAACAGTTTGGTTTGCTCTTTATTCTCTATTTCTAAAACATGAAATTCAAATATGAACTAGCCAAGCTAAAGCTGTTTGACTATTCATTAATGGTGGCATAAGTTAGCAAGCTGCACACAATTGTTTATTATACACAAGTAAAAAATTAGTGGCATTTAAACTTGCACACTTTCCTTGATCTTTCTTTTGGTGGGGGTTCATTTTCATTCACTTTTTTGACCATCTTATTCGTTTTACCCTTTGATTTTTCTTTTAGGGTATACCATTTTTACATTTTTTAATTTTTTTGATTTTTGAAAATATGGAAAATCCTTGCAACAAGGAAAGGTATGAACATATTACATAGCTCATCAAGTCAATCATCATATATGACACCTATTGGTATAGGAGCATTACAAGGCCTAACAATATAAAAGGAGGAGAAGATCATTAGGCAAAGGAACTCATGAATTGAATATTTAATGAAGAGCGAGATCTAGAATACGGGTGATTAGGTTATGGTGCACAACTGGATCTGAATCAAGGATGAACCTGAGCGTGTGATGAAGGATAAATTCTATTCATGGGTCAAGACCTTAAGGCTTGAAGAGAATTATCTTTGTGTGGTTTTGATCTTTTATCTGAGTAATTGGCGCATGTCGTAATCTGTAAATATGATGATCTGGGTATAACTAATTTATGAATAATTGTAAAGTTTAAAATCATCATTTACAAATCTGTACGTAGGTTCATTACACAAAAGGCGTGCATACACGCTGGTTCAACATTTAAAAAGTGTGTATACATAGGTTTTCCTTGATGCAAGTGCGTATGCATGCAAGTTCATCACATTGAAGTAGCGTACACCTCATAAAAATATGCCTTAGCTACTTCTGGTTGCTGTTACAGTGTTCTAGGTTCTAGCTTGGGTTCTGGTTACTGTTACTATGTTCTAGTTACAACATTCAGAGAAGTGATTGTTTGATTTAGTTTTGGTTGGTGCAAAGGAGATTGGTCGATGAAGATATATTTGATGTTTTGTTGACGTTATTGATGGATCCAGTTTGAAAATTTATGAAACGTGGTCCCTGGAAGAAAAGAGAATGTTGTAGCCTTCTGTAGGTCAACACCTATGTACTAGTACATTAGCTAGTACAAGAGCTAGGGGGTTGTAGCTCCCTTCCAAGAGAAGCTGGAGAATGAGAGAATGTTGTAGCCTTTTGTAGGTAAAAGCATGCATATTGGTATAAGACTGCACTAGTACAAAATATTGTAAAAAGAAGTTTCTTATTAAAAGAAAGATAGATATGATTGTAGCAGGTGGTTTTCACCCATGTTGGGTTTCCACCTTATATCTTGTGTTCATGTGTGTGACTGTTTGTTTTATTTTTACTACTCCTGGTTACTTTTTATATGGTTCTGATGCACAAATTAAAGATCAATCTATGAAGAATTAACTAAATTATAAGTTTACATGGTATATGCTAGTTTCCTTATATACAGTTGTGTATACACGCAAGTTTCATTAACTGAAGTAGCGTATATGAATCAGAAAATGGAAATGAAATATTATTGACTTGATAATATTGATTCAACGCCCCTCTCAGTATTATTTCCAACATAGATCTATCTTGGGTTTCTTCTTCAGAGTGTTATTTGGAGCCATCATCCAAGTTTACACTTGGAGTTAGCTCCCTGATTCCTTCTATCTGTGATAGGTCCAATGGGAACTTCAATAATCTTTTCTCCTTATACACATGGAAAGGTCTAAGGTCATCTAGTGCTAAAAGTGATGATGCCAAATGCAACACTTATGAGTATGTTTCTGCCTATAGGATGAGGTCATCAAAGGGGTCCCCTTCATGGGTGAATGGTTTTACTTTAAACATAGTAGTAAAATTCTTAGCAATGTTGTCTGAGTCATACTGCCTTCTAAGAAATGTAGCTAATTTTATAGATTTAATAATCTCTACATCTTTTCACACATTTCGAAAATCATGTAGTGCAAATGCACCACATTGCAACAGAAATGTAGGCCAAATGGCCTTCTTTTGGTCTTTGAGTCCTCTGCTTAATCCACCTTCCCTTGATTTTTGGTAGGCTATTTCTCTCCAATAATTTGTCGGGGACATACTATGGGAGAACATTCGGTGAATCAATGCTCCCAAATACTCTGATATAGGTAAATGTCTCCTCCCCAAACCATCTAGCTACTAGCAAGATATCCACATCGTCCTCTTTAGAGAACCTAGGGGCAGTTCTATTGTATATTTCTTTATGGATGGGTAGCATGACTCCGTGAAAATTTTTATAAAATTTTTGGTGAAACCGAGATTCCCACAAAGTCTTATGCTACACATGGATAGTAAGTGGGTTTTGAACAGTCTAGTTCCATCCCATAATGGGAAATTTAGAACTAAAACATATTGAATCCATTACAAAAGCACTCATGAAAAATGGGGGATAAACCCTTAAAGAGGGTCTTCTTTTTATCCTATATTCCATAATGGCCTTTTATAAATTACCTGACAAAATTTGAGCCTAGCCTATTATAGTTGCATTCACAGATGCATCTATTAATGGGAGCAATTCCGGGGATAACTTGGTGCTATCGGGTTTATCGAACAATCTACATAGAATTTATGTTGCGAAACTAAAATGGAGAGAAATGGATGTCGTAGAGTACATAACCATTTTATCCTATTTGAAATTGCCTTTGCTTTCTATCCAGGTTTGGGTGATGTCTGATGGGTCTTCATTCTCCTTGGAAAATTTCTCAAGGAACTGTTTATTGTATAGCTTCTTTGGATCTGGCAACGGGTACATGATTTGTAGGTTGTCTGTTGTTACACAACATTTTGTCATTGTCCTTATACTCCCCCCATTCCTTGATCCTATAGGATGTCTACAGTGAACCTCGCATGCTTTGCTTTCATGAAGAAACTCCCATTGTGTCCCTCTTCATGAGCAGATAAATTCCCTTTTGCACCATTTCCCTTGAAACTTTTGTTTTGCCCAGTTTACAAGACCGACGCTAATGGCCATTGTCTCCCCCATGCCAATGTGCAGAGATTATCACTACTCCTGCATGGATTGGAGCAACCGAGTTGTGTTTCAGTCACACCGGTCCTGTTATGGAAAGTTTTTTAAATTAGAGCTGAAGCTTCCAACCATAGAAGCTCTGTAACAAAATTCTGGTAAATGGTTTGGCCGAATGGCGTCGAGGATGACAGTTTCAGCTCTTTTCCCCTATAATGATGGAAGTTCCTAAAGGGATACGTCCTTCTCCCATGAGAAGAGGATCCATCCCCATCCACATTTCCTATATAAACCTCCCTTCTTCCCAAGCACAATCTAGTCACAGTTGATAGATTTGGCTGAGTGTGAGTGTTATAGTTGCAAAGTGTTGATGCTATTTTGGAGTAGAAAAGAAACCTATTACTAGTTGTATCTCTCTAGTTGTGTTAGGGAGAAGTGTGTTTTAGTTGGGAGTGAAGCCTAAAGGGAAGAGCCTTAAAAATATTGTTGTTTTAAGCCCTCATGGAATGCTAGCAGTTGTGTGTGGGAACCTGGCCTTGTCAGAGGAAGACTGGAATGTGAAGACGAATGGTTGTAATATCTCCTTGATATTAATATATGCAACTATCGATTGATTTCCTACATGTTTTGTAATATTACATATTCATGGCTTAATGTTTCTTGAATTGTTAAGTAGGTTGAATTGTAATTTGTCTATTATTATGTCTATGTGCTATTGTTGTTTACTTGTTTCAAGAGCTTCAAGAAGGAAATGAGAGATTACTGTAGCACACAAGTGAGAACATCATCAAGCAGGATAAGTGACCAAGAGGGAGGCCCTCTTGATTGATTATAACCTAAAGAAATCTTCCACAAAATGTATATATTGTGGCTAGACCCATTATCGGGCTAGACGAATTTGTTTGATCCTGGCATTATGGTGCATGAAATACCAATGTATCCACACATGAAGCCTGTTCGCCAATAGCTTTGCCCAGTGCACCCTAGGAAGGCCGTTGTTATTAAGGGTGAAGTCAAAAAGCTTCTCAAAGCTAGGTTCATTTATTCCATCCCCCTTATAGACTGGGCATCCAATATTGTCCCGGTGACTAAAAAACAAGGCACGATCCACATTTTCGTGGATTATCGAGATCTTAATCATGTCTATCCTAAACACAGCTATCCTATTCCCTTCATTGATAAAATCATTGATGAATGTGATGGAAGCGAGATATTTTCCTTTATGGATAGCTTTTCAAGTTATAACCAGATTAACATCGCACCGGCCGATCAAGAAAAGACAACCTTTATCTATCCACATGGTATGTTAGTGTACAAGAAGCTCCCTTTTGGCCTCAAAAATGTTGGGGCCATGTTTCAATGGGCAATGTACTACGCATTTCATGATATTTGAAACATTGTCAAACCTTACTTGGATGACCTTCCTGTTCATTCTCGTAAGTGCTAAGACCACCAAGACCATCTTTGGAAAAAATTTCTACGCTGCAAACACTATAACATTCCGTTAAATCCACACAAATGTTTTTTTACATGGAATCAGGATGACTCCTCAGCTTCATCATTTGCAAGGAAGGTATTCACTTGGATCCACTAAAAGTTGAGGCCATTGTAAATTTACCCCCTCCTTCACTGAACCAACTCCAGAGCCTGCAAGGAAAGGCCAACTTTCTCCATCATTTTATACCCAACTATGCTGGGCTAGCCACATGATTTACCTCCTTACTCAAACATGGAATGCCCTTTGCATGGGATGAGGTGGCCCAAAAATATTTTGATGATCTTAAGGCCACCCTCATAAATGCTCCTCTATTGCATCCACTGGATTATTATCGAGATTACTTCCTTTACCTAGCTGGGACCCCTAGCACCATTGCAATGGTTTTGGTCGAAGATAGCAACGAAGGCAGTGAACATGTAATCTACTACCTTAATCTGAATCTCCTCGACACTAAAACATGTTATGCACATGTCGATAAGTTGGCTTTGGTTGCTATTTAGGCTGTTCAATGCTTTCGACACTATATCCTTTTACGTATGACTACAGTGATTTCTAAATGCAACCCTATGACCTATATCCTGACTTGTTAGTTGCTCGAGGGAAAGTATTCTAAATGGATCATTATTCTGCAAGAATTCAACTTGATCTTCACTACGGCCAAATCTAAGAAGTCACTTGTTTTCACTCAATTGATTTGTTCCCTCCCCTCCAAGGCTCTCCCTACTAGTACAGATGAGAAAATTCCAGATGAGACCCTTTTCCTGATTAGCACCCTTGATCCATGGTACAGTGATATCATCGTGTATCTCCAAACCTCCACGTTCCGGTCCGCATTGAGAAAGGATGATCTTCTAAGGATTTGACATCATTGCCAGCCCTACCGTATTATTCGCAATAATTTATACCGTCTCGGTGTCGATTTTGTTCTTCGTCAATGCCTCATGATCGAGGAATCTGAAAGAGCTCTCAATGATTGCCACATTAAGGCATGTGGTGGTCATATGTTTGGGTACGCTATAGCTCAAAAAATCCTTCATGCTAGTTATTTTTGGCCATCTATCTTCAAGGACTACATTCTTATTATCCATAAGTGCCATGAATGCCAAATGTACCAATGCAAGATGCACATCCCACCCACTCACCTACACCTCGTCATTACCATTGTTCCATTTTCCAAATGGGGCATCGATTGTATGACATGCAACCCTTGTTTGGCCAGGGGGCATGACTATATTACCACTGTTGTGGATTATTTCACGAAATGGACCGAAGTGATGCCTACATATTCTGCAGATGGTAAGATGATGACTCAATTCCTTTTTAACCATGTTATTTCCGGGTTCGGCGTACCCCAACCCATTTTCATAGACCATAGCTCCCATTTCCAAGAGTACATGATGGCAGAGCTGACTTCTGCATTGGGTTTATGCCACGATGGCTCGACCCCATATTACCCTGATGCTAATGGCCAAGTTGAAGCCGCAAACAAGGTTTTGGTCACAATGCTTCACTGTATTATTGGGATTCACAAGTAAAATTTGCATCTCATGCTCTTTTCAGCTCTATGGGCCTACCGAAATTCAAACAAAGACACAACTAGTTTTTTATTTCTTTCTGCTAATGCCTTGTTCTCAGTCATTATTATATGAATTTTATGATCTCTTTCCTGCCCTTTAGCTTCTAAAATAACTAGAGAATAAATTCAACTCATGTAGATGTAGATTTTTCATTTTAGTGGGGACTTAGATATTTTGTTTAATAATATTTTTTTTTTTGTGTTATGTTAAAATGATTCTCAATTTTTAAATAAAAAGTTTTATAGTTAAAAGATCTATTTAGCTCCATAAATCTTTACACCATCTTTATTAATTTTGACAGAAAAATAATTATTTTTTATATATAACAAGTATAATAATTAAATATAATTAGTATAGATTTATCTTAATATCTATTTTATTAAGTATTTAGAGTGATTAAATTTCTCAATATGTAATTTTGTTTTTTAATATAAAATTTGAAAAAAAAATTACACTTCCACAAATTTAATAAAATAAATGTTAATTATATAAATTTTACATCTATATAAAAATATTTTTATTTTTTTTAAACATATATATAAAAGATGTGTATAATTTTTGTAATCTAATTATATATATATATATATATATATATATATATAATTTTAAAATATGATGGTCAATAATCCCATTATATAATTAACAAATATAAATTTTTAACATGAAGCATTACCCATACTTATTATATTTTTTTATTGAGAAATATTTTTATTTTTTTAATAATTAAATTACTCTATATTATTATATTTCTTTATTTAGAAATAATTTTATTTTTATAATAATTAAATAAACTCTATATTTTATAATTAATAGTGAAAGTAAGATAGTCAATAAAGATATTCGCTTTATTAAATTTCCTTTTTTTAAGTAATGAATGCTAATTTTGTGGTTTTTATTTTTAATGATTAAATCATTTAAATTTTTAAATTTGATATTAGGGATATTTAATGATAAATTATAAATAGAGTGACTTAATAAATTCAAGTATTTATATGAGTTTATTTTATTAGGGAAGGTTATATATATATAGAAGAGAGAGGGAATCATTTGAAAGTGATCATTAATTTTAAATATAAAGTATTATAACTCGAAGAATTATTAGCAAGACAAAATTATAATTTCTATCAATATAATAACTTTTCACAATATTATTATTAAATTTGAATAAGTAATATAAGATAAATTTGTGTATTTTTTAATTTATGGAAAAAAAAGTCAAACTACATATGCATAGTTTGAAAAAACTTTACTATATAAAATTTAAATTTATTTTTAGGCCACTCTAATATAGTAGGGATGTCAAATGGAATAATATATATATATTTATATCTTAAAATTTTCTAGCCCAATATGATGGAGATGTTGTAATGCCTTTCGACTAGATCAAGATAAAATAAAAAATAAAATGAAGTTATATTTATAATTATAAATATAGTTAATTATAATTAATAAATAAACCAGCCAAGATCCATCTTAATTCTCAATCTATCAAGCATTTATAGGGATAAAATCTCTTGAGATGCAAATCCCTTTTGGAATGAAAAGAGATTTGATCCCTCTTGAACCTTTTTAGATTGACTTAAGATGGATCTAGGTTGGCTGTGTTGAGAAGCTCTATCTGGCCTAGTATGGAATAGATGTTGTAGTATCATGTATTATCCTATCATGTCTTATTAAACATTTTTTGTTTTGTAAACTTGGTGGTGCTTCCTCTATTAATATTAACTATTCAAAAATCAGAACTTCCATTTGTTCCAGGTGGATTACTTGGTTGAAGGAAACGAGATAGCCACCTATTTGCATTAAACGCTGTCCGAAATGTGAAAAGGTATTTCTCTATCCATCTAGAAACATTGTCTTTACTATCTATACTACTCTTCAAATTAAACAAGTAAAAGGTGTTCATAAAAGAATTATCAAAAATTTACTAGACCTCTGCTTCAATCCTTGTCCGAGGTTATTACTGGGGCTGGTGCTTTGGCAATGTTGTCAAGCATCTTGCTCCTCTTCAGGTCTAGAAGTGTTTGTTCAATTCTTCCCAATGCCAAGTTGTTTTTGTAAGTTTGTATCTCGACTATTGCAATCTCTCTGAGGAGTTTGGCTGTGACAGGATCCTTTTCCGTGGTGTCCTCCTTTACCTTTGGTCCTCTACTTGCTGCTTGTTCTTGATTAAGAGTCATGGCCCATGCCACCATGTTCTTCATGACCCAATACTATTGTATTGTCTGTCTGATGAGGGAGTGTCATCCTCGAGAGTTCCTTGGGTGTAGAACCATACTCTCCCACTCCTCCATGGGGATATCTTGGTTCCTTATGTAGTCATTTAGTTCTTCCTCTCATCCAACAATTTGGGCTCTGATGTCAGTGGGTTCCCTGCCATGTAGGTGTCAATGAGAGTTTTCATATATTCACTTCCTGACTTTTTGCCTTTCTTTTTTTGCTCTTTCTTTGAGCTGATCGCCCCCTCTACCATATTTTTGTCTTTGTTTCCCTTCCTAGTGATCATGATGTGTGTGTGCCTGGTCTTGGCTACTTTTTTTTGTTCGTTGTCCTCCTCACTATGCTGGGAGTGTTGTGAGTGAGACATATCACATAACCATTACGATTATCAATTTGATAATAATTAAACATCCAAACAAATTCCCTTTTACTTGTGTCCCATTTGTTATCCCTTTCAATGTGATAACTTATGCTTTGTGATATTTCTTTTAAAATTTCCCAATTTCTATCATAGTTATGTGTTCTTTCAATTCTTATTGCTCTTATTGCTTTTCCCTCGTGGCAACATACATTGCTCAAACAGCACGACAAAGGCGTCCACTTAGGTTCACCTCCAGGGTAGGCTGGTGTAGTATTTCTCGTATAGTAGGGAGTCTTGGTCATGGATATGTTTTCCAACAATCTAGGCCTCAAAATTCTCAACCTATTTTCTTTCACCCCTAGAGGCCTTATGTTTGCCTGTTTCCTTCTTTTCTCAGTTCTACTTGCTCTCCGAGGTTCTTCATTTTTTCTTTTGGTTTTGTCTTGGGGTTTCCAATGGGGGTCATTATGATCTCACTCTTCCTCATTTCATTTCAAGAATTTTCCATGGTGGAGACCTTTCCATTCCTAGAATCCATTCCCTCCCTTCCTAGCTTACTTCCCAGGATTTTCATTGCCCATTCTATAGTTTTCGGCCAGCCAAGGTCCCAAGAATTCTTGGGTGCCTCCCTACGTGACCCATACCTTCTCCTAAAAAATTCCCTTGATTAATGCAGAAAGACATCCTATGCCTTATGAAGCTAGGGGCCACATGATTTACATACCAACTTGCACGATTGGCTCTGCTTCCATCCCAAGTTGCAACGTCGTTCTTTGGCCACCTTTCTTGTGTTCAGTTCTCGTCTCCTCCCTCTGCATGCATTTGTCTATGGCTTGTTTTCCCTTACGTTTTATTCCGCTCTCCTTTCTATCTTTTCCCTTTTCATCCACCTCTTTGTCATCATTCCATTCACTAATCCCTATGCCATCACCCTGGAGTGGTGAACCTTTATCCTGACTTCCACCTCCTCGCATTAATGCTCACTTACTCCCCGCTGCTCTTTCCGTATGATCATGTCCCTCGACTTGCCACTTACTGGCATCCTTTTGCCTGCCCTCCTGCTAGCCCCCTTTCCATCCTCATTGTCCTCCTTATCTGTCTCCACCCTCCTCCTCTTGAGGTCTATTCCTTCCCTACCCTACCCATCCACTTGCATTCACCCCTGTCCTCTCACTCCATTTCCCTCCCCTATCCTTTCGCACACTTGGACTCTTCCTCCCCCTTCCCAGTCCCATCTCCTCTGTCCCACTTTCTCGCTTGTGTTACACCCTCATCTAGGGATCCCCTCCCCTTCCTTGTCTTTTTACAAGATTTTTACTAAGTTTACCATCTCCTCCTTCTGTTGTATCTCTTCCTCATTTATGTCTACAGTTCTTCCTACCTGGTTGCTTCCCCAATTTTCCAGGTTATCAACTGCCACATTTCCTTTCCTTCATGCATGTGTGGGGAGGATGCAATCTATTTGTCTGCTTAGTTTGTCAATCTCGTGCACCAAACATGTACTTCTCCAACTTCAACTGATCTTCTCCCACTGAGTTCCTTGCTGTAGCTTTCTGACTATTTTGATCGCCATTTTCGAATTGCCTTGAATGTGTAATTTTTTATATTTCTCCCTTATTGTGATTTCCAACCCTTTTCTCAGGGAATGAAGCTTAGCTTCATTATTTTTCGCATTGCCATCGTCCATCGCATATATTCTGAGTCTCCTCCCCCTATCATCTCTGAATACTCCTTGTGTCCCCGCCTCGCCAGGATTCCCTTTAGCAGCGCCATAAAAGTTTAGTTTGATGATATCCTTTTGTGGTCTTTTGAATTGGTTTACTTCCTCCTCTTTGATGGTTTGGTGCTTCCTAGAAGGCTTATGCAACATGCATGGTTTTAGGTTCAGGCGAGTCATTATCTCTTCTTCCTTTGGGTTAGTTTTCTAGTCCTCCTCGAACCAATTCTATGTAAGAATAGTCTCTCTCATGTTTTGGATTATCTAGTTCCATTTTTCTGCTTTTTCTCTGCCTTCATCCTTGAAGATCAATCTGTTTCGTTCTTTCCATATATTCCATAGGACAAATCCTAGCAAGAGTCTCCAAGTACGGTTCAAGATCTTGTTCTGGTATGGTTTTTTCCTCGAATTCCCTATTGTTGTTTGCATGTTGTTTGAATTCCTGTCACTAATTTCAAAATGTTGATGGTGTTGTTTCCACAAGTTATCACTAAAATTGCAAGAATTGGTAAGATGCCCCATTGTCTCTTCCCATTATCAACATAGGACACATATTGATGCGCCTTACATTCCTTTTTTTTCTAGTTAGTCCCACGTTAATGCTCACCCATGCCTCAGGATCCAGACAAAGAAGGCTATCTTCGACCATGTTTTTACTTTCCATATGCTTTCCCATTTATTTATTTCTGGATGTTTATTGTGTTCTGGTTTTAATTGGTAGCCTTCTTCTATTGCAAACATTCCTTTGATTCTGTGGCCCCATCGTAGGATATCTGATCCTTCTTTTATCGCTATTTTCCTGGTTGCCATTTCCTTGTCATAAAGCTTCTATTGGGATATTTCTCGTGCTTCTGGCCAATACTCTTATTGTTTCCACTTTTTCTAGTATCCTTCTAGTTCCAAGCACCATACATTTTTTACTATGTTTCACTCGTCGACATCGGTGAATTGGTGGATTTCTGCTAGCTATGGATGGTTGTTGAGTTTTCCCCTCTATTGCCACACTTCTTCTGAGAAGCTGGCTCTATCCCCTCCTCTGATTTCCCAAAACATATGGTTTCTGATCAGATCCCTGTTGGCACTTACTAGATTCCAAATTTCAGAGCCTTTCTTATCATTTTGGCTTCTCAGCTTTCCTTCATGGAACCTGGGCATATCATACTTTCTCTCCCATAGCTTTTTCCAAAGATCTAACCCTCCGTGTATCCATCTCCACCACATATTTTCTCTCATTACCTGATTCAGAATGTAGGGGTCATGGAGTCCAAGACCTCCTTCTTTTAGGGTTCTGCTGAGCTAGCTCCACGATATGAGTGCCCATTTTTTTGTCGCACTAGGTCCTTGCCATAATAATTTTTTGTACATGTCTACCATTTTATGGCAGACTATTTTAGGGGTCGCTTAGATACTTAGTCGGTATATCAGGATGGACTATAATATTGATTTTAATAGTACTATGCTACTTGGGATGTTCAACATTCTGAATGTCTAGTTTTGCATTTTCTGTTGGATCTTTCCCAACAAGGTTTCCCAATTGGCCACTCTGTTTTGCTGGTCATTTAGCTGAATACCTAGATACTTCGTAGGGAAATTCCCTATTCTGAATCCCATGAATCCTACTAGGAAAGCTTGGGAAGGTGTTAGGGTGTTGAAGAAATAGATATCCGACTTCTCTTTGTTTATCTTTGTCCCAGAGGCACTTTTGAAGTTTGTGAGGATTTCCATTATTTTTCTAGCTTCCTTGAGCGATGAATGTCCATATAGCATTACATCATCTACACATTCTTGGTGGGTTAGTGGAAGGTCATTCCCCCACAGTCTTAGGCTCGTATATTGTTTGCTGTAGACTTTTTCTTTTATGTATCTTCCTAGACTTTCTGCTCCTAGGATAAACAAGAAGGACAATAATGGGTCACCTTGCTTGAGCCCTCTGGTAGCATTGAAGGCCTCTGTAGGGGATCGATTAAGAAAAATTGACAAAATTGGAGTGGTTACCATTGACATTACCAACTTATCCATATTTCATCAAAGTCGAATGCCTTTAGTATTTTTTGGAGATACTCCTAGTTCAGCCTATTGTAGGCTTTGGCCAAATCTAATTTTACCAGCAGTCCTTTGGTTTTTTAATTTTTTTAAGGAGAGGATTGCTTCTTGTGCCACCACTATGTTGTCTTTTATTTGTCTACCTTTGACAAACCATGTTTGGTCTTGAGATGTCAAACCAACTAGTATGGGTTTCAGTCGGTTAACCATTATTGTAGCCAAGATTTTGTATATGACATTGCAAAGAGTTATTGGTTGGAACCCTTGTGGTTCTTTTGAGTGCTCTATCTTCGGGATCACAGCTAAGAATGTTGAATTCAAGGCCAGGTGCATTCTTTTGGTGCATCTGGACTCCTCCACTAGTTTCACTAAGTCTTCACTCATGAAGGCCTAGGTCGCTTGGAAGAATTTGACAGTAAATCCATCTGGCCCTGATGCTTTGTTCTTCGCCATATTTTTAATTACCTCTTCCACCTCTTCTTTAGTTATTTCTCTTATTAGAGCGAGGTTGTAATCTCTACTCACCAATTTAGGGATATGTTGACTAATTTTGTTCATGTTATCCTCCCTTCTAATATTTGGTTTTGTGAGAATCCCTTTGAAATGTTGAATCAAGAGATTCTCCATTTCTTCCTTTTGTGTGAGACGATTGCCTTGTTAATCCATTAGGGAGAAGATTTTGTTCTGCTGTCTGTGTTGTACCATTGTTTTATGGAAAAACTTCATATTTCTTTCTCCTTCTTTTAACCATTGGGTTCTTGATTTTTGTTTCCAATGGATTTCCTTGTGTTGTCTCCTTTCCCCCAATTTTCTTATCGGTAGTCCCTCATCTTCTACAAGCTCTTCACTTCCTCCCTCCTCTATTATTTGTGGTTGTATGTGCTTCATATTTATCTGAAGTATCTCTTGTTCCTTCTATATGTTCCCAAATTCTTCTTTGTTCCATTTCTTTATCCTTCCTTTCAGGTCATTTAGTCTGAGTTCAAAGGTGTGCATTTGGTTTCTTCCTCCTATCACTTTCTTAATCCCTTTCCACCATTCCTTCATTTTATCCATAAAGGTGGGTTCTCTTAGTGAGAATGCCTCGAACATAAAGGGTTTGTTCTGGTTCTTTTGGTTCATTGCTATTTCGAGTTTAATAGGCCAGTGATCTGACCCTTAATAGGGAAGGATTGTTTTTTCGTAGAATATATATTTTCCAATGAAGTGTTCTATTCCTAAGAATCTATCTAGCCTAGAGGCTATTTGTCTGCTCCCTTCCGTTCCATTGTTCCACATATATTTTCCATTTATGGTTGGGATGTCTACCAATTTTAGTTCTTCTTGAAGATCCCTGAACATCTATATCTTCGGTTATTCTCTTTGCAAACCTCCTTTTTTATCCTCTATTCATGTTATCAAATTGAAGTCTCCTGCTATCATCCAAATTTTGTCCTCATGGATTTTTCCTAGCTATTGTATTTGATGGAGGAAGTTTCCTTTTTCCTCTCCAATATGAGGAGCATATACTGCATAGTCTAGAAACCATTCTCTGTATCCGATTAGCCAAAATCGCCTCGTGAGGATTCTTTTCATGCCCACCCAGTAATCTACTATGATCTCTGCTCAGTTCCACAATATTGTTATGCCTCCTGCACTACCTTTCACGTCTATGGTCATGCATTCACACTTTGGTTTTATTTTATTTAGGATTTCCTCCATTCTCCCTCTTGTGATTTTTGATTCTTGTAGCAGCATGATTTGAGGGTTTTCCTTTCTTAGCCTATCCACTAACTGTCTTTGTTTTCCTTTATTATTAAGGCCTCTTATATTCGAGGAAGTGATTATCATTGGGCTACTTGGTTAATTTGGTGGAATACTGCCGATAGCAGTACTACCCTCCCTATATTCACTATCATTTGTCCCATAATCTGTATATATTCTTGGAGGTTTCTTTGGCCTGTTTTCTTTTTGCCTTTAATTTTATTAGGGTAGTCTTAGGTGTTTTCCTATTGCAGTCCTAGTTTTCCATCTCCACCTTCCCCTGCCCCTATTTAACTTGATACTGTTGGAATGTTTCTATATATAGTTGCTTCTGGTCTTCTCAAATGAATCACTCATCTAGATGTCTCCTTTCATTTAGTAGTTTCCTCGACACCTCTTCTTCCATGCTTAGTTATTCTCCCCTACTTGTATCTATTTCCATTGTAGTGTTATCCATATTCTCTTTGTCTTCCTTCTTCTCCTTCTCTTTCAACTTGCTTTGGCCTTTCCTCTTAGGTTTTAGTTTTCCTTGGCTCAAGCTGCTTTCCTTTCCTTTTCCCCCCTGATAGTCCCTTATTTGGACTTTGTTGTTTTCTTCTTCTTCTTCTTGTAGTACTTCAAAGATGTTTGTTCTGTAGGGTTGGGCTTGTTGTTCTTCCGCCCCCCCACACTGGTATTCTCTCTTGCGTGTCTTTTTTTTCTTTTTACTTCTTGAAAACCATCCTTGTCTTCTTGATTTCTCCTCTACTGTTTATGCTTATTCTCTTCCTCTTCTATATTCAGTGGGCACTCCTTAAATAGGTGGCCATAATCATGACATTTTCTACATCTGAATGGGATATTTTCGTAATCTAGGGTTTCCTACCAGACCTCTTCATGATATTCTAGTTCTACTATGTCTCGAATGCAGTCAGCTATATTCATGTAAACACATATTCTAGCATATGAGGTGTATCTTCCTTTTTTTGTTGTTTTTGCTATTTTGACAAATCTTTCTATCATGTTTCCTATGCCCTCTAGAATATCTGGGTCCCAGAAGTCCATTGGGAGGCCAAATAACCTAACACACACTGGGGCTGCCAAATATTCTTCCTTGTCTAGGTCATAGCATTCTTCCCACTATCTCATAAGCAATCCAGCATTGTAATGATAGTAGGGGCTATTTTCAAATACTTTTTCTTTGTCTTGCAGGTTCAAGAATATTACCATGAAGAAGCCTCTTGCTCCGAGCTTTAGCTCGATATGGTCTCGGGGTTGCCATTTTTGCTGAATCCATTTGGTGAGGTCCTTTTCTGTGAGCCATACTCCAATGAACTTTCATATAAGCGCATGGTCTCTCATATAACTTCTGTATCGCTCTAGTTTGTTCATCGGTATGATGAATCTTGGTTTCTCTATCACACATGGTAAACATTTACCTCTACTGCCTACCTTCCATCTCAATCTAAGGACCAATCCTCACTTTCTTGTTTCTCTCGCCTGCTTTTGGTTACTGGTATTCTAGCATGAGTCCCCTACTGCCGCATTTCGATAGGAGATGATCTCTCCACCCTCTCCTCCTCTGTCATTCCACTCTCATTCCTAGTGTCTCGGTCTACAACTTTTCAGTAGTTTGCAATTTTTTTGAGGCAAAGTACCATTTAGCTCATCGCCGCTCGACCATTAGGTTCTAGAGCCCTCCTTTTCATATAATTGTCATCTCTTGTTTGTCTTATTAAACATTTTAACTTGGTAAAATTACATAACAACAGAAACAAAATAAAATTAATAATTATATTTATACTTAATAATTAAACTAGCCTAGATCCATCTTAATTCTAAATATACCAAGTGGAGACAAAGATCAAATATCTTGACTTGCAAATCACTTTTAAAATTAAAAGAGGTGTAATCCCTCTTTGATTTTGATAGATATGAAGTTAAGATGGTATAATTAATTGTTAATATAATAATTAATTAAATACAATTAGCATATATCCATGTTAACTCTAGATCTACCAATTGTCTAGAAAGATAAACTCTCTCAAAATGCAAATCTATGTTTGAGTGCAAAACTTGATTAAAGATTTGCACCCCTAAAAATTTGATTCTTATTGACACTTTGTAGAGTAAAGATGAATATTAATTATATAAATTTCACGTTTTCATATATAAACATATTATTATCTTTAATTTTATTAAAATCTTAATAATGCATATAATTAGATAAATGAAACATTTTTATTTAAAATGTGTATAAATTTTATTATATATATATATATATATATATATAATTTATATATATTTATTATTTAAATTTAAATATAAAATTCTAAAATATAATGGTTAATAATATCAACCATTATATATACAAGAATTATAAAATTTTAAAATATAATAATTACTAATATAAATATAATATTTATTGTACTTCTAATTTTAGAAATATTTCTATTTTTAATTATATGTTTATTTATTAAAATTATGAAGTTTTTATATATTTTTAAAGTCTATATTTTCGAAAATGATAATTACTCATGTAAGTAATTATTATATAAATTTATTATAGTTAATAAATATGAAGTTCTAAAATATAATGGATACTAATATTAAGCATTATACATGTATATTACATTTTTATATCTAGAAATATTTCTACTTTTAATTATATATGTATTAATTAAATTTATTAAGTTTTTATATGTTTATTAATTATGTGTTTTCAAACATGGGTTATCATCATAAATTATTATTGAAATTTATTTCAACGTTATTTTTATGAAGAAAAATTGTTTATAATTTTATAATAAAAAAATGCATGGTCTAACTTATACAAGAAATGATCTTCCTTTTTTATGACAATTTTTGTATTTTATTAATTTTAATCAAAATCTTCCACATGAGTTTAAGTTTTTTAGTTAATTTTAATCAAAATTTGGGAGAAGTTTTTAAAAGCTTTATTTTCTCTAAAATTTAAGTGCCCTAGGGGTTTTACAAAGTGTTGAATCTATTTTTCCATTCAAAAATGCATTTTAAATAACAAAGATCACATTCTTTAGTGAAATTGTTTTGTGAGATTCCATGAAAATTTTTATTTCCTCTATACTTTATGCTACCATAAATAAATTCAATGTAATAAATCTAAATGAATTGATTTATTATTTTTATTACATTTTACTTTCTTTTTGTTTAATATACAATGAGTTTTCTATTGTTATTATTCTTTTCTTTAATGCTTCATTTTACAAACAGTAAGCCTACATTGAACTAAGATTTAAATGTTCACACTCATTTACAAGCACTACAACTACAATATCTCTCTTCTGAGTTTATGAAGGGAATAAAATGAAATACATATTTAAAACCAAAACAAAGAGACAAAATGAAACTTGGGTTCAATTGATAAATGTAAAATGCTAAATTTATATACATGCAAAATGAAGACAAAGTAGCTCTAACTGTGGTAACTTATCTTTGATAAGAGTGGATGCAATGGAAATGCACCTTCTTGAACTATGTTACAGTGAGACTCACATGCCCTTTTTGCTATGAAGAAGTGATAAAAAACTATAAAAATATGAAAACATAATTGTAGGACATGAAGTGACAAGGGCTTATGGGCCTCCATGGGGTGATTTCAAAAGTGAGTGTTGTAACTTTGAAATACAATCTCCATTTTGGAGAAAATTGACAAAAATAGAAAAGTGCCAAAATATGAAAATTATATTATGAGCTAGTGGAATAAGTGGGTGACAACTCATATCTAACTCAATAAAACCCCCCACAGGAAGCAATGGTATCCATGGAATTGAGTGCCTCCTTTATACTGGAAAGCCTCTTCTAAACTTGGCCCCTCGTGAGCCAATATCAATGGTGCAAGAGTTGGGGTCCTTTGAGTACTTGATATAGCTATACCCTCTATTGGAGAGTGACATTAATTTGTTTATCCATGATTTGATCAATTGTGGCATGTCAAATGCAATTTAGGTTGACCTTTTTCAATATGAGTTGCTCTAGAATTTTGATGTGTCCAATAATGGTGGAAAGTATGGCAAAAGACGATCCATATTGAGCACTAAGTGCAAGCCAATAAATGGGAAAATACTTACCTCAAAATAATTTTCACCCACAACCTTCATGATGGTATGAGGTCCATAGAGTAGTTTTTAAAGCTTTTTAAGGGCCCATTGAAGGTGTTTCTTATGTAGATGCAACCAAACCTTGTCTCCCACTTGAAACTATTGTGCCTCCCACTTATCTCGCACCGTATGTTGATCATGGAGTTTTTTATACCTATTATTGACTTTCTTCATGATAAGATATCATGGAAGTTCTAGTGTGCTAAATTAGTTCAACAAATTTGGTAGTTTTGTTAATTTCACAATGAACATGTGGAAACCCTTCATGTGTACTTGCAAGGGGTAGTGTGACATCAATGAGAGCTAATAGTTGAAATCCCATCCCCACCTTAAAGGGTTGTGGCTAGTGGAGTTATGGAAAACTTTGTTCTAGCTATGATGAACATAGGGTGGTTGAAAAGTTATTGAATTTTAAACTTAAAAAACGGTGATGTTGCATAGCTACTTTGGCATTTGATCATTTTTTTCATGTATTTTGTAGTCATGATAATTATAGTCTAATGCCATTATTTGAAAATCTTTTAATTTCAAACATAGATCCATATTAACTTTAGATCTATCAATCTCCTAGAGGGATCATATATCTTTTCACTCTAAAAGAATTTTTCATATGAAAACATTTGACCCATTTGGGTGATTGGTAGATCTAGATCGATCTAGGATGGTTTACTTAGTCAAAATATTACATTACAAAAACTCTCGCTAGATTGGAGAGTTCCTCTCTATGCAACAACAGCAACAACAACAACAACAACAAAAATAATAATAAAAGGTCATATTTAATTACTTTTCTATTTCAACATACCTTTTCATGTATTTCATAATCATTATATTTGCTTTTTAATTTTATGGTTGAGAATTTTTAGAATTTTAAGTTAGAAATAGAAAATGAGTATTTCTTCATTATTGCTTTCCAAAATCAACATGAAAAATCACATATAATGTGAACTCCAAAACATGAAAACTCATTAAATTAATACATTAGTTCCCCTATTAATGCATTTTTTGCATTCAATATTACATTGGTTGCATTTAATTGTCTATTTTAATTTGAAAAAAAACCTTGAATATATTTTCCTTTAATGGTAGTAGGAGATGTTTGATTTCTTTCTCTTGAAATATTTGAACAATTTAATCTTCCATCATTTTAGCTTTTATAACTCGGAAAAAAAATATTAGCTTGGATTCTCTTCATATGTTTGATCCTATCAAAATCCTATTTATCATAAACAACCAAAGTCTTGTTTGTTTTATCAGAAGGTGGATTTAGAGTAGTGGGCAGAGACCATTTGCTTCTAGATCAGACAATATTGACCGATTATTCCTTCAACTAAATCTTATATGAT
Organism: Pinus tabuliformis; assembly: GCA_031772625.1. Classification (NCBI taxonomy): domain Eukaryota; kingdom Viridiplantae; phylum Streptophyta; class Pinopsida; order Pinales; family Pinaceae; genus Pinus; species Pinus tabuliformis. The sequence goes on along the minus strand of CM062816.1, from coordinate 235,026,327 downwards.
ATTCACCTCACGAATATTTTAACTTCTCTCAGAATTATCATCCTCTTAGAATCGTCATCCTCTTGCTCTTCTTCCTCTTCATCATTATCATCAAGAAAATAAATCTGGTTACGAGGAAGTGGAGTATTTATTTTCAAAGGCCTCCATGATTTCTTTGAAGTTTGATTTTGTATTACATTTTTATTGATTCTAATAATATCATTGGAAATATTTTTTACTAAATTATGAAAACTTTCCATATCTAATATTTCTTTGTCTTTCTTTTTTTCTTCCCATTTAGTTGTAACTAATTTCTTGGAAATTGAAAAACTTATTTTTCCTTCTAATGGAGATATCCTGAAAATGCTTATCATCTTTTTCTCAACTTCAATATTTTCTTGCATATTTTATTTTAATGTGTTCTTTATTGTTATCTTAACAATAAAGCAATTAATAAAATAAAATCAGTAGTATGGGATTCAAGAACGACATTAGTTGAAGGTTTAGATTTCATAGGGATTTTTAGTTATTTATTTATTTATTTTCTAAAGCAAGAGCAGGATCTTCTTTTTCATTAATAATTTACAAAAATTACAACAAACCACATAGAAATTTGGCCCAAGGGAGAGACCCCCTGAACAAACCAAGATCAGCTCCGAGGCAAAAGTCTTTGCCCCAAAAACCTAGCCTTTCCACAAATAAAAGCTAAACAAGAAGAAGCCAAAAGCGGAACCTAAGAAGCGGACAAAACAAAAGTTAAGAATAAGGGCCCCACCAACCCTCCGAAAAGTGGAGCGAACCGTGCCCATAAGAAACTCGCTGTCAATAAAGGGCAAAAGCACTTCCTGCCAACAAAACAACCTATCTCCTTAATCTACATCGTTGATCTGTCGGGCCCTATTTTATGGTAGAGGACAATAGTGTGAAGAAAAGAAGCACGACTCATAAACAACATGGCCACCAGCTTGCTCGATCCATCCCAGCCATCGATCTACTTCATTTGATCTGATGGACATGGATCATATCTCACCCACCAAAATCGCCAAACATTAGCATGCGATGGGTGCAGTATTCATACCAACCTGACCGCCATGTGTAACCCTCTGAATGTAATCTCTTCCAAAACGAAAATACCATTTTCCGCCTGGGAGGCTTGCGATCACCAGAAAACCACTCCTAGGCTGGTTTGTCGATTTTGGATGGAAAACTCCCAGTAGTGCAGCCACCGAGAGTGCCTGTCAAAATTCCATTTCTTCCTAAGCCGAGGAAAGAGGATTCACCCGCTAAAAAGCCAGTCGGAGAGGAATCTAAGCCAATCGATAGGCAACCATTTGCATTGGTCGAATCAACTTGATTCTAGGGCCATGGCTCTACTTCAAAACATCAACCTGTCATCTTCTACCTGTTCATGCCAAATCGCTTTTAACCTGCTCTGAGGAAACTCATGCCATATTGATGTTATTCTTTTCTCTGTACTAATCACACCTTGATTGGCCAGCAGATCCACCAATTTGTTAGTCGATCTTCGAACATGCTTAAAGCTAACTGTATGAAGGCTCTGTAGGTGCTCTTGAATCCATTGAAAGCCTTGGATCAACCTCTAGTTCCTTGAGACTTTTTCTGGCTTTGTTCCCCAGTTGATTTTCTTGAATGATTTGATAATAAGCTCAGAGTCAGCTTCCACTATCACGTTTTGTCGGTTTTCCTGATCTAGGAAATCTAAACATTGCTACATAGCCATCAATTCCACCATGTTATTAGTAGCCTTTCCAAAATGACAGTGGAAGATGAAAAAGAAACTTCCATTCTGATCCCTTAACAGACCTCCATAACCAATGGTGCCCGGGTTGCCTTTTGAAGCCTCATCAATGTTGAATTTCAGATAACCCTTAGGAGGAGGATGCCAAAAATCTTTCTCAGACTTCAGGGAGATCACATTTCTATCCAGATCCTGAGGATGAATACCTTGAAAGCCCAGCTCACAAGGAATTCTTAGATCAGTAGCAAAGGGAGGGTTCTTAGGGAGATTTCGCACTATGGTACTGACTGTTTCCTTGAGCTGTTTTAAGATCAGCTCAAAAATGCATTGAGAAGTCCTCTTTTTATCTTTGAAGATTTTGTTATTCCTTTCTTTCCAGACATTCCAAACAATTAAGTTTAGAAAGATGGTCCATACAGTGGCAACAACTTCATTATATTAAAAATTTCTTCTCTAGTTGGTTAGGGTGTTTCAGATGTTCCTTTCGTCCCTATCGATCTGATGGAAAATGGAGGCAAGAATTCCACAGACTGGAGGAGAACACGAAATTGTTGAGAAGGTGCTCCATAGTTTCCTCTTGAGCTTCACAGAGCTGACATCTAGAAGGCCCCAGAAAGCCCCTCTTCCTAATATTATCCTAGTTCAAAATTTTTCTATGCTAGACCAGCCACATGAAGAATTTAATTTTCATCCAGCCTTGATACTTTGTTAGGTCCCTATAATACTAGTGATTACCCCATTACTATTTTAGTTGTATCCCTTATTAATATTTTTGTGCCCCTATTGTCCCCATATCATTATTACTGTGCCCCATAGAATCCCTCTATTATTTTTGTGGCTTTATATTATTATTGTTAGGTCAGCTGGGTTATATTGTGACTCCTTAGAATCCTATATATAGAAAGGATGTTTTGTCATTTGAATCATCAAAGAATTGCTCATTTGTGTAATGTAAAGGAGGTTTCCCCCTCGAAGAGGCTGAATTCTAAGGCATTGATCTCTCTTTTCTATCTTTTTGTGAGTTGGTTTCATAACATTTGGTATCAAAGCTTTGGATTCTAGGGTTTCACTGCTCCGAACAGGTCATCGTGGAATTTTCACTATAACTTTCTCTATGCGATGTTTCAAAAGCTAAAAGAGAAACCAATTTGAGAAAAAATCGCGCTGAATCTCAGCTTTGAATTTCAGAGCTTTTCGCGCTATATTTGCAGAGATATGATTTGAGGAATTTGGTATTTTTGCAAACTCCTGAATTACATTCCAAACAAGTGACCTGGGAAAATCATCATAATTTTTTCTCTGAGCATCAGATTGAAATTTTGTAAGGTACAGAAAGAGGAAAGACTGTAATTTTTTGTATATATTTTTTAGAGCCAAAGGTTGGAACAGTGACTTGTGGCATGTCGTACAAGTTCACTCTACTGAACTAGTCTATAATTAGGGCATCTTGGGAGATTGTGCATAACTCTTCCTTGGAGAATACAATTTGGATCAAACTGGTGGCATTGGAAAGAGGACATAGAGGGATACTACAGGTCGCAATTTTAGAACTGGATGATCTGAAATTGCAAAGATACATCAGATTCAATATCAAGCTTCTACAAAGTGAAAAAAGGTGTGTAGTTTTTTATAAATTTTTGCATAAGCTTGGTTTGAAAAATTAGTTTGAATAGGTAATTGATGCTCCGAGGAAAGAAAATGAAAACACCTAGTAAGAAACCTAAAAGCTTTAGCATGACTCATGGAGAAGAGGATGAAATGCAACATGATATATCAAAATTACGAGACGAAGTGCAACAAATGTCACTTGCACAAAAAGCAACAGAATTTAAGATGGATGGTTTAACGAAAGATGTGGAAGCTAAGATGGATAGTTTAAAGAAAGGTGTAGAAGCTAAGATGGATTTTTTAAAGAAAGGTGTAGAAGCTAATATGGATGGCATGGAAGCTAAGATGAATGGAATGGATGGTAAAATTGATTGCATGGATGATAAGATGGAAGAATTGAAGATAAATATGAATAAGTTGCTACAAGAAATGGTCACTAATGGTGAAAGGGTAGTAAAGGAAACTCTTGATGAGAACAAAATAAATGTTAATCATGATTCCATAGACTCTAATGTTGGATCAAAGACCCACCATATTCCAAAAATTGATATGAGGAAGTTTGATGGCAAGGATCCCGCAACATGGATATTATAGATGGAGAAATTTTTCGATCTCAATAATGTGAAAAACACACAAAAGGTACGTATTGCAACTTTATATTTGGAACCAAATTAGTTTGTATGGTATCAATGGCTTGGCTCTCGTAAACAAATTATCACTTGGGCAATTTTTATGGAAGAATTGACAGCACATTATGAAGATACAAAAAGCAAAACTTTTTTTAGCCAATTGATAAGTCTCAAACAAAAGGGTTCAATAACGGAACACATTGAGGAGTTCCACAAATTGAACATAAGGGTAAAAAATATTCTAGAGGAGCATAGGAATGATGTGTTCATAGGGACTTTAAAGGATACTATCCAACATGATGTTCACCTTTGCGAACCTGACTCATTAGAGAAGGCATTCAGGTTAGCAAGAAAAATGGGAAGAAAAATTATGGAAACCAGGAAGCATACCACTAACAACTATAAAGATGGAAGTGTTGTTGCCCCTAGTCTTCCACAACCTATAAGGTTGACACCACAACAATTGGAAGAAAATAGAGTAAAAGGGCTTTGTTACAGTTGTGATAGCAAATACACTAAAGGTCACAAGTGTGCTGAGAAGAAATTATTCTACATAGATTGTGAAGAGGAAGAATAAAAGGAGCAAGAAAGGTTAAAAGAAGAGGATATACTCCAGGAACAAAGCCTAGATAAAGAGAAAATGAATCCGACCATATCTTGCAATGCATTGACGGGAATTACCACTCCTCAAACCATCAAGATAGAAGGACAAATCAAGAAGAAAATGGTAATAGTGTTGATTGATTCAAGAAGTACCCACAATTTTATTCATTGTAAGGTAGCAAAAGAATTGAATTGCTTCTTATATCCAACACCAGAGTGTCAAGTGATGGTTGCAAATGGAGGAACAATAAATTTCTCTAGAAAGTGCCATAATATCAAGCTATCCATGGGAGAATATGTATTGACTAGACCAATGATTTCCATTCCAATGGGAGGTGCTGATGTTGTACTAGGAGTCCAATGGCTACAATCCTTGGGTACAATTGAGTTTAATTTTCAAGAACTTTTCATGAAATTTTTTGTGGAAGGAAAGGAAGTTGAATTAAGGGGTATTGTAGGGAAACCAGGAAAGATAATCAACTCTAATTGTATGACAAAGCTTCTAAAAAAGGAACAAAGAGGTGTAATTGCACAATTATGTTCGCTAGATGTTTCCACATTGGAATAATCTATTTCTCCAGATCTCCAAAAAGTCTTGGAAAATCATTCCAAGGTATTTGAGACTCCCAAAGGTCTCCCACCTATTCCTCATCATGATCATGCTATTCATCTAATTCCAGGAAGTTTTCCTCCAAACATCAGGCCATATAGATATCCCTATGCCCAAAAGAGAGAAATTGAATGTATGGTTGCAGAGATGCTAGAGGATGGTATAATTAAACCGAGGCAAAGTTCTTTCTCTGCTCTAGTAGTATTGGTGCACAAGAAGGATGGATCATGGCGCATGTGTCCGGATTATAGGGAGCTCAACAAGATCACTATTAAAGATAAGTTTCCAATTCTTTTCATTGATGAATTACTGGATGAATTGCATGGATCAATTTACTTCACCAAGTTGGATCTTCGTTCAGGATATCATCAAATCAGAATGAAGACTGAAGACATTCTGAAAATAGCATTTAGAACTCATGAGGGTCATTATGAATTTTTGGTCATGCCTTTTGGCATTACCAATGCACCTTCAACATTTCAAGGGTTGATGAATTCCATTTTCAAACCATTCCTTAGAAAATTTGTGTTAGTATTTTTTGATGATATACTAATCTACAGCAAGTCTTGGAAGGATCATGTTGAACACGTTGACAGGGTGCTACAACTATTGGAGGAGAAACAATTATATGCAAAAAGATCCAAATGTTTCTTTGGAGTACAAGAGGTGGAATATCTAGGTCATATTGTATCTCATGAAGGAGTTAAGGTAGACCCTAGCAAAATTAAAGCCATTAAGAAATGGAAAATCCCCACATCCATAAAGCATCTGCGAGGATTTCTCAGGTTGACAGGGTATTATCGCAACTTTGTTAAGAATTATGGGAGAATAGCAGCGCCCCTTACCACATTATTGAAGAAATATGCATTTTCATGGACTCTAGAAGCAACAGAGGCCTTCTAGGATCTTAAAGAGGCAATGTGCCAAGCAACGGTCTTAGCTACACCAGAATTCACAAAAACCTTTATTGTGGAATGTGATGCTTCAGGAAATGGAATTGGTGCTGTTTCAATGCAAGATGAAAGGCCCATTACTTTTGAAAGTTGTCCAATAAAGGGAAAGTTTTTACACAAAGTTATTTATGACAATTAAATGTTGGAAATACTCCATGCACTTAAGAAATGGCGACCCTACCTAATGGGAAGACACTTCAAGGTAAAAACGGATCATGATAGCCTTAAATACTTCTTAGAACAAAGATTATTCTCTGAAGAGCAACAAAAATGGGTCACAAATATGTTGAGTTATGACTTTGAAATCATCTACAAAAAAGGGAAGCTAAATGTGGTGGCAGATGCACTCTCAAGAAAGGATGAGGATGTGGAAGCATTGTTGTGCGCCATTTCTATTATCCAACTAGATTAGATAAACAAGGCAAGCGAGGAATGGAAGAATGACGAAGAAGTGTGGGCACTTATTCGAAAGTTACAATAGGACTCCAGTACATCTGAAACATTTAGCTGGAAAAATGATTCGTTATGGTACAAAGATCACTTATACCTCTCTAAGATTTCCTAGCTAAAAAAAAAAAAATCTTATGGAATTGCACACTTCTCCCTTAGGAGGGCACTCAGTGTTAGGACCTCATATTGTCTCTTTTTTACCATACATTTTGCTATGATGTCATCCTTTTCAACCTATATTTAAAGTCCTTGTTATTGTTTTAACCCAATTATTCCAAAGGTACACAATATTTCTTCTCATCATTATACATTTAATTAGTTTACATATAATTATGCTATCTTCATAGTTAATCGTTGAATTGATATTTGTTGAACAGTTAAAGAACAATGTGTAGTCCACATTGCTAAAATTACTGGGAGATTGCAAAATTACTTCTATAGTTGCTGAAATAGTAGGAACGACGCACAAATCTCGTGGCTAAAACAATTGTGATTTTCATTCTATATTTGACAGCAACAGAAGAAGATCGCTGAAAGAGCTACTACATTGGATGTAATGACCATGATCCAAAGACAACATTACTGTAACAACATATTGTTAATGGGAAAACTGATTTCCCTATTTTTGTATATTGGGTTAAAATATGACTTACAATGTAACTTGTTTTAATCGATGCCTCCTCTTTAAAAGGAGGAGACATCTACATTAGAGGGGGATGAACAGACTGTAGCGAAAGTTCTAGTTGAAGGAATAGAACTGGAATCCTTTTGTAACATGACATATTGATGGATGAGTAAAATCTTGTTCTGAACATTTCTTTCTAGTTCTTGTCTCCTGGGGAATCTTGTGGGAAGGGAAGGGCCCACCTTAATCACAAGATTCACCCATTATATTTCTGCAATGTGTTAAGTGTGTCTTTTACCCATGCCTTGTTAACAGTATTGTTTACTAAATATTGTTTTTGCATTATTGCTGAAACTCTGTTTTCTTTCCAATTGATTGCTGCATTATTTAGTTTATCCACAGTTAATTCATGAGTGTTTCATTAGCAATTGAGTTTACAGAGTGAGTTGTCAAGCTTGGTAATCCGAAACAGGTGTTGAAGATTCCCGCTCTGGGAATAGTGTCCTGGTCTCTGTTACAGCATAGCTAGTGCTTTCCTTTGCAGATTGATTTTTTTTTATTAGATTACCCCTTTAATGAAATTAAGTATTCCTTCGTAGCTATCTGCAATAGATTGTTTTTTGCTATAACTCAGAGTGGAGCTTCAGTTTGCTTAAAGTAAGGTGTGACTAGTTTTTACTACAACTTTTATTGCTTTTAAGATTGAGTACATATAGTGCGTAGTTTCCTTTGAAATAAACATGCTTCCCTGGGTTGACAATTTATGTAGCACTTGGTTGTTTGAATTAATAAGAAATTAAAGTGACCAACATTTTGGTGCCATTTCCAGGGAAGGCAATCATTGATTTTAAAAGCACTAATGATTTTCTTTTAGATGTGCAGGATGCATGAGAGGACGTAAGAGAAAAACTTTTATTGATGAGATTATCTCAAAAGTTGAAACTTATCAGAGGCTAAGCTCTCGAAGGCCACAGACTCGACACTCTCTCCAAAGGAACTATGAAACGGATGAAGTAGTGGGACCTGAAAGGGTTTAAGAGATAGCAGAACATACTGAGGAACCAATAGAGGACATTGAAGAACCAATAGAAGATATTAAAGTTGAGGAACCAGTTCAGGACATTGAGGGTCCAACAGAAAGCCCTAAAGGCTGGGCAAGTGCGATAGGGGAACAACCAATGGATGGAGATAATGAAGGACTCTTTGGTGGTGGACATGGATGAGGAGAAGGAAGAGGCGATAATTCTCTCTACACCTTGGAATTCCCTATTGAGGATCTTCCTAGAGGAGCAACTCCTATGAAGAACACCCCACTCTCAGCCTTACCAAACTTCCATGGTTTATCCTCTGAAGACCCTGATGAGTTTCTTTTTGAGTTTGATATATTGTGTAGAAGTTATGATTATGTTACTAATGCTCAAAAGTTGAAGTTATTTCCAGCAACATTAAAAGGAAATGCACTAAGATGGTTTATGAGCATGGGAGGGAGCAGATGAAGGAGAAGTTTCTAGCCAAATATCAAGACTATTGCCAGATGAGAGAGAAGAGGGAGGAATTATTCAAGATGGTTGAGAAGGAGGACGAAAATCTGGAGGACTTTCTGGAAAGACTCCAGTATAATCTGCAGAGATCTGATCACCCCAATGTAAGTAAAGATATTCTTAAGACAATATTATTGAAAGGGGTAAGCGATGACTGTTTAGACATGCTAAATATGATTGGTAAGGGGGACATATCTAAAGAATCATATGATGAAATCGTCAACCTATGCAAGAGATGTTCAAGAGGAGCTACAAATATATCAAAAAGTAGGAATAATACTTATTCAAGAGTCCAAAAATCCACCAGTGGAGGGGCAATAATAGTTGAAATAGGTAATCTACTTGAGGAATTCAAAACTAAAATTTTAAGTTCTTTTGCTTCACAGATTGATACCTTGTAGGTTAAGAAGAAACAAGCAGAGGCAGAAGCCACTTTAGCCATCTTCTGTCCTAAATGAAAAGAAAAACATCCACTAAGGGAATGGCCATTGGAAAAGGTACCAATTTGCACCATCTGTGAGAAGGACCATGAAACTCAACAATGCCCTTCTTTACCAGGGATAAAAGCAGCTTTGCAACCAACTGAGGAGGAAGCTGAAGCAATTTATCTTCGGACATAGAGGAGGCAATGGCAACCATGAGAAAAATGTACAAACTATAGTATGCCATTTAATCATTGGAATAATTATCCTTCTTTTAATCAAGCAAAATACCCGCCCTTCAACCAAATGTAATACCCACCCTTTAATCATATGAATTTCCCACGCATGCAACAAACAAACCCTCCCTTTGTAGACCCTGTAATGTGGACTCCTTGGCCCCCAGATCAGTCTTATTTCAATCAATGGAACCCAAACTAGAGAGCTTAACAAATCTCATTCCCAAACCAAATTCCTCAGTTGCAGCAACCACTCTCTCTGCCGTCAGGTGCTCCACCAAACAATCAAACAATAAGACCCCAGCTGCATGTACAACCAAATCCTAACCCTAATAATAATAAAGCCGTGCAATTCATCGATATTCAGAACTTGCCTACATCTCCTATTTACCCTACGTAGTGTAATGATATTCATCTACAATCTAGGAGAGTAGTTGAGCTGATTATTGATGATATTACCTGTTTTGACTCTGACAAAGAAGAGACAAAAAAGAATAATTTACCTAATAAGGGTGCTAAAACAGTCGATCCACCCTCTAATAAAATTGCTGAAACAGTCGAGCCACCCTCTAATAAAATTGTTGAGACAGTTGATCCATCCTTTAATAAAATTGTTGAAACAGTAGAGCCACCATTCCCTGAGCGTCTAGCTATCACTAAGAAGCAGTCACGGAAACAAGAAGTAAGCAGTTACGAAATCGATCAATTTCAAAGTATCTTATCAAGTGGAAGAACTTATCCACTGAAGATTCCACATGGGAGGATGATAATTTTATACAGAACCATCCAGAACTACTCAAGCATTGAGGACAACACTTTTCTGAAGGAGAGGGGCATGTTGGGTCCCTATAATACTAGTGATTACCCCATTACTATTGTAGTTGTATCCCTTATTAATATTGTTGTGCCCGTATTGTCCCCATATTGTTATTACTGTGCCCCATAGAATCCCTCTATTGTTATTTTTGTGGCTTTATATTATAATTGTTAGGTCAGCTGGGTTATATTGTGACTCCTTAGACTCCTATATATAGAATGGAGGTTTCTTCATTTGAAACATTGAAGAATTGCTCATTTGTGTAATGTAAAGGAGGTTGCCCCCTCGAAGAGGCTGAATTCTTGATCTCTCTTTTCTATCTTTTTGTGAGCTGGTTTCATAACATGCTTCCATAGGTTTAGCCAATTCTTATCCAGAGTTTGAGAGTTAAGGTCAAGGAGAATGAGTTTTGCTTCCTTGAGATTAAAAGCACCCTCATTATTTTTGCGCCATCTTATCTAATCACGGCCCTCTGATTTCAGAATCTTCCTCTGATCTAATATATCTTTTAGAGTTTCTGCTTTAGCCTTTAGGGTGTTATTATCCCTAAAATCAAAATTCCTCCAAGTTCTCCATTTTCCATTACTATTGGTTTGATCCCAAAAGTCTTTCACTTTAGAAAGCCTTTTGTTATCTATTTCTTCCTTGAGATCCCTTAAATCTTCGTTTAATAAAATAGGTTCTTGTTCTCATCTATCCTCCTAGAAAAGGCTAAGTTTTCCTTCTCTAATTTCCCCGAAGTTGTTACCTTGGACCAAGCCCCGGTTATCCCAAGCCTTATTGCAAATGTGCAAGCCCTTTCTGTGTCTTGAAATTCTTATTAGATCATTGTTATGCCAAGTGATGTCATATTTTTCTTTCCAAATTGTTGCCCACTACGCTTCTGGCTCTTTAACCCATCGCCACCATAATTTAGCTCCTAAAACCTTGCTAAGAATCTCAAGATCATCCAAACCCAGCCCACCAAAGTTCTTAGGTTTGGAGATTTTTTACCAAGCTACCAAGGCCCATTTCTTATGATCCTCCCCCTAACCCCAAACAAAGTCCCTTTGAATAGATCTGAGTTGATGCAGGACACCTTGTGGAGTTGGGAGAGAAGATAGTATAAAGACTCGGATAGATTGAAGGACAGCCTTGGTTAGCACTAACCTACCAGCCAAATTTAGAGATCTAATAGTCCATTTCCTAACTTTATCTTGAATTTTGTTAATTACTAGCTCCCATATGCTCTTGTGTAATGGTTTGACTGTAAGGGGAACTCCCAAATATTTTGAGGGGAGGAGCTCCCTTTGAAAGCCCAAAATTCTGGATATATTTCTTTGAATAGCAATGTGAGTATTAAAGAAAAAATCTTAGATTTTGAGAGATTTACTTCCATACAAGAGGCCATGGCAAAGTATCTCAGGATTTTCTTGTAGGGTAGAGCTTCTCTGACTGTGGGGATTCCCTACAGCATGGTATCATCAACAAATTGTTGATGAGTTAAGGCCTAACCATCTTCAGAATGTTGGAGACCTTTGACTTTACCAAATACTTTAGCATGCCCGATCGCTCATCCCAACCCTTCCATCATGAGTATAAAGAGAAAGGGAGAGAGTGGATCTCCTTGCCTTAGGCCGCTTGAAAGAGTAAAAGTCTTCAAGGGTAAGCCATTAACAAGGATTGAAAAACTGGGAGAAGTAACTAGGGCCATAACCCATCTGATCCAGTTATGATCAAACCCAAAAGTAGTGAGAAATTTTATGATATATGTCCAATTCAGCTTACCATAGGCTTTAGCTATGTCCAGTTGCATGATCATTCCAGCTTTCTTATTGATTGTCAAGGATTGCACCACCTCATGAGCCTGAATGATGTTGTCAATGATTTGTCTACCTTCCACATAGCCAGATTGTTCAACTGGCACCACAGTAGGAAGAAGAGGTTTAAGTCTATTGGCCACCACTTTGGAAATAATCTTGTAGACAACACTGCAAAAGGCAATGAGTCTGAACCTATTAGGAGTTTGAGCCAAATCAAATTTAGGGATCATGGAGATAAAGGTGGTATTAAGAGCCTTCAAAATGGTTTTATCCCTTCTAGAGTCTTCCACTACTTTCAGAATGTCCTATTTTACTATGTTCCAGCAAGATTTAAAGAAGTCTACATTGAAACCATCCAAACTTGGTGCCTTACAATTTTTCATTTCCTTTAGGACCTCATTAACCTCCTCTTCTGACACTGGTCTATTGAGGTTGAAATTTTCCTCTCTGGAAACCAGCATAGGTATATGTCTAGAAATAACCCTGATGGATTGTTCTTTGTCAGAACAAGTTTCCTATGCAATGCCATAAAAGTGTTGAACCAGCACTGCTTCGATTTATTCATCCGAGCTGAGCATGTTACCTCCCTCATCCTTGATTGAAGAAATCATGTTGTGAGCTCTGTTCGCTATAGTGGACCTGTGGAAAAATATAGTGTTATGTTCTCCTTCTTTTAGCCATTTCACTCTGGATTTTTGCCTCCAAAAAATCTCCTCTTGTTTACATAAGTTCTCCCAATTTTGATGATATTTAGCTGCTAGATCATTTTTCTCTTTATCAAAACCCTCCATAATCATAGTTTGGTTGAGTTTCTACATTTTTCCTTCAACTCTTTTTTTTGCTTCAAAAATATTGCCATATTCCTTCTTATTCCACTCCTTGAGCCAGAGTTTGATATGTTTGAGTCTTTTTTGAAGAAGGAACATTATTGTGCCCTGAATTTCCAAATCTTCTCCCTACCAGATGGCTATGTTATTGTTGAAGTCTGGCTGGTAGAGACAGATGTTTTCAAGTCTAAAAGGTCTATTCCTAGGTTTGCCAATGCCCTGAATATCCAGTTGTACTGGCTAGTGATCCGAGCCTTAAAAGGGAAGAAAGCTAAAAACTATGTCCTTGTCCTTAATCATAAGATCTTCTAAAATTATGAATCTATCCAATTTGGAGGCCACCTAAGATTCTCCTCCTCTTTTATTATTCCAAGTAAAAGTACCATTATTCATAACAATATCCACAAGTTTCATATTGTCAATGAAGGTTTGAAAAGCACACGAGCCTTTGTTTAGAATTCTGGTTCCCCCTTTTTTCTCAGACAACGATTTAATCATATTGAAATCACCCCCTAAGATCCAAGGGATTTTTGCATTTCGTTCCCTAAGCTTCTATAGGGAATCTAGAAGCCTGAGTTTACCATCCATTCTTTGGGGGCAATACACATTCGTGACCAGGTGAATTTCCTTATCTCCCACTGGTTGAATGACCACTGAAAGATAATCTCTAGATGCTTCAACATCTATAATGTCAATCTTTTGGGGGATCCAAAGAATGACAATTTCACCTATTGTATACTCTGCTTTGACTTCCAGAAACTCAAATCTATTGAGCCATTTGCAATGAATCTCTTTTATTTTTTGAATGGAACATTTAGTTTCCTGAATGAAGATCACATCCGGGTCTGCTCGTTTCATTCTATTTTTTGGGTCCCTATAATACTAGTGATTACCCCATATTGTTATTACTGTGCCCCATAGAATCCCTCTATTGTTATTTTTGTGGCTTTATATTATTATTGTTAGGTCACCTGGATTATATTGTGACTCCTTAGACTCCTATATATAGAAAGGAGGTTTTGTCATTTGAATCATCGAAGAATTGTTCATTTATGTAATGTAAAGGAGGTTTCCCCCTCGAAGAGGCTAAATTCTAAGGCGTTGATCTATCTTTTCTATCTTTTCTTGAGCTGGTTTCATAACATTTGGTATCAGAGCTTTGGATTCTAGGGTTTCGTTGCTCCAAACAGGTCATCGTGGAATTTTCGCTATAACTTTTTTCTGTGATGTTTCAAAAGTCGCAAACAAAACCCATTTGAGAAGAAATCGCGCTGAACCTTGGGTCCGAATTTCAGAGCTTTTTGCGTGATATTTGCGGAGATATGATCTGAGGAAGTTGGTATTTTTGCAGACTCCTGAATTACATTCAAAACAGGTGACCTGGGGAAAATCGTCATAACTTTCTCTCTGGGGATCGGATTGAAATTTCGTAAGAAGGTACAGAAAGAGGACAGACTGTAGTTTCTTGTATGCATGTTTTAGATCCAAAGGTTGAAACAGTGACTCGTGGAACGTCATACAAGTTCGCTCTACTGAACTAGTCTATAAGCAAGTCACTGTGGGAGATTTCACATAACTCTTTCTTGGAGAATCCAATTTGGGTCAGACTTGTGGCATTGGAAAGAGGACACAGAGGGCTACTACAGCTCATAAATTTAGAACTAGATGATTGGAAAGTACAGAGATACATCAGAGGCAATATCGAGCTCCTACAAAGTGAAAAAAGGTGTGTAGATTTTCTTAAATTTTTGCTTAAGCTTGGTTTGAAAATTTATTTTGAAGGAATTCAAAGGGCATAGTAAAGCATTATTATCGGTAACTGATGCCCCGAGGAAAGAAAATGCAAACACCTAGTAAGGAACCTGAAAGCTCTAGCATGACTCATGAAGAAGAGGAAGAAATGCAACATGATATATCAAAATTACAAGACCAAGTGCAACAACTGTCCCTTGCACAAAAAGGAACATAATCTAAGATGGATGGTTTAAAGAAAGATGTAGAAGCTAAGATGGATGGTTTAAAGAAAGGTTTAGAATCTAAGATGGACTGTTTAAAGAAAGGCGTAGAAGCTAAGATGATTGACGTGGAAGCTAAGATGAATGATTTGAAGATAGATTTGAAGACAGACATGGATGAATTGAAGATAAATATGAATACGTTGCTACAAGAAATGGTCCCTAAGGGTGAAAGGGTACTAAAGGAAACTCATGTTGGGAACAAAAGAAATGTTAATCATGATTCCATAGATGCTAATGTTGGATCGAAGACTCACCATATTCCAAAAATCGATATGAGGAAGTTTGATGGCAAGGATCCCGCCACATGGATATTACAGATGGAGCAATTCTTCGATCTCAATAATGTGCAAAACACACAAAAGGTACGTATGGCAACTTTATATTTGGAACCAAATCAGTTTGTATGGTATCAATGGCTTTGCTCTCGTAAACAATTTATCACTTGGGCAATTTTTACGGAAGAATTGATAGCACATTATGAGGATACAAAAAGCAACACTTTTTTTAGCCAATTGATAAGTCTCAAACAAAAGGGTTCAATAATGGAGCACATTGAGGAGTTCCAAAAATTGAACATAAGGGTAAAAGATATTCCAGAGGAGCATAGGATTGATGTGTTCATAGGGTCTTTAAAGGATAATATCCAACATGATGTTCGCCTTTGGGAACCTGATTCATTAGAGAAGGCATTCAGGTTAGCAAGAAAAATGGAAAGCAAAATTATGGCAACCAGGAAGCATACCACTCACAACTATAAAGACGGAAGTGTTGTTGCCCCTAGTCTTCCACAACCTATAAGGTTGACACCACAAAAATTGGAAGAAAAAAGAGCAAAAGGGCTTTGTTACAGTTGTGATAGCAAATACACTAAAGGTCATAAGTGTGCTGAGAAGAAATTATTCTACATAGATTGTGAAGAGGAAGAAGAAAAGGAGCAAGAAAGGTCAAAAGAAGAGGATATACTCCAGGAACAAAGCCTAGATGAAGAACAAATAAATCCGACCATATCTTGTAATGCATTGGTGGGAATTACCACTCCTCAAACCATCAAGATAGAAGGACAAATCAAGAAGAAAAAGGTAATAGTGTTGATTGATTCAGGAAGCACCCACAATTTTATTCATTGTAAGGTAGCAAAAGAATTGAATTGCTTCCTATATCCAGCACCAGAGTGTCAAGTGATGATTGCAAATGGAGGAACAATAAATTGCTCTGGAAAGTGCCATAATATCAAGCTATCCATGGGAGAATATGTATTGACTAGCCCAATGCTTTCCATTCCAATGGGAGGTGCTGATGTTGTACTAGGAGTCCAATGGCTACAATCCTTGGGTACAATAGCTTTTAATTTTCAAGAACTTTTCATCAAATTTTCTACGGAAGGAAAGGAAGTTGAATTAAGGGGTATTGCAGGGAAACCAGGAAAGATAATCAGCTCTAATGGTATGACAAAGCTTCTAAAAAAGGAGCAAAGAGGTGTAATTGCACAATTATGTTCGCTAGATGTTTCCACATCGGAATCATCTATTTCTCCAGATCTCCAAAAAGTCCTGGACAATCATTCCAAGGTATTTGAGACTCCCAAAGGTCTCCCACCTATGCGTGATCATGATCATGCTATTCATCTGATTCCAGGAAGTGTTCCTCCAAACATCAGGCCGTACAGATATCCCTATGTCCAAAAGAGTGAAATTGAACGTATGGTTGCAGAAATGCTAGAGGCTGGTATAATTCAACCGAGTCAAAGTTCTTTCTCTGCTCCAGTAGTATTGGTGCACAAGAAGGATGGATCATGGCGCATGTGTCCGGATTATAGGGAGCTCAACAAGCTCACTATTAAAGATAAGTTTCCCATTCCTGTCATTGATGAATTACTGGATGAATTGCATGGATCAATTTACTTCACCAAGTTGGATCTTCGTTCAGGATATCATCAAATCAGAATGAAGACTGAAGACATTCCGAAAACAGCATTTAGAACTCATGAGGGTCATTATGAATTTTTGGTCATGCCTTTTGGCCTTACCAATGCACCTTCAACATTTCAAGGTTTGATGAATTCAATTTTCAAACCATTCCTTAGAAAATTTGTGTTAGTATTTTTTGATGATATACTAATCTACAACAAGTCTTGGAAGGATCATGTTGAACATGTTGACAAGGTGCTACAACTATTGGAGGAGAAACAATTATATGCAAAAAGATCCAAATGTTTCTTTGGAGTCCAGGAGGTGGAATATTTGGGTCATATTGTATCTCATGAAGGAGTTAAGGTAGACCCTAGCAAAATTAAAGCCATTAAGGAATGGAAAATCCCCACATCCATAAAGCATCTGCGAGGATTTCTTGGGTTGACAGGGTATTATCGCAAGTTTGTTAAGAATTATGGGAGAATAGCAGCACCTCTAACAACATTATTGAAGAAAGATGCATTTTCATGGACTCCGGAAGCAACAAAGGCCTTTGAACATCTTAAAGAGGCAATGTGCCAAGCACCGGTCTTAGCTACACCGGACTTCACAAAAACCTTTATTGTGGAATGTGATGCTTCAGGAAATGGAATTGGTGTTGTTCTAATGCAAGATGAAAGACCCATTGCTTTTGAAAGTCGTCCAATCAAGGGAAAGTTTTTAAGCAAAGCTATTTATGAGAAGGAAATGTTGGCAATACTCCATGCACTTAAGAAATGGCGACCCTACCTAATGGGAAGACACTTCAAGGTAAAAACGGATCATGATAGCCTTAAATACTTTTTAGAACAAAGATTATCCTCTGAAGAGCAACAAAAGTGGGTCACAAAGATGTTGGGTTATGACTTTGAAATCATCTACAAAAAAGGGAAGCAAAATGTGGTGGCAGATGCACTCTCAAGAAAGGATGAGGATGTGGAAGCATTGTTGTGTGCCATTTCTATTATCCAACCAGATTGGATAAACGAAGCAAGGGAGGAATGGAAGAATGACGAAGAAGTGTGGGCACTTATTCGAAAGTTACAACAAGATTCCAGTACGTCTGATACATTTAGCTGGAAAAATGATTCGTTATGGTACAAAGATCGCTTATACCTCTGTAAGAATTCCCAGCTAAAACAAAAGATTCTTATGGAATTGCACACTTCTCCCTTAGGAGGGCACTCAGGATTTTTAAAAACTTACCACAGGGTTAAGAAGGAATTTTTTTGGGATGGCCTTAAATCAGATATTCAAAAGTTTGTGGCGGAATGTTTGGTTTTCCAACAAAATAAAGTTGAAACAATTAAGACACCGGGTCTATTACAACCTTTATCCATTCCAAGCCAACGTTGGGAGGAGGTTTCAATGGATTTTATCACAGGTTTACCCAAGTCTGAGGGAAAGAGTGTCATCATGGTGGTAGTTGACAGACTTACCAAGTATGCACACTTTTGTGCATTATCACATCCATTTAAAGCCAGTACAGTTTCTACTGCATTTATGGAAACAATTCAAAAGCTACATGGAAACCCAAAGATTATTGTAAGTGACAGAGATCCCATTTTCACTGGAAATTTTTGGACAGAATTATTTTCTTGTCTTGGTACTCAGTTAGCTCATAGCTCATCTTATCATCCTCAATCTGATGGGCAAACTGAGATAGTAAACAAATGTTTGGAAGGATATCTTCGTTGCTTTGTATCTGATAAACAGACACAATGGGTCAAATGGTTGCCTCTGGCTGAATGGTGGTATAACACTTCCTTCCATACAGCAACAAAAATGACCCCATTTATGGCACTTTATGGGTATCAACCACCATCCATCACATCATATTTAAGAGAAAATTCTAAGGTTCAGGCAGTGGAACATCACATCGAACATCAACAACAAGTCCTCCAACTCTTAAAGGATAACCTCGTGTTGGCACAGAATAGAATGAAACAACAGGCAGATCAACATCGCAGTGAAAGAAGTTTTGATGTAGGTGATTGGGTATTCCTACGGCTACAACCATATAAGCAAATGTCCCTCAAGCAAGCTAAGAAGGATAATAAATTATCACCAAAGTATTATGGTCCGTACAAGGTGTTGCAAAAGATTGGTACTATGGCATACAAATTGGAGCTTCCTGCAGCTTCTCGATTGCACCCAGTTTTCCATGTTTCATGTTTAAAGAAGGTTATAGGCGACAAGCTCCCAGTTCAAACAATATTGCCAAAACTTGACGAGGAAGGAAAAATTATATTGGAAATGGAAGCAGTCACAGATTCAAGTGGAAGAACTTATCCGCTGAAGACTCCACATGGGAGGATGAGAATTTTATGCAGAAGTATCCAGAACTACTCAAGCGTTGAGGACAATGCATTTTTGAAGGAGAGGGGCATGTTGGGTCCCTATAATACTAGTGATTACCCCATATTGTTATTACTGTGCCCCATAGAATCCCTCTATTATTATTTTTGTGGCTTTATATTATTATTTTCAGGTTGGCTGGATTATATTGTGACTCCTTAGACTCCTATATATAGAAAGGAGGTTTTGTCATTTGAATCATTGAAGAATTGTTCATTTATGTAATGTAAAGGAGGTTGCCCCCTCGAAGAGGCTGAATTCTAAGGCGTTGATCTATCTTTTCTATCTTTTCTTGAGCTGGTTTCATAACATTGTTACTTACCAATCTTTGTTTTCTTTTACTACATAGACCTCTTATATTCCAAGAAGTGAACTTCATTATTAAAGATTTGTAAAGGAGTAACTGGATAGGTCTTTCATCTTAACTGAGTCTATCATTAGCTTTCCACATTCCATCAAAAGCTCATTCTTCTTTTTCCGGCCCCTTTTCTTTCCTGGGACTCTTGGTGCTAATATTGGTGTGGTTTTCATAGCTTTCACTCCTTTGTTACCCTGTTTTTCATTTTTCCTTTTCTTTTCTGACCCTCTGTTCTAAGTTTTCCAGATGAATGACTGTTGAACTTTGTGGAAATCTTCTTGAGGTAGTGAATCCACTCCATCTCTCGTTCCTTGTTTCAAGAATCCTTCTATATCTAGATTGTCTTTCTCAAGAATTTCCTGTAGTTCGTGATCCTCCATTTCCATATCACTCTGGGTCATTTCCTGGTCCAATTCCAGTCTTGTGTCACTTATCATGTCATCTTTTTGTTTATTTCTATTTTGTGTTTGCTCAACATTTTCTTCTTTCTATTCCTCCACTAGACTGCCTCCCTTAACCTGATCTACTTGCATTATCACTTCTTCCTCTTCTAGGGCTTGAAACCTATTTTGACTGGCTTGTTGCTTGTCTATATGAGATAGTTTTGGTCCCTGTTTTCTCCCTTTTCATTTCTAGACCACCGTATGAAAGCTTTTAGTATCTTTCATGGTGTTAATTTTACTTTTGTTTTTTGTTTTACTGAGAGGGAAATCTCTGAATAGGTGCCCATGCTCGTGGCATTTACAACATCTGAAAGGGATGTGTTCATAATCCACTGTTTGCACCCATTCTTCATCAAAAACTTCCAATATTACCTCATCCAGAAAAGCTCCAGAGAGGTTCATCTCCACACATATCCTTGCAAAGGATGTGTATTTCCCTTTTTTGGTGGCCTTAGAGGCTTTGACAAAATACCCTAGCTTATTTCCTATGGAAAATAAGGATTCCAGTTGCCAATAATCTAAAGGTAAATAGTAGAGCTTACCCAAACCGGAACCGAGGTAAAAGTTTCGCGTTCTGGGACAAAATTCATCACCCATGGTCGCATATACAAGCTTGCAGCTGTGTAAAAGTAGGGCCCCCCTTCAAACACTCTTTCTGTGTCTTCAATATTTGCAAAGACTATGGTAAAGAATCCTTTTGACCCTAGATGAATTTCTATGCTTCCTTTTGGTTTTGAGTGGTATTTAATCCAAGTTTGTAAAGCTTTTTCAATGGGCCATAAGCCCATGAGTTTACAAATGATTGCATACGTTTGCATGTGGTCCTTAGGCACCTCTAGAGCACGATCATTCAACACCACTCTCGGCGCGATTAACATTTTGGGCTTGCATGGTCCCTTTTTTGCTTTGCTTTTTAATTTCTATTCCTTGTCCTCTTCCTTGTTGTCTTTAGTGTTGTTGCTTTCCCTGGTTACAGAGCCATCCTACTCTTCCTTATTTCTTTGCCTTAAATCATCACAAGGACCTTTATCCTCTTCAACTCGTTTTTTACCTCTACTAGCTACTGCCTACTTATAGGAGGGAGTGGAGCTCCCTCCTTTGCATCCCTCCATGGAGAACCAGCTCTGAAATTCTGTATCCCCAGCTCACAAGTCAACGTGCCTTTATGCTTTCATAGAGTTAATCAAGGAGAAATTGTAGCTATTTTCACCGAGATTTGATAGGGATTTTATTAACAAAGTTAATAATATATTATTAAAATATTTCATTTTAATTTTTAAATTAAAATTTAATCTAGAGAGTTGAATGGTTAATGTTGCCATTGATTTAACATCACCAATTTTTTTAAAAAATCATTCCTAGAAATCATTCCAATTTATTATAGATAATTATTACACTGAAAAATACCAAATAGAAACCTTTCCCTCAAAAGTAAAAGGGAAAATGTGAAAAAATATATTTAGTTTGTACACCCAATAGGCTACCTGCTAACATAATGAATTAATATGATCATCTGGAAATTATATTTTTTGAGTGGAAAAAAATTTTCAAGGATGTTTTGGTAGGTCAGGTTGAACCTAACAGATTGAAATACTCCTAAAGATATCCAATGACTTCTTGGTAGTTGTGTTAGTTGAACTCATCCATAGGAGAATTTGATGAAGATGATTTAGAATTGGATGATAAGGGTTGATATGGAGGACTACTAAGAGATATTCCTATTAGTGATCACTGTATGAAGGAAATTTCTTTTATTGAAATGTAATGATTCTACCACTCTTCTTGCCCCATAAAATGGGGATTTTTTTTACATAGAAAGGTTCATCAAAGGATTATTTATCTTTAGGTTACTTTCCTTTAGCTAATATATTAAATTGGTGCTCAGCCTATTTGTATTGCTTATTACCTCATGAAAACTCAATATTGCTTGAATTGGTGTGGCATATATTATTTAATTCCTAAGTGATGTTAGAAGCTTTAATTTCTAGTAATAAAGGTTGATATATTTTTTATGATTCTATTTGAACAAATGTTCAATCACGTCATAGAGTAGAACATTAAATTCTAGTGTCTTTGAATATACAAACAATTTCACTAGAACTTAGACACATGAAGGTGTGAATCAAGGGTTTCTTTAATATTCATGAATAAGTTTTAATTTCTGGTAATAAAGGTTGATATACTTTTGACAATTTTATTTGAACAAATGTTCAATCACATCATAGAGTAAAACATCAAATTCTAATGTCTTTGAATATACAAACAATTTCACTAGAACTTAGACACTTGACACTAAGGTGTGAATCAAGGGTTCATGAATTGGATTTATAACTATGTGATTTTCATTTTATTTGTTATATAATGTCTTCTTTCTCGCATTAAAATTATTGTTTATTGGGAAAATCCCTAGTAGATAATTCGGAGAAATCACGTGATCAAAATTGTTGTTTATTGGGAAAATAACTAGTAGATAATGTAGAGAAATCACTTTAAGGTCCCAACTTAGATCTATAATCATTTGGGTTGGTGCTTTCAGTAAATGGGTTTTGAAATCAACAAAAGATATAGCTTGATTGATTTTCTATTTCTATGAAGAAATCTAAAATAATAAAAATGAACCTCACTTTAAATTCTATGCAATTATCATTTATAATTGATACTAATATATTACTAGAGCATAAAAATGATTAAATATGAGAAAAATAAATGAATTGTTTATTATTTTTCATTATTTTAAAAGGAAAAAATGTTTAAGTAGTCACTAAAAATTAAATTATCAATGATTATTTAAATAATTATTCTATACATGTCTATATTTATCTTAGCTATAATTCAAAACAAATTAAATCAAAATATATGATTACATGATCATTTTAATAATAATATAGATAATATAGTACCCAAAATAGCATTCTATACATAAAATTTGAAAAAAATATAACATGCAAAAACATCAAGATCTAATTGCAATAATAATAATACCAAACAATCATTAATAAAATATACAACCATCCAAATTATTTAATTTATAAAAAAAATAACTTAAACATTGAAAATATACAACCATCCTAATTATTTAATTTCTAAAAAGATTGACGGGGAGATTATGCAGTTAATACGTTCTATATAATTTCCAAACCTTAATCCTGTTGTAAAAGCCCCATATATACATTGGAATAATTAACAAAACAACAAAATAACTCTCTATTTGACCTATCATTAATGTTAAGATAGAAATTTTGTATAAAAATGAAATCTCATTTCAATATTAATGGATGCTTCTCTCGATCTATTGTCATATTCTTTTCAAAATCATGAACAAGGGATTTCCATTAGGAATGAATCTACAAGATATGAACGATTTTCATACGGGGTGATTCATCGAATTTTATCTCACACGAATAAAATCTACCAACAATAAAATCATTTCCACTTTGAGAGGAAGTCGTTAATTGAATTGGTTAATTGAATTCCATGTGGAACTATCCATCCTTGTAGTTCATTTTTGTTGGTAGTCCTTCTCGTTTGTTGGATATCAATAATGCATGAGTCACTGAAAACTGCTTCTTCCAAAAACGACATATTGAAATCAATAATGATATCAATTGCATTCTCGCAACCTGAAATTAAATTAATTTTTGTTTCAAGCTTTTCTTGCTCTTGTAATCTGTTGCGTTAAAACAGTTTGGCCTAAATAGTATTAGAGATGCATTTATGGATTTTGATATTTATGGAGTTGGCTCAAATTTTTATATAACTCCTACTACGATTCTCTTAACCGTTCATTTGATATGATGTTATCCTTATTTGTAAATTCTAAATATGTTTTGTTTTTCATGTAGGTATTTTATTTGCCAAAACAAAACTTATCCTATTTCCCTTTTTATAGTTGTGATATTTGCAATCATTTTTTTTATGCTTCTATAAATGTTGATTCTCTGGTTGTAGGTGATTCTCAAGATCTTGGGGTTGTTTTGATGTTATTATTGGAGAATATTAGTTTTCTTTGTTGTTTTTTTGTGCTTTTAGGGAGAGAACTTTTTAGTATAATGTGGGCTCAACAAAATCGTTTTTTTCTTTTTGGTGCTTAATGTTGTCTCTTAGATTCTTAAAACACCATTTATTTGCATGGGCATATGTCCCAATAAAGTTTTCTACCTCATCTTAAAATTGCTCTTGACTTAACTTAGATACATCCAAAAACATATGGGAGACTCTTCTATCTACCCTATTTCCCTTTTCCTTGGCTTTCATTTTATGATGGCCTTTCATGTACTATTGAAGAAATATTCACTTAGAGAAAGAAACTGTTTATATATTGGTTCAATGGAATCCACATAAATAACACCAAAATAAGTAATTCTCATATATGTTGATAAAGGAGTCGTGTGGATTGTAGAAACTTATAATTCCACACTTTTATTTTATTAAGCTTGCAATTAAGATTATATATATTTCAAATCTTTAGAATGTAGAACTTTGGGTTGGAATTAATTTGTGTGGATCTCTATTTGTATTTACTCTATCCATACTTCCTCTCTCAACATTTCCTATGTCTGAACTTACTCTGTCTACACTTCCTGTCTAAACAATATTTTTTTGAAATTGTTCGCTATGTGATTTCTTGGGATTTGATTGTTCAAGTTGCATATGTTGTAAATGAAACTTATCATTTTTTGTTCATTCAACCTCAGGCTTATCAATGTTCACATAATCATTCTTAATATTGTATTTAAACATCATGTGGTTTTTCAACCTGTATTTGTTCTATTTTTCTCAGTTCTAGTTGATATTCAATGATAAATTCACTTTCCATTGTCAATTTTCTTAGTCTTTGGAAACTAGAAAATATACTCTAGAAGATTCCTTTTTATAACCTCCTCATGTGATTTTACCCTTTGAAAAACTCTATCAAAAGGAAAATTCTCATCTATATATACCTTAAACCCCTTTTGATTTTTGCAATGTTCATGGAAAATATTCTTGGGATCATGCCTTTTAAAAGTCATATAAGCTAATTTGATTAATTCAAGGATTGTTATTTTTTGTTTAGATTTCTTTGGTTTGATAGAGTGAAAATTCACAATTTTAGCAATTCCCTATCAATACATGTGAAAATTGTTTCATATGCAATTTCTCTTAAGGATAACTTGTCAAGAACATATCTTGGAAGAGCATGTGGAAGACCTTCACATCCATAAATCCTAACGTAAGAAAATGAATCATTGATAAACTAGTCTAGAGTGGGTGAGATACCCTCCATAGCCTCAACAATATATCTTGAAGGTTAAAAGCCAAATAGTAGTAGATGCTAGGAATCATGAAGTTATTACACAATTCATATTATATGTATTTTTATTCCAGGTCCCATTCTTTAGAGAAATGCATATGAATTGGTTGTAAACCTAGACACAAACCAATTCATAAGGGGGAAGGAATTCTTGAACAAAAGGCATTTAAAATATACATAGACATGAAATTTTGGGGAATAAAACTAGGAAGGTCACTAAAAAAAGGTTTCAATTTTTAGCCTTAAATTGTTTGAAAAAGATACTAACCATTTCAATACCCTTCCCTTATTTATTACCTTGTGTAATAATGGAACCTATTCTACTTAAAACTATATTGAATTTTTCTCTCCATAATAAAGCAATAATGGTTTTTGGAGTTATTTTAATATTTTTAAAATTCTATAAGTTATTTCTCTCAATAATAGAATCATTACCTTACCATCATTATTTAATTAAATCTTCCATCAAGGTTTCAATTTTAGTGACCTTTTCAACCATGAAAGGTCTAAGAAATTCATTATGAAGCTTGATTTCAGGCTTGGTACATGCGCTTTATGTCTTTTGGTGTAAAATAACCTACTTATGTCATATCATTCACTATGGTATGAATTTTAATATCAACATAGGATACAGTCCAACATACCATATTTGTATGTTAGATGAAACATACCATATCTGTATGTTAGATGAGAAGGCCTTGCTCCACCTTTTTGGAGATCTAGATACTATGAAACTTTCAAATCTATTTGTAGCTTACTAATATTCATCTGAAAAATCCATTTCTTAAGAAATTTAAATATGTCTCTCTATCATGTACACTTAATTCCCATTTTGTAAGAGGTGTGTGAAAACAGGCCAAATTTGAATTAACCAATATACTTTATTTGATTTCCATATCTTTTTAGAGAAGTGTTTTCCCACCTATGACATTTTTCAAAGAAATATCAATTAACCACACTATAGTGAATGGAATAATAAAAATATAACTCTTTAAAAACATAAACTTACTTTTTCTCAAAGAAAATCTCAATAATGACTTGCAAGTTAGTTAAAACCTGAAATTCTATCAACAATGTAACAACAACCAAAACAAATTATAATAATGGAAACAACAACCAAAACAAAATATAATGCATGTATTTTTGTTATTATAGAATAAATTTAAATGAAACTTCAAAATAAACAAAAGGTCTTAAAATGATTTTTGAAAAAAATAAAAATAAAAATACAAATAAAATCATGCCCTTAACCAAAGGATGATAAAAACTAATTTTATTTGTTAATCCTATCTTATACTCATTTTAACTCTAGACTAGTCTTAATCAATCTCAACAATTATATCATTCTACCAATATATTATAGTTTTAATGTGTATGGTAATATGAAATATCTTGATATTATGATATTCCAATATTGAGACTTTTTGTGATGATGACACACTTAATGACATGGAAGTGCTAGGTAGGTGATAACTTTGAGCCAAATGAGTGTCATTAGACTATAAAACTATGAATATGAGTGACATCTATCACTAGATAAGTTAACACAAGAAGGAATGAGGTGGTGGAGTGAGCTGGAATATTGGACATTGGAGTATCATATTTTTAAAAAGTTCTCATTAAAGAAAAATGTTGAGATTCCATATAAAAAATATAGGATATCTGCTATATTGGCAATATTAGGATATTGGGTAACCCAACCTATCAAAGATTTAAGTGATGAACACAATAATCTAATATCAGATATTGAGATAGCATGATACCAAATTATTGTTTATTATCATAACAAGAAAATGTTATTTTTGATATAATTGTGTAGCAATATTGGATATTGGCACTTACTAGGTTTTAAAAGGTTAAGTACGAAACAAAAGTTCATGAACAATATGTGATATAGGTCAAAATTTGATGTTGATGAAGAATATGTGATATAGGTTAAAATTTGAGGGTTTTCAAAAAAAATGGAGAACATTGGAAAAAGAGAAAATTAGGAAATTTTTGAATTTTGTGTTTTTTAATATTTATAATTTTATTACCTAAGAATTAAAAAAAATTCCTAAGGAGAATTATTTTTCTAGAAATTCAAGACCATCAATTGTCAAAAAGCAAATCAAATTGGAATTATTTTAATATTTACAAAATAATTTGGTCAAATAAAATTTGGTCAAATAAAATTTGGTCAAATAAAATTAGTGAGGAAGGTAAATCTTTTGCTAAAAACTTTAGGTGAGATTTGCTGAGGCTCAACTATAAAATTAAATAAATATGTCAAACTTTAAATTATTCTACAAAAAGGATTTTCAGTATAAAGGAATTAAAGGATGTAAAGATATAACATGACATCTCCGAGCCTGATCAACATAATTACTAGATTTATATTGCAATTATGCATATTGCAATCCAATATTTCAATCATTTGATTACTATACATCTACCTCCTCAATCCAACTCAAATTTTCTACTGCACATGGATTTAACATTTGAGCCCTCACAAAATTGGTTAGGTCTTTTCTTCATCTAAATTAATGTTTCAATAATGTTTGAGATAATTTATTCAAAATAGTAGATAAGACACCAAATGTATTATCATTTTACTTTAATTAGTGTCTATTTTCAATATTTAAACATTCTAATAATTAATCAACAAATTCTTTTTAATATTTGGTTCTATAAACAAATTTATATAAATAAAAAATGCATAATAGAAATATATGTGATAATCATGGAAAAAATAAATATAACAATACTAAATCAATATAATATCTTGTTTGATGGTCTACCTTATCAAGGGAAGAAAGTAAGATTACTTTACCTTTCATGCTTATTATCAAGAATTTCAATAACTTTTATCAAGCTTAATCCCCAAATAGAAGGCATTCAATTCTATAAAACTAATCACAATGTCCTATTGAAATAATGTGTGTCTCACCAATATCTTCATTCTTTGATCACGAGCATGCAAACATATATGGGATTATAATAGGCACATATTTTATAACAATTATTCTAATTATATTTATTTTGTAACTGCCATAATCATTCATATGACTTGGTAATTATTTATTTCCACAATTATTGTTATCACTCCTCATTAATGGAGAAATTAATTTTATACATATCCCATTTTGCCTCTACCTACTAAGAATTTATCTTTTCCTAAGGGATTAATTACTATATCTATTACATTATCATTTTCATTACAATACATCAAATCAATTCCATTGATTGATTTTTTTTCCTCTCACAAAGTAATGCTAAGCTACATTTATCTCTAATATTGCATGAAAAATTAGATTATTTTTCAATTTTATTTTGCTTTAATTATCACATTCGATCAATGTAGGTACTCGGTGCGTTTCTTCCATGTCTTTAAGAATACAAACAAATTGCTTCCACAAAACACTTCCATGTGATGGGAGCCTTGTTTGAGACGATATATTTCTTTATTTAACTTGCACATAAGATGTTCTTCCAAAATCTTATGGTTGAACAAGATACACATATCCTTCCAATTAACCATTCAAAAATTGTCACTTGATAACAAAATAATATAATTTCCAATTGGAGTTAGTAACTCTTGTGTATTCATTTCAACTATATAAATAAATGTGTCCCTATAATGTTTTCCTTCTCTCCATGAATATCATTTTGAAACCAATATAGATTTAAACTTCTATTCACTACCATAAACATTGAGTGTTATAGGACGTTTTGTTGCATCTAATCAATAGGCCTACAAAGTTGATCAATCAATGTTTGTGGACACCTTATCATAATCCCTACACAATGGCCTAAGCATGAATCTCACAAATCCCTTAGTTTTTGGGTATAGCTCCCTCAAATAAGTGATTTTAAGGCCTAAGCATGACTCTCTCAAATACCTAAGTTTTTGCATATGGCTCCCTCAAGTAAGTGATCTTAAGGCTGAGCAAACCCTTGCCCTTTACGGACCCCCGTTTAGCAAGAGGTTTCTCCATTATGCACTAGTGTTGATCATGATTTGAGCTTAAACATGAATTGCTATAGACATATTTGGGCACTTCAACCCATATCTTATGTGTCGATAAAATAGGGCTCTTTAACCCCTAAAAGTCTTGTTTCATACCCTAAAAGATCATTGTCAACTGATTACACCATTCCCCAAAAGTTCCACTTGAAAAACCATCCAAAATTGGCCTAAACTGGACCATACTGACCGCTCCATTGTCAAGGTGCAATGCATACTGACTTCTACACTAGCCAAGTGCAATGCATACAGATGAAGCCTTCTGTAGGGTGTGATGGCGAGGATGGACAAATGTCTGGGACAATTTGCTAAGTGGATGCTCATAGAATATTCTAGAAACTTCCCTTCTAACACTTACCTCTCTGAATTTTCCCAAGGATGAGTAAGAGATCTGAACTTTAGTTATCTCCCCTCTTGCGGATCCAAATTTAACATGTGGAATGACACTAATCAAACCCTAGAGATGACTCACACCCTTGCACACATCTATAAATGGATCCCTCATCTCAGAGATCTGGACGCTGGAACATTGTGAATTGCAAGTAGGTGCTAATAGTTTATAATTGAGGAAAGAGCATTGTATTGTTGGTGTGATCTTGCTCTTTCATGACGTGAAGAGGGCTTCGTGCTGGGAGGATGATGCTGGATCAGACAACTGGGTTGTAATTCTCCCTTCTATATAATAAATTTCTTCGAGTTTTCTTCCATATAACTGTGCAATTGTGAATCTTATTATTCGTGAATGCCATTTTATGTTCATTATAGTTTTGATTTCATAATGATTATAATATAATAGATCAAGATTCTTTGACGGTTATTTGTTATTGTTTTCCTACAGGTACTCTCCAAGCGGGATAAGTACAGAGAGGAGTTGCAAGCTCTGTCAAGGGGGAGAGAGATCAAGCAAGGAGTTAAGTGGAAGATCCAGGTTGGTTTCTTTGTCTTTCTCTTATCTATTATACATAGAATAAATCACAAATTGCTTTAAAATTGTTGTTTCTAGGGTAGCTGCCAAACCTAGAGGGCTAGTTGATTGAAAAGACACTAGTTTTCCCAGAAACAAATTGGCTACTCCGCTGGGGAACAAATAGATTTTCATTTGTTTTTATTGTTTTTTTTATAAACTATAGATGCAGCCTGAAGTCAACCAGGTAGCCTTTGAACTGCTCTTGTGTTGCACTTGCATAGTAGATGAATGTTGCTTCAGTAAATCTCCAGTTTAGTTTATGAATTAAACATTCAACTTACAAGCATTCTAGATGCCCTTTTGGTAGCTCAGAAACCTCCCAAGATCATTCCTCTATACTTTTCTCTTTACTCTCCATCATAGCTCAGCTTAACTCATTGAAATCAGCTGCAAATTTGAGCCAAAACCCACTTTAGTTGTGTTCCCTGCTCCATCGCATTGTTTGTCACTGTGAACCAGTATGAATCAGACCTCTTGAGTGTAGCAGGTGCAATGCACCCCTGTTTCTGTGAAGCCTAGGTGCGATGACTGACTGAACCTATTTCCATTCTTGAAATTTGGGGTTTTTGTCCTTGTTTTTAGTTTTGTTTAGTTGATTTGCTGCTTATGAACAATGCCTCCTTACTGAGGCCTCTTTGCATCACATAGATCAGCCTCCTTTGATTAGGATTAGTAAATGTTTTTATGTATTTGTCCATCATTTAAAATCTTTTTTCAAAAAGTTGCTTAAATCGATCTGTCGTTTTGGTACAAAAAGTGTCTTAACTGTCGTTTTGTGTCAAAAAGACAAGTTTCATTGAGTCTTCCTTCCCTGGAGAGATGATTCAACTTTTTATCATATATTTGATTTGATTTGTTGATATTTGAAGTGTCAAAAGCATTT
This sequence comes from Pinus tabuliformis, assembly GCA_031772625.1. Taxonomy (NCBI): domain Eukaryota; kingdom Viridiplantae; phylum Streptophyta; class Pinopsida; order Pinales; family Pinaceae; genus Pinus; species Pinus tabuliformis. The sequence continues at coordinate 234,995,194 of CM062816.1, read as the reverse complement.
TATATTCGAAATTGAAAAGTGGCGTTTAGTCTTCCTTTCTATTTTGAAAAATAAATTGTTGAAATGTCGCTTTGAGTAAAATATTTCAGATCTTTGCTACACTTAGTTTTCCTTTTTGGCATTTTTCACATTAAGGGGAACGAAAAACAAATACATGAATTCTCATTTCAATTTATTTTATGTGCAATAAATAATTTAGGAAAATGTAGTAGTATGTGTTCTTTGCTCTTTGTTTGAAAGAATTGTAATCTTCTTTCCATAGTAGCTAGGATTTTCATTGCTCAAATAAACAACGATTGTTTATCATTGAAGATTGCATTTTTAGGAATTTAAAATCAACATCATGTGGTGAACCATTGAAAGGAAAACTTTAAACAAGATCAACTCTAAAATAAATTTCAATGAACTTAACAATGATTTGGAACTTAACAGAACACATCTAGAGGTCTAGGATAGAGACGTGTTCCAGCGTCATAAAATCTAGTAACTATCATTTTCATTGAAGGTTGGGTGATTCCTCCTCTTTGATACGACAAGTGCTAGCATGGACTTGAGCTCCCCGTACCATCGAGTATATATTGGGAGACCACAATAGGCTTATATCCTTTATCCATAGGAAGCTGAGTCTGCCACCCTATCGATTGCAATGCACTGAACACAGCATTCGGGAAGATTGACTGCCATACATAAGTCCTTGGTAATTTTTCTTTAATTTATCACCAACATTTATTTTGAAGTTTTGCGGTTGGTTTGGTAACCCCTCTGTGTAGATTTCGAGAGTGGTCACTTTCTTTCCTTTTTGACTCTTTAAAATAATAGGTCCATCTGAGAACTTGTCACTTCAGACTCATTAAAAATAGAAGGGGACTAGAGTAATCTTTAGCTTTTTCTCGACTCTTAAAAATTGAAAAAGAAAAGTTGCATCAAAGTGTCATTAAAATTTATTAATTCATAATAACATCCCACTTACTTCATTGATCTTAGGTTGAGATAATGGAGTCCACCAATCATGGAATCCCTTTTGAGGGGAATAATAGTCCATTTTCTTCTTGGGGAAATATTGGTGCTCTTTATACGGCCACATTGTCCCTTCCAGGACTTACAATTGGCCTACCAGTATGGCTATTCTCAAACTTTGTCATTCAAAATATCGTAACTCCTCAGCAATCGAATCAGCAACTAGTTGATATTGAAGTTGACCCTTCACCTTCTCCTTCGTTTGTTTCTCCCTCCCCTTCTTCCTCTCCACTTGGTGATAATAGCGATGTTATTAACCAAGTGGATGAGAAGAAGAAGAAAGGAAAGGAGAAGAAGAAGAAGAAGCCAACTCAGCAAGGGGGTAACCATGTAGCATCTGGTGAAAATCCATACACTAAGCTTTCCAAACCCAGATCTCCATGCATAATTTGTAGAGGAGACCATTTTCATTGAGAATGTCTATGCATTCCTCAGATCTTGAGAGAATGGTCCCCCCATTCGCACCAACTGGTGTCATCAACCTCTAGTGATCATGTTGACAACACACCATCAACTAGTAATAGTGGACAGAAAAGAAGGGTCAAAATTCCATGTACATTATGTGAAGGGGATCATACCCTTCCCCGTTGTCCTTTTTTGGATGAGGCCAAAAGAGTCTTGCATAACCGTCCTACTTCACTGCAACAACTTCCATCTGGATACAAGAAACTCTACCCAAGTCCTTTACTAGTTGAAAATCCGACTGACATAACTCAATTGTCGAAACACCTATCACTGAGAGTGAATATTCTGAGTCCATACTGGACCAAACTCAACTGGTCAAGATGGCAATCGGCCCAGTTTTACCTTCAGAACATCATATCCTTCCCGAAGAGAGTGAGAACGACACCGTTCAAATTCTTTTTGTTACTTCAGAGTCCGATGAACTTGGAGGCAATCTGCCCCTTCAGAATAGGAAGAGAATTCCCTAGTTCCTCCTACTCAAGGGGTTATTTCACTTGTTTATTCGGTACCCCCTCTAAGTAGTCTAGTCACTTCCTTTGATTGGAATCGACTAGCAAGATCCCCCCTCCCTTCTAATGTACCATTCCAGATCATAGTACAATTTTACAAAATGATAGTGTCTGGCACTATCACAGATGAAGGGGCATCAGTGAGTTTCCTTTCCTCAACTGCTTGGAAAGTGCTTGGTTTGCCAACGCTTATGCCTGTCACACAGAATTTGTCAGGCTTTAACAAAGGAACCAGTCGACCGTTATGGATCCTTCCTAAGTTACCAATAACTTTGGGAAGGAAAATCGTTCACCTGAACGTGATGGTAGTCCAAGGACCATTAGATTACAATATACTTCGTGGATGTGACTATGTTTGTAACATGGAGGCTATTGTTTCAACACTCTTTCGAGTGATGTGTTTCCCACATGAAGGCAAAATTTTCACTATTAACCAGCTTTCATTTCCTAATTCAAGCATAACTCCAAGTCAATCATCATCCCTAAATGGTCCTTGTACATTAGTAGTGTCTCTCGAGCCTTCATTCCATCCACCTAATTACCGCTAATAGTCCGGTGGATGTAACGAAGCTTAGGGGGGCATGCACCGTTGTCTGTGTTGGTAGTAATTGGAAGTTCCATTGCACACCATTCACCTTTGTCCACTCTCTGGATGAAGCCCAGGAAGTGTTTTGTCTAACCAGTGACGAAACTATCCTACCATATGAATTTCCCTCTAAGTTAAGTGATTGGTTCGACACACCATTCACCTTTGTCTGCTCTGCGGGACAAAGCCAAGGAAGTGTATTCTCTAACCTCTGACAAAAACCATCCAGCTTAACCACAGTGATTTCCATATGGTTACTGGAGGTTTTCCTTTTCATCGTGCTGGGGGCATGCAAACCTTTTTCAATTTCATTCTCTATTTTTTTTTAGCTTTTTACCAGTTTAGCTTCTTAGGTTAGGTGATTGGTTCAATCACCATTCACCTTCATCCGCACCGCGGATGAAGAAAAGGAAGTGTTTTGTCTAACCGTTGAAAAAAACCATCCTACCTAACCTTAGTCGTTCCTTAGCTTTTTAGTTTTTCTAGCTTTTTAGTTTTGTCATTTCTAGTTCAGATAAAAAGAAAAACTAAAAACCAAGCATATGTTTGTTCATTTCAAGCTTTTAAAAACAATGAAACCCACATCGAGCATAGTTCCCCCACAGTTCAAGCTCATTTAAAAATAAACACACCATAAATAACCTTTGAAATTGCCATGCTATCATCCTTTTGAGCCTTGGTTGTGTTCCTCTTGCCACCTCCATTCTTTTGGCCGATCATACACTTCCACTTGGTTGTTTACCATTTTGAGGAATAGTTGCGACGAATGGTCTTGTTAGCCAACCTATTCCTATAAATCACCATTTTTCAGAAGTTCCAGCTTACCCGAAAGCAGTTGCTACCCTAAACATCACTCGTTTTGTTGGGTCCCTATAATACTAGCGATTACCCCATTACTATTGTAGTTATACCCCTTATTTATATTGTTGTGCCCCTATTACCCCCAAATTGTTATTTCTGTGCCCCATAGAATCCCTCTATTGTTATTTTTGTGGCTTTATATTATTATTGTTAGGTCGGCTGGATTATATTGTGACTCCTTAGACTCCTATATATAGAAAGGAGGTTTTGTCATTTGTATCATCCAAGAATTGTTCATTTATGTAATGTAAAGGAGGTTTCCCCTCGAAGAGGCTGAATTCTAAGGCATTGATCTTTCTTTTCTATCTTTTCTTGAGCTGGTTTCATAACATTTGGTATCAGAGCTTTGGATTCTAGGGTTTCGCTGCTCCAAACAGGTCATCGTGGCATTTTCGCTATAACTTTTTTTCTGTGACGTTTCAGAAGTCACAAAAAAAACCCATTTGAGAAGAAATCGTGCTGAACCTTGGGTCCAAATTTCAGAGCTTTTCGCACGATATTGGTGGAGATATGATCTGAGGAAGTTGGTCTTTTTGCAGACTCCTGAATTACATTCAAAACAGGTGACCTGGGGAAAATCGTCATAACTTTCTCTCTGGGGATCGGATTGAAATTTCGTAAGAAGGTACAGAAAGAGGACGGACTGTAGTTTCTTGTATATCTATTTCAGAACCAAAGGTCGAAAATTGTTCACGTGGCACTTCATACAAGTTCGCTCTACTGAAAGTCTATAATCAGGTCATCTTGGGAGATTTGCATAACTCTTTCTTGGAGAATCCAATTTGGATCAGACTGGTGGCATTGGAAAGAGGACAAGAGAACTACTACAGGTCACAATTTCAGAACTAGATGATTGGAAAGTACAGAGATACATCAGAGGCAATATCGAGCTCCTACAAAGTGAAAAAAGGTGTGTAGATTTTTTTTAAATTTTTGCTTAAGCTTGGTTTGAAAATTTATTTTGAAGGAATTCAAAGGGCATAGTAGAGCATTATTATCGGTAACTGATGCCCCGAGGAAAGAAAATGCAAACACCTAGTAAGGAACCTGAAAGCTCTAGCATGACTCATGAAGAAGAGGAAGAAATGCAACATGATATATAAAAATTACAAGACCAAGTGCAACAACTGTCCCTTACACAAAAAGGAACAGAATCTAAGATGGATGGTTTAAAGAAAAATGTAGAAGCTAAGATGGATGGTTTAAAGAAAGGTGTAGAAGCTAAGATGGACTGTTTAAAGAAAGGAGTAGAAGCTAAGATAGATGGCATGGAAGCAAAGGTGAATGGCATGGACGCTAAAATTGATGGCATGGATGATAAGATGGAAGAATTGAAGATAAATATGAATAAGTTGCTACAAGAAATGGTCACTAAGGGTGAAAGAGTACTAAAGGAAACTCATGATGAGAACAAAAGAAATGTTAATCATGATTCCATAGACTCTAATGTTGGATCGAAGACTCACCATGTTCCAAAAATCGATATGAGGAAGTTTGATGGCAAGGATCCCGCCACATGGATATTACAGATGGAGCAATTCTTCGATCTCAATAATGTGCAAAACACACAAAAGGTACGTATGGCAACTTTATATTTGGAACCAAATCAGTTTGTATGGTATCAATGGCTTTGTTCTCGTAAACAATTTATCACTTGGGCAATTTTTACGGAAGAATTGATAGCACATTATGAGGATACAAAAAGCAACACTTTTTTTAGCCAATTGATAAGTCTCAAACAAAAGGGTTCAATAATGGAGCACATTGAGGAGTTCCAAAAATTGAACATAAGGGTAAAAGATATTCCAGAGGAGCATAGGATTGATGTGTTCATAGGGTCTTTAAAGGATAATATCCAACATGATGTGCGCCTTTGGGAACCTGATTCATTAGAGAAGGCATTCAGGTTAGCAAGAAAAATGGAAAGCAAAATTATGGCAACTAGGAAGCATACCATTCACAACTATAAAGACGGAAGTGTTGTTGCCCATAGTCTTCCACAACCTACAAGGTTGACACCACAACAATTGGAAGAAAAAAGAGCAAAAGGGCTTTGTTACAATTGTGATAGCAAATACACAAAAGGTCATAAGTGTGCTGAGAAGAAATTATTCTACATAGATTGTGAAGAGGAAGAAGAAAAGGAGCAAGAAAGGTCAAAAGAAGAGGATATATTCCAGGAACAAAGCCTAGATGAAGAACAAATAAATCCGACCATATCTTGTAATGCATTGGCGGGAATTACCACTCCTCAAACCATCAAGATAGAAGGACAAATCAAGAAGAAAAAGGTAATAGTGTTGATTGATTCAGGAAGCACCCACAATTTTATTCATTGTAGGGTAGCAAAAGAATTGAATTGCTTCCTATATCCAGCACCAGAGTGTCAAGTGATGATTGCAAATGGAGGAACAATAAATTGTTCTGGAAAGTGCCATAATATCAAGCTATCCATGGGAGAATATGTATTGACTAGCCCAATGCTTTCCATTCCAATGGGAGGTGCTGATGTTGTACTAGGAGTCCAATGGCTACAATCCTTGGGTACAATAGCTTTTAATTTTCAAGAACTTTTCATGAAATTTTCTGTGGAAGGAAAGGAAGTTGAATTAAGGGGTATTGCAGGGAAACCAGGAAAGATAATCAGCTCTAATGGCATGACAAAGCTTCTAAAAAAGGAGCAAAGAGGTGTAATTGCACAATTATGTTCGCTAGATGTTTCCACATTGGAATCATCTATTTCTCCAGATCTCCAAAAAGTCCTGGACAATCATTCCAAGGTATTTGAGACTCCCAAAGGTCTCCCACCTATGCGTGATCATGATCATGCTATTCATCTGATTCCAGGAAGTGTTCCTCCAAACATCAGGCCGTACAGATATCCCTATGTCCAAAAAAGTGAAATTGAACGTATGGTTGCAGAAATGCTAGAGGCTGGTATAATTCAACCGAGTCAAAGTTCTTTCTCAGCTCCAGTAGTATTGGTGCACAAGAAGGATGGATCATGGCGCATGTGTCCAGATTATAGGGAGCTCAACAAGCTCACTATTAAAGATAAGTTCCCCATTCCTGTCATTGATGAATTACTGGATGAATTGCATGGATCAATTTACTTCACCAAGTTGGATCTTCGTTCGGGATATCATCAAATCAGAATGAAGATTGAAGACATTCCGAAAACGGCATTTAGAACTCATGAGGGTCATTATGAATTTTTGGTCATGCCTTTTGGCCTTACCAATGCACCTTCAACATTTCAAGGTTTGATGAATTCAATTTTCAAACCATTCCTTAGAAAATTTGTGTTAGTATTTTTTGATGATATACTAATCTACAGCAAGTCTTGGAAGGATCATGTTGAACATGTTGACAAGGTGCTACAACTATTGGAGGAGAAACAATTATATGCAAAAAGATCCAAATGTTTCTTTGGAGTCCAGGAGGTGGAATATTTGGGTCATATTGTATCTCATGAAGGAGTTAAGGTAGACCCTAGCAAAATTAAAGCCATTAAGGAATGGAAAATCCCCACATCCATAAAGCATCTGCGAGGATTTCTTGGGTTGACAGGGTATTATCGCAAGTTTGTTAAGAATTATGGGAGAATAGCAGCACCTCTAACAACATTATTGAAGAAAGATTCATTTTCATGGACTCCGGAAGCAACAAAGGCCTTTGAACATCTTAAAGAGGCAATGTGCCAAGCACCGGTCTTAGCTACACCGGACTTCACAAAAACCTTTATTGTGGAATGTGATGCTTCAGGAAATGGAATTGGTGCTGTTCTAATGCAAGATGAAAGACCCATTGCTTTTGAAAGTCGTCCAATCAAGGGAAAGTTTTTAAGCAAAGCTATTTATGAGAAGGAAATGTTGGCAATACTCCATGCACTTAAGAAATGGCGACCCTACCTAATGGGAAGACACTTCAAGGTAAAAACGGATCATGATAGCCTTAAATACTTTTTAGAACAAAGATTATCCTCTGAAGAGCAACAAAAGTGGGTCACAAAGATGTTGGGTTATGACTTTGAAATCATCTACAAAAAAGGGAAGCAAAATGTGGTGGCAGATGCACTCTCAAGAAAGGATGAGGATGTGGAAGCATTGTTGTGTGCCATTTCTATTATCCAACCAGATTGGATAAACGAAGCAAGGGAGGAATGGAAGAATGACGAAGAAGTGTGGGCACTTATTCGAAAGCTACAACAAGATTCCAGTACTTCTGATACATTTAGCTGGCAAAATGATTCGTTATGGTACAAAGATCGCTTATACCTCTGTAAGAATTCCCAGCTAAAACAAAAGATTCTTATGGAATTGCACACTTCTCCCTTAGGAGGGCACTCAGGATTTTTAAAAACTTACCACAGGGTTAAGAAGGAATTTTTTTGGGATGGCCTTAAATCAGATATTCAAAAGTTTGTGGCGGAATGTTTGGTTTGCCAACAAAATAAAGTTGAAACAATTAAGACACCGGGTCTATTACAACCTTTATCCATTCCAAGCCAACGTTGGGAGGAGGTTTCAATGGATTTTATCACAGGTTTACCCAAGTCTGAGGGAAAGAGTGTCATCATGGTGGTAGTTGACAGACTTACCAAGTATGCACACTTTTGTGCATTATCACATCCATTTAAAGCCAGTACAGTTTCTACTGCATTTATGGAAACAATTCAAAAGCTACATGGAAACCCAAAGATTATTGTAAGTGACAGAGATCCCATTTTCACTGGAAATTTTTGGACAGAATTATTTTCTTGTCTTGGTACTCAGTTAGCTCATAGCTCATCTTATCATCCTCAATCTGATGGGCAAACTGAGATAGTAAACAAATGTTTGGAAGGATATCTTCGTTGCTTTGTATCTGATAAACAGACACAATGGGTCAAATGGTTGCCTCTGGCTGAATGGTGGTATAACACTTCCTTCCATACAGCAACAAAAATGACCCCATTTATGGCACTTTATGGGTATCAACCACCATCCATCACATCATATTTAAGAGAAAATTCTAAGGTTCAGGCAGTGGAACATCACATCGAACATCAACAACAAGTCCTCCAACTCTTAAAGGATAACCTCGTGTTGGCACAAAATAGAATGAAACAACAGGCAGATCAACATCGCAGTGAAAGAAGTTTTGATGTAGGTGATTGGGTATTCCTACGGCTACAACCATATAAGCAAATGTCCCTAAAGCAAGCTAAGAAGGATAATAAATTATCACCAAAGTATTATGGTCCGTACAAGGTGTTGGAAAAGATTGGTACTATGGCATACAAATTGGAGCTTCCTGCAGCTTCTCGATTGCACCCAGTTTTCCATGTTTCATGTTTAAAGAAGGTTATAGGCGACAAGCTCCCAGTTCAAACAATATTGCCAGAACTTGACGAGGAAGGAAAAATTATATTGGAACCGGAAGCAGTCACAGAAACAAGAACTCGACAGCTACGAAATCGATCAATTTCAGAGTATCTTATCAAGTGGAAGAACTTATCCGCTGAAGATTCCACATGGGAGGATGAGAATTTTATGCAGAAGTATCCAGAACTACTCAAGCGTTGAGGACAACACTTTTTTGAAGGAGAGGGGCATGTTGGGTCCCTATAATACTAGTGATTACCCCATTACTATTGTAGTTATACCCCTTATTTATATTGTTGTGCCCCTATTACCCCCATATTGTTATTTCTGTGCCCCATAGAATCCCTCTATTGTTATTTTTGTGGCTTTATATTATTATTGTTAGGTCGGCTGGATTATATTGTGACTCCTTAGACTCCTATATATAGAAAGGAGGTTTTGTCATTTGTATCATCCAAGAATTGTTCATTTATGTAATGTAAAGGAGGTTGCCCCCTCGAAGAGGCTGAATTCTAAGGCGTTGATCTTTCTTTTCTATCTTCTCTTGAGCTGGTTTCATAACACGTTTCTCAAACAAGAGCCTTCTTTAGACCCTTTTCAGACTCGTTAAATATGAAAAGATTGTCGATAAATTGGCCTCTCCAGCTCGTTAAAGTGATTGGAAGAGCCATCCCTCTTGTATATTTTAATCTTTTTTGGACCTAAGGGATTATCTCATGAAAAAGTTCAAGTTCTTGTCTTTTTTGGCTTGTTAAAGTGATCGCAAAGTCATCCCGTTTGTATGATTTTAATCTTTTTCGGACCTAAGGGATTATTCTATGAAAAAGAACCTCTGGAGTTTCCTTTTCATCCCTTTTCAAACTCTCTAAACATGAAAAGGACTGATTTATCCTTGTCGTTAAACTCCTTAGAACAATAGCGACAAGCTTGTCCAGCTAGGCAAGAACAAGTTTCACTGTCGCTAGACTCGTTAAAACAGAGCAACAAGTTTGACCGAAGGGCAAATGACAGAACAAGCATATGTTATCCTCCTCAAACTTGACAAAAATAAAGAGGTAATGGTCAGTAATGATTGGGGAAAAGGGAAAGTAAACTTGAAAACTTTATGGTAGAAGGTCGCTCTTGAACATGAAACTTTCATTTCATCTACATGATTGAGTTGGGTTGGGTTATTCTGTTCATCGGTCGTCTCACCATTGGTCTTTCACACCATCCATCTTCTGCAGTTAATGCTACCAATTCATCTTAGTGTCACCGATATGTTCAAGAGTAGTCATTTAGTGAGAATTCACCATCCAGCTAATGCCTCATCCACTGCAATACATTCAACCTTCATTTTTCATGGTCACCATTCCTGAACCTTGTGTCATCAAATCGTTTCTACCTCCATAAAATCATTTGCTTTGTTTCGTGTCGTAGATGTTGGATACGTTAAGGCCATGCTACGATGAGTCACTTATTGTTGACATTAGCACATTATCCAAGAAGTTGACTTATAAACAACCCTTTCAGTACTTTGAAGCTTGCATGCCTCAATGGAAAATTTCACACTTCCAACGACAGGTTGACATCAATGGCCTTGGACTGAAAGCTTTTGCGTGGTGTTCAACATTGGATCATATATTCACACTAAGTGAATTGTAATGTAGTACCTTCAGGGTCATTATCATTATCGTTGATTCCTCTCACGTCTGTTAATAGCTTACATTATTGGCTGGTAATCAGGCGATGTCTTTCCATGTTCGACTCTAGAACATCTCTTCACATGGATTGACTTGTACATCGAGTGAAGATTGAACGAGATTGAAGACCCTAGATCTAGTTTCACCCATCCATGTGCAATATAAAGACATCAAATGTACACATAAGTTGCACAGATGGTCATCCAAGCCAGGGATGATGACTCTACATTTGAAGAATCACCAATCTACAACTGCAGATGATTATCTATTCCATGTACATGAAATGAATTTATAAATCTGAGCATGGGAATGCCCACCTCAGCTAGATCATGAAAAATTATATTTTGATGATGTATTGTATTGTATCTTATACAGGTCACCTTCTAGTTGAAACCTCGGATCCTCATGTTAAAGCATTTCACCCCACATCAAAGATTTACGACTTCATGCTTTAGGGGGCAATTGTTATAGACATATTTGGGAACTTCAACCCCAATAGTATATGTCAATCAACTAGGGATATTTAACCCCTAAAAGTGTTGTTTCATACCCTAAAAGATCATGGTCAATTGATTACATCATTCCCCAAAAGTTCCACCTGAAAAACCATCCACGATTGGCCTAAACTAGACCATACTAACTGCTCCACTGTCAAGATGTGATGCATATTGGCTTCTACATTAGCCACGTCTGATGCATACTGATGAAGCCTTTTGTAGGGTGTGATGAGTGAGGATGGACAAATGTACGAGATAGTTTTCTAAGTGGATGCTCATAGAATCTTCTAGAAACTTTCCTTCTGATAATTGCCTCTCTAAATTCACCCAAGGATGAGTAGGAGATCTGAACTTCAATTATCTCCCCTCTTGTGGAACCAAATGTAACAAGTGTAATGACACTAATCAAACCCCAGATATGACTCACACACTTGCACACATCTATAAATGGATCCCTCATTTGAGGGATCTGGAGGTTGGAACATTGTGAATTGCAAGTAGGTGCTCATAGTTTGTAATTGAAGAAAGAGCATTGTATTGCTGGTGCGGTCTTGCTATTTCATGAGGTGAAGAGGGATTCATATTGGGAGGATGAGGCTATATTAGACAACTAGATTGTAATTCTCCCTTCTATTTAATAAAGTTCTTTGATTTTTCTTCCATATAACTATGCAATTGTGAATGTTATTATTCGTGAATGCCATTGTATGTTCATTATATTTCTGATTCCGTAATGATTATGATATAATAGGTCAAGATGCTTTGACGGTTCTTTGTTATTGTGTTCCTACAAGTACTCTCCAAGCGGGATAAGTACGGAGAGGAGTGGCAAGCTCTATCAAGGGGGAGAGACATCAAGCAAGGAGTTAAGCAAAATATCCACGTTGGTTCCTTTGTCCTTCTCTTATCTATTATACATAGAAGAAATAACGAATTGCTTTAAAACTGTTATTTCTAGGGTAGCTGCCAAACCTAGATGGCTAGTCGATCGAAAAAACACTAGTTTTCCCAGAAACATGAATGCAACTAATTAGAGATGTAACCATAAATATAGATATTCAGCATAAATAACACTTCATTTTACTAACATCAAATACTGAAATAAGCTTACAAACAAAATGAAAGTAAAATAACTCGTGCAATGGTATCTTATCATGAGAAGAGATGTGGAGGCTACATACCTCTCAACCATGTTACAAATGAGGCTCAAAAGCCTATTTATTATTGAGAAACAATGGAAAACACTAAACATCGAAAAACCTAACCGTAGGAGATGAAGCCCAAAACTATGGATCGTTTTTGGGTAAATTGGTATATCAAATTCTTGGGGTTGTAACTTTTGCATACCGTCTATGTTTGATATGCATAATACCTAGTTATAAAGATTTATCCATGGACTACAAATTTTGAATGGAAAAAATGAGTCAATTTTTTTTATTTTCCCTGGTTTTCCCAGAAAAACATCGTTTATGTCCTTAAAACAAATCTTGAAGTTCACGACCTGAAAGATTGGCAAAATTAGTAAATTGTGCAACAATTAAGGAAATTGAAAAACTAAAAGAGACAGTAGTGGGGGTTCCAAGTGGAATAGGTAGGTGGCTACCAACATCCACTTGGATGAGTCCTCCACTCTTAGGAAGAAATGATCACCATTTCGTTGAGTACCTCCATGATATGGGGAAACTTTCGCTGAAATTGGTCCCTCATGAGCCAATTGCCTTGGTGCATGAGTTGACCAAGTTAGATCTTCTGCAGTGAGTTTTCTCGATATGTGTGTCCATAATTAGATCACTTGAGGTATCTTCCATACAGTCTAGGTTTAACTATGTTAGTGTGAGTTGTTCTGCAATGTGTGATGTGTCTAGTAATGGTGGGAAGTATGGTCGAAGGTGATCCCAATTGAACACCTGGTGTAGGCCAAGGAATGGGGGAATGTTGAGCGGAAAATAATTATCTCCCACAACCTTCGTAATGGTCTAATGACCATATTATAGCGGTTTGATCTCGCGATGGGCTCCCATAAGGAGTTCTTTCTACAATTTTAGCTAAACTTTATCGCCCACCTAGAACTTGTGTGGCACCCCATGTTGATCATGTCACGTCTTCTACTTGGCATTTAACTTCTCCAAGATGTCATGAATGTGTTGGTGGATGTGTTGGATGTTTTCAATAAATTAGGTCACTTTATCAGCCTTAGACAATACATGTGTGGATTATGTCTGCATAGTGAGATGAGGCATGACAACATCAATTAGAGACAATAGTTGAAATCCTAAACCCAATTGAAAGTGACTGTGACAAGTCAAGCTATGGAGAGATCTATAATAACTATGCTTCACACAGGGAAGACTCTCATTCTAGGTTGTGGGTGCTTGGAGTTGTAAATGCATAGTATGAGCATTATCATCCTATTGATGACCTTTGTCTATCCATTAGTCTAGGGATGGAAGGCAGTGAACTTAGTGAGCTTGGTGCACAATATTTTCCAAACGTTTGATGACAATGTGCTGAGGAACTTTCTATTAGAGTGATATAATGGCTTCCGGGATCCCAAAATGTACCCAAACACATTCAAAGAATAGATTGGTCGTGTCCTCTAGTGTTATACTCTTCTTACATGTTTCTAGTATAGCCATCTTAGAATGTTTGTCCACAATGACTAATACATAGTTATTACCATGCTTGGTAGAAGGGAGGCCAGATATATAGTCCACGGAGATGGATTCCCATTGCTGGATGTGAGTAGGTAGAGGTGTGTACATCACTTCCTTCTTGATGGTTGGCTTGGCACGTGCAGCGCAAGATATGATATATTTCCCAAAATCGAGTTGGAGTTTTCGCCAAATAAAGTATGTTTTTAGTACAACCATGCTTTTCTCCACACCAAAGTGGCCTCAGACCCAATTGTGTTTTTCCTACCAAATCAGCTTGGCACTTTCACTTGAAGGAACACAAAGGTTGCCCAAGTAGCATAATAATGCATCCTACTAGTGGAAATTAGGAACTTTCTTTCCATATACTAACATTTGTTATGTAGAGGTGAACTCTAGATCACTTTTGTAGAGTTTTGGCCATAGAGAGGTCTCATGTCCACAAGGATTGAGAATAGTAGGTAATGATGCAACTCAGGGTTAGCTGAGGAAGTTTGCAACATGATTATTCATGCCCATTTTCTATTCAATTTTCAAGTGGAATTGTTATATATATCTAGACCACTTCTCATGGTGATCATTCTCCAACTTCCCTTGTGTCTATATAAGATAAAGAGGTGAGTAATGGGTGTGGATGACTTACTCCTTCCCTAGAATGAAATGCTTCCATTTTCATCAAGCCTTCACGATGGAATACATGTCTCACAATGATAAGCCACTAGATGCTCATGTTGGGTGACGACTGCACCAATAGCATAGTCAGAGGCGTATGTCTCAATTTCAAATGGCTCTTGCAGATCTCGTCGTGTGAGTACCAGAGCATAGCAGAGGCAGTGCTCCAATTCAACAAACACCTTATGTTGGGACTTAGAGTAGGAAAATTTTTCTTTCACCCCAGCCTTAGTAATCTAACTCAAAGGCCAAGTGATATGGGAGAATCCCAACATGAACCTTCGATAAAAATTTGCAAGGCCCAAAAATCTATGAATCTCTGTTAGAGCAGGCAGGGCTAATCAATGAGGAATGAATTGGATCTTAGTCGGATCCACAAGCACACCACACACATCTATGATGTAACCTAGATATTGGACTTGGCTCATGCCAAAGGTGCATTTCTCCATGTTGGCACACAGTTTGTGTTTCCGAAGGGTTTGAAGGACCTTCCGAAAGTGTTGCAAGTGTTCTTCTCAACTCTGGGTAAAGATGAGGATATCATCTAGATAAAAAACCACGAATGAGTTGATGAAGGGCCGCAATATGTCATCAATTAGCCTCATAAAAGTAGTGGGGGAATTTTCCAACCTGAAGGGCATAACCAACCATTCAAAAATTCCTTCATTAGATTTGAATCTAGCCTTCCATACATCCATGGGCTCTATTTGAACCTCGTGATAGCCAAAGTCTAGATCCATCTTGCTGAAATACTTGGCCCCCTTGAGTTGGTCAAGGAGGTCATCAATCTATGGGATTGGATACCTGTTCATTATAATGATTTTGTTTAGTGCCAGATAAACAATGCATATCCTCAAGGTCTCATCCTTCTTATGTACAGGTACAATTAGGCTCCCACAAGGTGAGGAACTTGGTCAGATGTTCTCTTTTGGTAGTAACTCCTCAGTTTTCCAATTGATCTCTTCATGTTCTAGAATGGAGAAATGGTATATTGGCCTCTTGGGTAGACGTGATCTGGGAGTCAGATCGATCGAATGCTTGACCTCACAGTGGAAGGGTATCCCTATGGGTGAGGAGAACATTTCTCTGTACTCTTCCATGATCGTAATCCACCTTCTTATGCTACATGGAGTAACCCTTCCTGGGGGTGATGGATGTGGCTATGGTCTTCCCTTTACTTTGAGAACGAATCAGAAAGAAATAAAAATCCCAGTCTCGGAGATGATATTACTATATTTCTTAGCAAAGATCAAAGAGATGGTAATAGGCGAGGCTACCTCCAGTATCCTGTATAACTTATTACCCAAAGACATAATAACAAAGTGAAGTGTAGAATCATATACAACATGTTGCTTCCACAAGTATTGTTGTCATAATAATGCATCACAAACTTCTTGAGGAGAAACATCACATAATACCTCTTCCGTGAAGGGCTTGCTGCTATAGGGAAGGTGACGCTACTAGTTGACACAAAGATCTTGTCCTTGGTGAAGCCATCATAAGTTGTACAGCTGTAGATGTGTTGTAGTTGGTAGGCCCACCCGATTCATGAAATCTATTGAAATGAGGTTCTTTTGGCTGCCGCTTGATGAAAGCTAAGCCGCTTTTACACAACAAAGCTACATATTTACATAACTTCGCATGGACCTGTGGGTTATGGGCCCACGTATATATCAGAAGATTTCTAATTAGAATATTTCACAATAAACACATAATCTATGGAATCAAAACAAACAATGGAATATAATGTCACCCAACCATTCACCCAACGAATGGTGAAGACCGGAACCCAAATAAATTTAACCCGCATTGATAACATATCGGGTCTGCCCGAAATGTTAATCTACATGCACTTTCCTACGCGATTACCATCTAATTAGTCAGCCAATGAATGGTCATGATGATCAAAACTCAATGGGGTTTTAAGCTCGTTGTATAAAACCTCATCACATCCATTTTTGGAATTAACAACCGTGCTTGTTTACACACAATCTGCATCTGATCACTATTAAACGAATGATGCGATCACCTCCAGACTTTAAACTCATTTTAATGATTTCTCGGGTCCACTTTCAGAATTAAACCTTAGTGCTTGTTACCATGCAATGACCATTAGATATGTTTCCTATCGATTGGATAGTTCAGATCATCTCCTGGGGTTCTCAGGGATTTTTGTTAGGGTTCTTCTATTCCGTCAATATTATCCGTCGATCTAGACCATCCGATTGTTTTCGTTGTGCTATTCAATCTACTCTAGTTTTGATTGAACACCTCTCATTCATTGATCGATTCTAAAATCCAATGGCTCTCTTGTTTTTTATTGGTGTAATTGTCATTTCACACAAATCTAACTCTGCCATACTTTGATGAAAGAAAATTTCATAGGAACTTTGTCCTTTACACTCATACATGCATATTTATCAATCCTAGAGGAAGAACATATATATAAAGACACGAACACATAAACATCAGATAACACATAGATGTACAATAACATGTATATTTCCATTATATACATAATTCAATTACAGACTAAGCCCTCACAGCCTGAAAAACAAATTACCCCTACGACTACATTCTATCCTTTCTTCTCTCCTATCACACAACACAGACTCTCTTAAATAGGAAATTACGAAGGTAGGGATAGTTTATGATCCATGAGTTTCTCCCACAATCGCTTAATCAAATCCCCTAAATATCTCTATATGAATACATGGCATATAATTACATTTGACCAAGTCTTCTAAAGACTTATCAATTCCATCAATTTAGATTTGTTTTAACAAAATTTTCCCCAGTTTACAATGATTGTCCATGTTTCCTCTTTCATAGCCTTGGATCCTGAATTTGATTAAGGGTGCTCGGATGCTCCTACATCAGACTCCTGAGGTAAAAAAACTATAACCTCCTAGTCATATGCTTTCTCCATCCCTTATCAATTCTACCCACATCCTATGTGGAATTGCCTTTATGATCTTTCTGTGAGCTGCAACAAAACCTCAGCAGTAACAAGTCCTCCTTACTACATGATACCTCACCAAGCTTCTCTCCTCTAAGTTTAGTCTTTTGGCATGTCTCTGGTTCTCTCTTCTTTGGAACCATATGAGCACTCCTCGCTCTAGGTTGCTGCAATCTTCTCACTTTCCTCTATTGCTATTTGTATGACAATATAAGACCATAAATTTTCCAATCTTGTAAATGACTGTACCTTTTTGGAGATCTAGTTACTATGACACTTTCAAACATATTTGTATCTTACTAATATTCATCTGAAAAATCCATTTCTTAATAAATTTAAATATGTCTCTCTACCATGTACACTTAATTTTTGTAAGAGGTGTCTAAAAATGGGGCCAAATTTGAATTGATCAATAGACTTTATTTGATTTGCATATATTTTTAGAGAAGTGTTTTCCCACCTATGACATTATTCAAAGAAATATCAATTAACAACACTGTAGTGAATGAAATAATAAAAATATAACTCTTTAAAAACACAAACTTACCTTTTCTAAAAGAAAATCTTAATAATGACTTGCAAGTTAGTTAAAACCTCAAATTCTATCAACAATGAGTAACAACAACCAAAACAAAGTATACTAATGGGAAACAACAACCAAAACAAAATATAATGCATGTATTTTTGTTATTATAGAATATATATTTAGCTGTGCCATAAAGACACTTATTTACCATAGTATGAACACCATGAACTAAGCCATTATTTTTCTTCTAAATTTAAATAAAACTTCAAAATAAACAAAAATTCTTAAATTTATTTTTGAAAAAAGAAAAAATCATGCCCTTAACGAAAGGATGATTAAAACTAATTTTATTTGTTAATCCTATCTTATGCTCATTTTAACTCTAGACAAGTCTTAATCAATCTCAACAATTATATCATACTATCAATATAGCATAGTTTTAATGTGTATGGTAATATGAAATATCTTGATATTATGATA
Source organism: Pinus tabuliformis (assembly GCA_031772625.1). Taxonomy (NCBI): domain Eukaryota; kingdom Viridiplantae; phylum Streptophyta; class Pinopsida; order Pinales; family Pinaceae; genus Pinus; species Pinus tabuliformis. Next base: position 234,976,923 of record CM062816.1, on the reverse strand, counting down.
TTACAATATTGAGACTTTTTGAAATGATGTAAGACTTAATGACATGGAAGTGCTAGGTGGGTGATCAATTTGAGCCAAATATGGTGTCATTAGATGATAAAACTATGAATATGAGTGACATCTATCACTAGAAGGTGGTGGAGTGAGCTGAAATATTAGACATTGGAGTATCATATTTTTGGTAACCCAACCTATTAGAGATTTAAGTGATGAACACAATAATCCAATATCTGATATTGAGATATCATGACAACAAATTATTGTTTATTATCATAGCAAGAAATGTTATTTGACATATAACTATGTAGCAATATTGGATATTGGCACTTACTAGGTTTTAAAAGGTTAAGTATGAAATGAAAGTTGAGGAACAATATGTGATATAGGTTAAAATTTGAGAAAATTTGACATGTAATTGTGTAACAATATTGGATATTGGTACTTATTAGGTTTTAAAAGGTTAAGTACCAAAAAAACGTTGAGGAACAATATGTGATATAGGTCAAAATTTAAAGTTGAGGAACGATATATGATATAGGTTAAAATTTGAGGTCTTTCAAACAAAAATGGAAAACATTGGAAAAAGAGAAAATTAAAAAGTTTTTGAATTTTGTATTTTTAAATATTTATAATTTTATTACCTAAGAATTAAAAAAAAAAATTCTAATGAGAATTATTTTTCTAGAAATTCAACACCATCAATTGGCAAAAAGCAAATCAAATTGAAATTCTTTGAATATTTACAAAATAATTTGGTCAAATAAAATTAGTGAGGATGGTAAATCTTTTGCTAAAAGCTTTATGTGAGATTTGTTGAGGCTCAACTATAAAATTAAATAAATATGTCAAACTTTGAATTATTCGGAAAAAAGGATTTTCAGTATAAAGGAATTAAAGGATGTAAAGATATAGCATGCCATCTCGCAGCCTCATCAATATCATTACTAGCTTTCTATTGCAATTATGCTTATTGCAGTCCAATATTTCAATTATTTTATTACTATACATCTACCTCAATCTAACTCAAATTTTCTACCTGCACATGGATTTTAACATTTGAAACCTCTTTACAAAATAGTAAATAAGACACCAAATTTATTATCATTTTACTTTAATTAGTGTCTATATTCAATATTTCAACATTCTAATAATTAATCAACACTTTTTTTTAATGTTTGGTTCTATAAACAAATTTATATAAATAAAAAATGCATAATATTGATTGTAGCCTGATTGTACCAAGCCTTGATGGCTTTATTTTTTATTTTTTTGGAAAGTATACTACTCCATCAACATTGTCAGTAAATTGTTTTATGAAACCAGCTCAAGAAAAGATAGAAAAGATAGATCAACGCCTTAGAATTCAGCCTCTTCGAGGGGGCAACCTCCTTTACATTACATAAATGAACAATTCTTGGATGATACAAATGACAAAACCTCCTTTCTATATATAGGAGTCTAAGGAGTCACAATATAATCCAGTCGACCTAACAATAATAATATAAAGCCACAAAAATAAAAATAGAGGGATTCTATGGGGCACAGAAATAACAATATGGGGGTAATAGGGGCACAACAATATAAATAATGGGTATAACTACAATAGTAATGGGGTAATCACTAGTATTATAGGGACCCAACATGCCCCTCTCCTTCAAAAAAGTGTTGTCCTCAACGCTTGAGTAGTTCTGGATACTTCTGCATAAAATTCTCATCCTCCCATGTGGAATCTTCAGCGGATAAGTTCTTCCACTTGATAAGATACTCTGAAATTGATCGATTTCGTAGCTGTCGAGTTCTTGTTTCTGTGACTTCTTCCGGTTCCAATATAATTTTTCCTTCCTAGAACTGGGAGCTTGTCGCCTATAACCTTCTTTAAACATGAAACATGGAAAACTGGGTGCAATCGAGAAGCTGCAGGAAGCTCCAATTTGTATGCCATAGTACCAATCTTTTGCAACACCTTGTACGGACCATAATACTTTGGTGATAATTTATTATCCTTCTTAGCTTGCTTTAGGGACATTTGCTTATATGGTTGTAGCCGTAGGAATACCCAATCACCTACATCAAAACTTCTTTCACTGCGATGTTGATCTGCCTGTTGTTTCATTCTATTTTGTGCCAACACGAGGTTATCCTTTAAGAGTTGGAGGACTTGTTGTTGATGTTCGATGTGATGTTCCACTGCCTGAACCTTAGAATTTTCTCTTAAATATGATGTGATGGATGGTGGTTGATACCCATAAAGTGCCATAAATGGGGTCATTTTTGTTGCTGTATGGAAGGAAGTGTTATACCACCATTCAGCCAGAGGCAACCATTTGACCCATTGTGTCTGTTTATCAGATACAAAGCAACGAAGATATCCTTCCAAACATTTGTTTACTATCTCAGTTTGCCCATCAGATTGAGGATGATAAGATGAGCTATGAGCTAACTGAGTACCAAGACAAGAAAATAATTCTGTCCAAAAATTTCCAGTGAAAATGGGATCTCTGTCACTTACAATAATCTTTGGGTTTCCATGTAGCTTTTGAATTGTTTCCATAAATGCAGTAGAAACTGTACTGGCTTTAAATGGATGTGATAATGCACAAAAGTGTGCATACTTGGTAAGTCTGTCAACTACCACCATGATGACACTCTTTCCCTCAGACTTGGGTAAACCTGTGATAAAATCCATTGAAACCTCCTCCCAACGTTGGCTTGGAATGGATAAAGGTTGTAATAGACCTGGTGTCTTAATTGTTTCAACTTTATTTTGTTGGCAAACCAAACATTCCGCCACAAACTTTTGAATATCTGATTTAAGGCCATCCCAAAAAAATTCCTTCTTAACCCTGTGGTAAGTTTTTAAAAATCCTGAGTGCCCTCCTAAGGGAGAAGTGTGCAATTCCATAAGAATCTTTTGTTTTAGCTGGGAATTCTTACAGAGGTATAAGCGATCTTTGTACCATAACGAATCATTTTGCCAGCTAAATGTATCAGACGTACTGGAATCTTGTTGTAGCTTTCGAATAAGTGCCCACACTTCTTCGTCATTCTTCCATTCCTCCCTTGCTTCGTTTATCCAATCTGGTTGGATAATAGAAATGGCGCACAACAATGCTTCCACATCCTCATCCTTTCTTGAGAGTGCATCTGCCACCACATTTTGCTTCCCTTTTTTGTAGATGATTTCAAAGTCATAACCCAACATCTTTGTGACCCACTTTTGTTGCTCTTCAGAGGATAATCTTTGTTCTAAAAAGTATTTAAGGCTATCATGATCCGTTTTTACCTTGAAGTGTCTTCCCATTAGGTAGGGTCGCCATTTCTTAAGTGCATGGAGTATTGCCAACATTTCCTTCTCATAAATAGCTTTGCTTAAAAACTTTCCCTTGATTGGACGACTTTCAAAAGCAATGGGTCTTTCATCTTGCATTAGAACAGCACCAATTCCATTTCCTGAAGCATCACATTCCACAATAAAGGTTTTTGTGAAGTCCGGTGTAGCTAAGACCGGTGCTTGGCACATTGCCTCTTTAAGATGTTCAAAGGCCTTTGTTGCTTCCGGAGTCCATGAAAATGCATCTTTCTTCAATAATGTTGTTAGAGGTGCTGCTATTCTCCCATAATTCTTAACAAACTTGCGATAATACCCTGTCAACCCAAGAAATCCTCGCAGATGCTTTATGGATGTGGGGATTTTCCATTCCTTAATGGCTTTAATTTTGCTAGGGTCTACCTTAACTCCTTCATGAGATACAATATGACCCAAATATTCCACCTCCTGGACTCCAAAGAAACATTTGGATCTTTTTGCATATAATTGTTTCTCCTCCAATAGTTGTAGCACCCTGTCAACATGTTCAACATGATCCTTCCAAGACTTGTGTAGATTAGTATATCATCAAAAAATACTAACACAAATTTTCTAAGGAATGGTTTGAAAATTGAATTCATCAAACCTTGAAATGTTGAAGGTGCATTGGTAAGGCCAAAAGGCATGACCAAAAATTCATAATGACCCTCATGAGTTCTAAATGCCGTTTTCGGAATGTCTTCAATCTTCATTCTGATTTGATGATATCCCGAACGAAGATCCAACTTGGTGAAGTAAATTGATCCATGCAATTCATCCAGTAATTCATCAATGACAGGAATGGGAAACTTATCTTTAATAGTGAGCTTGTTGAGCTCCCTATAATCCGGACACATGCGCCATGATCCATCCTTCTTGTGCACCAATACTACTGGAGTAGAGAAAGAACTTTGACTCGGTTGAATTATACCAGCCTCTAGCATTTCTGCAACCATACGTTCAATTTCACTTTTTTGGACATAGGGATATCTGTACGGCCTGATGTTTGGAGGAACACTTCCTGGAATCAGATGAATAGCATGATCATGATCACGCATAGGTGGGAGACCTTTGGGAGTCTCAAATACCTTGGAATGATTGTCCAGGACTTTTTGGAGATCTGGAGAAATAGATGATTCCAATGTGGAAACATCTAGCGAACATAATTGTGCAATTACACCTCTTTGCTCCTTTTTTAGAAGCTTTGTCATACCATTAGAGCTGATTATCTTTCCTGGTTTCCCTGCAATACCCCTTAATTCAACTTCCTTTCCTTCCGTAGAAAATTTGATGAAAAGTTCTTGAAAATTAAAAGCTATTGTACCCAAGGATTGTAGCCATTGGACTCCTAGTACAACATCAGCACCTCCCATTGGAATGGAAAGCATTGGGCTAGTCAATACATATTCTCCCATGGATAGCTTGATATTATGGCACTTTCCAGAGCAATTTATTGTTCCTCCATTTGCAATCATCACTTGACACTCTGGTGCTGGATATAGGAAGCAATTCAATTCTTTTGCTACCCTACAATGAATAAAATTGTGGGTGCTTCCTGAATCAATCAACACTATTACCTTTTTCTTCTTGATTTGTCCTTCTATCTTGATGGTTTGAGGAGTGGTAATTCCCGCCAATGCATTACAAGATATGGTCGGATTTATTTTTTCTTCATCTAGGCTTTGTTCCTGGAGTATATCTTCTTCTTTTGACCTTTCTTGCTCCTTTTCTTCTTCCTCTTCACAATCTATGTAGAATAATTTCTTCTCAGCACACTTATGACCTTTAGTGTATTTGCTATCACAACTGTAACAAAGCCCTTTTGCTCTTTTTTCTTCCAATTGTTGTGGTGTCAACCTTATAGGTTGTGGAAGACTAGGGGCAACAACACTTCCGTCTTTATAGTTGTGAGTGGTATGCTTCCTGGTTGCCATAATTTTGCTTTCCATTTTTCTTGCTAACCTGAATGCCTTCTCTAATGAATCAGGTTCCCAAAGGCGAACATCATGTTGGATATTATCCTTTAAAGACCCTATGAACACATCAATCCTATGCTCCTCTGGAATATCTTTTACCCTTATGTTCAATTTTTGGAACTCCTCAATGTGCTCCATTACTGAACCCTTTTGTTTGAGACTTATCAATTGGCTAAAAAAAGTGTTGCTTTTTGTATCTTCATAATGTGCTATCAATTCTTCCGTAAAAATTGCCCAAGTGATAAATTGTTTACGAGAGCAAAGCCATTGATACCATACAAACTGATTTGGTTCCAAATATACAGTTGCCATACGTACCTTTTGTGTGTTTTGCACATTATTGAGATCGAAGAACTGCTCCATCTGTAATATCCATGTGGCGGGATCCTTGCCATCAAACTTCCTCATATCGATTTTTGGAATATGGTGGGTCTTCGATCCAACATTAGAGTCTATGGAATCATGATTAACATTACTTTTGTTCACATCATGAGTTTCCTTTACAACCTTTTCACCATTAGTAAGTATTTCTTGTAGAAAACTTGTCAAATCTATCTTCAAATCTGCCATGTCTGTCTTCAAATCTGTCTTCAAATTTGCCATGTCTCTCTTCAAATCTGTCTTCAAATCTATCTTCAAATCATCCATCTTAGCTTCCATGCCATTTATCTTAGATTCCATGCCATTTATCTTAGCTTCTGTTAGCTTTTGTGAGCGTGACATTTGTTGCACTTGTTCTTGTAATTTTGATATATCATGTAGCATTTCTTCCTCTTCTTCATGAGTCATGCTAGAGCTTTCAGGTTCCTTACTAGGTGTTTGCATTTTCTTTCCTCGGGGCATCAGTTACCGATAATAATGCTTTACTATGCCCTTTGAATTTCGTTAAACCAAGCTTACACAAAAATTTAAAAAAAACTACACACCTTTTTTCACTTTATAGAAGCCTGATATTGAATCTGATGTATCTCTGTAATTTTGGATCATCCAATTCTAAAATTGTGAACTGTAGTAGCCTTCTTCGTCCTCTTTCCAATGCCACAAGTCTAACCGAAATTGGATTCTCCAAGGAAGAGTTATGTGAAATCTCCCACAGTGACTTGCTTTTAGACTAGTTCAATAGAGCGAACTTGTACGACGTGCCACGAGTCACTGTTTCAACCTTTGGATCTGAAACACACATACAAGAAACTACAGTCCGTTCTCTTTCTGTACCTTCTTACGAAATTTCAATATAATCCCCAGAGAGAAAGTTATGACGATTTTCCCCAGGTCACCTGTTTTGAATGTAATTTAGGAGTCTGCAAAAAGACCAACCTCCTCAGATCATATCTCCACAAATATCGTGCAAAAAGCTCTAAAATTCAGACCCAAGGTTCAGCATGATTTCTTCTCAAATGGTTTTTTTTTTTCAACTTCTAAAACATCACAGAAAAAATGTTATAGCGAAAATGCCACGATGACCTGTTTGGAGCAGTGAAACCCTAGAATCCAAAGCTCTGATACCAAATGTTATGAAACCAGCTCAAGAAAAGATAGAAAAGATAGATCACCGCCTTAGAATTCAGCCTCTTCGAGGGGGAAACCTCCTTTACATTACATAAATGAACAATTCTTGGATGATACAAATGACAAAACCTCCTTTCTATATATAGGATTCTAAGGAGTCACAATATAATCCAGCCGACCTAACAATAATAATATAAAGACACAAAAATAACAATAGAGGGATTCTATGGGGCACAGAAATAACAACATGGGGGTAATAGGAGCACAATAGTATAAATAAGGGGTATAACTACAATAGTAATGGGGTAATCACTAGTATTATAGGGACCCAACATAATCATGAAAATAAAGTAAATATAACAATACTAACTCAATCTAATATCTTGTTTGATGCTCTACCTTATCAAGGGAAGAAAGGAATATTACGTTACCTTTCATGCTTCTTATCAAGAATTTCAATAACTTTTATCAAGCTTAATCCCCAAATAGAAGGGTTTCAATTCTATAAAACTAATCACATTGTCCTATTGAAATAATGTGTCTCTGACCACTATCTTCATTCTTTGGTCATGAGCATGCATACATATATGGAATTATAATAGGCACATATTTTATACCAATTATTTTAATTATATTGATTTTGTAACTACCTTAATCATTCCTATGACTTGGTAATTATTTATTTCCACAATTGTTGTTATCACTCCTCATTAATGTAGAAATGAATTTTATACGTTTCCCATGTCGCCTCTACCGACTAAGAATTTATCCTTTCCTAATGGATTGTTGAATATATCTAGTACATTATCATTTTCATTACAACACATCAAATCAATTCCATTGATTGATTTTTTTTCCTCTCACAAAGTAATGCTAAGCTACATTGTTCTCTAATATTGCATGACAAATTAGATCGTTTTTCAATTTTATTTCGCTTTGATTATCACATTCAATCAATGTAGGTACTTGCTACCTTTCTACCATGTCTTCAAGAATATAAACAAATTGCTTCCATGAAACACTTCCATGTGATGGGAGCCTTGTTTGAGATGAAATATTTCTTTGTTTAACTTGCATATAAGATGTTCTTCCAAAACCTTATGGATGAATAAAATAGCTCCCTCAAATAAGTGATTTTAAGGCCTAAGCATGACTCTCCCAAATCCTTGGGTTTTTGGGTATGGCTCCCTCAAATAAGTGATTTTAAGGTTGAGCACACCCTAGCCCTTTAGGCACCTACGTTTAGCAAGAGGTTGCTCCATTATGCACTAGTGTTGATCATGATTCGAGCTTAAACATGAATGCCAAAATTTAGAGATATAACCATAAATATAGAGATGCAGCATAAATAACACTTCATTTCACTAACATCAAATACTAAAATAAGCTTACAAACAAAATGGAAATAAAATACCTTGTGCGATGGTATCTTATCTATGAGAAGAGATTTGGAGACTACATGGCTCTCAATTGTGTTACAATGAGGCTCAAAATCCTATTTATTATTGAGAAACAATGGAAAACCCTAAACATCTAAAAACCTAACTATAGGAGATGAAGCCCAAAAATATCGACCGTGTTTGGATAAATTGGTATATCAACTTCCCAGGATTGTAGCTTTTGCATATGATCTGTGTTTGACGTGCACAATACCTAGTTACAAAGATCTATCCAAGGACTAAAACTTTTGAATGGAAAATGCAAGTCAAAATTTTATATTTTCCCCGGTTTTCCAAAAAAAAATGTCGTTTATGGCCTCAAAAAAACTCTCGAAGTTCACCACCTGAAATACTGCCAAAATTAGTAAACTGTGCAACAATTAAGGAAACTAAAAAACTAAAAGAGACAGTAGTGGGGGTTCCAAGTGGAATAGGCAGGTGGCTACTAGTATCCACTTGGATGAGTCCTCCACCCTTAGGAAGAAATGGTCACCATTGCATTGAGTACCACCATGATATGGGGAAACTTCTACTGAACTTGGTCCTTGGTGAGCCAATTTCTTTGGTACAGGAGTTGACCAGCTTTGACAACCCGTTATAGTTAGATCTTCTACAAAGAGTTTTCTCGATATGTGTGTCCATAATTCGATCACTTGAGGTCTCTTCCATATAGTCTAGGTTTAACTCTATTGGTGTGAGTTATTCTGCAAAGTGCGATGTGTTCAATAATGGTGGGAAGTATGGTCAAAGGTGATCCACATTGAACACTGGGTGTAGGCCAAGGAATGGGGGAATTTTGAGCTAAAAATAATTATCTCCCACAACTATGGTAATGGTCCAACAACCATATCATAGTTGTTTGATCTTGCGATGGGATTCGATAAATTGTTTTTTCTACAATTTTAGCCAAACTTTATCGCCCACCTGGAACTTGTGTGGCACTCGATGTTGATCATGTCACATCTTGTACTTGGCATTTGACTTCTCCAAGATGTCATGAACGTGTTGGTGGATTTGTTAGATGTTTTCAATAAATTTGGTCACTTTATCAGCCTTAGACAATACATGTGTGGATCATGTCTACATAGTGAGATGAGGCATGACAACATCAATTAGAGACAATAGTTGAAATTCTAGACCCAGTTGAAAGTGACTATGACTAGTTGAGTTCTGGAGAGATCTGTTATAACTCTACTTCACACAGGGAAGACTCTCATTCTAGGTTCATGGATGCCTGGTGTTGTACATGCACAGTATTAGCAATATCATCCTATTGATGACCTTTGTCTAGCCATTATTCTAGGGATGGAAGGAAGTGGACTCGGTGAACTTGGTGCCCAATATTTTCCAAATGCTTGACAAGAATGTGTTGAGGAACCTACTATCAAAGTGATATAATGTTCTGCCGGATCCCAAAATGTACCCACACTCATTTAAATAATAGTTTGGTAGTGTCCTCTACTGTGATACTCTTCTTTCAGGTTTCCAATATAGCCATCTTAGAAAATTTGTCCATGATGACTAATACAGAGTCATTACCATGCTTAGTAGAAGGGAGGCTAGACATATAGTCCATGGAGATGGATTCCCATTGTTGGATGGGAGTAGGTAGAGGAGTGTATAACCCATCCTTCTTGATGGTTGGCTTGGCACATGTAGTGTAAGATATGATATATTTTCTAAAATCAAGTTATACTTTTCGCCAAAAAAATTATGTTTGTAGTACAACCGTACTTTTCTCCGCACCAAAGTGTCCTGCAACCCGATTGTAGTTCACCTCCAAAATCAACTTGGCATTTTCACTTGAAGGAACATAAAGGTTGCCCAAGTAGCATAATAATGTGTCCTACAGGTGGAAATTAGGGACTTTCGTTCCATATACTAACATCTGTTATGTAGAGGTGAACTCTAGATCATTTTTGTATAGTTTTGGCCATCGAGAGGTCTCATGTCCACAAGGATTGAGAATAGTAGTTATGATGCAACTGGGGGATGGCTGAGTAAGTCTATAACATGATTAGTGATGCCCTTTTTCTATTTAATGTTCAAGTGGAATTGTTATATATATGTACCACTTCTCATGGTGATCATTCTCCAACTGCCATTGTGTCTGTATAAGATAAAGAGGTGAGTAATGGGTTTGGATGACTTGCTCCTTCCCTAGAATGAAATGCTTCCATTGTCAGCAAGCCTTCATGATGGAATAAATCTCTCTATCATAGGTAGGGTACTTCTAAATTGTATCATAATGTGTCTCACGATGATAAGCTACTAGATACTTGTGTTGGGTGAGGACTGCACCAATAGCATAGTTAGAGGCACATGTCTCAATTTAAAATGGTTGTTGCAGGTCTCGTAGTGTGAGTACCAGAGCATAACAGAGGTTGTGATTCAATTTATCAAATGTCTTATGTTGGGACTCAAACAAGGAAAACTTTTCTTTCGCCCCAGCCTTAGTAATCTGACTCAAATGCCAATTGATATGGGAGAATCCCAACACGAACCTTCGATAAAAAATTGCAAGGCCCAAAAAGCTACAAAGCTCTATTGGAGTGGTTGGGGCTGGTCAATCATGAATGAATTGGATCTTAGTAAGATCCACAAGCATGCCACACACACCTATGATGTAACCCAGATATTGGACTTGGCTCATGCCAAAGGTGCATTTCTGCAAGTTGGCACACACTTTGTGTTTCCGAAGGGTTTGAAGGACCTACCAAATGTGTTGCAAGTGTTATTCTCAACTTTAGGTAAAGATGAGGATGTCATCCAGATAAAAATCCATGAATGAGTTGATGAAGGGTCACAATATGTCATCCATAAGCCTCATAAAAGTAGTGGGGGAATTTTTCAACTTGAAGGGCATAACCAACCATTCAAAAATTCTGTCATTGGATTTGAAGCTAGCCTTCCATACATCCATGGGCTGTATTTGAACCACATGATAGCTAGAATTTAAGTCAATCTTGCTGAAATACTTGGCCCCCTTGAGCTGGTCAAGAAGGTCATCAATCTATGGGATTGGATACCTCTTCATGACAATGGTTTTTTTTAGTGCCAGATAAACAATTCCTATCCTTGAGGTCCCATCATTCTTCGGTACAGGTACAATCAGGCTCCCACAATGTGAGGAACGTGGTCGGATGTGCCCTTTTAGCAACAACTCGTGGATTTTCTGCTTGATCTATTCATTTTCCTAAATGGAGCATTGATATATTGGCCTGTTGGGTAGAAGTGCTCTGGGAGTCAAATTGATCGAATGCTTGAGCTCACAGTGCAAGGGTACCCCTACGGGTGAGGAGAATATTTCTCTGTATTCTTCCATGATCGTATCCACCTTCTTATGCGGCATGAAGGAACCCTTCCTGGGGGTGATGGATGTGGCTACGGTCTTCGCTTTACTTTGAGAGCGAACCAGAAAGAAATAAAAAATCCCAATCTCAGAGATGATATTACTACATTGCTTAGGAGAGATCAAAGGGATGGAAATAGGCGAGGCTACCTCCAATATCCTATATAACTTATTACCCAAAGACATAATAAAAAAGTGAACTCTAGAATCATATACAACATGTCGCTTCCACAAGTATTGTTTTCCGAATAATGCATCACAAAATTCTTGAGGAGAAACATCAGATAGTACCTCATCCATGAAGGGCTTGATGCTATAGGGAAGGTGACACTACTAGCTGACGTGAAGATCTTGTCCTTGGTGAAGCCATTGTAAGGTGCATAGTTGTAGATGTATTGTAGTTCATAGGTCCATCTTCTTCATGAACTCTACTGAAATGAGGTTCTTTTGGATCTCGCTTGATGAAAGATAAGCAACTTTTACACAACAAAGTTGCATCTTTACATAACTCCACGTGGACCTATGGGTTATGGGCCCACATATATATCAGAAGCTTTATAATTGGTGAATTTCACAATAAACCCATAATCCGCGGAATCACAACAAACAGTGGAATACAACATCACCTAACCAATCATCCAACAAACAATGAAGACAAGAACAAAAATAAATTTAACCCACATTGATAACATATTGGGTCTGCCCGAAATGTTAACCTGTGTGCAATTTCCCGTACAATTACTGTTCGATCATTCAACCAATGAATGGTCATGATTATCTGAACTCAAAGAGGTTTTAAGCTCGTTGTATAAAACCTCATTGCGTCCATTTTTGGAATTAACGACTGTGCTTGTTTGCACATGATATGCGTCTCATCACTACTAAATAGATGGTTTGATGACCTCTAGACTTTAAACTCGTTTTAATGATTTCTTGAGTCCGCTTTCGGAATTAAACCTCAGCACTTGTTACCATGTGATGACCGTTAGATCGGTTGCTTGTCGATCAGACGGTTTATATCTTCTCTTGGGGTTCTCATGAATTTTTGTCAAGGTTCTCTCCTTCCGTAAATATTATCCCTCGATCTAGACTATTTGACGGTTTCCACTATGTTGTTCAATCAACTCCAATTTTTATTGAACGCCTCTCATCAATTGATCTATTCTGAAATCCAATGACTCTCGTTTCTTATTGGTGGAATTTGCATTACACATGAATCTAACTATGCCATACTTTGACTAAGGCGAAGTTCGTAGGAACTTTGTCCTTTACACTCGTACATGCATATTTATCAATCTTACAGAAAGAACGTATATATAAAGGCACATACACACAAACCTCAGATAACACATAGATGTATAATAACACGTATATTTCCATTATATACATAATTCAATTACAGACTAAGGCCTCATGACCCGAACCACAAATTACCCCTGCAACTACATTGTATCCTCTCTTCTCTCTTATCACACAACACAAACTCTCTTGAATAGGAAATTACAAAGGGAGGGATCATTTACGATCCATGAGTTTCCCCAACAATTGCTCAATCAAATCCCATAAATTTCTCTCTATGCATGCATGGCAGATAATTACATTTAATCAAGTCTTCAAAAGCCTTATCAATTCCATAAATTTAGCTTTGCTTTAATAGAATTTGCCTCAGTTTACAATGATTTTCCACATTTCCTCTTTCACATCTTTGGATATTGATTTTGATTAAGGGTGCTTAGATGCTCCTGCATCAGACTCCTAAGGTACAAAAATTTATTAACTCTTGGTCATATGCTTTCTCCATCCATTAGCAATTCTACCCAAATCCTCTGTAGAATTGCCTTTATGATCTTCCTGTGAGCTACAACAAAACCTCAGCAGTAACAAGTCCTCCTTGCTACACAATACCTCACCAAGCTTCTCTCCTCTGAGCTTAGTGTTTCGGCATGTCTTCGGTTCTCTCTTCTTTGGAACCATATGAGCACTCGTTGCTCTAGGTTGCTGCAATATTCTCACATTCCTCTGTCGTTATCTATACAACAATATAAAACCATAAAATTTCCAACCTTCTACATGAATGTGCCTCCTTTTCAACACAGAATCTTCTTCTACTCTAATACCAAAAATGATGACAGCTAAGCCACATTTAAACAACAAGGCTACATCTTTACATAACTCCACGTGGACCTATGGGTTATGGGCCCATGTATATAGTGGAAGCTTTCTAATTGGAAGATTTCATAATAAACCCATAATCTATGGAATCACAACAAACAACGGAATACAACGTCACCCAACCGATCACCCAACAAATGTTGAAGACCAAAACCCAAATAAATTTATACCTGCATTGATAACATATCGGGTCTGCCAAAAATGTTAACCTGCACAAACTTTCCTGCATGATTATTGTCTGATCATTCAACCAATGAACGGTCATGATTATCAGAACTCAAAACTTCATTGCATATTTTTTTGGAATTAACGACCACGCTTTTTTGCACGCAATATGTGTCTGACCGCTATTAAATGGATCGTTCGATCACCTTCGGACTTCCAACTCGTTTTAATGATTTCTCGGGCTTTCTTTCGAAGTTAAACCTTGGTGCTTGTTACCACACGATGACCATTAGATCTATTTCTTGTCGATAGGATGGTTCAGGTCCTCTCTTAGGGTTCTCATGAATTTTTGTCAGGGTTCTCTCATTCCGCCAATATTATGCATCGATCTAGACTATCCAACAGTTTTCGTCATGCTGTTCAATCGACTCTAGTTTTGATTGAACACCTCTCATCCGTTAATCTATTATAAAATCCAATGGCTCTTTCGTTTCTTATTGGTGGAATTCGCATTATACATGAATCTAACTCTCCCATACTTTGACTAGGGCGAAGTTCAGAGGAACTTCGTCCTTTACACTCGTACACGTGTATTTATCAATCTTACATAAATAATGTATATATAAAGACACAGAAACACAAACCTTAGATAACACACAAATATAAATTAACACATATATTTCCATTATATACATAATTCAATTACAGACTAAGGCCTTACGGCCCGAACCACAAATTACCCCTGTGACTACATTGTATCCTCTCTTCTCTCCTATCACACAACATAGAATCTTAAATAGGAAATTACTAAGGGAGGGATTGTTTACGATCCATGAATTTCTCCCACAATCGCTTAATGAAATCCCCTAGATCTATCTATATGCATACATGGTAGATAATTACATCTAATAAAGTCTTCTAAAGACTTATCAATTCCATCAATTTAGCTCCGTTTTAATAGAATTTTCCCTGGTTTACAATGATTGTCCACATTTCCTCTTTCACAACTTTGGATCTCAATTTTGATTAAGGTTGCCTGGATGCTCCTTCATCACCGCCGTCTACATTGAACTATAGTGGAGAACCCTTCATGCACATCTTTGAGTGGAAGAGGCATTTCCAGTCATCTGGATTTTCAAGATCAATCTTCTGGATCTTGATGGTGGTTACGATGGCATTGGGCTCTGTGCCAATTATCTGCTTCCCCTTGTCATTCCCATTGTTTGTTTCTGACTCAGAGTCAGAACATGCATCTAATATGGAAGCCTTCAACTCAGCCATGAGTGACTTCTTGGCTTGACACTCACTTTTGTTGTGAGTGGAGCTCTTATGGAACTCATAACACATTCTCATGTCCTTCTTTGTCTTCATGGACTTCTTCATTTTGTGTGGCTTCGATGGGTTATCCTAGGTTTCCCCACCTTAGATTTGTCCTTTGTTCTGGGGTTTGGGGGTTCCTTTCCCTTACTTCAGATTCGAAGATCCAAAGTATCACTTTTTTTGTTTAAACTTCTCCTCAATCTTGAAATCGTATCAGTACACCATGCCGAGTGAGGATCTATCTAGAAACTCCATCTCATCCTTGATATACTTGTGTAGACAACTACAATATTTAAGTACCAAATGAAGCTCAGAATACTTGATAACAAAATTCATGCAAAGGGTATGAAAAACATTGGTAAGCTTCAGTACATCCTAGTCCCGTCCCTTCCGCAACGTGGTCCACTTTATGCATTTATTCTCATAGCTCCCGACAAGGTAGTACCTCTCCTTGATGGCAACCTAGAATTAATAACAAGTGGGTGTGGTTGAAAATAGTCAGGGTGTACTTTCATCCTTCTTATCACAATACGTTTCCCAATAATCCTTAATGTGAGGGGTGGCTTTGAGAAGCCAAAAGTAATATTTTCCTGGCTAGAGAAATCATCCATAGAAAAATATCCTTCTAACATATTTGATCTTTTATCTATAGCATCTACATCTATCTAACCATCAAATATGGTGATATAAAAGTTAACTTGTACCTTGAATGTTGTGGTGCTTCTAGAGTGGTTGCTGGAAGGAGATGCATCACCTTTGGGTAGCCACCTAAGCATCTAGGAAATTTTGTCCATCATTGCATTCCTTTCTCACTCGTAGGCTTCTTCAAGCAAGATTTTGATATAATTTCCTTCCCCCTCGTATTTCTTTTCTTTTGCCATGGGAGGATTTCGGGGTTTGTGAGGTTGGTATTACAAAGTTTTGACCAATTCAAGCCCTAAATCCTTATATCCCCACCTTGTTGGGGACATGCAACGAAAAAATGAGAAAGAGCAAACCACTCTGATACAACTAATCCAAACATAAATAGGAACGCAAAAAATTACATATATAACCATAAATAAAGAGATGCAACCAAAATAACACTTCATTTAATTAATATTAAATACTGGAATAAGCTTACAAACATAATGGAAATAAAATATCTCAGGTGATGGTAGCTTATCTTTGAGAAGAGATGTGGTGGATACATTCCTATAAGTTAACCCTAGGAGATGAAGTGCAAAAAATATGGGCCCCGTTTGGGTAAATTGGTATATTACATTCACGGGGTCATAACTTTGGCATATGATATTTGTTTTATATGAAAAATACCTAGATAGAAAGATCTAGCCAGGGATTACAACTTTCTAATATAAAACATTAAATAAGTACTCATGTTTGCCCCGGTTTTTCCAAAAAGTGTCATTTAGGGGCTCAAAACGATTGTAGAAGTTGAGGACTCGAAAAAATTTTGAAAATAGTAAGTTGTGCTACAATTAAGGAAAATGAGAAACTAAAAGAGACAGTGGTGGGGATCCAAATGGAACAGCTGGGTGGGCACCAACATCCACCTAGATCATATCATCAGAATGTTGTCCCTGGTTTGGGGTGTTTTCCTTCTAGAAATTCAAGAATATTAAAAAGAATATCAAAGCTTCCTCTTCCACAAGCTTCGAGGAGTTGTCTCAACCATTTAACTTGGATAAGAACTTCGAATCGTATCTGATCCTACCTTGAATATTTGACCCCTTATCCCTTCAGCTCATCCTCCCATCTCAAGTGGATCTCAAGCCTATATTGGTAATGGATTTAATTCCTAAAATACCAGGCTCTTATATAAATTTACATTTGTCTACAACATCAGGGTTGGTTTTTGGAGATTGATCATGCCCTCATGTTGTTGCCTTGAATCTTAGAGAGTCATCGTCATCATACATTAGGGTGACATTGAGGTGTGCTTTGTGACAAGGAAGGACAGGTCAATTTGGAGAGATATCTACAAGTTCAACTACTATTCTTGGTAGTAAACTCTCTCCTATTTATATTAATAAAAATAGTATATCATTTTCCTATATGTGTTATGTATGTTTACATTCATCTATTTCAATTCTTTCTTAATCCATTGTATAGAGTAATTGGATAGCGATAAATAAATGTAATATATCTTTGTCTTTTTATGATTTTATATGCAGGTTCTAATTATAGCACTGAGAGATACAATTGAAGCTTACAAGCCAAGAAGAGAGTAAAGCTTGCGACAGAATCCAATAAATCCTCTTTACATTATTCATTTTTTTTTCTCGATAAAGACTAATTCTATTAAAAGAAAATAAAAATACATTTACAAGGAGGTCGAAACCTCATAGGAGAGCAGAAACTATCCTTTAGCACATCCAGACTATCCAGGGTTGGGAAAACCAGTTGCATAATTCCTGAAAACCATACATTGAGAACTGAACATGTCGGTCAACCATAGAGAGATCAGATGGAAGGTTGTAGCCAAGCTGTCTATACTAACCAGAGATCTAGAGGCAAAAACAACTGCAGAACCAAAGGCCCATAGCAAAAAGACATTATCATAACCAAAGAAACATAGCGAAGTGTTATAGACATTTTTGGGCACTGCAACCCAAAGCATAAAATGTCCATAAACCAAGGGCTCCTAAGTCCCTAAAAGTGTTGTCCCAACCCCTAAAGGAACAAGGTCAACTGATTACAACTTCTCCTAGAAGTTCTCCATGAAAAACTACTCAGAACTGGTCAAAACAGGACCATTTCACCTGCTCCATAGGCAAAGTGTGTTGCATCTCACCTAAGTACACTCAGTGGGTGCATTGCATTTCAAAAATCCCTTCTATGGGGTGTGATGAGCGAGAAGAGACAAATGGCAGTGTCAATCCACGAGGTGGAGAAGCATGGAATCTTCCAGAAACTTCTCCTGTGACACTTGCCTTTCTAAATTCCACCAGGGATGAGTAAGAGATCATCAATCTCCAAGTGAAAGCAAGAACTATCAGAGGGAAGACACTAATCAAATCATAAGCTAACTCATCTCCCTTATAGATATCTATATATGGATCCCTCATCCCAGAGATCTAGAGGCTGGAATTTTGCATCTTGTAAGGAATTGTTGTTGGTTTCTTGAGGCAACATCATAGTGTTGGGTGATCTAATCTTTGCATGAGGTGAAGAAGGGCTTACTTGCTAAGAGGATGATGTTGGGTCAGAACAACTGGTTGTAACTCTCTTGGCTCTTTCTTGATTATCAATAAAGCTATTCAAGTTTTCCTCCATACACTTGTGTAATCTATGTTTTGTGCATTTGTATGGTCAATTTATATATGATCCTAGATTGTTTATGATAATAGATCCATGTTCTTGTATAGTGTTATGCTGCTTTGATTCTACAGGTACTCTGTAAAGCTGTGTATACAAGGAAGAAAGTAGCAAAGGACTATCAGAAGGGAGAGGAATCGAGCAAGGAACCAAGCGCAAGACATAGGTTGGTCTCCTTTATTCTTCTCTCATCTATCTTTCATAAAGGAAAATAGAAGTAGTTTTACTTTGTTTGTTTCTAAGGTAGCTATCACGCCTTAGTGGGATTAACAGTTCTGCATAGACACTTTTCCCTGTAACAAAAAGGCGACTCCACTGGGGAGCGACTAGGTTGTTTGTCTATCTACAATTGTTTACTTTATAAACTTACAGACGAAGCCTGAAGTTGAGCCAGGTAGCTTTCGAACTGCATTTGCTATGAAAATGGAAAGTAGATAAATGCCGCTTCAGTCAATCTTTGGGTTTTGTTTATGAATTAAACAACTGATTTACAAACTCTCTAATTGCCCTTATGGTGGCTCTAGTAACCTCCTTAGATCTACCCCTGTTGTTGATTTACTGATTACCACTTGCTCGGCCAAAATCCCTGAACTAAACTGCAAACTGTGACTCGGAACCCAAGCAAAGTCTTGTCCCTGGCCCAGCACACTCTCTGTTCTGTGAATCTCAAATTCAGCACACTTCCCGAGTGTAGTAGGTGTGCTGCATTTCAAATTCACTGTGTTACAGGTGCGCTGATTAGACTAGGCATTGTGCCTAAATTTTGGTTTTTGTGTTCACTTTTTTCAGATCTATTCAAGATTTTTGCTGCCTGTAGTGAGTACACCTCTCTTTGAAACCCCTTTACTTGTTGTTATTCCGCCTCTATTGTGCAAAGAACTGTAAATGTTTTTGTGTATTTGTTGAGTCATTTTCAGTTCTCCTTTGTAAAAAAGTAGCGTAATTTTACTGTCGTTTCTTGATTTGAAAGTGTCGCAAGTGTTGTTTTCAGTCATAGAAGAGAGTCTGATTGCTCTTGATAGTCAATTACCCTGTTACTATTGTATTTGATCTGAATTAGTAGTTTTTCTAGCGTCGAAAGCAAGTTTTCATTTCCAAATCGCAAAGTGTCATCATTGTCTTCATTTTGGTTTTGAAAAGAAACTTGTTAGTAATTGTCGCTTTGACACTCTTGGACACTTAAAGTTTTCTTGGAGCACTTCAACATTGGATCAAGAAAAGAAAAGAAGGCATGAGAAAGAAAATGTTCAAGGAAGGAAGAGCAAGATTAAGTGGCTACAACGAAATCATTTATAGGCATCAAGTTGCATGCATGATTTCCTTGCTAGTTTTGGCATGCATTATTAAGCATGTGTGTTATTAGTTCTCTAGATTTCATGGGCGTGGGTTTTTCCAAGTGTAATACTATTTTTTTAGCATAGCCTTACCATTTTCAGATATCCATCATGTGATGGGGTTCTCATGTTTTGGTTGAGCTGGATTGTCAGATGGATTTGAAACTGAGTGAGGTGGTCTCTGAAAGAAAGAACACATGGCCTAATTATCCCTGAATCAGATTGTGGATTTTGATAAAGCCTTGGCCTAGTAAACCCTGAACTGGATTATGGATTGCGGTAAAGCCAAACTTTGTGTACCTTGGGGGGCCTAGGAATCCTTGACCAGTGAATGGTGGATGATACAGTAAGCCCTAGATGTGGGTGCCCTCGATCAGGCCTAGGAATCCTTGGTCAGTGAATGACATGATATACGGTAAATCATCGATGGTGGAGTCTTGATTATGCATAGGGATCTGTGACTATTGTATGACAGAATGTATTGTAAATCCTATAAACAAGGAGACAGGGAAATTCCTCATGATGTAGGTGGAGAAATCTAGTGGGAACCATGTTTCTTTGTGGCCTAGTGATATAGTGGGGATTGCGGTAAAGCGTGGTTCTATTAATGAGCATGAGGTGGTTTAGCCTCAGGAAGCCCTAGTTGAGTTATGGTTATGTACCACATTCATTCTTGGAATATGGTGCGGGGGTGATTGGCTGAAAGAAAGAATTGGTTCAACCAATCTATGGTTGGGTGGTACGTGGAAGTCCCAAACTTGGTTGGTTTATGCATTCATTAATAAGAGTTCCTTCCCTTTAGTATTTCATGTATAAATTTATTGGTCTATATGTGGATTTTATGGTTGTTAAATCCTTTTCATTTTTGTTGTTGATATCGTGGTTATGAGTATGTTTTATTGTATTGATCATGTCTTGGTCTCATCATGTTTTTTATTTGTAAATGAATGAACAATGAATATATGACCTAGGAGATGATAATGTAGCTATTTTGGTATGGAAGCAATGCTTCTTAGTGATACTCAAAAAGTATGAGAGCCCCATGCTCAAATCTGTTGATATGACTTATAGATTGCATATTTATGGCATGTTTGACGAAATGCCTGTCATGGACAGTAGGGATCTAGTCAATTCATTAATCAAATTTTTTCATCAGTACCTTTGTTTCTATGTTATTTATCATGTAACATAGTTACCAATCAAATGAAAACTATTACCTCAAAATGGGTACTCTAGCCCAAAACCCCCAAAAAAACATGAAAAAATAGGCCGAAAACAAAAAATGTTGATGCTAGAATAACATTTTTTTTGGGGTACATTTTCAACATTTTTTAAAATGGTAGTAGAGACCAAAATTTTGTGTGAAAAAAACACCCTGAGAAAAAAGTGTTGATGTTGGAATAACGTCTTTTTTTTCAGGGACAATTTTCAACATTTTATAATAATGATGTTAAAAATAGAATATCATGACTCCAAAAATATTTAAATTTCCAACGATTTTCAGGCATGAAATTTAGAACACTTATAATTGTTTTCAACCATAGCATTAACGATAAAATATCATGGCTTAGAAAAACATTAAAATTTTGACAGTTTTTTGGCCATGGAATTAAAATTAAAGATTATAACTACAAAAAATCTTAAGTTTTGAAAATATTTCAAACATGACATTATGGAAAAACGTTATGACTAAAAAACCTTAAAAAATAAAAGAAAAAAAAACAATAAAAAAGTTAATCTCTCTCTCTCTCTCTCTCTCTCTCTCTCTCTCTCTATATATATATATATATATATATATATATATATATATCTATCTATCTATCTATCTATCTATCTATCTATATATATATATATATATATATATATATATATATATATATATATATATATATATATATATATATATATATATATATATATATATATATATATATATATATATATTCAAATGTTGAAAAAAAATAAAAAGAAGTAAAAAAAATAATAATAATAAGTAATAAAACATAAAATAAAAAATAAAAAGCATGACAAAAAAATATCAAACATAAAAAATATGTAAACAAAAGAGAAAAAAACTATAAAATGTACCAAAAAAATCAGAATTTACTCGTCAAATTTAAATTTAAAAAAGAAAAAATAACAAAACTAAAATATATTAAAAAAAAATAAAATTTAGAAACTAAAAATTAAAAAACATTAAATATTAGAATAAAAAATATTTTTTAAAAATAAAAATAAAAATAAAACATTACAATATAAATCATTAAAAAAATTAAAATTAAAAACAATAAAAAATAAAAATTGAAAAAAAAAGTCCCTGGGGTGTCACCCCACGTCCAGCTATGTTGTCGGGGTGCGTGAGGAGGGATGTGACTGCAAGTACCTCCATGCCCACCCCAGCAGCCGCGATGGTGGCAAGGGCTAACTCCAGGAATCAACCCCTTCCACTCGAGGGCCTTTTTAATCAATTTTTTTTTTATTATTTTTTTTGTAATGATTTATATTATAATGTTTTATCTTTTTTCTTTTTTTTTTATATTATCAACTTGAAAATCATGAACATTTAAAAGAAATATCTACACTTAACACATTAAAAAATTTAAATGGTAAAGAATAAGCCCTCTAAACAAAAAGGGTTGAGATTCCATTAACACTTTTCAAAATCAAGATGAAAATCACCAACAAAAAAATTGTTCATACTTGATACATAAAAAAATTTAAAGTGCCAAAAATAATCCCTCTAAAAAAATGTGTTCATGTTGAGTCGACACAAATTAAAATCAGCATGTCCCGAATGCGGGTGGATAATCTGGCGAGCAGCACGACGACGGCATGGAGGGTGGGCGCGTGGCTAATCACCATCGCCAGCTGGCCTCGCATGGGGTATGAGTTAATGACTCAGTACAAAAACTTAATTGATGTATTAACGCAGCTCCTGTCCTCCCTCCAGTTTGATAGTTTAACTGTAATGGCGCTCTGCTTGTTTTTCACTCCTGCTCCTCCCTTGCGCTCAAGCTGGTCTAGCGAGACTGAAGCTCCTCGCTCTCGAGACAGATCAGGATATTGTCTGGCTCGGGATCAAGGCGTTGCTATCCATCAGTGCTTTCATGCTTCTAATAATCAGTTTGGCATCTTCCTCTGTCACCCCCTCTCAGTCTCCTTCGCTGTTGTTTGTTCCGCTCCTCCTGCAAACTTCAAAATGCCCAGAGTGCGCTCAAGGATGAGTAGCAGAAGAGGTAGCTCCCGTGGTCATGTCTCCCGCCAGCCTTCCTCCACGACCTCGGACCCTTCGTCTGAAGCTTCGGACTTTGGCTTTGATAGATACCCTGTGACTAGAAGTGGTCGGGGCAGGGGACGAGGGAAATTCATCACAGAAGCGTGCTCTCACCATGTTGGGTCCCTATAATACTAGTGATTACCCCATTACTATTGTAGTTATACCCCTTATTTTGTGCCCCTATTGCCCCCATATTGTTATTATTGTGCCCCATAGAATCCCTCTATTGTTATTTTTGTGGCTTTATATTATTATTGTTAGGTCGGCTGGGTTATATTGTGACTCCTGAGACTCCTATATATAGAAAGGAGGTTTTGTCATTTGTATCATCAAAGAGTTGTTCATTTATGTAATGTAAAGGAGGTTGCCCCCTCGAAGAGGATGAATTCTAAGTCATAGATCTATCTTTTCTTGAGCTAGTTTCATAACATTTGGAATCAGAGCCTTGGATTCTAGGGTTTCGCTACTCCCAAGAGGTCATCGTGGCATTTTCGCTATAACTTTTTTTCTGTGATGTTTCAGAAGCTTAAAAAAAACCTATTTGAGAAGACATCGCGCTGAATCTTAGGTCCAAATTTTAGAACTTCTTGCACTATATTTGCGGAGATATGATTTGAGGAAGTTTATCTTCTTGCAGACTCTTGAATTACATTCCAAACAGGTGACTTGGGGAAAATCGTCATAACTTTCTTTGTGACCATTGGATTGAAATTTCATAAGAAGGTACAGAAAGAGGGCGAACTGTAGTTTCTTATATATATTGTTTCAGAGCCAAAGGTTGAAACAGTGATTTGTGACATGTCGTACAAGTTGGCTCCACTGAACTAGTCTATAAGCAGGTCACTATGGGAGATTTTACATAACTCTTCCTTGGAGAATCCAATTTGGATCAGAAAGCACCCACAAATCATTGTAAGGTAGCAAAAGAATTGAATTGCTTCCTATATCCAGCACTAGAGTGTCAAGTGATGATTGCAAATGGAGGAACAATAAATTGCTCTGGAAAGTGCCATAATATCAAGCTATCCATGGGAGAATATGTATTGACTAGCCCAATGCTTTCCATTCCAATGGGAGCTGCTAATGTTGTACTAGGAGTCCAATGGCTACAATCCTTGGTTACAATAGCTTTTAATTTTCAAGAACTTTTCATCAAATTTTCTACAGAAGGAAAGGAAGTTGAATTAAGGGGTACTGCAGGGAAACTAGGAAAGATAATCAACTCTAATGGTATGAGAAAGCTTCTAAAAAAGGAACAAAGAGGTGTAATTGCACAATTATGTTCGCTAGATGTTTCCACATTGGAATCATCTATTTCTCTAGATCTCCAAAAAGTCCTGGACAATCATTCCAAGGTATTCGAGACTCCCAAAGGTCTCCCACCTATGCATGATCATGATCATGCTATTCATATGATTCCAGGAAGTGTTCCTCCAAACATCAGGCCGTACAGATATCCCTATGTCCAAAAGAGTGAAATTGAATGTATGGTTGCAGAAATGCTAGAGGCTGGTATAATTCAACCGAGTCAAAGTTCTTTCTCTGCTCCAGTAGTATTGGTGCACAAGAAGGATGGATCATGGTGCATGTGTCTGTATTATAGGGATCTCAACAAGCTCACTATTAAAGATAAGTTCCTCATTCCTATCATTGATGAATTACTGGATGAATTGCATGGATCAATTTACTTCACCAAGTTGGATCTTCATTCAGGATATCATCAAATCAGAATGAAGACTAAAGACATTCCGAAAACAGCATTTAGAACTCATGAGGGTCATTATGAATTTTTGGTCATGCCTTTTCGCCTTACCAATGCACCTTCAACATTTCAATGTTTGATGAATTCAATTTTCAAACCATTCCTTAGAAAATTTGTGTTCGTATTTTTTGATGATATACTAATCTACAGCAAGTCTTGGAAGGATCATGTTGAACATGTTGACAGGGTGCTACAATTATTGGAGGAGAAACAATTATATGCAAAAAGATCCAAATGTTTCTTTGGAGTCTAGGAGGTAGAATACCTGGGTCATATTGTATCTCATGAAGGAGTTAATGTAGACCCTAGAAAAATTAAAGCCATTAAGGAATGGAAAATTCCCACATCCATAAAGCATCTGTAAGGATTTCTCCGGTTGATAGGGTATTATCGCAAGTTTGTTAAGAATTATGGGAGAATAGCAGCACCTCTAACAACATTATTGAAGAAAGATGCATTTTCATGGACTCCGGAGGCAACAAAGGCCTTTGAACATCTTAAAGGGGCAATGTGCCGAGCACCGGTCTTAGCTACACCTGACTTCACAAAAACCTTTATTGT
Organism: Pinus tabuliformis; assembly: GCA_031772625.1. NCBI lineage: Eukaryota > Viridiplantae > Streptophyta > Pinopsida > Pinales > Pinaceae > Pinus > Pinus tabuliformis. Next base: position 234,951,392 of record CM062816.1, on the reverse strand, counting down.
GGAATGTGATGCTTCAGGAAATGGAATTGGTGTTGTTGTAATGCAAGACGAAAGACCCATTGCTTTTGAAAGTCATCCAATCAAGGGAAAGTTTTTAAGCAAAGCTATTTATGAGAAGGAAATTTTGGCAAGACTCCATGCACTTAAGAAATGGCGACCCTACCTAATGGGAAGACACTTCAAGGTAAAAACGGATCATGATAGCCTTAAATAATTTTTAGAACAAAGATTATCCTCTGAAGAGCAACAAAAGTGGGTCACAAAGATGTTGGGTTATGACTTTGAAATCATCTACAAAAAAGGGAAGCAAAATGTGGTGGTAGATGCACTCTCAAGAAAGGATGAGGATGTAGAAGCATTGTTGTGCGCCATTTCTATTATCCAACCAGATTGGATAAATGAAGCAAGGGAGGAATGGAAGAATGGCGAAGAAGTGTGGGCACTTATTCGAAAGTTACAACAAGATTCCAGTACGCCTGATACATTTAGCTGGCAAAATGATTAGTTATGGTACAAAGATCGCTTATACCTCTGTAAGAATTCGCAGCTAAAACAAAAGATTCTTATGGAATTGCACACTTCTCCCTTAGGAGGGCACTCAGGATTTTTAACATGGTTAAGAAGGAATTTTTTTGGGATGGCCTTAAATCATATATTCATAATTTTGTGGCGGAATGTTTGGTTTGCCAACAAAATAAAGTTGAAACAATTAAGACACCGGGTCTATTACAACCTTTATCCATTCCAAGCCAATGTTGGGAGGAGGTTTCAATGGATTTTATCACAGGTTTACCCAATTCTGAGGGAAAGAGTGTCATCGTGGTGGTAGTTGACAGACTTACCAAGTATGAACACTTTTGTGCATTATCACATCCATTTAAGGACAGTACAGTTTCTACTGCATTTATGGAAACAATTCAAAAGCTACATGGAAACCCAAAGATTATTGCAAGTGACAGAGATCCCATTTTCACTGGAAATTTTTGGACATAATTATTTTCTTGTCTTGGTACTCAGTTAGCTCATAGCTCATCTTATCATCCTCAATCTGATGGGAAAACTGGGATAGTAAACAAATGTTTGAAAGGATATCTTCGTTGCTTTGTATCTGATAAATAGACACAATGGGTGAAATGGTTGCCTCTGGCTGAATGGTGGTATAACACTTCATTCCATACAGCAACAAAAATGATCCCATTTATGGCACTTTATGGGTATCAACCACCATCCATCACATCATATTTAAGAGAAAATTCTAAGGTTCAGGTAGTGGAACATCACATCGAACATCAACAACAAGTCCTCCAACTCATAAAGGATAACTTCGTGTTGTCACAGAATAGAATGAAACAATAGGCAGATCAACATCGCAATGAAAGAAGTTTTGATGTAGGTGATCGGGTATTCCTACAGTTACAACCATATAAGAAAATGTCCCTCAAGCAAGCTAAGAAGGATACTAAATTATCACCAAAGTATTATGGTCCATACAAGGTGTTGCAAAAGATTGGTACTATGGCATACAAATTGGAGCTTCCTGCAGCTTCTCGATTGCACCCAGTTTTCCATGTTTCATGTTTAAAGAAGGTTATAGGCCACAAGCTCCTAGTTCAAACAATATTTCAAAAACTTGACGAGCAAGGAAAAATTATATTGGAACCGGAAGTAGTCACAGAAACAAGAACTCGACAGCTATGAAATCGATCAATTTCGGAGTATCTTATCAAGTGGAAGAACTTATCTGCTGAAGATTCCACATGGGAGGATGAGAATTTTATACAGAAGTATCCAGAACTACTCAAGCATTGAGGACAACACTTTTTTGAAGGAGAGGGGCATGTTGGGTCCCTATAATACTAGTGATTACCCCATTACTATTGTAGTTATAACCCTTATGTTGTGCCCCTATTGCCCCCATATTGTTATTATTGTGCCCCATAGAATCCCTCTATTGTTATTTTTGTGGCTTTATATTATTATTGTTAGGGCGGCTAGGTTATATTGTGACTCCTTAGACTCCTATATAGAAAGAAGGTTTTGTCATTTGTATCATCAAAGAATTGTTCATTTATGTAATGTAAAGGAGGTTGCCCCCTCGAAGAGGCTGAATTCTAAGGTGTTGATCTATCTTTTCTATCTATTCTTGAGCTGGTTTCATAACACACCACTCCCAATCTCACATGGCTCACTTTCACTTCCCCTGCTCTCTGGGCAATTCCTCCTTCATTGCGTCAGTCACCGTTGAGCTGTGTGAAGACACTGTCGGTCCGGGGGCTGTTGGCCCAGGGGCTCCCTTGGCGCTGAGTAAGGCAGACAAGAACGAATCCTCGCAGATTGAGATTACTCAGCGAAAGGACCAAGGTGGCTCAGCAACACAGGAAACGACAATTCATACCGTCCGAGCACTCCTGCAGGTGGTGGTTCTTCAAGTAAAGAGGGCCAACCCTCTGAGTTCGAAGACCCTGACCAATTCGGCTGCCGCATTGTTGAAGAGACGCCTCCAACCTCGCATGAAGATTAAACAGGTCTGCACCTTCTGGTTTTGTTCAGTTGCTGTAAGAAGATGCCCAATCCCTTCCAGTTCCAAAGTCATTTCTTGTTTTACAATTCTCAGAATCAGGTCTTTTGCAAATTTTGACTTGCCGGTTTCCCCTGCATGGGCGGCACTCTCCAGTCTTTTGGTCATTGTCTTGGTCACTGTTTTTTGGTCACTGTCTTTCTGGTTAATGTCTTGGGTCAACCTGTTTATGGGTCAGCTTTCGGTCAAAAAAGGGCTGCGCAGTACTGAGTTTTTGTTTGGTTCCAAACACTTTGTCCCGGTTTTCAGTTACAGTCTCCAGATACATCAAGTTTTAAAGCAAGTCATTATGCAGGTTTTCTGGTCAGTTTTTCAAGCGATATTTTGTAAGCATGCCTTCTCTTGGGCTAGAACTCTTGAGGCCACAACCTCTCTATAATCATATTTTGTATTAATATAGGAGTAGCCAAATTCAGAAAAAAAAAAATTAAATTTAAAATCAGCATGAAAATCACTAACATTTAAATAAAATGTTCATACTTGATAGATAAGAAAATTTAAAGTGCCACAAATATGCTCCAAAAAAAATGTATTCTGAATCACCACTTTTCAAAATCGAGTGATTTTTTGCTACCTCAAAAAATTGGCTACTAGGTAGTTTTAGCATTTGATCGGTAACTATGTTACTTATGGAAGTTTCATGGAGTGAACTAAGTCCTAGCCTTGAAAAGGTGGCATAGACTCTGGGGTCCCTAGCTTAGAACTTGTTAAAAACATCTGCAGTCACTAGCATGCTCTTGTTATGGCAAAAACTATAGGTTCCCAGTCTCATGCATGCCCATGTCGTGGGAGAAACTAGGGCTCTAGGTCAGTAACATGTCAAGCTACCTCAGGGTTTGGTCACTTGCAAGGTTTGTTTGGCTATTGAAGGTTCTGTAACATGTGCTGAAGGGAAGATTTATTTTGTTTTGTTAGTTCCGCTTCCTTAAGTCTACATTGCAAGTTGAATCACATTATCGTAACCTCTCATCACATGTTTACCCCTGTGGACTGGTTAACTTGGGTATATGTGAGAGGAGTATGTTACAATTATTCCACCCCATTCATCAACCAGATTGTTAATGATTTTTTTTCCTATGAATTTTTTCCATTTATGGATGGTTTGTCCAACTATAATCAAATCAACATTCTTCTAGTTGACCAACATAAAACAACATTCATTTATCTATGGGGCATATTTTTGTATCGAGAACTCCCCTTCAGAGTGAACAATGTTGGGGCTACATTTCATAGGGTAATGAATTATGCCTTCCATATCATCAAACACACTGTGAAACTATATTTGTATGATTTTCCTTCCCATTCAAAACATCGGGTTGATCGCCCGATGCATATTTGGGCCATATTTTATGATGTAGACATTATAATATTTGATTCAATCCATACAGGTGTGTGTTTGATGTAAGTTTCAATCGACTTGTTAGTTTTTTGGTATCAAAACATGGAATTCATATTCACCCATTAAAAGTCCTGTTGATCATCAATCTCACTGCTGCTTACTATATTCTTCAGCTTCAACAACTCCAAGGGGAAGGCTAACTTCCTTTGCAGGTTCATTACCAACTACGCCGAACAAACCAAAGCATTTACTCGCTTGTTAAAGAAAGGGGTCCCCTTCCATTGGGATGATGCTTCTGAAATGGAATTTGATGCTTTGAAATATTTTTTGATTCATCCATCCTTCTTATATCCCCTTGATTACCACTGTGATTATTTCGCGTACCTCAACGTTGGAGTTACTACCATCAATATCATAATGGTCCAAGAGGATGATGTAGGAACTAAAAATCCTATTTATTACTTGAGTCGAAATCTCAATGATATTGAAGTTAAGGATACTCATGTCAAAAAGTTAGCTTAGGCGACTATCCAAGCTATCTATATATTTTTCCATTATATACTATGCCACAAATATATCGCTGTTTTGGATTGCAACCCCATGACATACATCTTATCATGACAGTTGTTTGGGGGAAAGTACTGCAAGTGGATTTTCATCCTACAACAATTTGATTTGGAATTTATCAAATCCATGTTGAAGAAATTCTTATTTTTGCTAAGATAATTTGCGACCTTCTCACTCCTGAAACTGAGGCAACATTTGGTGATTCTATTTCGAACGAGTCATTGTTCCTTCTTTCATTATTTGACCAATAATATTTAGAAATTATCATATATCTACAAACCCAGACTTTCAAGTCTAATACCTCTTGCTTTAACCAATGACATTTCTGATATAAAGCCAAAAATTACATTATAATCTGGGACACCCTTTATCTTCATGGTATCAATATTGTATTGTAAAGATGCCTAACCCATGAGGAGGCTAAGAAAGTCGTAAATGATGGCCATTTTGGGGCCTGTGATGGTCATATGTTTGGTTATGCCACCGCACAAAATATCATGCATGTTGGTTATTTTTTTCCTACCATGTGTCATGATTGCATCACTATCATCTAAAAGCGTCATGCATGCTAGATATATGATTGTAAGGGCCATGCTCCACCCACTCCTTTGCATCATATTATCACATTGGGCCATTTTCAAAATGGGGCATTGATTTTATGACCTGTAACCCTCACTCATCTGGGGGGAATTTCCATATCATTGTAGCGATTGACTATTTTACCAAGTGGGCTGAGGAGATGCCTACATACAATAATACCTATGAAACTACTACACTTTTTTTCTTCAAGCATGTTATTGCATGGTTTTGTTTTCCATAGACTATAGTCAAGGACCATGGAAAAAATTTTCACAATCACATAATCTCTGAAATAATTTCCAACTTGGGACTCTCCCATGAGAGTTCCACTCCCTACTACCCTCAGGAAAATGGGAAAGTTGAGGAAATCAATTAAATCCTCAAAACAATACTTCAATGCATGATAACAGTCCACAAATCAGACTACCATATTATCCTTTATGCAGCCTTGTGGGTATATCGAACCTCTATTAAGACTACTACTAGGTTCACACTATTCCAATTGGTTTATGGCGTGGAAGCAATTCTTCCAATTGAATGTGAAATTAAGTCTCTCAAACGTGTTTTCAAACTCCACCCTACCACTTCTACGTAATAGGAATGTATATTACATTTTATGCACTTGTATGAAACCTAGTGTGATGATGTGATGCCTAATGAAGCCCATAAAAAACATATCAAGTCACAATATGACAACACTATCAAGCCTCGTGTATTCTTGGAAGTAGACCTTTGATTGTTATACAATCAAGACACTGATAAATTTGCATGAGGGAAGTTGAAGCCAATGTGGCTAGGTCCACACATTTTCAAACATGTTCATGCTAATAGGGCCTATGAGATTTTTGATTTCAATGGATTTCCCTTGGTGGAACCTAGAAATGGTTTGCACCTTAAGAAATACTATGCTAGATCTTTTGTGTATTGCACTGTATATATGTTGTATATAGGTGTGTTGAGTGTGTTTATAGTGTTTTCCCTTCATAGTTTCCTGCAGTTTCTATTAATTATATTTTCATTCAATTTCCAAATGTCAGCATCCCTCGAACCATATGTTAGTTATGCTAATGGCACTAATTGTAGTACTCAGAACCTTTCTTCCTCAACATGGGCCATATATGATCTCAATGGTAAGTTAGTGTGTCTACAATGGATTTGTATCGATTGATCTACCAATAGCATCACTGAATATAAAATAGTGATTGAATTATTGTTTAATGTTATTTCCCATGGTATTTATCCTATCATTATTAGACTTGACTCACAACTTGTAGCACTACATTTGATTAATGTCTTCTCGGTTAGAAGTACAACTGTGCTTCACATGTTCTTGAGGGTTTTCCTTCTAGAAAGATATTTTGATTTCATCCAATATTAACATATTTCTGTGAATCTATACACATTGACAAATGCATTGCCTAACCATGTTTTAGATAGACATTTGCGACACACGTAAAAAAAATTCAATACACATCATATACCTTGAAAGAGATAATATAACCATAAGAAACACTAAATATAACGTATATATATATCTATATATATATATCTATATATATATATATATATATATATATATATATATATATATATATATATATATATATATATATATATATATATATATATATATATATATATATATATATATATATATATATATATCAAAGTTTGGTTTTACATGGTTTTACAAAGTTTGTGCTCGAGACACATGGCCACACAGCTTGTTATATCAAAATACACATGCAATCAAAATATGGTTATAAGCCTCCTACTAGACTAATCATAGTACACATGGTAGCGCGCCACTGCGCAAGCCATCTTGTAGATTAGTTGACTAATATGGCCAAGCATTCCAATCCTATGTTTCTGTAGTCTCATAGGACCCTAGTTTCAACTATTTTGTCAGTCAACCCCTCCATGTGATACTCAACCTATACAATGATATCAATGACATTAAGATCATGTAGTACCTCTCTTCCTACTGCGGCAACTTATACTATTGTTGGTGCCTATTGTGGGTCTCCTACATGATGAAGATAAGAAGAACCCATAGGTTGAATAGGTACAATATATTCATGTGTACAAATCAATAGTTTAATCTTGAATATATCAAAAATGAGAAAAGAAATTGTAAAACTTAAAATATAAAAATGGTCAAAATGTTTCTTGTTTTATGTATGGCACCTCATTGCTCAACATCAAGAAGAATGTGCTCCATGTCTCTACGAAAATCTCTCCCTACATATGGATATTCCTTTCTCATAATGAATTGCATGCATAACCATCTAAATAATACTGGTGTGAAACTCATTGATGACGGACCTACGTGTATAGACATGAGATCCACCAACCTCCTCATCTATGGGAATCTCATAGATGCCGGCTCTAGTGATATATGTTGTGGCCTGAGAAATGGAACCCACTCTATAGAAAAAAAAGTCAAGATTGAACCATACGAAAAGTTCTTTAACTATCCATATTTTTCATTGGCCACCTGTTCCTTCATTTTTACCAGTACTCCTTTGCTCCAGTTGAATAATGGAAGCTCCATACACTCTAGAGCATACTGCATATGAGAGTTATTGGCCAAATGCAGATTTGTACTACTAGCCAATCTAGAAATGATAAACAAGATCATTTTTAGAGGAAAATGGACCACATCATTGATGTCAAATTTACCATCTTTAGTTAGTTGGGATATCATTCTACAGTTTGCACTGATGTTGTCTGTGATTGTCTCTCCACCACTCCTCAAAGTAGTTAAAGAGATGGTGGTCACCTTGCCTTGATAGACCTCTCAAGAAATATACATATTCCACTTGTATTTCTATCATATTTGCACCAACTCTGAATGATGTTTCCTAAAAATCCCATGCTCGGCCAAGATATGTCAACAATTCTAGTTGTTTCCTCATACCAGGAATCCAAAAGAAATTCAAGAGCCCATAATCTCTCAAAGCTTGAATAGTGACAGGATCATTAAATGTAGTTAAATATCATTCCTCATGTTCTCTTTCCCTCCATATTAAAGCCATTTTGTTCCAATAGAAACTAAAACGTCACAAGAAGAATAATTAGGAAAAGCTTCATGCAAAAAATGGGACAAATTTTGAGGAAAATAGACAACAAGTTTGGGAATTTTTCTTAGTGCACGCCCCTAAGTGGAGAAAGTGCATTGTAGTGCCCTCCTAAATGTAGTTTCTTCTTGTTCAATGCTCCTTTCGAATTTTTGGGGGTGTGTTTGACCTAACGCGAGAAATTAGAGCCATAGGGCCCTCAAAAACTAAATAAGCTTGCATGAAATGACAAAATGGATGCATGAAAAGAAAGAGGAAGGTTATAGATCCTACCTAGAAGTGACAAAGCTTGAAATGATCCATTGGATTGGTCACAGTCATCTACAAAATATTTGGGGAAAAAAGACTTAGAACTCACTCTCCAAGAGGTAAAATGTGAAATGGTAAAAATGAATTACCTTTTTCCTATTTTATGGTCATTTTCATCATTATTTTATTAATTTTTTGACATTTTTACCTAAAATGTGATTCAATTTTATCATAAAATAGGTATTTTTAATATTTTGGTTGTGTTTTGAATAGGTTGAAAAATGTTTAATGGATTTGATGATGTTTGAATTGAAACAAATAATTTTGACCCAAGAGCATACTTTTATTGCTTTTTTGAGCCTTCTAAATCCATGAAAAGGAAACCCCATGGGGTCCTCTTTCAACTATTTTTAGAATACCAAAATATGAAAATATTTCTAACCACTTGTCTTTTTAAACTCATTAAAGTAAACGAAAATATGTCTACTCAATATAAGTTTAACCTTTTTCCAGAATGAGATATACTATTTATGAAAAATGAATACCATAGTTGAGCATGGCTAAGAGGTTTTATTTACTAATGTTTTCTACCTTTTAGACTCAAAGCGCTATTTACAGAAATGAACCTTTGGAGTTTTCATTTTTTCCTCTTTTCCAAACTCTCTAAACATGAAAAAGGATTTGATTTAGACCTTCACTGGACTCATAAAACTATCAAACAATGATGGACTCGTTGAATATGATGGGACCGAACCAGTCCTTCTCAGGATTCGTTAATAGAACTTAGAGGTATTTATCCAAACAATACACTTACGAATCAAGAATATGTTTTCATACTCAAGATTGTTAAAAAAATAAAGAAATACTGAGAAGAAATGGTTGGGGAATTTTGGAAAATGGTATACTCCACTTATTAATTCCAGTGAGTCACTCTTGAGCAAAAAACTCTTCTGCTTCATCTATGTGGTTGTTGGGTTAGGAAATATGCTTGTTTTTTGGTTCATCATTCCATTCAAAAGCCTCCACTTTAGGTTTTGGGTTAATTTTTCCATGTCCATAAATTGTTGTCGATGCGTTCAAGAGAAATCATTTAGTTGATATCTGCTACGATAATATTAAGCCTTCATTCCATTGTTGTCATTCCTGAACTAGTTCCACATTAATATGATTCAATCTCAAATCATGATACCAATTTTGTGTCGTTGATGGGGGATACATCAAGGCCCTCCTATGATTGGTTGCTTCCTATCGACATCAAATCATTTTCCAGAAAGTTGATTTGTAAACTCTTCCTTCAATACCTTGTGGGTTACATACATCAACGGAAGTTTCCTCACTCTCGACGATGGGTGGACATCATTGGAATTAGACCGACAAATTATGTGTGGTTTTCAACATTAACTCATTTATTTACACCATACAGATTGTACTATTGTACCTTGAGAGCCGTTAACATCATCGGTGGTTTCTCTTGCATCTGTTAATGACTTACATTATTGGTCAGAAATCAAATGGTGCATGCCATGTTCTACCTCAGTTCCTTCATTTAGATGATTAGACTTGTACTTTGGATGATCAAGTGAACAATATAGAAGACCTCAGATCTGGTTCCATCCTTATGGGCTACACTTTCAGGACTAATGTAGCATTACAAAACATGATGGCTATGATCATACAAACAATCATCCAATCATGGATCTACAATTTGTCATCAATGGACATGTTTTTTTATCATTGTACATGTAATGTTATCTTATCTTGACGAGTTGTTCTTGATCAGAACTTGTCACAAGGTAAAGCACTTCAGTCATCAAACACTATTTCCACCTTTGTAGGCCATTTTTTTTCATCTGATCAATATGCTTACAAAATATATCAATCAACATTCATGAACACATTGTCATCATCCCTACATAATGCCCTAAGCATGAATCTCCCAAATCCTTGAATTTTTGGGTCTCACTGCCTCAAATAAATGCTTTTAAGGCCTACTGTAACTTGCCCCTCTAGTGATCTAGGTGGATATTGGCCTATTGCACTTGGACCCCCACCCTTGTTTCTTTTCAGTTTCCTTAATTGTAGCACAAATTACTATTTTTGGCAGTTTTTTCAGGTCCTAAAATTCCAAATCCATTTTGAGGGACTAAAAGATATTTTTAGGGAAAACAGGGAGACTAGAAAAGTCCCAAACCATTATACCTAATCTTTTTTTGCCTACTCTTTCAAATATTTGAAACGAGGTATTATGATAGCCAAACAGAGATTGCATGCCAAAGTTAGGACCTCGGGAAGTTGATGTACCAATTTACCCAAATGGGGCCCATAGTCTTGCCACTTCAACTCCTAGGGTTAGGTTTTCTTATGTTTAGGGTTTTCCATTGTTTCTCAATAATAAATAGGCTTTTTAGCCTCATTTTAACATAGTTCAGAGTCATGTATCCACCACATTTCTTTTCTAAGATAAGCTACCATCACCCAAGCTAGTTTATTTTTATTTTTGTATGTAAGAATATTTTAGTGCTTTGATATTAATGAAATAAAGTTTCATTTCTGGAGTGTCTTTGTGTCTATCAGCATTTCTATATTTTTTGGGATTCGTGCATAATTGTAGATCATTGGTATCAAAGCAATCTTCTATTTGCTTGTTTTTCTTTACATGTCCCAAACATGGTTAGGGTATAAGGAGTTAGGGCTCAATTTGGTTGAACCTTTACAAGACCAACCTCACAAAACCCTGTGGCCTCCCATGGTAGAAGAAAAGAAATACAAAGGGATATGAGATCCTTTCAAAACACTTCTCAAGGAAGCCCTTGAGCAATAGAGGAACATGATGATGGATAACTTTGCCTAGATCCTTCAACGACTACCCAAAGGTGACACATCTTCATCCAACTAGAGGCACCACTCCTTTTAAGGTACATGTTAAATTTTATATTCCCATATTTGAGGGCCATATAGATGTAGACGTTGTAGGTAAATGGTTAAATCTATTGGAAGGAGATTTATCAGTTCATGAATTTTCTAGTGAGGAAAAGATTACCTTTTCACTTCTCAAATCTCCCCCACACGTCAAGGAGTGGTGGGAAACCTACTATGAACAAAAGGATGAGAGGGAATCCTCACTATTTTCATCCATGTCCACTTGGCTTTTAAGACGCCATTAAGGAACAATATTACCCTATCGAGAGGTATGAAGATAAATACGTAAAGTGGACCATGCTACGATAGGGAAGGGACAAATGTGTGCTGGATTTTTCAAATGTTTTCCATAACCTTCATATGAAGTTGGATATCAAGGATTCCAAGTGGGGTTTGGTACTCAGGTATTGCAACTTTCTACACAAGTACATCCAGGTCAAGATGGAGTTCCTTAACATATCCTCGTTTGATACATAATATTGATACACTGTCAATATTTAGAAGAAGTTTAAACATAAGAAGCTAGACTTTGGATATGTGAATTCGAAGAAAGGAAAAGTCACCCTAAACCACAGAGAAAAGGTAAAATCTAAGGTGGGGCGACCTAGGAAAACCCACCAAAGCCACAAGAAAAGAGTAACACCATGAAGATAAAGGAGACAGGAAAATGGTGTGAGTTCCATAAGAGCTACACTCACAACACAAGTGAGTGTTAGGCCAAGTAGTCACTAGTGGCTGAGTTGAAGGCTTTTGAATCAAATGCATGTTCTCACTTTGATTTAGAACTTGGCAAGGGGAACGAAAAGGGAATAATATCATTGACATGGAGGCATTGACCAGTGCCATTGTGGCCTACACTAAGATCTAGAAGAATGAGCCTAAATATCTAGAGGAGGGGGAACCCCTCTTCCACTTACAAATGTGGGTGAAGGGTTCTTTCTTTTAGTTCATTATTGACAAGAGGATCTAAAAGAACCTCATTTCAACAAAGGTTGTGAATCATCTGGGCCTGCTAGCTACAACACATGTACAATCATACACCATCAGGTGGCTTCACCAAGGATGAGATCTTTCCGTTAGCCACCAATTCCACCTTCCCTACAACATCAAACCCTTCACGGATGAGGCACTCTGTGATGTTTCTCCTCTTGAAGTTCATGATGTATTAATAGAAAAACCATACTTGTGGAAGTGAGGCACTCTGCAATGTTGCTCCTCTTGAAGTTCGTGATGTATTAATAAAAAAACCATACTTGTGGAAGTGACATGTTTAAATGAGTCTAGACCTCACTTTATAATTATTATTTTGGGTGATAAGTTATATAAGATAACAGATGTAGCCTCACCTACTGCCATCTCTTTAATCACTACAAATCAATGCAGTAAGAGAATTTCTGATCTAGGAGATTTTTCTTCTTTATGATTCACCCTTAGGGAAAGAAGAAGGTTGTGGTCGTAGCTTCTAGACAGGGCTCCTTCGCACAGTAGCATCAGATGGAAAAGGTCAGGGAGGAGTAGAAAGAAATTTTCACCTCACCTACAAGGGTACTTCTACACTCTCTAGTCAAGCAATACATCAATATGACCCTTGGCACACTGCTACCCAATGGACTGATCTATCAATGCTCTTTTCTAGAGAACGATGAGTCAAAAGGTAGATTTAGGAGCTATTATGGAAAGGGCACATCAGGACAAGTTCATCACCATGTGGGAGCCTAATTGTATTAGTACAGAAGAAGGATGCGACCTAGAAACTCTTTATTGACTATCGAGCACTAAATAAGATCATTGTCTAGAATAGGTACTCAATCCCATTGATTGGTGACCTTCTGGACTAGCTCAAGGGGGCCAAATATTTCAGAAATATTGAATTGAAGTATGGTTATCGCCAGGTGTCTATCGAACCATATGATGTGTGGAGAAATGCCTTCAAATCCAAGGAAGGAATTTTCGAATGGTTAGTCATGAATTTTAGTTTAACGAATGTCCCCACAACCTTCATGAGATTGATGGAATACATCTTGCGACCTCCACAACCTTCAAACCCTCTGACAACATAACATTTGTCCCAATTTGGAGAAATACACATTTTACATGACCCAAGTACAATATCTGGGGTCCATCATTGGTGAGTGGGTTGTGCATGTGGACCCATCCAAGATACAAGTCATTCGGGATTGGCTAGCCCCAACAACTCTAATAGAGCTCCATAGCTTTTTGTGTCTTTCCAATTTCTATCACATGTTCATGTTGGGGTTCTCTCACATCACTTGGCCTTTAAGTCACGTCATCAAGGGCGGAGCGAAATAAAATTTATTTTGGTCTAATTCCCAACAGAATCCATTTTTTGAGTTGAAGCATCGCCTCTGCTTTGCACCAGTGCTCACATTACCAAACCTTCATCGACCATTTGAGATCAAGATAGATTCCTATGACTATGCTATTCATGTAATTATTACTTAGCAGGGCATCTAGTGGCATATCACAATGAGAAACATTCAAACACAGTCTAAAAGTATCCTACCTATGACAAAGAGATGTATTCCATTCTGTAGGTCTATCGATAATAGAAGTGGTACATTATGGGGAAGGAAACAGTCATCCACACAGACCACCAACCCCTACAGTTCATACACACACAAGGGAAGTCATAGAATGATCACCATCATAAATGGTCCACATACCTACAAGATTTCCATTTGAATATTAAGTACAAGAAGAGTAGCATCAACAATGTTCTAGACTACCTCAACCAACCATCGATCATTCTGCTAACCACTGTGCTCGACTCTTATGGGTACGAGATTGTGGGGTGGCCACATCTTTACAATATTGATCTAGAATTTGGTAGCACATACCAGACACTCCTGTAAGGTAAGCAAGTTCCAATTTTTCACCTCCAAGATGCACTGTTATGCCATCAAGGAAACATTTGTGTTCCTTCAAGCAAACATGCTAAGAATATTTGGGAAGCACACTACAGTCGGGTCATTGGAAATTTCGGTGTAGAGAAAACAATGGTAGTGTTGTAGAAGTATTTTTATTGGCTGAACCTTCAATATCATGTTGGGAAGCATATCAAATCATGCATTACCTATGTCATTGCCAAACTCATCATCAAGAAGCAAGGCATATATACTCCTTTTCCTACTCCTATTCGACCTTGGGAATCCATCTCCATGGATTACATGTTAAGCCTTCCTTCTACTAAGCATGGAAACAATTTTGTTTTCCTTGTCATTGACATATTCTCTAAGATGGCCATTCTGACGGCCTGCAAGAAGAGTATCACAACCAAATCCACTTCTAAGTTGTTCTTTGAATGAGCATGGGTACATTTTGGGACCCCACAATCCATTATATCAGATTGGGTCAGTAGGTTCCTAAGTACATTTTGGTCAAGTCTCTAGTCGATGTTGGATACCAAGCTCACTAGTCCACGACTTTCCATCCCCAAACTGATGGCCACATACAGGTTGTCAATAGGATGATCGTACATGTTATGTGTATGTACAACTCGAAGCATCAATTCACATGGGATGAAGGAATGCCCTATATACAACACAACTACATCAGAGCTCTCCATAGCTCAACTAACCACAACCCTTATTAGGTGGGGCTGGGATTCTAGCCACTATGTCCCATTTATATGGCCATACCATTTACAGCTACTCAGGTAGCGTTGGCTGATGCCGAGTTCTAATCTAACAGGACTAACAACTTCATTGAGTTCATTCACACAACCTCGAGCAACTCCATGAAATATTGGAGATAACCAATGCTAAGTAAAAGTAGTGTCATGATCAACATTAGGTGCCACATAAGTTCCAGGTGGGCAACAATCTTTGGTTACATTTGTAGAAGGAGCACCTCAATAAGCCCCATTGTAACCTTCTCCCACTCTGATATGGGACTTACACCATCACTAAGGCTATAGGGGACAATTATTTCGAGCTCAATATTCCATCATTCCTTTGCCTGCACCCATTGTTCAATGTGGACAAAATTCAACCATACTTTCCACCATTACTAGACACATCAGATAGTGCAGAAAAGCTCACACCAACATATTTAAACCCAGACTACATGGAAGATAACACAACCAATCAAATCATGGACACACAGAAGAAGAACACTCACTAGCAGAAGATCCAACTATATTGAGTTGTCAAATCTTGCCAACTTTTGCACCAAGGCAAGTGGCTAACTATTGACCAAGTTCAGCAGAAGTTTCCCCATCTCATGGAGGCACTCAACGCAATGGGGACCATTGCTTCCTAAGGGGAGAGGACAGATCTAGGTGGATATTGATGGCCACGTGGCTATTCCACTTGGACCCCCACAATTGTTTATTATAGCACAACTTAATATTTTTGGGAGTTTTTCGAGTCCTAAACTTCGGGAGTCGTATTGAGGGATTAAAATAAATTTTTAAGGAAAACGGAGATACTTGAAAAGTCCTAAACCAATTTTCCTATTTTTTTCCAACCTCCTCTTTGACATCTTCAAATAGAGGTATTATGATAGCTAAATAGAGATCATATGCCAAATTTATGACCTCAGGAAGTTGATGTACAAATTTACCCAAACGGGGCCGACAATTTTGGTGCTTCATCTCCTAGGATTAGGTTTTTGGATATTTATTGTTTTCCATTATTTCTCAATAATAAATCAGCCTTTGAGCCTCATTGTAGCAGAGTTCAGAGTCATTTGGCCACCAATCTCTTCTGAGAGATAAGCTACCATTGCCCGAGCTAGTTTATTTTTATTTTTGTAAGTAAGCATATTTCAGTTCTTTGATATTAATGAAATGAAGTTTTTTTCTTTTGCATCTCTATGTATATGTGCATTTATGCACTTTTTTGTGTTCTTGCATAAGTCGGGATCATTTTTGGGCCCGTGTCAAGTAGAAGGTTGCTCTATTTTGTACCAGCACTAATAAGTAGCAAGTTTTCCCTTGTTGGGGGTGCACTACTTCTAGAAATACGAGAAAATTAAAAGGATTACCAAATCTTCCTCTTCTAGAAGATTTTAGTAGTTTTTTAACCATTTACCTTCGATAATAAATTCTAATCCTATCTAATCCTACCTTTTATATTTCACCTCTTATCCCTTGAGCTCATCCTCCCATCTCAAGTGTATCTCAAGCCTAGATTGCCAAATGGATAAGATTTCCTAAACTACCACACTCTCCTATAAATTTACAACCATCTACTACATCAAGGTTGGATTTTTGAAACTGATCATGCCCTCATGCTGCTACCTTGAATCTAAGAGAGTCATAATCTTTAGGCATTAGGGTGACATTGAGGTGTGCTTTGTGAAAAGGAATGACACGTCAACATAGGGAGATGTGTACAAGATTACCTACTATTCTAGGTTGTAAACTCTCTCCTATTCACATTAATGAAAAGAGTATATTTTTTTCCTATATGTGTTATTATATATTTGCATTCATGTATTTCAAATCTTTGTTGATCCATTGAATATATAAATTGGATAATGCTACATAGATTTCATAGATATTTGGCTTGTTATGATTGTATATGTAGGTTCTAACTATAGCAATCAGAACTATGATTGGAGATTACAATCCAAGAGGAGAGGAATGATTACAAAGGATTCCAAGTAAGACTCTTTCCATTCTAAAATTTCTCTAAGGGAAACTTTATATTCCTTGCTTTCTGTTGTTCTAGGCCAATCCACTAGGTCTAAGGAAAATACTTTTATTCACAATCATAAATTTTGTATAACATTGAGCTAATATTTCAATAACCATTTTAACCAATAACACTTTCATTTTTAAGAAACTTCATAAGTTTCCAAGTTCCGTTCGTCATTATATAATCATATTCCCATATCACAACATTCATCAATTACTTATGATTTTTTCCTCCCTCAAAACAATGGTCCTTCTAAACTCATAACATGAGTCATCATATCATAATATTTATAAATAATAGGCATCTAAATTTGGCTTGTTGATCTTCTTAGTGTCTCACTTCCTTCCAATGATTCTCCACTCTTTTTTGTTGTACTTTAGTTACCTATAGATTCATTGCTACTATGATCATCAACATCATCTTATTGATATTTAATTTCTTCTATTTTTTCACTTCTAATACCTTATTTAGGAAGTTTACAAACATCTTCATTTGCAAGATCATGAAATATAATATCCCTACATGAAAAAATTTTATGAGTAAATAAGTTTTAAAATATTTATGGTCAGAAAAATAAACAATTAAGATACATTTGATTTGATTTGCATCATGTTTCCTTCTATATTCCTCTAGAATTTTCAAATAATGAATTACTCCCAAAAATTCTCAAATGATTAATAATTGATTTATAATCATATAATGCTCCATAATGAGATTTATGCTCTAAAATTTTGATTTAACTTCTATTTCTGAGATACATATCAATACTTATTAATTCCTCACCAAAACTATCACAAAGATTCTTACCTTTAATCATGATCCAAGAACATTAATCCAAGTGTTGGGCACTAATATGACTCTTTAAAATCAACTTAATCCTACCTTCATTAATCTTATCAACCTGGGATTTGTCTCTTATTTCAAGTCTATCGAAACAATATATGCAAGAGTAGATTCTTAGATTATGAAAGAGTGTAAAATGATTGCTACGAAAAAGTTACATTAAACATTGTCCTAATTGAATCATTGCATAGACAAATGCTGACATCAACTAATTCTCATATAATTACAATCTTATGAAAGAAGACTATTTTAATTCATCAACCATTCTATCTATCCTTAAACAAATCCTATTCATAAGGAAGACTAGTAAATCACATGAATGCTTACAAGCCTTACATCTTAAAGATAACTTACGAAATTCACAAACTCAAACCTTACATTCATGTAACAAAATCCAATAAACAATTTCAAGAGATGTATAATAGAATTACAAGACACAGAATTCAATTGATTATCTACCACGAAATAGAAGGCAAGTTAATAGAAACACAACTAATCCAAATGTGGAAAAGTAACTAACTAATAATGATACATAACAGATAGCAGAACTTCTGGTGATTGGGCCCACAGTCTCTAGAAGTATTGTCTTGGATAAATTTGATACTGAGGACTAAGGTAATATCTTGTGCAAATTCATTAACCCCAAATAGTTTTACACAATGACCTTGAGAAAGTTCAAATTCAGATTGTTGTATGTAATATACAATGAAAAAGCAATAATAAAAAGGATACTCTGTCGTTTCACTTGTTGCCTTATATATTACATTAAAACCTGAATATGTAGCTATCTCAAGAATTGACAGATTCTCAGGATTTCTCTCTTGACCATAAGATATTTGAATAGTAATGATCATTTTCCTTTGATTTCATTCTTAGATCACGCTCAAGAGTCGAGCCATAATTTTCCAAAAATAAGGCATCAGATGATCCAAAATCTTGCTCCAATATCTCATGGGAACATCAATCATTTGATTGGACTGATATGCATAACAATTTACTCAAATTATAACCTTTTCGATATCTAAAAGACTAAAACTAACTATACTATCTTCAACTTGCTTTCATTATCCTTTTTCTCTCAAATCATTGCAAATTATAGGCAAACTGGTTAAAAAGATAATGTTTATTTAAGGAAATAGGGAGATGAACTATACCATTTTCATGACGCAACATTACCCACAACTTACCTTATTGTGTGTCGTCATGCAAAAAGATCATTAACATGTAGCAAGGTGAATGAATAAGCTCAGTATCAATTTTCACCATACTTTCAAAATACATTCTTCTTTTCAAGAACCTTGAAAGCTTCATTTTCTCCTCTTTTAGAAATTTCATTCTCAACATTATAACCATATGGAGGATACTAGATAATAGGGAATTTGTACTAACACCCAATCCAGGGAGGTCCTTTAGACAAAACCATATGACTATAACATTGCATCTGATTGGCTGCTGCCTGAAAATTTATGTAATTAGAAGGATCTTTGTTTTAACCTCATTAGGAGATGCCTTCCATCAGTGTTGTGCTGCCCACAATGCATCCTCTATAATGCCTTCAAAATACTCTATACCTTCTATAAGAACATCTTTATGTATGGGGGCTAAAGCGGAAACAACCCTTAGTCGTTCCATGAACCTTTTGTACTTTATAAAAGTTCACAATGTACTATTAGGTTCTCTGACCCAAAGGTCTAAACCTTTCTCTCTTATTTGGAACATGATATAGGCCTTATACCATTTAATTTTATTCTTAGCAAAGGGTATGAAATCTTGGAATTGTACATCCCCAATAAAAGGGCTAGGGTTCTCCTTCCTTTGTTCTTCCAAAATAGAGTTATGCATGTAAGGTTCACATAAGAAATATATGGCATTATCCTCCTACTCTCAAAAAAGCTTAATAAAATAAGAAATAGTAATGAACCCCAAGGGTTGGCTAGACCGCATGGCTTCTACTTTCAGACAATTAATATCGTTGAAGTAGAAACAGGGAATAGTTTTTAGCTGGAGATCTACAAGACAATGCATCAGAGTACACGGGGCATACTTCCTTGGTTTGTTCCAAAGCTTTTTGGAGCCGCCCTCAAAATTTATATATTTTCTTTCTCTCCATTCTAAGTTCGGCATGCATTTCATCTTCAGTAACGACCAGTGCTTTGTACGTTTGTAGAAAATCTTCGTGTTCTGCCCGAGGTATTACTTTCTCTTGGTATTGGGTCAAAAACTGTTAATACCTTTCCAATTCCCTGTTTAATACTTGGATAGTGGTATCGTTGATCAAGTGAGAATAAGGAAGCACTACTTTAGTTTATGTAGCTCTATTAATAGTCATGAAAAGGTATGTCTAGCTTTTTACATCCAATGTAACCAAAAAAGGGTTGATATCTGTTTGAATTCCCACAAAATTAGTGGGAATATCCTCAGCTAGAATTTCTGCATGGTTAATGGGAATTCCTTCAGTATGAGTTTCTGCATGATTAATGGGAGTTCCTTCACTTTGAGTTTCTGCATGATTCAAGAAATTATCACTTTCGACTCCAATTGTCACAGTTTGTATTTTCTTTCTATAACATCCTCTAGAGTTTCTAAGCCATTTTTTGAGTTGTTCCATCCTTTTTCTCAGATTTTTATTTTCTTGCTTTAATAGCTTGATTCTCTGCCTATTCCTTTCTTTCAATTCTTCAATAGGTTCTAAAATCGGTGTTGTAGATAAATATGGTCAAATAGTGACATTTTCATTAATAGGATGTACTTCAAAATTTCCAGAATTTTCATCAATCAAAACTATAGCAATTGAGTTATCTTCAAAATTATGACTATCAGGGGTCAATAGAATGGCCCCTTCTCTAGAAAAGTCTGGTTCTTTCATAGTTTTGGCTAATTCTTTTTAATGTTCTTGGATATGCATGGTTGGTGAAGATGGAAATATCTTAGTATTATAAGAAGTAGGGGTAGAGGCTACAAAAGCAACAAGTGGTTCAGATGGGTTCTCATAACAGTCTTCATTCCCTTCAAAATAAAAGAGGGTTCCCATATTTTCCAAGATCTGGGCTACTTCCTCTTCACAAATTCGGGGTGAGTTAAGATGCTACTCCATAGGGGATTATTGAGAGTGCTCATTCTCCAACACATGCTCAATATACCCTATAGGTTGTTTTTCCTTGGCCAGTATTTCAAACCTTCTACACTTGGCTAGCAAAGAAAATATGATAGAGGCTACCCTTTTCTCAGCTCTAGTTAAATTCTACAGCACTGTGGTTTGACTCTCAATTTCCTTTCTTGGTTAACTATTTACTAGTCCAGGGGGGAGCATTTTTTGTGTCTAGATGAATGTTTACTAGTTCAGTAGGAGCATTTTCTTCCTTACACATTTCTTCCATAGATGGTGGGTCATAGATCCCAAAAACTTGTCCCAATTTTATTGTGATAGTGCCAATTCCCTACTGACTATCAATTTGATTAAAGAGTGGTGACTCACTATAGAACTTGTGTCTTTAGATCTACCCAATCTACCAACAACTTCATGTAAAATGAAATTCAGAAAGAAAGGCATGTTTAATAATATTTTATATTTTAAAGCTTCCAATAGTTTGAGATGGTGTGGTCTTACCACATCATGACAACCCTCACATGTAATGTACCTCTGGATTAGGTCTGCAATCGCCTCCCATGGTTTTGAAAATGAAGCGAGGTGGAATCCTTTTCCTTTGCGGACCAATTCTTCACTGGGGTCGGCAAAAATTTCCATAGCACTTTGGAGTCTTATATGCTTGTCTATCGATTTCTCTCCTTCCATGGAGAGACCTGTAACTTCCATCGATATCATTTCATTGACTGTTACCCTCTTATCTTTAACCATTGTGAATTCATTACTCAAATGATCATGGTGGATATTGGTGGCCACCTACCTATTCCACTTGGACACCTGACACTATCTCTTTTAGTTTTTCGGTTTCCTTAATTGTAGTACAGTTTACTATTTCTGGCAGTTTTTCGACTCCTAAGCTTCTAGAGTCGTTTTGAGGCCCTAAACAAAATTTTTAGGGAAAATAGAGAGAATTAAAATGTCTTGTTGACATGGTGAATGTTCGCTATACCAAGAAGGGGAACTAACTTGATTGCAAGCCCCAATTAGACCTACTTTCGTTTGGAATAGCTAGTTCCAACGGGTTTTAAGGGATCCCATAAACTGTTAAATGAATTGAAGGATTGCTTTTGGGAAGAAGACTTCAATTAAATAAAAAAAATAAAACAACTAACCTATATGTATCATGTCCTATCTAAGCTATTTCTAACTACTCTAGTTTATATCCTAACTATCCTAACCTATCCTGTAGGAGCAAAACAAAGGAGGTTAAACATCATATATAAACCCCAAGTCCAAATGAATCAATTACTGGTCCACTTAAGAACAAGGTTGTATTAAATCCTAATTGCAATCCAATCATTCATACAGGGATACACATTCCATTTTATGGAAGAAAATCTCACAATTGATGTCCAACATAGTTTCAAATCAGTAACCTTTCATGATTTAACCATGATGTTGAATCATATTTAAATAACCAGACATAACCATGAACTGTAAGTTATCAATATGCACAAAAAAAACAAACATGTACTTTCTTTTATGCCAGTGACAACATTCTACTCAAAACACATAAGAGAAGAGGAAAATCAATCTAAAACATAGGCTCCTCGAACCAAGCCTTCCTTCTTTATTCACAATAAATCAGAGCTATCTTTTCCAAACAAAAAGCCCTCATTTCTTATCCTGAGGGAATATTTATGCCCCTAGAAAGCCTCTCAGTCATCTAAGAAAATTAGTGGGAATGGTAACAAAGTGGCCAAGGGAAAATAAAGTGACACCATGGATGTGGAAGGTTTGCATCAGATCATTAAGAAATTGACAAACACAGTCATAGATATGAAAAGGAGTTCTAGGGAGAGTGGAGGAGAGTATAACAACAGAAAACCCTTCAAACCTTTCTTTCATAAGAAGACAAAAGGTGGTCATGGTCAACTCGCGTTGCTTGCTCCACCCAATGAAGGGAATCTAAATATGGGGGAGTTGACTCTTATTGAATCACTCTTTAACAAAGAAGAACCTATAGTGGAGCTAGAGCCAGAACACAAAAATAAGTAGGAATACCAAGTAGAAGAGCCCGTGGATGAAGAATCTCAGATCAATGTACTGTGGGATTTCTATACAAATGAGAATGATGATGACAAAGGAGATAGTATGGAAGAAATCCACACTAATGAAATACACACACGAAGTAAGGGGCCACTTGTAGGCATGATGAAGCCTGTAGACGAAAAAAAGAAGGAGGTCCACCCGTTGAAGGCACCTACTCCCAAAGTTCCTATTGAGAAGGGGGGACCAAGTGGCCAGTCCAGGAATACCCAGTGGAAAATTGTACAGAGAAAGAGAACACAACTCCCACTGCAACGAAAGTAGGTTTATTTAGGGCTTGCGATCGAGTTAGTTCCCCTTGTTGGTATAGCGAACATTCGCCATGTCAACACATCCCAAACCAACTTGGCTATTTTTATTTTGGCCTTCTCTTCAAGACCTTTGAAACAAGGTATTATGATAGCCAAACAGAGATCGTGTGCAAAAGTTATGACCCCAGGAAGTTGGTGTACAATTCACCCAAACGGGGCCCACAGTTTTTTCTCTTCATCTCCTAGGTCTAGGTTTTTGGATTTTTAGTGTTCCCATTATTTCTAAATAATAAATATGCTTTTGAGCCTCATTGTAACATAGTTCACATGTAGCCACCACATCTCTTCTCATAGATGGGGTACCATCCCCCTTAGCTACTTCATTTCCATTTCTATATGTAAGCATATTTCAGTATTTGATATTAATGGAATGAAGTATTATTTCTGTCGCATATTTGTATTTATGGTTATATTTGTAATTTGTTGTGTTCTTGTTTAAATCTCGATGAGTGGTATTAGAGTGGTCTTCTCTTTCTCTATTTTTCTTTCCATGTCCCCGATGAGGTCGGGATATAAGGAGTTAGGGCTTGAATTGGTCGAACCTTTAAAAGACCAGCCTCACAAATCCCGATGGCCTCCCATGGCAGATGAAAAGAAATATGAGGGGGCAAGGAATCCTATCAAAATCTTGCTTGAAGAAGCCCTCAAGCAATGAAGGAACATGATGATGGAAAAATTTACCCAGATCCTTCAACAACTACCCATGGGTGAGGCACCTACTTCTAGAAGTTACTATAGAAGCACCACACTCTTTAAGGTACAAGTTAACTTTGAAATTCCCATATTTTAGGGTCAGATAGATGCAAACGATGTAGATAAATGGTTAAATATGCTAGAAGGATATTTTTCCGTTGATCACTTTTGCACCTCTCGAAGCAGCCCCCCACATCAAGGACGAGTGTAAAACCTACTGTGAGCATAAGTATGAAAGTATGAACTCACTGTCTTCAGCTGCACCCACTTGGAACTCATTCTAGGATGCCATCAAGGAGCAGTACTACCCTCTCAGGAGCTATGAGGATAAATACATATAGTGGACAACATTGCGACAGGGAAGGGACCAAGATGTGCCAGATTTTACCAATGTTTTTCATACCCTTCGCGACGAAGTTAGGTATCAAGGATTCAAAGAGCATTTGGTTCTCAAGCACCGTGGCTGCCTACACAACTACATACAGGATGAGGTGGACTTACTAGACATCTCCTTGCTTGGCACGACATACCAATATGCCATCAACATCGAGAAAAGGTTTAAACAAAAGAAGCGAGACTTTGGATCTACGAATCCGAAGTAAGAGAAAGGTGCCCACAAACCATAGAGAAAAGGACAAAGCCAAGGCGGGGTGCCCTAGGACAACCCGCAAAATTTGCAAGCAAATAACAACACTACGAAGCTGAAGATGGACACGAGAAAGTGGTGTGAGTTCCATAAGAGCTCCTCTGAAAGATGAAGATCTTGGATTACTTTTAAGGTATTATAGACTCATGTGCATAGATTTGCCTATATTACTTAGTTCAATGGATCAATAGGATTGCGAATATAGATAATGAGTAGTTAGAGAAACATAATAGACAAACACACATAACATAGCAAGTTTAATATGGAGTTCACCCAAAACTCTTGGGTTATGTCTCCTGGTCCAGCCTTCAGTGATGACCTCTCTATTATGTCTTCAAGAGCAAAGTTTTACAAAATGTGCACTCCAATTGAGTCTCCACACAACAGATACAAAATAGTAGCAATTTTGCTTGAATCCCTCAAGCCTCTCAGACTCTTTCTTCCTCTCTGTCTCTATCTCTGTCTTCTCTTTGTCTCAGCACTACTTGTCTCTGTCTCTGTCATTCTATGGCTTTTAAACCAATTGATGATGTCTCTTCATTTCCTCTTCTGGGCTCTATGGATCCTAGCCTCTGTCCACTCAAATCTCCCTTTGAGCATTAAGTAATCATTCCTAAATGTTTTAGGGATGGTGGCCACCTGTTCTGTAACAGAAGGGACCATCGCGCCTTTGAAATTCCCAAAATAGTCATTCTCTTCTTAAACAGAGAAATACACTAAAACATGGGAAAAATCCGCAGAAACTCTTTCTATCGGACTTCAAAAATCATTGAATCTATCCTAGACTCCTATCAGGTCTGCCTGTAATCGCTATCACAAGTCGCAAGTGCCTCGGTGCCATGGTTTCCTTTGTATTTAAAAATACATTAAAACACTGAGATCCCGAGCAATGGCTTTATGGCGGACTTCAAACAATTCACAGCTACATTTATAAATCCTTTTAGGGCTGGTTTCATTGCATTAGGCACATTTCCTTTGTATTTCATTTATTTAACAAAAATGCAAATTTACATAGAAAAACCACCTTTTCTGGAACTCAAAATATATCAAATTTTATCCATAACCCCTTCTGGTGTAGCTATCACAAGTCGGATTTGTATCGGCCCCGCTCCTCTGTATTGTCGTGATGTGACATGTCACAATCACATATCACAAAGTCCCTGGGTCATTGGTAAGCACTCCTTTATATTATGCTGACACGATATTGTGAGTTAACTTGGGCCGTCAATCTGCGCGCTTGATTGATGGTCATCGTTGGCTCACATTGATCCTGTGGCAACAGTCATATGGTATCCTCCGATAGCCTCCGCTTTCCATCTTTCATTATGATATGCTGATCAGATCTGGACCATTGATCGAACAGATTTGGTGGCTCCTATGCGTCGCTCTACAAGCCTCTGATAACACTATTATTGGCCATTTCTTCATGTTTTTCAGGCTCGATAGTGTAATCTTCCATTTCTAAAGGTTCATCCTTTTGGGATAGCTTTTTTATTTTGAATACTTAGAGGGTTTTTTGGATCCATTTCGGATCACGCCTTCCCATTGAAAAATCTTTTGGACCACCAAAAGTTGGTTTTTAAGCATTGATCAAGTGAGGATACAGCTTCCTCACTTGTCCAATTTCTATCCATCGTGCACTGCTTGGTTTTGAACCTACGAGTCCAATTCTAAGGTACTCAACATCCCCTCTATGCGTAGTTCTCACCTTCCTGTCCAAAACTGTATCTTCCTGCAACTCATTGAGATATTGAAGCAACAAATCATTAATAGAAGGCAACTAACTTTACTCTTTGGGATCATCAATCAATGAAGATTCAAAAAGTCTCATTTTTTTTGCATTAACTACTGAATAGATGTGCATGTAAGCTAGAAAATGAAGGTGAAAATCATTTTCACCAATTTTCTCAAGTATCTTGAAAGGCCCATACCTTATTGGCTTCAACTTCTTACCTTCACCTTGAATTTTGTCTTTGCTGATGTACAACCAAACTTGATGACTAGCTTGGAAGCTATGCTGAATTCAATGCTTTTCATGCCTTGCCTTGTACTTGGCCTAGCTTATTTCCAGCTATTCCTGCATTTCCTGTTGAATTTCTTGGATTTTTTGAATGAACTTGGTTTCTTTGTCCACATCATTGTGTCCATCAACTACTATGTCTTTTCCAAAGACAAAATCCAATGGAAATTTTGGTGTAAAACCAAAACAAATCTCAAAAGGAGATTTCTATGTAGAAGAGTTCTTGGCACGGTTGTAAGCATGTTGCACATAACACAAATGTTCATCCCAAAGCTTGGGATGCTTGCTACAATAGCCCCTGAGCAACTGGATCAATGTCTTGTTTACCACCTCTGTTTGATCATCTGTTTTTGGATGAAAGGTTGTGCTCCTCTTCAATATGGTGTCCATCAACTCCCACAGACTTGACCAATAATTCCCAACAAATCAGGAATCTCGATAAGATACAATGGAAGTGGGTAACCTGAAATGAACCCAGACATGCTGAAAGAACAACTTTGTTGTTTGCTCAACTGTAATTTTCTTGTTACAAGGTATTAAAATACACATTTTGCTGAACCTATCCACAATAACATATAAATAATCATGACCTTTTCTAGATTTTGGCAATCCCCCAACAAAGTCCATGGAAACACTTTCCCAAAGATGAGAAGGAACTCGGAGTGGAGTATACATGCCTAATTTTCTATTGTTGGGCTTTCTTTTAGCACACATGGTACACCCTTTAATATATCTAGAAATTGTTTCATGCATTCTTGGCCAATAACAGAACCTTTGTAGTTGTGCAACTATTTTACTTACACCAAAATGACCTGATATAAGAGAAGTATGTTCTTCTCGAATTATGTTAACTTTTTCTATTTGTGGAATGTATAAGTTTCCCAAATGATACAAGAGTTGGTCCTTAACATAATAATCCAATTCTTCTACTTGTTTTCCATGACTTAAAGTTGCATAGACATCTTTAAAATCTATATCTTGAACATATTGTTCAATGTAGATTTCATGCATTACTGAGTTATGCTTAAGTATAGTAGATGCATTTATGATTGGTCTAGATAACATATCTATAACCTTATTGTGTGTTCCCTTCTTATATCTAATGACAAGATGAAACTGCTGTAGAAAACCAATCGACCTATAGTGTCTTGATTGCTGCAATTTAGTTTGTGAGTGCAAATATTGAAGTGGTTGATGATCTGTATGTATAATTGTTTCTTTGCCCATTAGGTAACATTTCCAATTTCTCACACTCTATACTAATGCATACAATTCTTTATCATATGTGGGATAATTAACTACTGCAGAATTAAATGTCTCAAAATGATAGCATATGGGTTTACTGTGTTGAATCAACACTACTCCCATGGCATAGTGACTGGAATCTATTTCAATCTCAAATGGACATTGAAGATCTGACAGTGCTAGTATTGGTGTTGTACTAATTTTTTCTTTTAAGGTGTCGAAGGCTCTTTGTTGTTTGCCTCCCCACTGAAACACCTTATTTAATCCTGTTAGAGCATGTAAGGAAGTTGCAATCAAGGAAAAGTTAGCAATAAACTTTCTCCAATATTGTGTTGCTCCTAGGAAGCTACTAACTTCTGTAGCAGATTTAGGTTTAGGCTAGTTCACAATGACTTCAACCTTACAGGGATCTATCTTCAATTCACCACACCCGACAATATGACCCAAATAATATAAAGATGTTTTTCCAAATTCATATTTTGATAACTTAACATAGAGATTTTCTCTTTTCAAAACATTTAAAGTCTACTTTATATGCTTCAAATGTTCTTCCCATGTTTTACTAAAAACAAGAATGTCATCTAAATATACAATTACAAAATCATCAGTAAAAGGTCTGAGTACATCATTCATAACTCTCATGAAAGTGGTAGGAGCATTGGTTAAGCAGAAAGGCATAACCAGCCATTCATATAGCCCTTGCTTTGTTTTGAAAGAAGTCATCCATGCATCTTGTTCTACTACTCCAATCTTATGATAGCCACTACACAGGTCCAACTTGGAAAAGTAAACAACTTCTTTCAGTTGATCTAATAGATCATCAATGTGAGGAAGAGGATAATGATTCTTGATCGTTATTTTATTCAGTGCTGTGTAATCAATGCACATCCTCCACGAACCATCTTTCTTTCTCACCAACATGATTGGAGACCCGCATGATGATGTGCTTGGTCTTATGAACCCTTTATCGAACAACTCTTGTACCTGCTTCTTGATCTCTTCATTCTCTAAAGTGGATAACATGTACATTCATATGTCAGGTAATGGAGCATCTTGCTGCAAATGAATATCATGTACTATTTCCCTTTTAGGTGGCAAACCTTTAGGTTCTTGAAATAGGATATCATATTCTGAAACAACTTTATTTAAATCAACTTTCTGTTTAGCATCACAGCCCTCAAATATATTAGTTTTATTAGGGCTCTTTTCCTTTACAACCATTAGTAAAAATTGCTTGCATGAATTTACAATTCTTTTCATCTACCCTGAGTTTATGAGAGAGTAGTTATTTTTGAGTTTATGAGCTCTTACAATATATTCTATTCCATATTTAGTGAGTTGATGCTTATTTTCAGCTCTATAGACAATGGCTATTCTATCATACAAGTAAGGACTTCCTAAAACAATACCACATATATCTAAGGGAACTATATCTAGCTCAATCTCATCTACAAACGTTGACCCAATAGCAAACCTAAGTTTACATTGTCTAGTCACTTGTAGTTTTGCTTTATCACATACCCAACCTAATGGATATGGATTCTTGTGAGGTGTGGTTAGTAATCCCAACTTCTTTACAATTGCATTAGAAATCAAGTTTACTTGTGATCCACTATCAAATAAAGTATCAATCTTTTGATGCTTGGAAATAACTCTAATATAAAAAATCTCCTCATGTCTTTTCCTCTCATTATCTTCATGATCAATAGATTGTGTAGAATTACTTGTAGATGCTTCATAATTTTTACCTTTTATACTTGTAGCAGTGGTTGTTGTTTCATCACCTAAGTCTGACCCCAAGTATTTTTGAATAATAGTAGTAGTGTTCTTCTTCTTACCACTAAACTTCTTGAGTTTCAGCTCCAGATGCAAAAACCAGTAGTGCTCATCATTGTGTCCATCCTTCTTGCAGTGAGTGCATGAAGGTTTGTCTTTCTATATAGTGTTTGCCTTCCTGTCCTTCCATTTATGCTTCTTCTTTTCCTTGTTCTTGCTTGCAGACGGTCTTGATGATCCCCCAATCTCTAGGTTCACATTCTTACCTCTAGCCTCTATATGTGTAGCCTGAACTGATACATCATCTAGGCTAGTGGGGTTAAACATAAGAATGGTGTGCCTCAAATAGCTATGTAGACCACCTATATACTTCAACAAAGTTTTAGGTAAGTCTAGAGAAATTCCTAGAGTTAAAGCTCTTTTCCTCAATTCCTGGGTATAGCTTTGCATACTTTGCCTCTTTAATTGGCAAAGAGTTTGCCAACTCATCATTGCTTGTTGCATATAAGCTAGTGGACAAAATTGTTTTTTAATGATATAAAAATATTCATTCTAGGTAGAAAGAAGTTTACCATGCTTCTTCAAATCAACTTGTGTCCTACGTACCCACCACACTAGGGCAATTCCTCCAAGGTGAAGGCTAGCTAGCTGAATCATTCTCCTTTTTGAATTGATGTTCTGCACCCTCCAATATACATCAATCTATCTAATGTAGTTATCTAGCTTTTCTGCATTTAATTCTCCATCATAAATTGGCAAATCGAATTTTACATCTAATTTAATCAAAGAAGTCTTCTTCCTTTTCTTATCAGGGCTAGAAGATGAGGATGATGAAGGAGATGGTGGAGGAGATGATGGAGGAAGCTTTTCCCCTCTCCCTTTGCCCTCTAGAGGGGCATCTAGAGAAGGATCCTCAGCTCCTTTGTCTTGTTTGGGTGTCGAAGTGCTTTCACCTTGACCCTTCTTAAATTGTCGATACATCTCTTCCACCATGGCCCTTATGGCCATAAAACTGTCCATGAACTGAGATTCTGATTCCAAATGAGTTTCTTCTGCCATTCTCCTACTAGGATGCACTCTTCTAATTTTTGGGTTGGCCTCAACAAGTTCTCTTTTTCCTAGTTTGAGCTTTGACCTAGTTAGCATTCAAAAAGAATCTAGCACAAGCTTTTCTAACCTTAACAAAAGAAAAACCAAAAGCTCTGATACCACTTGATCTGAAAAATGAAGATATTAGATTACTTTAAGGTATTATGGACTCATGTGCATGGATTTTCCTATATTACTTAGTGCAACAGATCGATAAGATTGCGAATAGTATAGACAATGAGCAGTTAGAGAAACATAATAGATAAACACACATAACACAACAAGTTTAATATGGAGTTCACCCAAAACTCTTGGGCTACGTCTCCTGGTCCAGCCTTCATTGGTAACCTCTCTATTATGTCTTCAAGTTCAGGGTTTTACAAACTGTTAGCTCAAATTGAGTCTCCACACAACAAATACAAAATAGAAGGAGTTTTTCTTGAATTCGTTAAGCTTCTTTGAGTACACAGACTCTTTCTCTCACTCTATGTCTCTGTCTTCTCTATATCTCAACACTGCTTGTCTCTGTCTCTGTCATTCAGTGGCTTTTGATCCAATCAATGATATCTGCTTGTTTCCTTTTTTGGGCTGTCTAGCTCCCAACTTTTGTCTGCTCAAATATCCTTCTCAGCGTTAAGTAATCATTGCTAAACATTTCAGGGATGGTGGCCACCTGTTCTGTAACGGAAGGGACCATCGCGCCTTTGAAATCCTGAAAATAATCGTTCTCTGCTTACACAAAGAAATACACTAAAACATGGGAAAAATCCACAGAAACGCTTTCGATCGGACTTAAAAAATTATCGAATCTTCCCTAGACTCCTATCAGGTCTACTTGTAATCACTATCACAAGTGGCAAGTGCCCTGGTGCCGTGGTTTCCTTTGTATTTGAAAAATATATTAAAACACTAAGATCCTGATGAATGGCATTATGGTGGAATTCAAACAATTCACAGTTGCATTTATAAACCCTTTCGGGTCTGGCTTCATCGCAATAGGTGCATTCCCTTTGTATTTTGTTTATTTAACAAAAATGCGAATTTACATAGAAAAACTGCTTTTTCCGGAACTCAAAATATATCAAATTTTATCCATAACCCCATCAGGTCTGGCTATTATAAGTCTCATTTGTATCGGCCCGCTCCTTCGTATTGTCGTGATGTGATTTTGCAATGTAGAATGTCGCAATTGCATATCGCAAAGTCCCCTTGCTGTTGGTAAGCGCTCCTTTGTATTATGCTGGCACGATATTGCGAGTTAACTTGGGCCATCGATCTGTGTGCTTGATCGACGGTCCTCATTGGCTCAAATTGATTGTTGTCACAACAGTCATATGGTAGCCTCCGATAGCCTTCTCTTGCCATCTCTGATTGTGATATACCGATTGGATTTGGACCGTTGATTGGCTAGATCCAATGACTCCTACGCATCACTGTCCAAGCCTCCGATAACTCTGTTTTGGGCCATTTCTTCATGTTTTTCAGGCTAGATAGTGTAACCTGCCATTTCTAAAGGTTCATCCTTTTGTGATAGTTTTTTATTTTGAAGACTTAGAGAGTTTTTTGGATCCATTTTGGATCAACTCACAACATAAGTGAGTTTCGGGGCAAGCAGTCACTGGCAACCGAGCTAAATGCTTTGGAATTAGATGCATGTTCCAACTCTGAGTCAGAACTCGACAAAGGGAATGACTAAGGGAAACAGATTATCGATGCGGATCCTAATGCCATTGTTGCCACCACGAAGATGAAAAAGGAGGAACTTGAAGATCCAGAGGAGGAAGAGTACCTCTTCTACTACCAAATGTGGGTAAACGGTTCCCCACTACACTTCACTATCGATAGCGGGAGCCAAATGAACCTCATTTCGGTAGAGGTCATGAAGCGGCTAGGCTTACCAACCACAACACATCCACAACTATACACCATCAAGTGGCTTCACCTTCCATATAACATCAAGCCCTTCACAAATGAGGTATTATGTGACGTTTCTGCCCTTGATGTTTGTGAGGTATTATTAGGCCAACAATACTTATGGGAGAAACATGTTGTGTATGAGTCAAGGCCTCATTCTATTATTGTTACTTTGGGAAATAAGTTGTACAGGATACTGGAGGTAGCTACATCTACCGCCATCTCTTTGGTTACTACAAAATAATGCAGTAAGCTCATTTCCAAAACTGCGCAATATGTTTTCTTGATGATACGCCTTGAGTAAAAGAAGAAGACGGTGGCCATGACCTCGAGATAGGGCCCCTCTGCGCGACAACAGCAAATGGACAAGGTCATGGAGGAGTACGAGGACATATTCATCTCCCCCGTAGGGGTTCCTCTACAATGTCAGGTCAAGCACTCCAACAATTTTATGCCAGGTGCACCGCTACCCAATGGACCAATCTATTGGCGCTCTATTCTGGAAAATGATGAAATGAAGAGGCAGATTTAGGAGTTGCTACAAAAAGGTCACATTTGACCGAGTTCATCGCCCTGTGGGAGCCCAATCATGTTGGTACGAAAGAAGGATGAGACTTGGAGACTTTTTATTGACTATCAGACACTGAACAAGATCAGTATCTGGAATAGGTGCCCAATCCCACAGATTGATGACCTTCTAGACCAACTAAAGTGGGAAAAATATTTCAGCAAGAATGACTTGAAATCAATATATCACCAGGTACAAATCAAACCCTCTCATGCGTGGAAGACTACCTTCAAAGCCAAGGAGGGCCTTTTTGAATGGTTTGTTATGCCTTTCAGGTTGATAAATGCTCCCGCAACTATTATGCTCTTGACCTGCGAGAAGAGAACAAAATACCAAATATGTGAAGAAATATGCCCAAAACATAGAACAATAAGAAATAACAACATGTATTTTATTATTCAGAAAGGAAAGTAATGTTCACTGACCTCTTCGAGGGGGCAACCTCCGATAGAGCTGGGCTCAATTACAAAATAAGACATGACGCTCCTCGACGGGAGTCTCTATCCTTTATATAGGATTCATACATGCAATACCATGGTTCTTATTAATACCATCTATCTAATACCATGGCCCATTTGCAACTAATTGTGGTCCCTGCTTTAAATGCAAGTCAACCACTTATAATTATTAATATGGGCTTTATTAACTCTTTAACTAACTATAACTATGACTCAACTCTATTACATAAATAAGGAGGTTAGGGTTGGACCCTAACATGCCCTTCCGCATAAAAATAACCTTTTCCTCAAGGTTGAAGCTGCGGAAACTGCTAAAGAACAGTGGCTGGTTCCCAGATCGCATATTTTGGAGAGGTGCCTTTCCACTTGAAAAGGACTTCCTTGATCGTGCGGCCGCACAGGTGGCATTATTTTTTGTCAAGAAAATGTTCAGGTTGGAGCTAGATTGAACCTTCTTCACCCAATTCTGGTAGACTAGTTTGAATTCTGCAATGGTTCCCAACCACTTTCTTGAGGCATGCGACATGGAAGATGGGATGGATTTTTGCAGTGGGTGGCAAGGCTAGCTTGTAGGCTACTTCTCCGATGAGCTGAAGTATTTGATACAGTCCATAGAATTTTGGAGATAATTTCTGACAACCCTTGTCTTTGAGTGATGTTTGCTTATATGGTTACAGCCTTAAGAATACCTGATCCCCTTCTTGAAATTTTCACTTTGAACGATGTTGGTTTGCCTATTTCTTCATGTGATTTTGATCTTGATGGAGATTCTCTTTGAGGTGGGACACCATTGTTGCACGGTTCTATAAGAGTTGATCCACTACTTGTACCTTCGATCATCCCTGGATATAAGAAGTAGGTGAAGGAGGGATTTGACCATAAACTGCTTCAGATGGAGTCATTTTGGTGGTGGCATGATAGTTAGTATTATACCACCATTTGACTAGAGGTAACCACTGTACCCATAGATGTTGCTTTTCTAAAGTGAAACACTTGAGGTAAGTCTCCAGACATTTGTTGACTGCTTTATTTTTACCATCATTTTGGGGATAATAGGAAGTACTGAGTTGTAGTTGGTTACCTTGTAGCTTAAAGAGTTCCTGCCAAAACTTACTAGTGAAGATTAGGTCATGATCAAACACAATGGAAGTGGGCATGCCATGCAATTTGAAGAGCTAATCCATGAAATATTGAGCCACCAAAGTTGGTGTAAAAGGGTGGGGTAGGGCACGAAAATGAGCATACTTAGAAAGTTTTTCCAAAACCACCATGGTGACTGACTTGTTGCCTAACTTCGGAAGACCCGTAACGAAATCCATAGAAGCCTCCATCTAGATTGAGGTCGAGATGGGAAATGCCTGTAATGTGCCTGGGGATTTGACTATTTCTCCTTTATGGTGCTAACACACATCACACTCAGCTACAAAAGTAAGAATGTCATTTTTCATGCCTGTCAAAAAGAATGAACTTCGAGTGCAAGCATAAGTCTTCTGAAAGCCTGAATGGTCTGTAGTGGGCGATGGGTGCAACTCCGCCAAAATGTGACTTTTGAGGGTGGATGTTGGTGATATCACTACTTTGTCCCCTTAGTGAAGAATCTCATCCTACCAAGAGTAGCCTGCTGTGGAATTTGGATCTACCTGCAATTTACTAATGAGTTGGGAGAGCAAAGGATGTCAAAACCATTCCTTGCGAACCTCTTCAATCCACTCTATAATGGGAACAGAGATTTCTAACAAGGTGCTTTCCTCCTCAAATTAGTGTGATAAAGCATCCACTATGACATTTTCACGGCCTTTCTTGTAAATTATCTCATAATCATATCCCAACTTTTTGGCTAGCCATTTATTTTGTTGTGGCGAGGATAGGTGTTTCTCCAAAAAGTATTTAAGGCTTCGATGGTCTATGAGGATTTGGAAACACCGCCCCAATAAGTATGGTCGCAAGGTATCCACTGCATGTAAGATGGCCATCACCTCCTTCTCATAGGTAGATTGTCCCAAATTTGTCCCACTTAGTTGTTGGCTACTGAACACCAAGTGTTGACCTTCCCGCATTAAGACAACCCCAATACCCATACCTGAAGCATCACACTAAATCACAAAAGATTTGGTCAAGTTAGGTAGTGCCAATACGGGAGTGGAAAACATGGCATATTTGAGAGATATAAATGCCTGGTGCACTTCATCATTCCAGAGGAATGATTTTTCTTGAGAAGGTGAGTGAGGGGTCTAGTAATGCGACCATAATTGCAGACACATTTGCGATAGTAGTCAGTGAGACCTAAAAATCCTCTCAAGCTCTTCAAGGTCTTTGGTTGAGACCAATCCTACATTGCCTGGATCTTTTTGGGGTCCACACTGACACCTTCATGCCCAAAAATGTGGCCCAAATACTCAACTTCTTCCATGCCAAAAGAGGACTTGGACAATTTGACAAATAATTTATTCTTCTGGAGTAGTTGCAAGAGCAAATTTACATGCTAAATATTTTTTTCCGAGGTGAGGTTGTAGATGAGGATGTCATCAAAGAAAACAAGGACAAATTTTCTGAGATATGGTTTGAGCAGGTGATTCATGAGGCTCTGAAAAGTGGATGGGGCATTACAGAGACCAAATGGCATGACCAGGAATTCATAATGACCTTCATGAGTTTAGAAAGCAGTCTTTGGAATGTCTACTTCTTTCATGTGAATTTGGTGATAGCTTGAATGAAGGTTGAGCTTAGTAAAGAATTGAGCCCCATTTAGTTCATCCATCAAATCATCAACAACTGGGATGGGAAATTTATCTTTGATTATCAACTTGTTGAGGGCCCTGAAGTATGGACACATACACCATTCCCCATCTTTCTTGAGCACCATGACCATAGGCAATGAATCAGGACTAATGCTAGGATGAATGACACCTACTTCCAGGAGTTCCTTGATGATTTTTTCAATTTCATTCTTTTGGGCGAAAGAATATCTATATGGGTGCACATTTTGTGGTTGTGCCCCTGGGACCAAAGTAATGCTCTGATCATGTTCCCCTCTCAAGGGTGGAAGCTCATGAGGCTTGTCAAAGACTGGAATATGGTTGTTTAAGACCTGTTGCATCTCAGAATGAATATGAAGAGAAGTTGGTTTAAAGGCCTGGATGGCATTAAATTGGACTATAACTCCATGGTGGCCCTTTTTTAACAATTTTTCCATCCTATGCAAGATGATGATAGAAGGAGCACCTACCTGGAGTCCGCTGAGGGTGTGTATGGTTATTTTGCTTAAAGCTCATATGTAACTCCTGGAAATCCATTGTGACTAGGCTGAGTGTATGGAGCCATTCAGCACCCAAGACAATGCCACACCCACCAATGTTGATGGAAAACATGTGGGTATTAGGTGATAATCCCGCAATTGAAGTTTGAAATTTTCACAACGGCTTTCACATTTCATTGTCCCCCCATCAACAATTTGGACCTAGAAATTAGAGACTGCTTTGACAAAACAATCCAAGTAGAATTCATCTGCTAGACCAACTATGTAGAAGGCTACAGATTCAAAGGTTTTAATATATTCTTGCATTGTGCCTGTCTATCGAAGCTTAGTAAGACGACCCAAAAAGTTAGATTATGTTTAAAGTGATCAAAAGGGGCTTTTGAGAATATCTACCATGTCATTGGCATTGCATAGCAATGTTGATGCCACTTCCACCTTTGCCATCTTTCTCGGTCCAAGTATAGGCTTCCCACATTTAGCTTAGTCGCATCATCTCTGATGTGATTCAATGTGAAATATTGCTCCATTTGTGCTAGCCATGTGGCCGGATGAGAGTCATCAAATTTATACATGTCCAGCTTGGGTGGTCAAGGTTGCGATTGTTGGTGGTTTCCATAGAAGTGAAGAGAATTTCTAGACTCGCTCTCAAGATTTCCATTAAAATCATATGCATCTGATTGTTCCCCCGACTTGCCCTTTGTGATTGTGTCATGTAAGGTCTAGATCTACTTTGTTAATGCCTCTAAATTTTATACAAGGGTGTCTATCTTCTCATTTGAAATAGCTTGAGTTCTCATTTGTACCATGGACAGATCCGGTGCACTTGCCATTACTATGAAAAAAATTTGGGACCACCCGAAATTTTGACGCTGACAAGTGAATGGTACCACCTTGCTTAGCCCATCAATCTGATTCTTATGGGCTAAGTCTCATATAAGCATCTTGGGAGGGAATACTCCTCGCTTAGGAATACTGCAGGAGATGATTCCCAGAAATGTTAATTCTACCCAATGTTCTATGAGAATCACGCCCAGCTATAGGGGCCACACAAATAATAAGATCTATCAGTGAAACCCTCAACAATAGAGT
This sequence comes from Pinus tabuliformis, assembly GCA_031772625.1. Taxonomy (NCBI): domain Eukaryota; kingdom Viridiplantae; phylum Streptophyta; class Pinopsida; order Pinales; family Pinaceae; genus Pinus; species Pinus tabuliformis. The sequence goes on along the minus strand of CM062816.1, from coordinate 234,913,316 downwards.
ATGAGTAGAAATGTGACATTGATCAAACCCCTGCTGCTAGATCTGAATGGCGGATCTAATTGTTGCGACTAATACAAAACCCAAACTACTGGATCTGAATGACAGAACTGATTGTTGCAGCTGCGACCGAACTCAGCCTGCTGGATCTAATCTGGAAAAGTTGATGTGTGATTAAGAGAGAAACAAGGGAACTATGGTCTCAAGGAGTGTCAGGTGCTATAGATCGCAATATACATAAGGGTCTGATAGTAGTAGTTGGCCCAATTTTTCAAGGCACTAACCAAGGAGGATCAACCGTACCCTTAGCCGTACAACTCAACTACCCTATTGTATGTGCGAGTAACCTCCCCGACTGTTGTTCTCGGTGTATTGTAGCAGCAATATTGCCAACAGTTTATCTATGGCAAGGTTTCAAGAGAGCCTAGGGGGCTTCCGATATAGCCAAAGAGTACTTGCAAGACATTCCATGCACGATTTTGTCTAATGCGCTACTACTTGAAGGGGTACCCATAGGGGTTATGAGGGAGTCCAACAAGCGTGACCACCTCTTGTATTTCTTGCGTCGCTACTACTTGAAGGGGTACCCACAGGGGTTACGAGGGAGTCCAACAAGCGTGACCACCTCTTGTATTTCTTGCGTGCATGCCTCCCAAAATCCGCAAGTTTATCTACACAATGATAGATGTTGTGGTTTAAAGACACCGGAAAATGTCTCTAGCCAAAAAAAAAATCTGCTAAAAATGGAGATCCCAATGGCCCTGGAACGCGCTTCGATACCACTTGCTATGCTCTTGAACTGCTAGAAGGGACAAAAATACCAAATATGAGAAGAAATATACCCAGAACACAGAACAATAAGAAATAACAGCATGTATTTTATTATTCATAAAGGAAATCAACATTCACTTGCCTTTTTGAGCGGGCAACCTCTAATAGAGCTGGGCTCAATTACAAAATAGGACATGATGCTCCTCGAGGGGAGTCTCTATCCTTTATATAGGATTCATACATGCAATACCATGGGTTACTACCATTGTTCTTATTAATACCATCTATCTAATATGATGGCCCATTTTCAACTAACTGTGGTCCCTTCTTTAAATGCGGGTCAACCGCTTACAATTATTAATATGGGCTTTATTGACTCCTTAACTAACTATAACTATGACTCGACCCTATTAGATAAACAAGCGGTTAGTGTTGGACCCTAATATTAACGTTCATGAGGTTTATGGATGACATCTTGCATCCATTCACCAACTCATTTGTAGTGGCATACTTGGATGACATCCTAATCTTCAGCCAGAGTTGGGAAGAGCACCACCGCCACATCCGACAGGTTCTCCAAACACTACGGCAACACAAGCTATGTGCCAATTTGGAGAAATGCACTTTTGGCATCACCCAGGTCTAGTATCTAGGATACATTATTGATGAATGGGAGGTGCATGTGGATTTAGCCAAGATCCAAGTCATTCGAGATTAGCCAACTCCAACCACTCTAATAGAGCTCTGCAGCTTTCTAGGCCTTGCCAATTTCTACCAAAGGTTTGTGTTGGGATTCTCTCATATCACTTGGCCCTTGAGTCAAGTCACCAAGGGAGGAGTGAAAGAAAAAATATTTTTGTCCGAATCTCAACATAAGGCATTCACAGAGTTGAAACATCACCTCTGCTCTGCACTAGTGCTCACATCACTGACTTGCAACAACCATTTGAGATCGAGATAGATGCTTCTAACTATTTTATTGGGGCAATCCTTACTCAACAGGGGCATCTAGTGGCATATCAGAGTGAGACACTTTCAGACATAGTCCAAAAGTATCCCACTTATGACAAAGAGATGTATTCCGTTATGCAATTCTGCCGACAATGGAAGCATTGCATTTTGCGGAAGGAAATGGTCATTCACACAGACCACTGGCCACTACAATTCATATAGATGCAAGGGAAGTTGCAGAATAATCGCCATTAGAAGTGGTCCACATACCACAGTTCCAATTGAATATCAAGTATAATAAGGGAAGCACTAATAATATTGCAGATAGCCTCAGCTGACCATTGATCATGGCATTAACCACTGTGCTCAACTCTTTTGGGCACAAGACTTGTGATTAGCTACTTCTCTACAAAAGCGACCTAGAGTTCAGCCACACATACCAGACACTGTTGGAGGGTCAGCAAGTTCCTGATTTTCACCTCCAAGATGCCCTATTATGCCACCTAGGACACCTTTGTGTTCCTTCAAGTGAGCATGACAAGATGATTTGGGAAGCACACTACAGTAGGCCCATTGGACAGTTCAAGGTCAAGAAAATAGTGGCAGTACTGCAGAAGTATTTCTATTGGCGGAATCTTCAATAGGTTGTCATGAAGTACATCAGATCCTGCACTGCCTGTGTGATTGCCAAATTGACCATTAAGAGGCAAGGCCTCTATACTCCACTGCCTACTCGTAGTCGACCTTGGGAATCCATCTCCATCAATTACATGTTGGGCATTCCTTCTAGTAAGCATGGAAATGACTATGTTTTTGTAGTCATGGACAGATTCTCGAAGATGGCCATTATGGTGGCCTACAAGAAGAATATCACAACTAAAACCACTACTAAAATCTTCTATGAATGAGTGTGGGTGCACTTTTGGATCCCACAGTCTATCATCTCATATGAGGACAACAATTTCTTCAGTACATTTTGGTCCAGTCTCTTGTCTATGCTGAACGTCAAACTCACTAAGTCCACAACTTTCCATCCCCAAACTGATGATCGTACACATTCTATGCATGTACAACTCAAAGCATCCACGCACATGGGACGAGAGCCTTCCCTATGTCTAGAAAAACTATAACTAGGCTCTCCACAGTTCGACTAGCCACAACCCTTTTCAGGTGGGCTTCTGATTCCAAACCTTACATCCCATTGATGTGGCCATGCCATTTGCAGCTACTCAGGTAGAGTCGGCTCATGTCCAGTCTGAAACTAGTAAGGCAAACAGATTCATTGAGCACATCCAACATATCCGCCAATAGGTCCATCACATTTGGAGAAATCAAATTCCAAGTACAAGCGGAGACATGATCAACATCGGGTTTCACACAAGTTTTAGTTGGGCAACAAAGTTCGGTTGCATTTGCTAAAGGAACGCCTTACTGGAGCCTATCTGAAAATCAAACCACTCTAATATGGTCCTTACAACATTACCAAGGCTATTAGAGAGAATTCATTTGAGCTCAAAATTCTCCCATTCCTTGGCCTGCACCTAGTGTTCAATGTGGATCATCTTCGACCATACGTCCCACCATTGCTAGATGCAACAGACATTGCAGAACAACTCACACATATAGAGTTAAATCCAGATTGCATGGAACAAGCCAGAACTGATCATATCATGGACACGCAGATCAAGAACACTTGACAACAAAGGATCCAACCATATCAAGTTGTCAAAGCAGGCGAACTCCTTCACTAGGGCAAGTGGCTCATAAGGGACCAACTTCAGCAAAAGTTTTCCCATGTCATGGAGGCACTCAATGCAATGGGGACCATTGATTCCTAAGGGGGGAGGAATGATATCGGTGGATATTTGTGGCCACCTACCTATTCCACCTGGACCCTCGACACTCTCTCTTTCAGTTTTCCGGTTTCCTTAATTGTAGCACAATTTACTATTTTTGGTAGTTTTTTTGGGTCCTGAACTTCCAGAGCTATTTTAAGGCCCTAAATGACATTTTAGGGAAAATGGAGAGACCTACAACAACTTAATCAAGCTTGTTGGTTTTGTTTTGGCCTTCTCTTCAAGATATTCGAAATGAGGTATTATGATAACCAAATGGAGATTGTATGCCAATGTTACGGCCCTAGGAAGTTGGTGTTCCAATTTACCCAAACGGGGCCCACAATTTTGGCTCTTCATCTCCTAAGGTTAGGTTTTTGGATGTTTAGGGTTTTCCATTGTTTGTCAATAATAAATAGGCCTTTGAGCCTCATTATTACATAGTTCAGAGGCATGTAGCCACCACATCTCTTCTTAGATATAAGCTACCATCGCCCTAGCTAGTTTATTTCCATTTATGTTTGTAAGAATATTTCAGTATTTGATATTAATGGAATGAAGTATTATTTATGTTGCATATTTATATTTATGGTTATCTCTGTGATTTTTTGTATTCCTGTTTAAATCTAGATCAACAAATTGTTTGAAAAATCTAAAGCCATAGTGTTATCAAGTCCCTGGAATTGGGTGAAATATTCAAGCTAACCTACCCTCTCTTAGATTCTTTGGGCTTCCTCGGTCACCCGTACGGTAACAAGGTAATTTCAGATGGATTTACCCCCCATTTTTGCTGGTTTGGAAGAGATTACTACAAAGAAACTATATGAAAATTTGTTTCAATCCGGAATTCTTCTAATAGAATAAGCAATATGGTAGAGTAATGCCATCCAGTGTGATTTTATGTGATGAAACTTGCCATATTTGTTAATTTCTTCTTAGTCATGTCATGCACGTGCTATGATTTACCCTCTCCCAATAGGAATGTTTGACCACAATCGAAAAAATTATGGAAATTAAATGTTCACATGGAAGGAGTCATTATCACGAAGGGGAATGAATCAGGCGTAGCTAGATGGAAGAATTAGTTAACTATCATAAATGCACGGATTGCTGACGTATAGTAGTCATTATGTTTAAAAATCATGATTATAACTATATACCATGTGTAAAAATATTTACTTAATAAATAACCTTTGAATATCCTAAAGGCATATATCGAGCAAGATTCCTTTATAAGTAAAATGCATATTACAGAGGTCTGAAATTTTAGAATTTGTTCATATGATAATTAAAATACCACCTTTAGTTGTTTTCTAGAAACATAAGTGTAGATATTGATGATGGTGATCTCTTTATTAAGAAAAATGAGGACTAATGACATAATCATGATAAGGCAATTCAAGATATATTCCAATGTCATAGGCAGAGCCACTGCTGCCAATAGGCATCCATAGCGTCGACAGGGTTTCATTTTTAACCTTTAGATGATCTAGTTTCCTATGAATGATAGATCATATTATTATTTTAAATGATTTTTCTCAAAAGGTCATTTTTTTGGCGTGGTGACCAGATAACAACAATGCCACTCACTAGATCATAAAAAAGTGAACAAGTTGGCTCGTGATGAGACCTCTTGTCCTTTTGGCACTAGCGTTAAAGGCCATTACCTTGGTTTGGTGGCCATAGTGGAAATGTCCCTTATGCTATTGTTCTATGATCATGGTGTGGTGGCTCGTGATGAGACCCCCTATCTTTTGAGAATATCTAACTTTAAGTGTAATATTTTTTTTCAAAATGGATATGTTTATCATCAAGGGTGGCTCATCATCTCGATAAAAGTTTAAGGATGGATGAAGGAAAAAAGAAGATGGAAAATAAAGTATGTATCGATCCTTTGTTGTGTTAAAATAGAATCACCATTTAAAGCTGTACATAAAATATGAAACTACTATGCTGGTGTTAGATGATGAAAATTTTATGATTCTTTCCAAAAACTCTGAATATAAAACAAATATTTAAATTGATAGGATGTGCAAGAGGAACAAAAATTGTTCTTCATAGGATGCTAGATAAGACATTATTCTTGACACCATGATAGAGTAAATATCAATGCTTTTTAAGTTCATTTTGAAATATTACAATCAATTATGTGAAAAATAGAGACAACTTGGCACAAAGGGAATGACAATTATTCTGAAAGGAATCAATGATCAAAGGGAAAAGAAGTGGCAATTAAAGGAACAAAAAATTGTGCCAATGGGAACAACAATTGTGGTGAAGGGAACATCAACTTTGCAGAGGGAACAATAACTCTGCTGAAGGGAACATCAACTGTTCCAAAGGGAAAAACAATTGTGCCGAAGGGAACAACAACTATGCCGAATGGAACAACAATTGTGATAAAGGGAACAACAATCACTATAAAGGGAACAACAATCACTATAAAGGGAAAAACAATTGCTATAAAGGGAACAAAACTCACTATAAACAGAACAACAATCTTGATAAAGGGAACAATAGTAGCTATAAAGGGAACAATAGTACCAATAAAGTATTTTATCCCCTTTTTCTTATAATGAAAATGAAAAAGAAAGTAAAAAGAGAGAGAGAGGGGAAAAAAAGAAAAGAAGAACTTAATCGACGCTAAATTAAATATATATAGTATATACAAGAAGATAAAGAAAATCATATTTTTAAAGAGATGGATCTACTGGGTTGCCACCCGAATCAACTATAATCTAGAAAGTAGGATCATTACTTACCTCATGATGGAAAGACTCCTTCATCAGTGGTTTGTGGTATAGGTGTAATCGATGTTTGTTTACTAAAAAAGATGTACCAGGTCCATTGATAGTGTTTAGAGATATGGTACCATTATTGTGGACTTCTTTGATTTCATATGGCCCAATCCACCTTGCCTATAATTTCCATGGAAAATGTTGAAACTTGGAATCATATAGCAATGCCCAATATCCTTTTTGGAATGATTTTTTTTTCATTGGTAAATCATGCAATTTATCTCTTTTTGGTTGTATAGTAGTAGTGCCTTCGACAGAAAATAGAAGTGCTACATATAACTCATTAAGTTGTTGTAGGCATTGCATTTATGCTTCTGTCAGATATATTCCAATTTCCCTTGCAGCCTTGAGAGTTTTTATTTCGAATTCTATTTGGAAAATTAGTTGTTTTTCGAATGCAAGGTGATATGGTGAGTGACCAGTGGTGTTTTTCCATGTTGTCCAATAATCCCATAGAGGTTCTCGAAGCTTGGCTGTCCAATTTTGATGATTGATGGATATGATTTTGGTTAGAATTCCCTCCAGGACTTTATTAGTTCTTTCCACTTGTCTGTTTTCCTGGGGGTGATATGGAGAAGTATCTTTATGTTTAATATGATAGTTTTAGAGGGTGGCCGAAATTTTATGTCCTGTAAATTGTGGACCTTCATCTGTTATTACTTCCCTTCGTAATTTGTATCACACAAATAGTTCAAACAGTAAATTAATCATTGTCTCCTTTTTGTCTCTCGAGAAAGCTACTCGTTCGACCCATTTAGTTACATATTCCATGCAAACCAATATGTACACTTTCTAATTTGATGGTGGGTTGAAGGGGCCGACAAAATATGGTGCCCATATCTCAAATGGCTACATAACCACTTTTAGTTGTAAGGGATTTTCATCAACTTGGCCACGACGGCCCATTTGTTGACAACTATCACAGGCTTGAACATACTTTTCTGCATCCTTAGAGATTGTGGGCCAATAATAGCCCATTTGAAGAAATTTATGTCTAGTCTAGTAGTTTGCATCTGTAGTTTTCATGATGGAAAGCACTTAGAATGTCATAAACTTCATCCTCTCTAATACAACTTTGGGTTTGAATATAAGAACTAGTGTGGAAAATAGAACCAACTATTACAGATCCAATTTAGCACATCACTTACATCATCCAAATCAATGTTTTAGGTCTCATCAAACCCTAATTTCAGTTGTTACATGCCCTGAACAAGTCACCCTTTTGAATGCCGCCTTCCTAGATAGTTTCATGACTTGAAAACATCTTGAAATGACCTCTAAAGGGACCAATGCAGGTATGCCCATGTAAGGGTGCACTGCAAAGCAGTTGAGTCCATCCCAGGGTGCTCTACAAAGCACTTAGGCCCTCTTTCACCTGTGCTAGGCGAGATTGAGTGAAATTCAAATAGGGTTTGGGTAATATTCTTCTCTTGGAGTCATCTAGAAGTTTCCCTCACTTATCAACTCCTATGAACTCGAAAATGGATGATGAATGAGTTAAGATGCATCCTATCCTCTCATCCCTTCCTCCATGGAACTAATTCTAAGTATGGAAGTGATTTTTTAATGAAAAAGGTATTATAGACTTTATGTGAATTTTTCTTATGTTACTTAGTGCAATGGATCAAAAAGATTGCAAATAACATAAACACATAAGCAAATTGAAAGATAGAAATATGCATCAACACAACAATGATTTGATAATAGAGTTCAATAGACTTCCTCACTACCTCTCTGGGTCCTTAGCTTCTAGTGTGACCACTTTATTAGTCTTCCAAATGATTTTACAGACATGAGCTCAAAAACAAAGACTCAAATGAGGAAAAGGATCTCACCATTGTGTTTATCTCAAAATTTCGGGTCAAACGAGTATGAACTTGCCCATAGTTGGCCTCTATGCCATCCAAACACCCTAGAATGTGCAAAAGCAACTCTGCCTTCTGCAAAACCACTTTTCACTGACAAAAATTGCCCTCTGTGATGTAGAAACCACCTCGGTCCATGTGCCCTTGATTTGGCGGGTTTAGCCCTGCAACAGGTTAACAAAATTTTGGTTCGGCTCTATTTCAAGTCTAAACATATGGTATGTTGGTTAGCCCGAAGGTGTGAAGGCATTAGCAAATAATGTTGGAGCTTGGCGGGTTGAAACCCCTGCCCAAAATTCTGGCTTTTGATATGGATTGACATTCATATATAGCAACATATATTTGCATGAAACTTCGGTGGCATATATCTCTATGCTCTGTTGGCTTATGCATTGAACATATGGTTATATATACCATATATGGCTATGTGTTGCAGTGGATGTGGGATAATTCTTGAAACAAAATCAGAGTTTTTGTGGCCGTGGATTTGACCTCGGCCGATGACCCTTTTTTTCTGGTGCCTCTTAATCTGTAACCATAACTACAACATCATCTGCAATCCTAATAAGATTAACTATAGCCCATCTAGTGCAGCTGCTCCGATGAAATCTTAGTCTTCCTTGATGTCAGGGGTTAGATCCTCCCTGATCCGCAAAATTTTGGAAAATTGGTGATATTGGTCAAAATTCGGGCTGCCACGTGTCTGCACCGGATTGGCCCATATCAACCAATCACAATCTGCCACATCACCTCCTCTGCTGATGTCATCCAAGATCCCTGGCTCATTCTTAGGTTGACATATGTCATTGTTGACATAGTTTTTGCCTTGGTTGACCATTGACCTTTGAATCTTTGTCATTTTCCTTAATTTTCCGAAAAACTTTGACTGGTCATAACTTCTTCATTCGAACTAAGATTTACGCGTCGTTCACACTGTTGGAATTGTATAGACAAGCACTTGGACTTGATACTATGTTAAACTACATTTGAATACTTTGATCTGGAGGTAAAACTGGATCCATTTTGGATCACTCATCCCCATTGGAAGCTTTTGGACCACAGAAAGTTGGTTTTAGCAGTTGTGTAAGTGAGGATAATGTTCCTTCAATTTTCCAATATTGATCCATCGTGATTTACTCAGATTTGTACCTTTGATTCCAACTCGAAGATACTCAACATTTCCCCATCGCGAAGTCCTTATCCTCTTGTCAAGAATTGTGTCCTCTTATAGCTCATTGAGATACTCGGGCGAAAAATATTCAATAGAAGGCAGCTGACCTTGCTCTTTGGGATATTGAATCAATGAAGGCTCATACAATTGCAAGTTTTCAACATTTACGAAGGAATAGATCTGCATATAAGCTGGTAGATCTAGGCAGAAAGCATTTTCACCAATTTTATCAAATATTTTGAAAGGACTGTATCTAATTGGTTTCAACTTCTTACTTTCCCCTTGCAGTATTTCTTTGCTGATGTACAACCAGACCTAATCACCAACTTGAAAACTCTTCTCAGCTCTATGCTTTTCATGCCACACGTTATACTTTGCTTGGCTTCTTTCTAGCTGTTCCTGTATTGCCTGGTGAATTTCCTGGATTTGTTCAATGAACTTGGTTGCTTTGTCCACATCACTGTGTCCATCTACTGCTATGCCATTACCAAAGACAAAATCTAAGGTAGACTTTGGTAGAAAACCCAAACAATTCTCAAAAGGAGATCTCTGAGTAGAAGAATGATTTGCATGGTTGTAAGCATGTTGCACATAACACAAATTCTCATCCTAAAGTTTGGGATGCTTACTACGATATCCTCGAAGCAACTATATCACTATCCTATTGACCACCTTTCTCTGACCATCCATTTGCAGATGAAATGTTGTGCTTTTCTTTAACTTTGTGTCTGTTAACTCCCATAGACTTGACCAAAATTTCCTGACAAATCGAGAATCTCGATTGGGTATAATAGAAGTGGGTAACCCAAAGTGAACCCATACATTTTGAAAGAACAACTTTGTAGTTTGTTCAGTTGTGACCTATTTATTACATGGTGTCAAAATACACATCTTACTGAACCTATCCACAACTACATACAAATAATCATGACCCTTTCTATACTTTGGCAATACCCCAACAAAATCCATGGATACACTTTCCCAAGGACGAGAAGGAATTGGAAGTGGAGTATACAAGCCTAATTTTATATTACTTGGCTTGCTTGTAGCACACATAGTACATCCTTTAATATATCTAGAAATTGTCTCATTCATTTGTGGCCAATAGCAAGATCTTTGTAATTGTGCAACTATTTTACTTACACCAAAATGACCTGATATGAGAGAAGTATGTGCTTCTCGAATTATATTAATTCTTTCATTGTTTGGAATGCATAACTTTCCCAAATGATATAAGAGTTTGTCCTTTATAAAATAATCCAATTCTTCTACTTGCTTACCATGAATTAAAGTTTCATATACATCGTTAAAATCCGTGTCTTGAGAATATTGCTCAATATAACTTTCTTGAATTACTGAATTATGCTTAATTATTGTATATTCCTTTATAATTGGTCTTGATAACATGTCTGCAACCTTATTATGTATGCCCTTCTTATATCTGATAACAAGATGAAATTGCTGTAGAAAATCCATCCATCGATAGTGTCTTGATTGTTGCAATTTAGTTTGTGAGTGTAAGTATTGCAGTGTTTGATGATCTGTGTGTATGATTGTTTCTTTACCCATTATGTAATGTTTCAACTTTCTAACACTCTGAACTAATGCATATAATTCCTTATCATATGTAGGGTAGTTAACTACTCCTGATGTCAATGTCTCAGAAAGAAAGCATATAGGCTTTTAGTGTTGCATCGAAACTGCCCCCATTGCATATTCACTTGCATTTGTCTCGATCTCAAATGGATGTTGAAGATCTAGTAGTGCTAGTACTAGCATTTTACTGATCTTTTCTTTCAATGTGTTGAAGGCTTTCTGTTGTTTTCCTCCCCATTGAAACACCTATTTCACACTTGTCAAAACATGCAAAGGAGTTACAATCAAAGAAAAGTTAGCAATAAACTTTCTCCACGATTGGGCTACCCCTAAGAAACTTCTAACTTCTGTAGCAGTATCGGGCTTAGGTCAATTTACAATGACTTCGACCTTAGAGCGATCTATATTCAATTCCCCACCCCCTATAATATAACCCAAATAATTCAAGGATGTCCTGCTAAATTCACATTTTGATAGTTTTACATAGAGATTTTCTCTTTTCAAAACACCTAAAACATTCTTTACATGATTTACATGTTCGTCCCATGTTCTACTGAAAGAAAAATTATCATCTAAATAGAAAATTACAATATGATCAATGAATGGCCTAAATACATAATTCATGACTCGCATGAATGCAGCTGGAGCATTAGTTAAGACAAAAGGCATATCCTTCCATTCATAGCAGTCTTCTATACATCCTATTCTGCAACTTTGATCTGATGGTAGCTGCTTCATAAGTCCAATTTAGAGAAGTAAACTTCATCTTTTAATTGATCTGACAAATAATCAAAACGTGGAAGAGAATAATGATCCTTTATTGTGATTTTATTTAATGCTCTAAAATAAATTCACATTCTCCATGAATAGTCTTTCTTTCGCACTAACACAATAGGTGACCTGCACGCTTATGTGCTTGGTCGAATAAACCCTTGATCGCACAACTCCTACGCCTTCTTCTTTATCTCTACATTCTCGAGAGCTAATAACCTGTACATTCCAATGTTAGGTAGTGGAGCATCTTGCTGCAAATAAATCTCATGTTCTATCTCTCGCTTGAGTGGCAACCCTTTAGGCTCTTAAAACAGAATATCATAATCAGAAACAAATTTAACTATATCTTATTTATGTTTAGGATTACAGCCTTGGAAAGCATTGGATTTATCAATATCCTTTTCTTTTACAATCACAAGTAAAAATTGTTTACTTGAATTTACCATTATTTTCATCTGTCCTAAATTTATGAGAGAGAAGTTATCTTTGAGTTTATGAGCTCTTACAATATATTCAATTCCATCCTTAGTGAGTTGATACTTATTTTCAATTTTATAGAATATAGAATTTCTATCGTACAAGTATGGAGTTCCTAATACAATTCCACATATGTCCAATGGGACTATGTCTAACTCAACCTCATATACAAACTTTGACCCAATAGCAAAATGAAGTTTACATTGTTTCGTAACTTGTAGCTTAGTTTTATCACATACCTAACCTAATGGATATGGATTTTTATGAGGTTTTGTTCCTATACCCAACTTCTTTACAATTGCTTCAGAAATTAAATGAACTTGTGAACCACTATCAAATAAAGTATCAATTTTAGTATGCTTGGAAATGAATCTAATGTGAAATAGCTCATTTCTTTTCCTCTCAAAATTATCATTATCAATAGAATGTGAAGAAATAGTTGTAGATGCTTTAGAATATTTACCTTTTATACCTGTATCTATAACCATTGTCTCATCACCTGAATCTGATCCCAAGTCATTTTGAATAGCAACAACATTCTTCCGCCCCTTTCTCCCAAACTTCTTAGGCTTCAATTCAGGATGCAATGACTAGCAGTGTGCCTCATCATGGCCTTCCTTCTTACAATGAGTGCATGAAGGTTTATCTTTCTTCACATTGTTTGTTTTCTTCTCCTTACATTTAAGTTTCTTCTTGTCTTTATTCTTTCTTTCAATAGGTTATGGATGATTTCCCAACATCATGGGTTACATTTTTGCCTGTAGCTTCTAGATGAGTTGCTTGGACTAATACATCATCTAAGCTAGTTGGATTAAACATAAGTATAGTATGCCTCAAATAACTATGAAGAACACCTATACATTTCAACAATGTCTCTAGTGAGTCTAATGATATGCCTAATGTTAAAGATCTTTTACGAAATTCCTGAGTATAACTTTGAACACTTTGACCTTTTAATTGATGTAGTGTTTGCCAACTCATCATTGCTTGCTGCATATAAGCCAGAGGACAAAATTAATTCTTAATAGTGGAAAAAAATTCATTCCAGGTTGAAATGATTTTACGATCTGATATTCACCCTATGAGTGACATCAGTTAAATATTTATTATTTAAAGGTATTACAAACTCATGTGCTAGTGTGTGTTCTGTGTTATTTAAGCAACGAATCGATTAGATTTCCAATACACAGACAATAAAATGGAAAGACAACAGAGAAATACAGTAAGCAAACACAAGGACATAAGAAATTAATAAGGAGTTCACCTTATTCTCCACGGCTACATCTCCGGTCCAACTTTCAGTGCTGGCCTTATTTTACTGTGCCCTTAAGCAGAGAATTACAATACAAGGACTCAATATGAGTTCTCCTAAAGAAGATTTTTCTTGGCAGGGTGGTTCTTGGATTCCCCAAGCCATTGGAGTGCACAGACTCTTCTTCTTCCTACCAGTTTTGTGACCTTCTGGACTATAGTGGAAAGAGCCAAATGTGGTGCTCAGCCCAGATAGATTCCTCTATGGGATGGATTGAATCCCTCAAGCTCACTGGTACTCAATGTTGCCTCTGGTCAACTCAACCTTCTGTCCTTTTTCTGCTTTGCTTTACTGTCTTCTTTCTCTATTTTCTGTCTCTCGGTGTTCAGTCCTCCACTTGAGGTTCACTGTTCCACTTCTTCATGTCTCGACTTTGACTTAACTGTCTAACTATGTATTCTGTCCCTATTCACTACTTTTAGCAATTCATCCAAATTCCTATTCGATTCCTCTTCCGCCTCTGTCGATTCACCTTCTGCAGCTGCACTTGGAGTTCCTTGTTCGACATCATCATCAACACTCAAGGAGTGGTCACATGTCCTCCTCTAAACGGTGCTAGCCTGCTTCGTCTGTTCATTTCTTCAGTTACGTCGTGGATGAAGTCTTTCCTCCACCGTGGCAGTCAAACGGACTCCAAATCTTTCTAAAACGTAGCGTATTCCCTTGTTGATTCTGCTTCCTCCATCGAGCATGATCTCAGTCGTCCAATCTGGCTCCCCCAGATCCAATGCCATATGCACATTTTTCATGGTTGACCTTCTTGACCTTTAGCATGTGATCAACAATAGTTTTCTCTCAGTTCCACTTGCCACATGTCGATCGATGAATGGAATCGCTCTGCTCTAGTCCAAACCTCTTACTATTTGAGGGCACCTCAATCAATACTACTGGTTTCCAGAGCGCGAGTCCAGCCTTTGTACCTTAAGATCTTTTTCCTTTCTACCCGTGATTCTCTAGCTTCCCATGCATTCATGTGCTCAGGCTTCCTCCTTCATCGCCTTGCTCGTCCAGTGATGCGCGATTAGCGCTTAGCGCTAGTCGCCCATCGCTAATCGTGCATAAAAAATAACCTTATTTTCTCAATCCAGGGCTCCCAGGGGCTACTTTGACCTCCTATGAAGTCTCCATGGGCCTTAGTCAGTGCACTTTGACTAAGGTCCTCATCATTCCATGTTGGCTACCAATGCCACTGGTTCTGGGGTGTTTCTGATCATTGTTTTATATTTCTTTAGAGATTTGTTTCGACTTGATATAGTCATGGTTTTTTGACAGTCTTCTATGGATCCAATTCGGATCACGACCTTCCCACTAAAAAAGCTTTTGGACCACCAAAAGTTTGTTTTCAAGAATTGACTAAGTGAGGGTATTGCTTTCTCACTTGTCCAATCCCAATCCACTTTGCGCATCTTGGCTGTAAACCTTTGAGCCCAATCCTAAGGTACTCAACATTTCCCTCCGCATCGTTCTCACCTTCCTGTCCAACATTGTGTCTTCCTGCAATTCATTAGGATATTCAAGCAGTAGGTCATCAATAGAAGGCAATTGAATTTTCTCTTCAGGGTCCTCAATCATTGAAGGTTCAAACAATCTCAAGCAATCTACATTTACGATTGAGTAGATGTGCATGTAAGCTGGTAAATCAAGGCGAAAAGCATTTTCACCAATCTTCTCAAGTATCCTAAAAGGTCCATATAAGATAGGCTTTAGATTTTTACCTTCACGTTACATCATGTCCTTGCTGATATACAACCATACTTGGTCTCCAACATGAAAACTATGCTCCATCCGATGCTTGTCATGCCTAGCCTTGTACTTGGCTTGGCTCTTTTCCAGCTATTCGTGTACTGTTTGGTGGATGTCCTGGATCTGTTCAATGAACCTAGTTGCCTTGTCCACATCACTGTGTCCATCAACCATGGTATCTTTACCAAAGAAAAAATCCAAAGGAGACCTTGGTGTGAAACCAAAACACGTCTCAAATGGAAATCTCTGTACAGAAGAGTGTTTGGCTCTATTATAAGCATGCTGCACATAACACAAGTGTTCATCCCAAAACTTAGGATATTTGCTGCAATAACCTCTCAATAACTAGATCACTGTCTTGCTTACTACTTTTGTCTAGCCATCTATTTGTGGATGAAAAGCAACACTTTTCTTTAGTTTTGTGTCCATCAGTTCCCACAGACTTGACCAAAACTTCCCCACAAATTGGGTGTCTCAATCAGATATAATGGAAGTGGGTATGCAAAATGAACCCATACATGTTCAAAGAACAATTTTGCAGTCTGTTCAGCTGTAATCTGTTTACTACAAGGTATCAAAATACAAATTTTGTTGAACCTATCCACAACAACATATAGATAATCATGACCTTTCCTAGATTTAGGTAGTCCTCCAACAAAATCCATGGAAACACTTTCCCAAGGGTAAGAATGAACTGGCAATGGAGTGTACAAGCCTAGTTTTCTATTGTTGGGCTTCCTTTTAGCGCACATGGCACACCCTCCTACATATCTAGAAACTGTCTCATTCATTTTCGGCCAATAGCAGAATATTTGCAGCTATGCAACTATTTTACTTACCCCAAAGTGACCTGATATCAGAGAAGTGTGTGCTTCCCTAATTATCTTTATCCTCTCAGTTTGTGGAATGCATAATCTCCCACAATGGTATAAGAGGTAGTCCTTCACATGATAGTCCAATTCTTCTACTCTTTTGCCTTGACTCAAAGTTGCATATACATCTTTAAAGTCCATATCCTGAGCATATTGTTCTATGTAGCTTTCATGTAGCAAAAAATTATGGTTAAGTATGGTAGATGCATTTATAATGGGTCGAGATAGCATGTCTACAACCTTGTTATGTATGCCCTTTTTATATATGATGACTAAATTAAACTATTGTAGAAAATTGATCCATCTGTAATGTCTTGATTGCTACAACTTAGTTTGGGAGTGTAGATATTGAAGTGGTTGATGATCAGTATGTATTACTGTCTCTTTTCCCATTAAATAATGTTTCCACTTTTCCACACTCTGAACTAATGCATACAATTCTTTATCATATGTAGGATATTTAACTACTGCAGGATTAAAAGTCTCAGAATGATAACATATGGGTTTACCGTGTTGTGTCAACACTACTCCCATGGCATAGTCACTGGCATCAATTTGGATCTCAAATGGTATTTACAGATTTGGCAGTGCTAGTACAGGTGTTGTACTAATCTTTTCTTTCAAGGTGTCAAAGGCTTTTTGATGTTTGCCTCCCCATTGAAACACCTTATTCAATCATGTTAAAGCATGTAAGGGATCTACAATCGAGGAGAAGTTAGAAATGAACTTCCTCTAATATTGTGCTGCTCCTAAGAAGCTTCTCACTTCTGTAGTAGACCTGGTTTTAGGCCAGTTCACAATGACCGCCACTTTAGAGGGATCTATTTTCAATTCACATCCCCCTACTATATGACCCAAGTAGTTTAGAGATATTTTGCAAAATTCACATTTCGAGAGTTTAACATAAAGTTTTTCTATTTTGAAAACATCTAATGTTTGCTTAACATGCTTTAAATGTTCTTCCCACATTTTACTAAAAATAAGAATGCCATCCAGATACACAATAAAAAAATCATTAAGAAAAGGTTTGAGTACATCATTTATTAATCTCATGAAAGTAGCAGGAGCATTAGTTAAGCCAAAAGGCATAACCAGCCATTCATACAATTCCTGCTTTGTTTTGAAAGCAGTCTTTCATGCATCTTGCTCTGCAACTCTGACCTAATGGTATCCACTGTGAAAATCCAGTCTGGTGAAATAAACAACTTCCTTCAATTGATCTAAAAGATCATCTATGCAAGGAAGGGGATAACGATTTTTTATTGTTATCTTATTCAGTGCTCGATAATCAATGCACATTATTCATGAGCCATCTTTCTTTCTCAACAAAACGATTTGTGACCCACATGGTGATGTGCTGGCCTGATGAACCCTTTCTCAAGCAACTCCTACACCTGCTTCTTGATTTCAACATTCACTAAAGCAGAAAACCTGTACATCCCAATGTTAGGCAACGGAACATCTTGCTACAACATAATATCATGTACTATTCCCTTTTTGGGTGGCAGACCTTTAGGTTCTTGAAACAAGACATCATACTCTGAAACAACCTTTTCTATATCAGTTTTTTGTCCAAGTAATGCTCGGTAGTAATGTAGAGCGATAACTAGGGTCTCTCACACCACCAATTATTCCACATTATTAAGTCAATCCGGGATCGTTTTGTTCTTTCAAGGAGTAGCTCAATCCGAGGCTGTTTTGTCCAAGTAATGCTCGGTAGTATAGCGTTCTAATGATTTGGAAGGAAACAAACACTAAGCTGTAACTAAACCAACTTAAAAGATAAAATCACATAAAGCAGTTGATCAGTCAAGGGTACGGAAACAATAACCCTTCCCTTTAGAAACTGATAAAGAAAGAAAACCAAAGCATGGACTTATAGGTCTGGGAGCTAGGCAGCGTCTTGCTGGGCTCACAAAAACCTTAGGCCTGCTATCATGCAAAAGCAATAAAGGCAGATTAGCGAAAGTAAAATGGAACAGCAATTCTAAAATGGAACAGCAGTAATCAAATGGAACAACAGTAATTAAATGGAACAGCAAACTATCATAAACAGGAAACGTCAATCATATAAATTGGAACAGCAAACTCAAATGGAACAACAAACTCAAATGGAACAGCAAACTCAAATGGAACAACAAACTCCGATGTATGTACACGTTCTAGACTACTGTAGCAATCCGAGAGTAATGTATGATGTGACTATGTTTCTAAACAAAGTGATATTATCTTCAAGCCTTTTATATGAATCCAATGATGATAACATTCATACCAATATCTTGCTATAGAAATGGATGCAATTCGAATAGATTCACTTTGTGTAGTACAGAGACGTGGGTTAAAGAACTTATTCAGATTCAGATATTAATTAGGAAGCATAGTCTATCATATAAAAGATATATCGGATTACTGAAACAAGAGAAATAAGCAAACCACACAAATCACCGTATGATACAACAGCAAGTGACCGTCGGAGCTGGGCCCTTGGCTACCAATGGTACACTGCTTAAAGTTACTTCAGATGCAGAAACGAAGTGAACACCAAGTCCTTTATATTGATTGCATTAACAAAAGTATACAAAATCAGGTCTTAACAAAACTTAATGATCAAAGTTGTTCTGAAGCTTGTAATTACAACAACAGTTTTTTTCCCCACGCTTGATGGCGTGGTACCTTTATAGAACAGAAATGACGGAGATATCTAGATACAGAAGATAAGCTAAAGCAGCGATCCCTCAGGATCGAAGATCTTGAGGGATTCGATAATCGTTCAGTTCTTCTCTTTCCTTTCTTGCGTTCTCCGTCTCGGTATCCTGCGTTCTTTTCCTGGACTATTCGGCTCTAATTTTACTTGATCTTGTCCGCATCCGGTTCCCTGTCGACGGGACATCAGTTACTTTCCCTTCGCTTCTTGTTTTTACTCGATGATTCCCTGTTTCCGCGTCCTTCTGCATAGAAAACATCAATTATTAGTGATTGAGCTTCGTTTGTCCATTTTCACACAATTTATCAAAACCCTTATATTCTTTAGACTCATAATGCAGAAAAGGTTAGAAATATTATTGAAAAACCACTAGATTGCTTGTCAAAAAGCATACCTTCCAAGTGCTCCACACAGCCCCCTGCTTACCCTGTTTCATGTCCTCATGAAAACGTTATAATTGACATGCAAGGCTGTGAGAGAGTAGGCCGGAGAAGGGATCTCACAAAGAGGTCGACAACCATGATTAGCAACTAGATGGTCAAAGAACTGATCTAACTGATCTGCAGGCATCTCATATAGGGCCTGATATCCAGGTGCAGGATGCCAAATAATTGGGCTGCAAAACCGATACCCCAACCAGAATGGTCCTACTCGCAGAATTCGTTCCCCATAGAGACTCAATCGACTGGAAGCCAATTCAAAATTCTCAAAGTTAAAGGGTTCCCTGAGCTGGATGTTTGGGTTAGAGGTTCGGTAGCGAAACTTTGCAGCATGGAGGGCATGGTCTTTAATAGTCAGGAAATACTCCAGACCATTTCAGATCAAGTCTCCATGCATGGGACCTAATATCTTCATGACACCTGGGATCCTCATCACACTCCTATGCTCTCTCCATAATGCTGCTGGGTCCCTAGGTTCAGCTCGTACCCATAGGTCTAAATTATTCTCTTGCCTCTGGAAGATGTTGTAAGCTTTAAGCCATTTTAACTGATTCACCCCAAATGAGATAAAGGCTTGGAATTGTATATCGCCAACGAAAGGGCCAGGATTCAAATCAGTTTCCTGGTCTAAGACAAGATTGTGCAGGTAAAATTCACATAACAACCTTTGAACTTTAACTCCATAGTGCTTGCAGCAGTCTATAAAATCATTAACAGTGTTGATATGGATAGGTGCTCCTGCCCTAACAGCTTTTATTTTTAATCTCAAATATCGTTCAAGCAAAAACAAAGCATAATTTTTAGCAGGGGCTCTACAAGTCAAAACATCAGTATACAAGGAACATAGGGTGTCCATCTGCTTAACAACACTATCTAGTCGACGAGTTACCTTAGCAACCTTTTCCTGCTCCTTCTGCCATCCTTCAAAGGCCTGGCTCTCAGACTGACTGATGTTTCGAAGTTGCTGTTGGAGCTCTCCATATCTTTCCCTGGGGACCGTCTGTTCTCGCAACTGCTCGGCCTCCTGCTGGGCTTCCTTCATCATTTTATGCAAGGTTCTGGTTTTTGGGTCTTTCTTCCACACAGCCGTAGAAGCTGGAAGTTTAACCTGGACCTTCTTATTACGTTGTTTGGAATTTCGGACCCGAATTACACCCGAGGGAGGTGCTTCTGTTTGAACCTCTTTGCTATCTGTTTCCTTTTTAATGCGAACAAAGGGTTGCTGTGGTCTTCCTGCCACCGGAGCCTCTTGCTGTTCCATTGGAATGTCCATTCGTTCCTCCGGGCCAGATGGAACAGCAGTTTCTATTGGAACAACACCTTGTTCCTCATTATCATTTGGAACAGCAGACTGTTCCTCGACAGTAGGTCTCCTGATGGGGTTTCGTCCATCAAAACGAACTCTAACCCTCGAGGTTCTTGCTGCCGTGGTCCTCTTCCTTTTCCTTGCAGTTTTTTGTATTCTCAGACTGGCTTTCAACATTCTAATTTGTTTCCGGAGTCTGGCTATCATGCCCAGCATCCTCTGCTGCTTCTTTCTCAATTTTTCAATTTCCCTTGCCTCGGCAGAGGGTTTGGCCTTCAATCTTACTTCTTCTTCCTCTCCTGGAACATCTTCCGGCGTCCTGGGGACAGATTGTCCCGGATTGATGTCTTCTGCTTCATTACCATAGCCAGGCAGGTTTTCTTCCCCTGCCTCTTCTGCATGCCTTTCTTCGGGTAATTCTTCTTTTGCGGGGCCATCAAGGATGCCTCCTGTACTGGAGGCTTGGCCGTATCCTCTCATATTGGCCAGAACTGCTGCCAATTCCTCTTCTCCTGGAGGGTCTTGCAACGGGCTACCCATAGATTGTGCGTTTTCTTCTTCTTGATTGTCTCGCTTGGTGGTCTCTTCTCCTTCAGATTGGTCGTGTCCTTCTTCAATTCCTCCTTCTGGCTGGTTAGTTCCAGCCTCTGATTGCTCAGCATTTCCTTCGGGTAATTCACCTTCCACTTCCGGAGGTTCGTCCTCGATTTCAATTGGTTGGGCCGCAGTTTTCTGAATCTTTTCCAACCTTCCCGGTATTCGAACCAATCGAGCTGACTTCCTAGGTCTTTCAGGCAGGTTGGGAGTGCCAACAGGTTCTCTAGGTTCCTCTGGTCGTTCCGGCGTATCGAAGGGTTGCTTCCGTTTCGAAACAGCATGCTTTTCTGTCGCGGACTTCTTACGTTTCTTTGATTGTTCCGGCGTGCTAGAGGACTGCTTTCGTTTTGAAACAGCATGCTTTTCTGCTGCTGTCTTCTTATGTTTTTCTGAACATTCCAGTGTGCTGGAGGTTCGTTCAGATTTTGGGGGTGGTACAGCCAGTCCCTCTTTAACTGTTTCGACCAATTCCTCCCAGGTGCCTTGCTGTTGGGTAAGACTGTGGCTTATTATTAGCCGAATCAGTCCGTGGTGGCTAACAACCGTATCTATGTGCTGAGCCTTCTTCAGGCTTCGAGCCGCATCATGTAATAACGAATTTAAAAGGGCAGGGAGATTTACAGAACATTTTCCCTTTAAAACAGCTAGAAGTTTTAAGTGACGAGCCCTTACCACATCTTTTCTCCCTTTGCAGGTGATATAGCTCTGCACTATCTTCGCCAGCTCGGTCTAGGGTTCCCCCAGTGTTGTTGGCAAAACTCCTTTCCCTTTGACTGTCAGACTTTGGCCTTCGCTTTGGAAAATTTCCATTACTTTCTGCAGTCTTTCCTTCTTCAGCTCCCATCTGGGTCCAACAGCTGGTAATCCTGAGGTTTCTGCGATAATGTCCTCCGTAACTCCTATCCACTTTCCTCCGACTATAGAGTGGTTTTCCTGCAAATTTTGCAAGAATTCCAATGCTACAGCCTCATTCGATTCTTGCAGGCAGTTGAAGTAATTCAACCATCCTGCATTTTCCAGAATTTCGCGGGCAGCAGCGAACGCGGTCAGCTTGTGCGGTTCACTTCGGATTGTCCTCCCGCCCATAGCTTACTCCAGAAATAGACTCAGGAATGAAACAGCAACTGTTTGCAGTATTTACCAAGCAGAGAGGATACTCGATGCTAATTTTAGGAAGGATCTTCGCAGAGCATGCAGCAAAGAGAAAGATCGTGGATGGCAGTCCGTAGAATGAGATCATCATACCGTTAAATCGTGCCATTATTTTGCCCGAATGGTGTGCAGCCACGTAACCATTGGAGTAATGAGGTTACCTCCCCCCCGCGATCTGATAGGCTGCCCCCAGCCGTCAAAGAGAGGAGCAGCAGCCAGTCGGGAGTCAAATCATAAAGTACAGCAGGGAGAATTATGCCATGTTGTAAAAGGACAATGGAGTACCGAAACCGAGGCAGAAAAGTGGATCGCTTTTTAGATAAGCCAGTGTGATATAATGAGGAACCGAGGGGTTGGACGTCTGTCAACTGTACCAAGTCTCCAGTAGTCATTGTCAATTCCGTTGCCATGATTGGTGATAATGTTCATGCAATAATTATATCAGGGTGTGACATATGATACATGCAAAGGATATAAAAGAAAAACAGACTTAATATCATACCTGTTGGTGTAAATATTACGACTCCAATGCCATTAACAGAGCTTTGCTGCCAACAGGTGTTCAAAACCTTGGCAAAGTTGTTTATCTCACCCTCTGGAACCATTATCCTTTGTGTATCTACTGAAGAGTGCTTTGTCAAAATGCAGGCCATTATGCTGGCTTGGTGACCAGATAGCCATAATGCCATTCACAAGGTAGGCACAAAACGTGGTCAGGCCGCCTCGTGATGAGACCTCCTGTTGCAAGGTTTGCTTGTTATTTTACCTTTGGACCATATCCCTGGTGTGGTGGCCGTAATGGGAATGCCACTTCGCTTCCATCCTTATGATCATGGTAGGCTGGCTCTGAATGAGACCCCCTATCCTGCATTTGACGATTTCATATCTTGTTTTTATTTTTTCTTTTATTCTTCTTTTGCAGCACACTTCTCTTTTTCTTTGTTCAATTACACATAAGGGTGGTTCCGCACTCCTTAAGAGCGGGGAATGGTGGAAGAAGTCTTACAATCCCAACAGACAGATATAAATCGTTTGCTCATATTCCTCAGTAATGATCAAGAAAGTTTTTAGGGAGATCGACATGATAAAAATTACCAAACCACGGTTCGGGAATAAGATAATGACAGTGAAGACGAAAGTTAATGTCCCTCCTCTTGTCTTCTTATATATACTGACTGTTAAAATAGTAGCGATTTATGATATGCTGGTTTCGGTATATCATGCTTTATGTTCATTGCATAATGTCATTGCTATATCTTAAAGGATTTAGGAGAGCATAATCGCAAAACGTCCCAATAGGAGCAGAAAGGTTCTGATGGTGTCCTCTCTGAGAGAAGCATGTAAATGAGTTATCTTGTGGAAAAGAAATAGCAGAATTAGCCAAATTCTGTATCTTGGAAAAAGAAATACACGAGTGCTGTTCCTTTTCGCAAAGGAACAGCAAAGCACAAAGAGTGCTGTTCCTTTTCGCAAAGGAACAGCAAAGCAAAAAGTGCTGTTCCTTTTCGCAAAGGAACAACAAAGCAAAAAGTGTTGTTCCTTTTCGCAAAGGAACAGCAAAGCAAAAAGTGCTGTTCCTTTTCGCAAAGGGACAACAAAGCAACAAGTGCTATTCCTTTTCGCAAAGGAACAGCAAAACACCAAGTGCTGATCCTTTTCGCAAAGGAACAGCAAAACACCAAAAGTGTTGTTCCTTTTGAAAAGGAACAGCAGAATCACACGAGTGCTGTTCCTTTTGAAAAGGAACAGCAAAATCAAACCAGTGTTGTTCCTTTTGAAAAGGAACAACAAAATCAAAAAGTGCTGTGCAAAATAAGGTAACAAAAATACTACAAACAAAGATGAAAAGAACATATGTACAGCATGTTATGTACAAATTATGAAAAACGAGTTGCTTAAGTTATAGGTGAAGAAGATTTCGCTTCCTCTCTTAAGATCTCCAAATCAGTATCTTGCTGTAGCTGTTGACAAAAGGATTCTCGAGTAAGAGGTCTTCGATAGAGACGAACTCGGTGGCCATTTACTTTGAACGTATGTCCAGAACCGTCAATTGTGATCAGAGTGAGGGTCCCATTGTCGTGCACCTTTTGGATCTCATATGGTCCTAGCCAGCGAGTCTGGAGTTTCCCCAGGAAATCCTGGAACCGAGAATCGTATAACAGAGCCCAGTCTCCTTCATGGAAGACTTTATTCTTTATAAGTGCATCATGCCACTTAGCTCGCTGCTATTGGATTAATGCTGTGTTTTGTAATGCAGAGAGCCTAATCTCATCCAATTCATTGATTTGTCGTAGTCGATTGATCTGTGCCTCATTCAGATCTAAGCCGACCTCTTGTGCAGTTCGTAGTGTTTGGATCTCAAATTCGATAGGAAAGATTGGTTGTTTCCCAAACACCAATTGATAAGGTGAATAGCCTGTCGTACTTCTCCATGTGATTCTATAAGCCCACAGTGCTTCAGGTAGCCGAGCAGCCCAATCACGCCTGTGTGATGCGATAGTCTTTGTTAAGATTGATTCAATTATCTTGTTACTGTTTTCTACTTGTCCATTTGCCTGCGGATGGTAGGGAGTAGTGATCTTATGTTGGATATGATAGTTGTTAAGTGTTGCAGCTAGTTTATTTCCAACAAATTGTGGTCCACCATCTATAATTACTTCTCTCGGAAGTCCATAACGTACAAACAAATGGAACAAAAATTGTATTACCGAATCTTCTGTACCCCTAGCTAATGATTCAGCCTCAACCCATTTAGTAACATAGTCTGTTGCTACCAGGATGTATGTCCTCTGGTTTGATGGTGGATTAATGGGCCCGACGAAATCGAGAGCCCATCGTTCAAATGGCTCAATAACCACTTGTGGTCTCAGAGGCATTTCATCAGCTTGACCAGGTTTTCCTGCTTGCTGGCAGCTGTCACAGGCTTGTACAAACTTTTTCGCGTCCTTAAAAATTGTAGGCCAATAGTATCCTGCCTGTAGTACTTTATGTGCTGTTCTTTCGTCGGCAAAGTGCCCCCCGCATGGTCCATTATGACAAGCTTTTAAGATGTCTAGGATCTCATCCTCTCGAATACACCTCCTGATTTGCATGTCTGCCCCTGTATGGAATAAATGGTCTCCAATCCACGAAAATCGAGTGCTTTTTTGAACAATTTGCTTTCGTTCCTGAGGGGTTAGGTGTTTTGGTAACTTACCCACTGCAAGGTAATTGGCGACATCAGCATACCAGGGTGTTTGAATGGCAATGGCAAACAAATGTTCATCAGGGAATTGATCTTCTATTGCTGCTGTTTCGATTGATTTGGGTATTCTTGAGAGGAAGTCGGCTACAGGGTTCTCCTTGCCGGGTCGATCCTTAATTGTGATGTCGAACTCCTGCAACAGGATCAACCATCGAGTTACTCTAGCATTCGTGACAGGTTTGTTTGCTAGATATTTGATAACAGAATGATCTGTATATAATACAACATGATAACCTGTAATATAATGCCTAAATTTATTAACAGCATGAATTACAGCCAGGAATTCCTTTTCAGTAACAGTATAATTGAGTTCGGCAGAGGATAAATTTTTGCTAATATAGTAAATAGCGTATGGCTTCTTATCCTCTTCTTGTCCTAGGACTGCACCGATTGCTGTATCCGAGGCATCAGATGAGATCTGGAATGGCAAATTCCAGTTTGGTCCTCGAAGGACTGGAGCTATTGACAGCAACTTTTTCAATTCTTTAAAAGCCTGGTCACATTTCTCTGTCCACAAGAAATCAACATTACCAGTTAAGGCATATAGAGGTGCTGCAATTCATGAATAATGTTCTATAAACCGTCTGAAATATCCAGAAAATCCAAGGAAACTACGTACCTCTGTTTGAGTAGTGGGGGTAGGGATGAGCAAAAGAATCTAAATTTTAGCAGGGTCTACTTGGATGCCAGCTGCTGAAATGTAGTGCCCTAGAATGAGCCCTTCCGTCATCATCATGTAGCACTTTTCGTGGCTCAGGCAGAGTCTGGTAGCAATGCAACGTTGTAGAACATTTTCCAGGGTATCCAGAGCTGGATCAAATTCATCCCCATACGGTGTGAAGTCGTCCATATACACCTCAAGTCCATCGTTTATTAGATCTGCAAAAATACTGAGAATAGCCCTTTGAAATGTAGCAGGGGTGTTACATAGGCCGAAGGGTAATACTCGATAGGCAAACGTTCCCCAGGGGCACGTAAAGGTAGTTTTATCCTGGTCTTCAGGGGCAATTTGGATTTGGTTATATCCACTGAAGCCGTCCAGGAAGGAGAAAAATTTCTTCCCTGCTAACGTGTCCAATACTTGGTCTATAAATGGGAGGGGAAAGTGATCCTTCTGTGTAGCCTTGTTTAACTCCCTGTAATCCACGCAAATCCTCCATTTTCCATTTTTCTTGGGTACCACCACAAGGGGAGAGACCCATTTACTGTCAGAGATAGGGTAAATAAAGTTAACATCTAAGAGCTTCTAAAGTTCGTCTTTTACTATCTCTTTTAGGTGAGGGTTGAGTCTTCTTTGTGGCTGACGGACAGGTCTTGCATCTTTCTCTATATAGATGTGATGGGTGCATAATTGAGGATCAATCCCCTTCATGTCAGGATAATCCCACGCAAATGCATCCTTGTATTTTTGTAACAGATTAACAAGCTTTATTTCTTGATCTAATGTAAGGTTGGCATTAATATTCAGAGTTTTACCAGGTTCAATTTCCACTACTTTGCTATTGGCAACAACAGTTACTGGTATTGTTTGGTCATGTGGATCTTTTAAAGGATCTTCTTCTAGCTCACTGTTAAATGCTGCTTCTATCATAAAACACTGCATATGTGTTCTAGCTTCAGTTTGACTAATAAAATTGTTAATGGCGTCATCTTCTGTTTGATCTTTAAAGTCTAAAGCCTTCTGTATAGTTAATGGAGATCTGATATTGTTAGCAAGATATGACACCGGATAAGAGTTAGTTTTAATCATTGGCAGGCTTGGCTGTGCTGGAGGATATAAAATTAAATTTTTAACATCTGGTCCTTTAGTTATAGTCATGTTTCCCTACCGGCAGCCAATGTAGGCATCGGCAGTAGCAAGCCAGGGTCTGCCTAGGATTAACGGATGTCCATCTAGTCGGGTTTTAGGATTAATTACCAGGAAATCTGTGGGATATTCCCAGGAATCTACGGAAACCATGACATCATTTAGAGTACCTTCTGGTCGAACTACAGATCGATCTGCCAATTCTAACAGAGTAGAGGTAGGTTCTACTGACGTGATGCCAAGCTTTTGGCAGGTGGAGGTTGTCAAAATGTTGATTGCAGCTCCTAGGTCAACTAGAGCGTTAGTCAGGGTTTGGCCATAGATTTGGACAGTTACAATTGGGTTCCCGGGATCTTCATATTTGATAGGTGCCTCTTTTCCTGATAATAGGTCGGATAAAGTACCAACTACTTGGACTCTGGGGTTAGTATTTGTATTCCTCCTTGATTTTTTGATGCACAATTCTTTTATGGTTTTTGCATATATAGGAATATCTTGTATGGCTTGGAGGAATGGAATCTTTATATACAAATTTTGTAATTCTCCCAAAATGTCGAAGTCTGGAGATTGTATAGGTCGAGATATGACTAATCGTTCTGGGAAAGGAGGAGAGGATGTACTTGCTTGTTTATTGTTTTGCTCTTTGTTTTCATCCTTCTGTTGTGGGGTTTGTTCTATTGGTAACTGATCTTCAATGCGAATTGTTTTGTCTCCCTCTATTTCTATTATTTGCCCAGATCTTAACTGAAGATCGTTGCACTCTCGCAGATCAGATTCAATTTCTGAGGATTCTATAATTTGAAGAGATTGAACTGGTCTATTATTTGGATTAGGATTGGGTTGGGCTGGGAGCTGCGGTCTCAGATTAGGCTGGGGGTTTTGTTGTAAGGCTGGCAGAGTCGGTTGAGGGAACGGAATTGATCCTGCTGGCTGATATGTCGATCTTGGCCAGCTTGTCTGCCAGGATGAGCTTTGCGAAGTGGAAGGGGTCCACTGTGGAGGATATGAATTATTCTGCCAATATGGTGGAGGATAAGGGTAGTTTGGCCAACCAAATTGGGACATCCAAGGATTCGGAGTAGGAAACATTTGAGGTGACCAATTTGAAAACGGGGGTTGAGACTGGTTTTGCCACATATTCTGTTGCTGAGTATTGAACTGCGGGGGTTGAAAAGAAGAGGAGGGGTCTGAAAACATACCTGATTGCCTAGGCTGCCATTGACGACGCTGGTTAATAAAATATGCTGATTCTGGCTCCTCTTCTGCTTCTTTGTATACTGCCTTCAAACCAGGAAGTGAAGGGCAGCTTTCGGTTAGGTGGTCCTTGGTACAGATAGCACATATTTGGACTGTATCCAGCGGGCATTCCTTGTGGCTGTGTTTCTTCCTGCATCGTGGGCAAAAAACTGCTAGATTCTGCTCCGCCTCGGCTTGCTTCTGTTTAGCCTGCACAATGTCAAGTTGTGTAGTTAATGTTCCCAGGATATCAGTTTTAAAATTTTCTAGCAAATTTCCAAGTTCCACCCGTGTTACTCCCTCTGTTGATGTTCTGTTATCTCTGGGGAAGCGATCATATTCCGCTGGTTTTATCCTCGTGCTGCCTCTTGAGCTCCTGATACACAGATCAATGATATCAGCAAAATTTTCCTGATAAATGTCTCCTTTCCCCATAATGTTTAACGTTTCGATCCATTGTTCTTTCATACCTCTAATTAATGCAGTTTTCAACACGTTATCAGGAAGAGGTAGCGATGCATAAGGGGATCTTTGCAAGTTATATTGGAAACATTCCACATATTCTTCTAGGGTTTCGTTTGGTCTGGCTGACATTTGAAAGATTTCATCTTTTAGTTCTCTCGACCTACAGTAATCTTGATATTTCTTTAAAAAGGCTTCTTTCATTTGATCCCAATTGTTAATAACCCCACCACCTAAGCCCATAAACCATCTTAACGCAGCCCCTTTTAATGTAGAGGGGAACAATTTCAGTTTCTGGGGATCGGTGGTGTAATCGTATCCTCTACATAATACATCAAATTCGAACAAGAATGCATCCTGATCTTCTGATGTAAGGCCATGAAATGTGGGAATATGCTGGAGAGGGATGGCTTTCATGGGCGCATTTGCTGCAGAATCTACTATCGGATATTGCAATGTGGAGGTCTGGGTGTTTGGCTGATTCTGCACCATGGGATCGAATATATGCTAGTAATCTTCAGGAATTTCCAAGAGAGTGTTCCTTGGTTGAGGAGGGGTAGTCTTAACAGGGATTGTCTTGACACCACTCCCTTGATCAGGGATGATAATGGCCCCAACTGTCTGCGGTGAATGAATTCCTTCAACAAGGATTTTTACAGCGCTTCCCTTGTCCGGGCTATTTAAAGGCTGGTTTAATTCAATAGGAGATCTAGGTTCCTCGATTTCCCCTGTTTCTCCTTCTCCTTCACAAAGGTTACTTTGGGTCCCTTCGTGCA
The DNA here is from genome assembly GCA_031772625.1 of Pinus tabuliformis. NCBI lineage: Eukaryota > Viridiplantae > Streptophyta > Pinopsida > Pinales > Pinaceae > Pinus > Pinus tabuliformis. The sequence goes on along the minus strand of CM062816.1, from coordinate 234,883,430 downwards.
ATGGTCCAGGAGTCAAATTTTCAATTTCTTGAAAATCCTGCTCCTCTGTTTGACTGTGCACTTCAGCAAAGGCTTCAGATGGTGATCCCGAGGCCTGAAGGGAACTAGTAGGCTGTTTAGAATTGACTTTCTTATAACCTACTGATGGCTGAGAGTCGGCTTTCTTATAGATTTCGTCTATGAAGGTCGTTCGTCCAAGGGTCACCGGCCCCTTGGCTTTGGATGGAGGCTTTTGATCTTTCTCTAACTTTTTCTGCTTAGTCATGCACTCCAATTAAACTGCTAAATCCTATTTAACCAATCAATTCTGCTAGGAAAGCGGACGGTGGAGCAGGGCTTTTACATGCTCCGTACACAGGTTCTTACCTTCCGTTTTTAAAATCCAACTCCCTCCTAGCAGGTTTGCGCACTACTCTATAAAGGACAAATGGCTATTACCCCTTCCCCGTCAATGGCGACAAAATGTAGAGCGATAACTAGGGTCTCTCACACCACCAATTATTCCACATTATTAAGTCAATCCGGGATCGTTTTGTTCTTTCAAGGAGTAACTCAATCCGAGGCTGTTTTGTCCAAGTAATGCTCGGTAGTATAGCGTTCTAATGATTTGAAAGGAAACAAACACTAAGCTGTAACTAAACCAACTTAAAAGATAAAATCACATAAAGTAGTTGATCAGTCAAGGGTACGGAAACAATAACCCTTCCCTTTAGAAACTGATAAAGAAAGAAAACCAAAGCATGGACTTATAGGTCTGGGAGCTAGGCAGCGTCTTGCTAGGCTCACGACAGCCTTAGGCCTGCTATCACACAAAAGCAATAAAGGCAGATTAGCGAAAGTAAAATGGAACAACAATTCTAAAATGGAACAGCAGTAATCAAATGGAACAACAGTAATTAAATGGAACAGCAAACTATCATAAACAGGAAACGTCAATCATATAAATTGGAACAGCAAACTCAAATGGAACAGCAAACTCAAATGGAACAGCAAACTCCGATGTATGTACACGTTCTAGACTACTGTAGCAATCCGAGAGTAATGTATGATGTGACTATGTTTCTAAACAAAGTGATATTATCTTCAAGCCTTTTATATGAATCCAATGATGATAACATTCAGACCAATATCTTGCTATAGAAATGGATGCAATTCGAATAGATTCACTTTGTGTAGTATAGAGACGTGGGTTAAAGAACTTATTCAGATTCAGATATTAATTAGGAAGCATAGTCTATCATATAAAAGATATATCGGATTACTGGAACAAGAGAAATAAGCAAACCACACAAATCACCGTATGATACAACAGCAAGTGACCGTCGGAGCTGGGCCCTTGGCTACCAATGGTACACTGCTTAAAGTTACTTCAGATGCAGAAACGAAGTGAACACCAAGTCCTTTATATTGATTGCATTAACAAAAGTATACAAAATCAGGTCTTAACAAAACTTAATGATCAAAGTTGTTCTGAAGCTTGTAATTACAACAACAGTTTTTTCCCCACGCTCGATGGCGTGGTACCTTTATAGAACAGAAATGACAGAGATATCTAGATACAAAAGATAAGCTAAAGCAGCGATCCCTCAGGATCGAAGATCCTGAGGGATTCACTAATCGTTCAGTTCTTCTCTTTCCTTTCTTGCGTTCTCCGTCTCGGTATCCTGCGTTCTTTTCCTGGACTATTCGGCTCTAATTTTACTTGATCTTGTCCACATCCGGTTCCCTGTCGACGGGACAACAGTTACTTTCCCTTCGCTTCTTGTTTTTACTCGATGATTCCCTGTTTCCGCGTCCTTCTGCATAGAAAACATCAATTATTAGTGATTGAGCTTCGTTTGTCCATTTTCACACAATTTATCAAAACCCTTATATTCTTTAGACTCATAATGCAGAAAAGGTTAGAAATATTATTGAAAAACCACTAGACTGCTTGTCAAAAAGCATACCTTCCAAGTGATCCACACGTTTCTCAAGCAACTCCTACACCTGCTTCTTGATTTCAACATTCACTAAAGCAGAAAACCTGTACATCCCAATGTTAAGCAACAGAACATCTTGCTACAACATAATATCATGTACTATTCCCTTTTTGGGTGGCAGACCTTTAGGTTCTTGAAACAAGACATCATACTCTGAAACAACCTTTTCTATATCAGTTTTTTTTTTCAGCATTATAGCCCTCAAATACATTGGTTTTATCAGGTTTCATTTCCTTTACAATCATCAGTAAGAATTGTTTGCATGAATTTATCATTCTTTTCATCTATCTTGAGTTTATGAGAGTGTAATTATTCTTTATCTTATGGGCTCTTACAAAGTATTCGATTCCATCTTTAACAAGTAGATACTTGTTCTCAGCTCTATAGAAAATATCCTTTCTATCATACAAGTAAGGACTTCCTAAGGCAATTCCACATATATCCAAAGGAATTATGTCTAACTCAACCTCATCTACAAATGCTGACCCAAATGAAAACTTGAGTTTGCACTGTCTAGTCACTTGTAGTTGTGCTTTATCATTCAACCATCCTAATGGGTATGGTTTCGTGTGAGGTGTAGTTGCTAATCCCAATTTACTTACAGTTGCTTCATAAATTAGATTTACTTGTGAGCCACTATCAAACAAAGTATCAATCTTTTGATTTTTGGAAATAACTTGAATATGGAAAAGCTCATGTCTTTTTCTCTCATTTTCTTCATCAATAATAGATTGAGTAGAATTAATAGTAGATGGTTGCCATAGTTGTTTCATCTCCCGAGTCTGACCCCAATCTTTCTGAATAGTTGCAGTAGTCTTCTTCTTCTTTCCCTCAGACTTCTTAGGTCTCAGCTCTGGATGTAGAATCCAACAATGCTCATCATCATGCCCCTCCTTTTTACAATGAGTGCATGAAGCTTTGGCTTTCTGTGTAGTATTAGCCTTTCTTTCTTTCCACTTCTGCTTTCTTTCCTCCTTGATCTTGCTTACAGTGGGTTGGGATGGTCCCCCAACTTCTGGATTTCCATTCTTTCCTCTAGCTTCTAGAGGAGTAGCTTGTACAGATACCTCATCTATACTAGTGGGATTAGACATGAGGATGGTATGCCTCATGTAGCTGTGTAGACCACCAATGTACCTCAAAAGAGTCTCTGGTGAGTCTAGTGAGATACACAACATCAATGCTTTCTTTCTGAATTCTTGAGTATACCCTTGCACACATTTCCCTTTCAATTATCGAAGAGTTTGCCAACTCATCATGGCTTGTTGCATGTAGGCCAATGAATAGAACTGCTTTTTGATTGTAGCAACAAATTCACTCCAGACAGAGATGGTCTTACCGTGTCTTTTCATATTAGCTTGGGTGCTACCTCCTCACCAAACCAAGGCAGTGCCCCCTAGGCATAGTCTTGCCAGCTGAATCTTACTCTTGTCTGTGTCTATGTTCTGTACCCTACAATACACATCAATTTGTCTAATCCAATTGTCCAACTTTTCAACATTTAGCTCTCCATCATATATAGGTAAATCAAATTTAACATCTAGCTTAATCAAAGATGCTTTCTTATTATGCACATGGCTATTAGGAGGTGTGAGAAAGCTTTCCTCTTTCCCCTTTCCTTTGGAGTGGTCATGGAAGTGAGACTCATCTTCTTTATTTTGTTTAGAACCTGATGAATCTTCCACCTTATGCTTTCTAAAGTCTCCGTACGTTTCTTCTACCATAGACTTTATAGCTAGGAAACTCTCCATGAATTGAGGGTCTGGCCCCACAGAACCTTCCTCTGACATTGTCTTCCGAGGATAGACTCTCCCTATTTCAGGATTATTTTCCACCAACTCTCCTTGTCCTAATTTGAGCTTTGATCTAGTGAGCATTCACAGCTAAACCAACACAAGCTTGTCTAACCATACAGCCTAAAGCTCTGATACCGCTTGATATGATATTCACCTTATGAGTGACATCAGTTAAAGATTCATTGTTTAAAGGTATTATACACTCATGTGCTACTTTGTGTTCTATGTTATTTAAGCAACCAATTGATTAGATTGCCAATACACAGATAATAAAATGGAAAGGTAATAGAGAAATATAGTAAGAAAACATAAAGACACAAGAAATTAATAAGGAGTTCACCCTATTCTCCAAGGCTACATCTCCCTTTCACTGGTGGCCTTATTTTCTTATGCCTTTAAGCAGAGAATTACAATACAGGGACTCAATATGAGTTCTCCTGAAGTAGATTTTTCTTGGTAGGGTGGTTCTTGGATTCCCCAAGCCACTGGAGTGCACAGACTCTTCTTCTTCCTACCAGCTCTGTCATCTTCTGGTCTACAGTGGAAAGAGCCAAATGTGCTGCTCAGTTCGAACAGATTCCTCTATGGGATGACTTTAATCTCTCAAGCTCTCTAGAGCTCGATGTTGCCTCCTGTCAGCTTGGCCCTCTGTCCTTTTTCTGCTTTGCTTTACTATCTTCTTTCTCTGTTTACTATCTCTCAGTATTCAGTCCTCCACTCGGGGTTCATTGTTCCACTTCTTCATCTCTCGACTTCGACTTAACTGTCTAACTATGTATTCTGTCCCTATTCACAGCTTTTAGCCATTCATCCCAATGGCTGTTTGGTTCCCCTTCTGCCTCTGTCGATTCACCTTGTGCAGTTGCACTTGGAGTTCCCTGTTCGGCGTCATCATCAACGCTCAGGGAGTGGCCACATGTCCTCCTCTAAATGGCACCAACGAGCTTTGTCGGTTCATTTCTTCAGTTACATCGTGGATGAAGTCTTTCCTCCACTGTGGCGGTAAAACAAACTCCAAATATTTCTAAAACACGGCGTATTCCCTTGTCGATTCCGCTTCCTCCATCAGGCGCGGTCTTAGCTGTTAGATCTAGGAACCCAGATCCAAATCCATACGCATGTTTCACGCAGTTGACTTGCTCGACCTTTAGCACATCATCAACAATAGTTTTCTCTCACCTCTGCATGCCGCATGTCGATCGATGAATGGAATCACTCTACTCTCATCCAATACCTCTTATCTTTTGAGGGTGCCCTGATCAATACCACTGGTTTCTAGAGCGTGAGTCCTGCCTTTCTACTTTCCATGCTTTTTCCTTTCTGCCTATGGTTCTCCAGCTTCCCATGCATTTGTGTGCTTAGGCTTCCTCCTTCACGGCCCTGTTCGCCCAGCGATGCGTGATTAGCGCTAAGCGTGCATCAAAAATCACCTTATTTTCCCAATTTAGGGCTCCCAGGGGTACTTTGACCTCCTGCACAGTCTCCATGGGCCTTGGTTAGCGCGCTTTGACCAAGGTCCTCATCGTTCCATGCTGGTTGCCATTGCCACTAGTTTACGGGTGTTTCTGATCATTGTTTTGGATTTCTTTAGAGATTTTTTCGGCCTTGATACAGTCATGGTTCTTTGACAGTCTTCTATGGATCCAATTCGAATCATTTTACCATTCTTTTTGAGATCTGCTTGTGTCTTGCCTTCCCACCATACAAGTGCAGTTCCTCCAATTCAAAGGCTAGCAAACTAGATCTTCTTCCTTTCTAAAGCAACTTTCTGCACCCTGAAATAAACTCCAATTTTTCTTATCCAATTATCAAGCTTTTCAGTGTTAATTTCTCCATCATATATTAGCAAATCAAGTTTTACATCTAATTTGATCAAAGAGGATTTCTTCTTCTTCTTATTAGAATAACTATATAGAGGAAGATTATGATGATGACGATGATGGTGATGATGGAGGAGATCGTGGAGGAAGCATTTCTCCCTTTCCCTTATCTTATTGATGTTTAGGTGATGAAGTGCCTTCTTCTTTGGTCTTCTCAAACTCACGATACATCTCTTCCACCATTGCATGTATTGTCATGAAACTATCCAGAAATTGAGATTCTGATTTGAGAGGGGTTTCATCCATCATCCTTCTTTGTGAAAAGACCCTTCCAATCTCTAGATTCACCTCAACAAGTTCACCTTCACGTCGTTTGAGCTCTAACCTAGTAAGCATTCAAATCTTCACTCAATCTTGTCATACCTTAAAAACCTTGCTGCTCTGATACCACTTGATTCGTTAATGAAAAAGGTATTATAGACTTTATGTGAAGTTTGCTTATGTTACTTAGTGCAATGGATCAAAAAGATTTCAAATAACATAAACACATAAGAAAGTTGAAACATCAACATATGCATCAACATAACAACAAATTGATAACAGAGTTCACTAGAATTTTTGGCTACCTGTCTGGGTCCTTGGCTTCCAATGTGATGACTTTATTAGTCTTCAAAATGCTTTTACAGACATGAGCTCAAAAAGAGAGACTCAAATGATAAAAGGGATCTCACCATTGCATTTAGCTCGAAATTTCCAGTCAAACAAGTATAAACTTGCCCAAATTTGGCCTGTGTGCCATCCAGACCCCATGGAATGTGCAAAACCACCTCTGCCTTCCGCAAAATGACTTTTCGCTAACAGAAACCTCCCTCTGTGCTCTGGGAACCACCTTGGTATGAGTGACCTGGATTTGGTGTTTTCGCCTCTGCAATAGATTAACAAAAGTTTGGTTCGGCTCTATTTCAAGTGTAAACATATGGTATGTTGGTTAGCCCTAAGGTGTGAAGGCGTTGGTATATAATTTTGGAGGTGGGTGGGTCGAAACCCTTGCTCGACACTCTAGCATTTTGATATGGATTGACATTCATATATAACAACATATATCCACATGAAACTTTGGTGGCATATATCTTTGCGCTCTGTTGGCTTATGCATTGAACATATGGTTATATATACCATATATGGCTGTGTGTTGCGGTGGATGTGGGATACGTCTTGAAACAAAATAAGGGGTCCAACAGCCGTGGGGTTGACCTTGGCTGTCAACCTTTTTTTTTTTGGTGGCTCTTAATCCAAAACCATAACTACAACATCATTAAAAATCCTAACAAGATTTACCGTAGCCCATTCGGTGCAGCCCCTCCAGTGAAAACTTAGTCTTCCTAGACGTCAAGGGTTTCATCCTCCCTGATCCCCAAAATTTTGGAAAATAGGTGATATTGGGAAAATCTAGGGTGCCATGTGTTAGCACCAAATTTGCCCATATCAACCAATCACAATCTACCACGTCACCTTCTCTGCTGACACCGTCCAGGACCCGTGGCTCATTCCTGGGTTGGCACGTGTCCTTGCTAATGTAGGCTTTAACTTGGTTGACCATTGAACTTTGACTTTTTGTCATTTGGCCTAATTTTCCCAAAATCTTTGACTAGTCATAACTTCTTCATCCGAACTCAGATTTACGCGTTGTTCACACCATTGGAATCATATGGACGAGTACTTCAAATTGATCCTACTTTAAACTATATTTGAAGACTTTGATCTAGAGGAAAAAATGAATCCATTTTGGATCAGGAAGGCCATTCAATACCCCCATTTATGACATAACCTCCTTCATCTTCCTATAAATTGAACACTTATCGAAGTGATCAAGGGGATAGACTATGTTGAATTGTAGGGAGATAATATTGCTATGAGAATTGACTTTGAGACAAGTATTGTTATGCTACAATTTTGTCATGCTTTTGATGGGATGTGGATGGGATCCAAGCTAGAGGAGTGACTTCAAATCAGACATGATGGTTGTAATTCCTTCTTCTATTCAATAAAGTATTTGAACCCTTTTCCCATATGCTTATCTTGTTACATGATGCTTATATGTGTGAATGTACCTGATTCCATTTACTTGTATTCAATATATCTTTTTCTTTGATCGGTTCATTGTCGTCTGTTGATGTTTACAGGTACTTCTCAAGCATGTTAAGTATGGGAAGGAGTGATGGGATCAATACAAAGGAGACAAGAGGAAAGCAGAACTACAAGTAGGTCTTCTCATCTTCTTTGTCTTATCTATTGCTTATAGGAAAAGGGTAAAGTGCTTTAAACTGTTGTTCTAGATATGGCTACTTATCTAGGGAATTATTATTTATCCGTAGATACCAAATTCTCCAAACCAAATTGACGACCATACTAGTGAACAAAACAAAGAGTCAGTGCAGGCTTGGTTAGGGGACAATGCTCTGCAGAGAACCCTTGAGTGAGAGATAGTGCTCTGCAACAGCGTAGTTAGGCACTATTTGACTTCTGTTGTTCCACCTTAGGGAAAATGTTCACCTTTGGATTAGGTTTTATCTCCAAATTTCCTACTGTTTATGCTTACTGGAAAATCAATGATTTGGTATCTTTGAAATCAATTTATATTTCCTCTTTCTAGCCCTTCTTTGGCTTGATTAATTAGTGTTTCTTAAATGATTTATTTATCATTATAATTTGATAGTCAAAGTTATATTATAGTCGATTAATATTTGTTCAAAACAAAGTGTTGTAAAAGTATTATTTTCCTTCAAAACGGAATTCTTGTAAAGTCTTTGTTCTTGTTAAATATTGATTGATTGTATGTGCATTCGTTTCCTTTTGTTCATATTCACATTAAGGAATTTGAAAACAAATACATACATTTTGCATTGAAAAAGTTTGTGTGTGCTCATAGGAATAGTTTAGGGAAATTCCATTAGATTGTGCTCATTTCTCTTTGATCGAGAGAAATTTGATTTCTCTATCTCTATTAGCTAAGGTTTTCATTGTTAAATTGAATGGAAAGAATTTATATAATAATCGTTGCATTCCTAGGAATTTCAGAATATATCATGTGGTGAACTTGAAAGGAAAATTCCTAAGCAAGATCAACTTAAAATTAACATCAATTTACCTAATGGAGCATTGTCACTTAACGAAAAGCATTTAGAGCTCTAGGCTAGAGACGTGTTTCGACGTCGTAAAATATAGCAATTGCCACTAAGTTGTCTGTAATACATCCTGAGTGTGATACCTCATTCCACGTACATGATTATATCGTATCTCATCCATGTACCTTCGGGTATATAGGGCGGTGCTACAGTACGTAAAGTATATGGGAATTCTCTCACTATGTGGTTTTGTGTTAGACAACGCTAATACATATTGGGCCTCCACGTACTTTCGAGTATATATGGGAGGACAACACTAGGTTACTATTCATCCTTAGGTAATTGAGTCGGATACCTTGTACACTATGACACACCAAACATAGCATTCGGGGAGATTTCATGTTCGTACTTCTCGGTTCGTCGGGAGGTATTCTACAGTTCACAGTTGCTTGGTAAACTTTTTTCCTAGATTATCCCTCTTTTGTTTTTTTATGTTACATTGCTTAAAATCAAGTTAATTGACTATGGATAACATGCTCCATGGTCACTCCTTAGTTGGTATTAGGTTGAGACATATGGCAACAAATTCAGAGTCCACCGATCAAGGAATTCCTTTTGATGGGAATCCTAGTGATTTTCCTCCTTTTGGAAATATTGGTGCTCCATATATCGCTAGATTGTCCCTTCCCAGATTTACCATTGGCTTGCTAGTATGGTTTTTTTCAACCTCCTTGGTTCAAAATGCCATGATTTCTCTGCAATCAAGTACACCTCCAACTGGACAAAATCAACCTCTAGTTGATCCTCAAGTTGACCCTTTTCCTTCTTCCTCAGTTGTTTCTTCCTCCCCTTCTTCCTCTTCACCTGGTGAAAGTATTGGTACTAGTAACCAGTTGGCTAAGAAAAAGAAGAAAGGGAAGAAGAAGAAGAAGAAGAAGAAGAAGGAAATTTAGCAGAGCGGTAACCATGAAACCATTGCTTTGAATGCAACATTTGATCAACAACCATCCATCAAGCCTCACAAATTTTGATATCCATGCAAACTTTGTATGGGAGACCATCTTCTTTGAAATTTTCTTGTTATTTCTCAGATCTTAGGGGAATGGTCTTCTCATTCACATCGTCCTTTGTCATCAACATCTGGAGATCATGCTGGTGACACACCATCAATTAGAGGTAGTAAATTTCATGGAAAGAAGGGTAAAGTTAAGCTTCCTTGTATTTTATGTGAAGGGAATCACACAATTCACCTTTGTCCTTATCTAGATGAAGCCAAAAAAGTGTTGGATAATCATCCTGCTTGACCACAGTGACTTCCATCTGGTTACAGGAGACTCTTCCTCAATCCTTCACTAGTTGATGAATTGACTGACTCAACTCAACCATAAGTCAAACCCACTCTCTCTGAAAGTGAATCCTATTAGTCTATACCCGACCCAAATCAATAGGTGAAGGTAACAATTAACTTGATTTCAACTTCAGTTAATTGCACCTTTCCCAAAGAGAGTAAATATGATACCACTGAGGTTCTTTTCATTTCTTCATATTTCAATGAGCTTAGAGGCAACCCTCTTGTTCCATCAAGACAGGGGAAAAATCCTCCCGCTCTTGTAACTCAAAGGGTTAATTCTCCTATTTTTATGGTACCCCATCCAAGTAGTCTGGTCACTTCCTTTGATTGGCATTGATTGGCAGGATTCTGTCTTCCTTCTTATGTGCCTATCTAGAGCATAGTACAGGTTTGTAATATGATTGTATATGGAACTATTATAGATGAAGGTGAATCTATGAGTATCCTTTCCTCCACCACTTGGCAAGTGCTCGGTTAGCTGCCACTTGTGCCTGTTACCCTGAATCTGTTGGCTTTTAATAGAGGAACTAGTCAACCATTAGGGGATCCTTCCTTAGTTACCTATTACTTTGGGAGGAAAAATTGCTTATTTGAATGTAATGGTAGTCCCAGGCCCTTTATATTACAATATACCTATGGGGCGTGACTATGTTTATGACATGGGAGCCATTGTTTCAACACTCTTTCAAGTGAGTTGTTTCCCACATGAAGGCAGAATTGTCATTGTTGACCATCTTTCATTTCCTAGTCCAAATATGGCTTTTAGTCAGTCATATTTCCTAAATGGTCCTTTTGTATCCATGGTATCATCCCCGCCACAGGTTAATTATGTGGAAACTTGTCCCATGCCTACATCAACTGATGATCAATTCAATGGTGTTGTACATTATGTACTGGGGTCATTAGAACCACATCTCTCTTATGGATTCCTTCCTATGGATCCCATCTAGAGCATTGTTCTCCCGTCTGATGAGAACCTCTTAGAAGTCATGAATTCTTATGAGTCGTGATTGAGGAAAATGAGGATAGTTATTTTACTCTGTCAACCTCATTAAAAAATCAAACAACTCACATGAGGATAGTTCTTTGTCTTGTGCTAACCTCGTTAAAAAATGAAACCAAGGATATGAGGATAATTCCTTATTTTGTGTCAACCTCATTAAAAAATGAAACCAAGGATATGAGGATAGTTCTTGGTTTTATGTCACCCTTGTTAAAAAATGAACAAAGGGTATGAGCATAGTTCCTTGTCTTGTGTCAAGCTCGTTAAAAAATGAAACAAGAAGTATGAGCATAGTTCCTTGAATTGTGTCAATCTCGTCAAAAAATGAAATAAGGAATCTGAGCATAGTTCCTTGTCTTGTGTCAAGCTCATTAAAAAGTGAAACAAGGTCCCCTGGAGAAAAGTTCCAAGTCGAGTCTTTGATTACATCTCGTAAAATCCCAGTCGAGTATTTCACTTGATCTAGTAAATGAACCTTCATTCCATCCACATGATAGCCATGAGTTGTCTACTTAGGTGAATGTAATGAAGCTTCAGGGGCATGCCCCTAAAATCGAGTCATCATGCTGAGGGCATGTAAACCAATCTCAAGCATAGTTTTTCATGATTCAAGCTTGTGTAAAAATGAACTGAATTCAAGCATAGTTATTTTTTTCAAGCTTGTGTAAAAATGAAATTCAATTCAAGCATAGTTCTTCATTTCAAGCTTGTCTAAAAGTGAAACTGAATCCAAGCATACCTTTTCATTTCAAACTTGTGTAAACATGAAAATGAATCCAAGCATAGTTCCCTATGGTTCAAGATTGTGTAAAAATGAACCCATCTCCATTTTAACCCTTTTGATTGCAATTCTATCAGCCTCTTCCGTCAGATGAGCCTTGGTTTTTTCTCCTTCCATTGTCACTATCTGCTTAGATGATCATACACTTTCACTTGGTTGTTTTACCCTTTTTGAGGAACAATTGCAATGAGTGGCCTTATTAGCTAGCCTCTTCACATCAATCAACATGTTTTGAGAAGTTCCAACATCACCAGAACCAGTCGCTACCCTAGACACCACTCACTCAAAATGGAGTCATGGTACCCCCTCCAAGTAGTCTGGTCACTTCCTTTGATTGGCATTGATTGGCAGGATTCTGTCTTCCTTCTTATGTGCCTATCTAGAGCATAATACAGGTTTGTAATATGATTGTATATGGGACTATTATAGATGAAGGTGAATCTATGAGTATCCTTTCCTCCACCACTTGGCAAGTGCTCGGTTCGCTGCCACTTGTGCATGTTACCCTGAATCTGTTGGCTTTTAACAGAGGAACTAGTCAACCATTAGGGGATCCTTCCTAAGTTACCTATTACTTTGGGAGGAAAAATTGCTTATTTGAATGTAATGGTAGTCCCAGGCCCTTTATATTACAATATACTTATGGGGCGTGACTATGTTTATGACATGGGAGACATTGTTTCAACACTCTTTCAAGAGAGTTGTTTCCCACATGAAGGCATAATTGTCACTGTTGACCATCTTTCATTTCCTAGTCCAAATATGGCTTTTAGTCAGTCATATTTCCTAAATGGTCCTTTTGTATCAATGGTATCATCCCCGCCACAGGTTAATTATGTGGAAACTTGTTCCATGCCTACATCAACTGATGATCAATTCAATGGTGTTGTACATTATGTACTGGGGTCATTAGAACCACATCTCTCTTATGGATTCCTTCCTATGGATCCCATCTAGAGCATTGTTCTCCCATCTGATGAGAAACTCTTAGAAGTCATGAATTCTTATGAGTCATGATTGAGGAAAATGAGGATAGTTATTTTACTGTGTCAACCTCATTAAAAAATCAAACAACTCACATGAGGATAGTTCTTTGTCTTGTGCTAACCTCGTTAAAAAATGAAACCAAGGATATGAGGATAATTCCTTATTTTGTGTCAACCTCATTAAAAAATGAAACCAAGGATATGAGGATAGTTCTTGGTTTTATGTCACCCTTGTTAAAAAATGAACAAAGGGTATGAGCATAGTTCCTTGTCTTGTGTCAAGATTGTTAAAAAATGAAACAAGAAGTATGAGCATAGTTCCTTGAATTGTGTCAATATCGTCAAAAAATGAAATAAGGAATCTGAGCATTGTTCCTTGTCTTGTGTCAAGCTCATTAAAAAGTGAAACAAGGTCCCCTGGAGAAAAGTTCCAAGTCGAGTCTTTGATTACATCTCGTAAAATCCCAGTCGAGTATTTCACTTGATCTAGTAAATGAACCTTCATTCCATCCACATGATAGCCATGAATTGTCTACTTAGGTGAATGTAATGAAGCTTCGGGGGCATTCCCCTAAAATCGAGTCATCATGCTGGGGGCATGTAAACCAATCTCAAGCATAGTTTTTCATGATTCAAGCTTGTGTAAAAATGAATTGAATTCAAGCATAGTTATTTTTTTCAAGCTTGTGTAAAAATGAAATTCAATTCAAGCATAGTTCTTCATTTCAAGCTTGTCTAAAAGTGAAACTGAATCCAAGCATACCTTTTCATTTCAAACTTGTGTAAACATGAAAATGAATCCAAGCATAGTTCCCTATGGTTCAAGATTGTGTAAAAATGAACCCATCTCCATTTTAACCCTTTTGATTGCAATTCTATCAGCCTCTTCCGTCAGATGAGCCTTGGTTTTTTCTCCTTCCATCGTCACTATCTGCTTGGATGATCATACACTTTCACTTGGTTGTTTTACCATTTTTGAGGAACAACTGCAATGAGTGGCCTTATTAGCTAGCCTCTTCACATCAATCAACATGTTTTGAGAAGTTCCAACATCACCAGAACCAGTCGCTACCCTAGACACCACTCACTCAAAATGGAGTCCTCTTTAAGCTCTTTTCAAACTCTCTAAATATGAAAATATTATCGAGTGGTTTTCTTTTTCATCCCGTTAATAGATTCGAAATGGAATCTACTTAGCATAAGTTTAACCCTTTAATGGGCTGAGATAGATTATTTATGTAAAAGGAATACATTCACTGAATATGGTCAATAGGTTCTCTGTCATATTGTTTTACACTTTTTCAGGATTGAGAGACAAATCTAAGAAAAATAACTTGTGGAGTTTTCTTTTCGTCCCTTTTCAAAGTCTCTATACATGAAAAGGACCTAGTTATCTTTGTCGTTAAACTCGTTAAAACATCAAATACCGAAAAACTTGTCGATCATGACATGACCAAGTTTCACCTTTGATAGAATCATTAAAACATGACATAGTGATGGATTCACCCGAAGGGTGGAATTATACAACAAGCATATGTTATCCTCATAAACTTTGATAAAAAATACAGAGGTATTGGTCAACAATGACTCAGGAAAATGGGAAAAAGGGGAAAATCACTTTATGGTAGCAGGTCGCTCTTGAACATGACACTTTCACTTCATCACCGTGACAACTTGGGTTGGGTTATCAACTTGATGGTTATCAACCTTTAGTATGTCATACCATCCATCACTTTTTTTTGGGTCAATGCTACCAATTCATTTCAGTGTCACCAACATGTTCAAGAGGAGTCATCCAGTTTAAATTCATCCTTTGCAATACCATAAGCCTTCATTTTCATGGCCACAATTCCAGAACCTTGCGTTGTGAGTCAAATTTTGTCTTCAAAACCATTACACTTGTTTCGTGTCATTTATGTGGGATACATCAAAGCCCTCCTATGATGATTCACTTCTTGTCGACATCAACACATTATCCAATAAGTTGAATTAGAAACACCCTTACAGTACCTTGAAGCTTACATACATCAATGGCATGTTTCTCACTTTTGGCGATAGGTTGACATCATTGGCCTTCGACCGAAAGACTTTGTATGGCGTTCAACATCAAAACATCTATTCACATGATGAAAAATGTATTGTAGTACCTTGAGGATCATTATCATTATCGATGATTTCTCTCGCGTCTCTTAACAACTTACATCATCGGCTGATAATCAGACGATGTCTTCCCATGTTTGACTTCTGATCACATATTCACATGGTTAGACTCATACTTGAGTGAACGACTGAAAGTGATAGAAGACCCTAGATCTAGTTTCATCCATCCAGGTTGTGATTTTAGGATTACTAAATCATATGTACAAAGGCTTTACATTGATGTTCATTATGATCATGGGTCTATATCTATAGACAACTATCTATGTACATGTAATGAAAGATTATATGTTGAGCATGGGTATGCCTTCCCTACAAATTCATGAAAAAAATCAAAAATCATGATATATGTATTGTAATTGATGTAGGTCACCTTCCACTTCGAAACATCCTCATCACATCGTAAAGCATTTCATTCGACATTAACATTTTATTGACTTCATGCTTTCAGGGGCAGCTGTTATAGATCCAATTGGGCACATCACTCCCATTATCAAGATCAGTGTTTTAGGGCTCATCAAACCCTAATTTCAGTTGCTACATTCCCTAAAAAAGTCACCCTTTTGAATGCCTCCTTCCCAGACAGTTTCATGACTTGAAGACATCCTAAAATGACCTCTAACGGGACCAACACAGGTAGGCCCATGTAAGGGTGTGTTGCAAAGTAGTTGAGTCCATGCTAGGGTGCTCTGTAGAGCACTCAGGCCCTCTTTCACCTATG
This sequence comes from Pinus tabuliformis, assembly GCA_031772625.1. Lineage (NCBI taxonomy): Eukaryota > Viridiplantae > Streptophyta > Pinopsida > Pinales > Pinaceae > Pinus > Pinus tabuliformis. Next base: position 234,867,708 of record CM062816.1, on the reverse strand, counting down.
CTGGGCAAGATTGAGAAAAATTCACGTAGGGTTTGGGGAAGATTCTTATCTCTTAGAGTCATCTAGAAGTTTCCCTCACTTAACAACTCCTATGAGCTCGAAAATGGATGAGGAATGAGTTAAGATGCATCCTATCCTCTCATCCCTTCTTCCATGGAACTAATTCTAAGTATGGGAGGCCATTCAATACCCCCATTTACGACATAACCTCCCTCATCTTCCTATGAGAATTGACTTTGAGAAAATTATTGTTATGCTACAAGTTTGTCATGCTTTTGATGTGATGTGGATGGGATCCAAGCTGGAGGAGTGTCTTTGAATCAGACTTGATCATTGTGATTCCTTCTTCTATTCAATAAAGTATTTGAACCTCTTTCCCATATACTTAACTTGTTATATGATGATTATATTTGTGAATATATCTGATTCCATTTACTTGTATTCAATAGGTGTTTTGCTTTGATTGGTTCTTTGTCTTTTGTTGATGTTTATGAGTACTTATCAAGTGTGTTAAGTACGGGAAGGAGTGACAGGATCGATACAAACAAGACAAGAGGAAAGTGGAACTACAAGTAGGTCTTCTCATCTTATTTGCCTCATCTATTTCTTATAGGAAAAGGTTAAAGTGCTTTAAACTGTTGTTCTAGATATGGCTACTTATCTAGGGAATTAGTATTTATCCGTAGACACCAAATTATTCAAAACACAAATGATCCAGGAGAAGTATGTGCTACACTGTATGATCAATTTCCTTTCTCGTGGTCACAGATGTGTTGGAAGTTTCCCTATCGCCAAGTAATTTGCCACATAAACATACCAAAATGTCTTTATTATTACTTTGAATAGGTGTTCGTCCAGAAATTGATCATCTACTGACTAATAGTCATCTACCTTAGGTACTCGAGATATGAAAACTACCACAAAAATTTCTTTTCCTGGTCGATCCTTAATGCTGATATGAATTTCTTGCAATAACAATAACCATCAAGTCACCTAACCAATAGTAATGGGTTTATTAGCTAAATATAGAATACCAGAGTGATTAGTGTACATAAAAATTGGGTAGCCTGTTATATCATGTCGTAATTTATTGATAGCATGTATAACAGATAAAAAATATTTTTTTGTTATTGTATAGTTTAATTTGGCAAGAGTGAGGTTTTGTTGATATAATTGATAGCGTAAGGCTTCTTGTCTTCCTCTTGTCTAAGAAAAATGCCTATGGATTTTTCTGATGCATCCATGGAAAGGTAGCTCCCAGTTTTGTCTTCTTAACACTTCCGTTGTCAAAATGAGTTTCTTGAGATCTGCGAATGCAACATCACAATTGTTAGACCATTCAAATTTGACATTGGCTATTAAGGTATATAAAGGTGTAGTAATCTTTGAAAAGTTTTCTATAAATCTCCAATAGTGCCCTGCATAACCGAGAAAAATTTGTACCTCAGTTTATGTGTTGAGTGTAGGTAACTTAAGGATTACCTCAACTTTAGTTGAGTCCACCTCAATCCCTACAGTAGAAATATAGTTCCCTAAAACAACACCTTCAGTCATCATCATATGACAATTTTCATTGCTTAAACATAATTTGGTAGCAATACATCGTTCAAGGAATTTTTCTTATTTTTTCATAGCTTGATCAAATTCATCCCCAAATGGGGTGAAATCATCCATATACAACTTGATTCTTTCATTGATTAGGTCAGAGAAAATAGTTAAGGTTGCTATTTGGAACGTCATTGGAGCATTGCATAGTCCAAAGGGTAAAAACATGTATGTGAATGTACCCCATGGGTAGATAAAAGTGGTTTTATCTTGATCTTCCTTAGGAATGTGAATGTCATTGTCACCAGTGAAACCATCCAGAAAACAAAAGAATTTCTTCCCAGCTAAAGCATGAAGGACTTGATCTATGAAAGGAAGGGGAAAATGGTCTTTTTGGGTGGCTTTATTGAGTTCCCTATAATCTACACAAATTCTCCATTTTCCATTTTTTTAGGGATGACTACTAACAGGGAAACCCACTTGCTATCTGAAATTGGGTATATGAAGTTTTCATCTAGAAATTTATGCAAAGTTTCACAATATCCCTGAGGTGCATATTCAATCCCCTCTAGGGCTGCCAGATAGGATGGGCATATTTTTCAATATATATATGATGTGCACACAACCGCGGTTCAAGACCTTTCATTACTGAATAGTCCTAGGAAAAAGCCTTCTTGTACTTACAGAGAACCTAAACTAATTTCCGTCGTTGATGTTTATCCATATCAACATTAATATTAAGGGTCATAATGTTGTCAATTCAACATCCTATATATCCATCTGTCATTGCTAACCATGGTCTTCCCAATATTAACGGATGTCCATCTAGTCTACTTCTCGGGTTGATGACTAGGAAGTCTACAAGATATTCCCAGGAGTCTATAGAGACTGTAATGTCTTCCAAAGTTCCTTCCTGCTTGACCATTGACCTATTAGCTAACTCTAGCAAGGTTGAGGTTGGTTTTAAAGTTGTAATACCCAAGACATTACAAGTTTCGTAGGTGAGAAGGTTAATAACTACTCCAAAGTCTACCAATGTGTTTGGAAAAGTGGAGCTTTGTATTTGGATGGTCACAACCAGACTTATTGGGTCTTCATATTTAACAGGAACTTGTTTTCCTAAAATAAGGTCAGATTATGTTCCTACATTGTGAACATTGGGTGGATATTTCAGTTTTCTCCTAGTATTTTTCCAACATAATTCCTTGATAATTTTGGCATAAATCAAGATATCTCATATAGGCTGCAGGAGTGGAATTTCTATACACATATTTTTCAACTCCCCTACAATATCAAACTCAGGGTCGATGGCTGGTATAGTTATCATGAGTCTTTTAGGGAATGGAGCGGAAGTAGTTGTGATTTTCTTAGATTCTTATTGCTCGAATGTGCTTCATATTGGTTCTATTTTTGAAATAACCACAGTCAAATGATTTATCGTAATTTTCTTTTCTTTTTTGTTTTCTTGTTCTTGATCATTCTGATTTTCTTCAAGAGAAATAATGCTTCCATATCTTTGTCAGAGCTCATTACATCCTAACGAATTTATTTCATAGACCAGATTCTCAATGAGTTGCACCTATTGGACAGGTTTATTATTGGGGTTAGGATTTGGCTGAGCCAAAAGTTGAGGATGCACCAGAGTTTGAGGATTAGGAGGCAACTTAAATGGATCCTGTAGTGTGGGTTGAGGTTGAGGGATCATTCCTATGGGCGGATTTACCAATCGCATAGGCTGCTGCAAAGTTTGAGCCCATATTGGATTATGTGCAGGCTTATTGTACCATTGTGAGGGATAGTAATTGGTATCTAGATTTTGCCATAATGTGGTAGGATATTACAAGTTTTTCCATCTTCGTCCAACAAAGGATTGATTTGGCTATGGTGATGTAGGATATGATTTGGATTTCCAAGTGGGATTGAAGGGTGATTGTCCCTGCCATGCATTTCCAATATTTCGTTGTGGAATATATTGCCTGGAATAAAATAAGGACGGATCTTGCATCATACCAGTATGGCGTGATTACCATGGTTGATGTTGAGTCATCAAGTATGCAGGTTCTATTTCATGCTCGACTTCTTTAAATATAACTTTTAACCCTGGAAGTGACAAACATTTTTCTTTCAAATGTTCCTAAGTGAAAATAACACAGGTCCGAACCATGTCCAACGGGCATTCCCTTTCAATTTGATTGTTTAGGAAATGTTGATAGAATATGGCCAATGCTCGATCTTCCTCAGCTTGCTTCTGTTTGGTGTGAAGAACATGTAACTGTGTAGTCGATGTATGCAAATTACCAGTTTTAAAATCTTCTAAAAGATTACCAATTTTTCTTCGTGTTACACCACCACCTACAATCTTACTGATTTGGGTGAGGATATCACGTATTCCAGATCTGGCTCGTGTACTTCCATGTCAACACTTGATACATAGTTTAATAACATTATCATATTATTCTTGGTAGGTATCACCTTGGCCCATTAAATTCAACGTTTTTATCGATTCATCATTCATGCCTTTTATTAAATTAGTTGTTGGTGCACTATGATGACTTTATACATCAATCTTAATCCTACATTAATATGTGAACATAGGATTCATTTGTCTATTTCAAGGTTGCAAGCAGTATCTATGTGATAACAATTAACGATTGGAATGTGGGTAATTAATCCTAACTAATCGTTGTAGAAATAAACAATCACTTAGCAACTCATTAACTCTTAGAAATGTAGAATAAGAATTATCCTATAATTCAAAATTAGAAAGATAACTCATTTGTAAACTACTTTCAAACAAAGATATTAATCCAATGTCCTAATAAAAAAGAGGAAATCAGCCTGAATAATCAAATCCACATGCATTAAAGGAGACTATTCAAATTATGCTAATCACGAGGAACATTCAAAGCTATAAGTAATTGCAGAAATCATAAACTAAGAGGTAACATCAACAATATAGAAACTTACTTTTTGTAAATTATAAAAACGATATTAACCTAGCTATAAGATTTACTCTAACTCATCCTATAGAAGGAACAACAATGTAAACCTTGACAGTAAAATGTAAATAACATAATACAAAGGAGCAGTGGATCTTCCAATGGCCAAGTACAAAGCCTCTAGAAGAAAAATGTTATTGAAACTCAATAAATGGATTTAATGGAAAACTTTGAGTCTTGCATTAACTATCGAAAGAATTAAAAAATCACTTCAACTCTTTAAAGTTCAATCTGCATGCACAACCTTGCTAGAATTTTACAAATTACAAAAGTTACAATGTTAATTTTTTTTTCCATTTACTAGCGTTATATATCTTCTATAAAATGCTAGAAAAATCAGAGCTTATCTTGATGACCAAAATATCCTCAGGATTGCTCAAGTAAGCAATTGGATTTCCACACAAATCCCATATTTTTCCTCTGCCTTTAGTGTGGTTAGCACAACTGTAATAACAACATCTTCCTTTCTTGGCACTCTCGTCTTATCTGAAAGGAACATCAGTTGTCCTATCTAGTCAACCTGCACATAAACAAGCAAAAGCATAGGATTTTAATAGTTAAAGCACGTAATTTTTTCATACTTCTTTTTATTTACTTCCCATGGTCTTTCTTTGAGAATGTTCTCAAGAGGAGAGGAAATTCATGAAAACCCATATGCTTAATAAAGAAAATGAGGAGGAAAAACATACCTTTTTCACAACCCAACTTACCTTTTTTCATGTCCTCATGCAATAAGATAATTAAGATGCAATTGAGTCAGAGAATAGGCAGAAAATGTTTCTTCCTTGTAGACCTGAAAACCATTTTTGTTTTTAAATACTGTAAAGGTTTGACATTCCTGATATTATGATAATTCATAATTACCATGATACCCATCAGAAAGATACCAAATGATAGGGATTATGTAATGATATCCAATCCAATTAGGACCCTCACTTAGGACAATGTTACCATAATGGGCAAGTTTAGCTACAGTTGTTGTAAAGTTTCGATAGCCAAAGGGTTCCTAGTTTTTGAAAATGTTGGGAGAGGTTGTCCATATTTTCTTTGTAGCCAAGAGAGATGCTTCTATAATGTCTTCAAAATATTCCAAACCTGACTTGACAGTGTCCATGTGGATGGGAACCAAGCTTGACACAACTCCTTCTTTTTCCATAAATATCTTATGCTATACCTAGATCTGCAAGGGTGTTGAGTCAAATTATAGCCTTATAATTTGTTAACATAAATCATCAACCTAGGGAAGGTAATCTTGTGAGATGCTAGACAAAATATATGCATGCTTAATATTGTTAGTGTTGATTAATCTAACTAGTCAATCATACAAAACTAATGACTCTTTCCCACATCAATCACTTAGAAACAAAGGCTATATAGTGGATCAAACATCCCTCTACAACTATCTAGTATTGCTGATGATGATTAGGAAAAGATACAAAAAAAAAACTTACAACAAACTCATAAATTCACTCAACATTATAAATCAAATCTTAATTAAATGAATTCCACACATTAACATGAAATTGGTTCATTCAATCATTTACTCTTAATATATATCAAAAAGAGTACATTAGCTATAAGAACATATTATTATTACATAATAGAAATAAAATGCATAAACACTAAACTAAGTGAGTTGTGAACAAAGGGGGCCCTCCCTTACTCAAAAACCCTTCAAATTAGAAGAGCTTGCTCAATGAAATAGATAGAACATATAATATTATATTAATTTGAAAAGATATAGTCGAGTACAATCTGATATACAGTCTAAGGTGAAACCAACCCAGCAACCCCCTATCATATAAATTAGAACAGAATTTATACAATTACAAAAGCCCATATATGGCTTGAACTAAGAAAGACTACTAATATAAGGCATTGGTTAACATTACTGTTACAAAATATCAAGTTTAGCCATATTGGGTCTAATCCATGACTGCAAGCATGGATTAGAATAAATTTGTTACGTGGATATAACTTTCCTCCAAATGGCCAATGAGAGAAGGATTATGAATCTGGGCAATATCGTTGGCAGATCTGAAATGACCAATAGAATAGGATTCATATGTGATAGATTCCCCACAAAACCCATGTTCCCATTTGACTTAGAAATTCGTGGAACATAGATAACTGCCAATGTTGCTGCAGGAAATCTGGGCAGTTATAGGAAATTTACGACTGCATGAATTGCAAAGTATTTGCAGGAAATAGGATCACACATCTGTCTATAGGAAATGTGGTACTATTTTCAAATCAAAACAACTCTACACAAGGAATCTAGATTAGTTGGTATGATAATTAAATAAAGAACATCTAGCTGTAAGTGCTAGGCCAGGTAGTAACCCCACCAAATCAACTCGTGTTTTATTCCTTCTGGTTGGTCTTTATTATATACATGAGGGAAAGACTGTTCACTTTATCTCTCGATGACTGTTCATATTTCTTATTGTTTATTTATATTAATTACATTCACCCAATCTTGATGATTAGGTGTCAACATTCCCCCCTTTAATCTGAAGGGATGTTGGTGAGTCCCAGCATCATTCTGAATCATTCAAGCTTTTCTCTCCCAAGCGCTTTGGTGAAGATGTCTACAATTTTCTCATTAGTGGAACAATGATGGAGATGGATTGTTTTGGCCTCAACATGATGTCAAATCAGATGATATTTAGTATTGATGTGCTTCGTTTGATCATGGAACTTTGGGTTCTTGGCCAACTTTATTGCAGAGGTATTGTCAATCATGAGTGGAGTTGATTGTACTTGTTTTACCTGCAAATCTTCAAGAATTCTCCTAAGCCACACAAATTCTTTTGTTGCCTTGGCTGCTACCATGTATTTAGCTTTTGTTGTGGAATCTGCTGGAACTGATTGTTTGCGTGATCTCCAGGAGACAGCTCATGATCCATGGCTCGTAGCATATCTTGAAGTAGATACCCCAATTTCTTTGTCTCCATCGAAATCTAAATTAGAGTATCCAATCAAGCTGAAGTCATCCACCTGTGTATACTTGATTCCAAAGTCTTGAGTTCCCTTCAAGTACCTTATAACTCTTTTTGTAGCAGACCAATGTCCCTCACAAGGCTTTTGCATAAACCTGGAGAGGATTCCAACTGTAAATCAAATGTATGGTCTAGTAGTAGTTAGGTAGTTGAGACTTCCTACAAGTTGTCATACTTTGTTGCATCCTCAAATTCTTTTCCTTCAATAGATGTGAGCTTTAAGTTTTGTTCCATTGGAGTAGTAAGAGGATTGCATTCTGTCATGCCAAATCTGTTCAACAGATCTCCAATGTACTTCTTTTGAGAAATAAATATGGGCTTTGGATGTTGAGTTACTTCAATACCAAGATAGTAATGAACATAGCCCAAATCACTCATTTCAAAACTTTTCCCCAAGTCCATCTTTATGGATGCAATGTAGCTTTCATTTTTTGCTATCATCAAAAGATCATCTACATATACCACAAGATATACAACTGTTTTTCCAACTTTCTTGAAAAATAAAGTTGCATCATCAAGATCATAGTGTTTGAAATTGAGTTTTAGAAGATGCTCAGTTAGTTTTTCATACCAAGCTCGCGGTGCTTGTTTGAGGCCATACAAGGATTTCACAAGTTTTCATACTTTCTTTTCATGTCCTTTCACAACAAATCCTTCAGGTTGGGACATAAAAACATTCTCTTTTAGATCTCCATTCAAGAAAGTAGTTTTTACATCCATTTGATGGACTTTCCAACCGTTTTGAGCTGCTAGGGCAAAGTGTGTCTAGATGGTAGCCCATTTTGCTGTGGGGGAAAAGGTATCCTCATAATCAATCCCTTCCTTCTGTAGAGCCTCAAACTTGCACTTGATTATCCATCATTACCTACAGCTTTTCTTCACTTAACCCTCTCTTTTGCTCTATTTTTCGCCCAGATCATTACATTTGATGTCTCTAAGCATAATTAGTTAACTTTGCTTATGTTTTACTGTTGGTTTAGATTTTTGACATATAAACAGAGTTTCCGCAGCTGTTCAGCAATTCCGCAGCTGTTCAGAGATTCCGCAACCTTTTTGTTGTTTGATATGCTCCACGTGTCTTCTCAAGGAACGAGCCACATGGGCATGTTGGGTTGGATGTACACATGGATCGTATGCTACTGGTTGAGCCAAACCAGTCACGTATGCCTTTGGTCAATGCAGGTATTCCCTCGGTCAAACGGTCAAGTTCTAAACGGTGGCACGGGAGTCGTGAGCAGTTGGGACACGGAACTGTAGCTGGCACCTCCTCCATGCCACGAGGACAGCTAAAGATAGAATCCAAGCATAGATTTGTCTCCCATGATGACCGTTTCCCTCAAAAGTGCACGGAGTTGCCTACGTGTTTGCTGCACAAGTTAATTAGCTAAGACTGCGTGTTGCTGCGCAGTTAATCAGTTAGGTTGTAGTTGCTTAGTTCACGCAGAGAGTAGTTGCCTCTGTGCTTATAAATAAAGCGTGTGCCAACGCTTATAGATTAGCTTTTGATTATTGTAATTGCTGCGCTGATTCTGTTATAAAAACTCTGTTTTAGAAGGTTGTTCCTACAGCACTTTTCACTGTATTTTGACATGCTAGTTTTATAAAAAGAAGACTGTTCTGTTCACCTTTTCGTAGCTGATCTTTTAAGTTGGTTGCGTGGATGGAGGGCCCCCATCTATGACAGCCCGTGTACATAGTGTTTGGTTTCATTTTCATGCTTTCAGCAATTTCTATTTCTTTCATCATGTATCATAGTGTACCATTTGATCTTATGTCATTTCATTTCCAGCCTTTATTTTAAACTGATCAGTATTGTTCTTTTGCAGGTTTTTAACCCGGGATTGTTTTTGTCTTTGTGTATTTGCTTTATATCTGATGGTATTTTCAGTTGACAGATTCAAAGTTGCTGCCTTTACTCTATTTTCATAGCTGATTTCTAGTTTAGTTTCTCAAAGTTGTATGTTAACATATTGATGGTCTCTTTATCATAAATTGTTCATCTTTTAGAGATCAGAATACTAATAAATTACAGCTGGCTTTGAGTACTTTTTAGACTAATCTTTAACTACTTTCTAATCATGCTTTACATAGTACCATATGTTGGAAGCAGAGAGTTAGGAAGAGTTGAACATTATAACTAGTCTTTAAAGTAGATTTTTATTATTTTTGATCACTTTTTAAACTCATCTCTAACTACTTCCTAATCGTGTTTTACATAGTACCATATGTTGGAAGCAGAGAGTTAGGAAGAGATAAACATTATCATTGGTTTCTAAAGTGATTTTCTTACCTTTTTATTTGCAGCAGCATGAATGGTGTCTAGTGCCATTAGAAAGTGGTTCTTTGCTTTCAGTTCATTTCAAGTTATTTATTTCTTTCAAGCTTTTTCTTTGCAAGTTTAGAAGGTAGTTAGAAATCACCTGTAACACACACTCACTCATCTAGAAATCACCTTACACACACACTCACTCATATGTTTATAAAAACTCCATTCCATCATAGGAAGATAAATTGACCACAAACAACACCCCCAAAACGACAAAAAGATCTAAGAGGTTGCTTAAGTACATATAGTACACCTTCACTTCATCAGCTTACGAGCCCCGGGTTGACAATTAATGACATCAATTTAGAAACACTAAATTGACTAATCATTTTGGCGCCGTTGTCAGGGAAGTGAAATTAAGTAGCCATATTCTTAGAAAAAAAAACATAAAATTTCAAGGAAAGAAGTTGATAACCTATCAAAGTATGCTCTCCTCTTGCACTTCAAGGTGATCTGGAGGATTAGAAAAGAGAAAGTTATTGATTTGGTGGTTTCTTGAGTATGCTCTCTTCTTGCACCTAGAGTGAACTGGAAGATCAGAAAAAGAACTATTAACTTGACTTGAAGAAAAATAATAAAAAATGACATGCATAGAGCTAGAGATTCTAGGGGAAGGTTTTTAGCTAGAGCTCGAAGTTTAATTTTTACAAGTCCGTCTGCTTCAAGGGATAGACAAGAGACACCTCCCTTATCTCCAACCGACACTCCTAGTCCTAGAATTCCTGGAATTCAAGAGCCAAGAGTTGACTCTCCTACACCTTCTATTGAATTTGAACCAGGAAGAGACTCTTCTCTTTCTCCTACAGAAAGACCAATTGTAATTGAGGAAGTGGAATCATCTGAAGAAGAAGGAGAAATCTCTTCTCATTCACCTTTTGTAGAGGAACCAGAAGATTTTGAAATCCCTAGGAGAACCATCATGGCAGAGGAAGAAGGAGGTGGTAGAGGTAGAGGTAGAGGTAGAGGAGGAGGAGGAAACAACAACAATAATGGAGGTAGAGGTCCCCTTGGAGGAGGAAATAGAGATGGGGATAATTCATTTGGGTTTCCCATTGTTAATGAGGATTCCCTAGCCACTATGAAAAACATATCACCATCTGTCCTCCCAAATTTCCATGGGTTAAGGACTGAGGACCCTGAAACATTTTTATTTGAGTTTGAAGTGGTGTGTCGAACTTATGACTACCTGGATGACTCTCAGAAACTCAAATTGTTCCCTTCAACACTGAAGGATCAAGCCTTGAAATGGTTCATGGGGTTACTCACTCAATCCATTAGGTCTTGGGATGAAATGAAACAGACATTTTTGGATAGGTATTTGGACTATTGTATGCCTACTAATCACAAGGATGAGGTTTTTAAAATGATACAAAGAGAAGATGAGAGCTTAGAAGATTTACTTGAAAGATTTCAATATAACTTGAAAAGAGCAAAAATGAGTAGCTTGGATGAAGAGACCTTAAAAGCCCTCTTATTAAAAGCCATTAGGGATGAATGGATAGACATCTTAAACATGATGGGGAAAGGGGATATTTCTCAACTTTCACTCAATGATATAGCAGAACTTTGTATCCATCTCTCAAGAGGCAAATCAAAAACTCAAAAAGGGCCTAGAGATCCTTCTCTCCTTAGAGCAAATAAATCTAGAACAGGATCAATAAGTAGGGCTGAAATCGGCAATATGCTTGATGAATTCAAAACTGACATCTTACAGAGTCTTAGTGAACAACTAGATACCCTTAAGATTCACAATAAACAAAAAGCAGAAGCTGAGGCTTTGGCCATTTTTTGCCCGAAATGTAGAAAGAAACATGCTTTAAGGGAATGTCGCTTGGACACACACGTTGTAGAAACATGTGTAATTTGCTCAAAAACTCATGAGACTAAGGATTGTCCTTCAATACCTGGCCTCAAAGCAGTCTTTCAAGAGGATCCAGATACACTTGAATCTCTCTGTTTTATTGCAAGGAGACCTTGGCAAGGGCAACAGAATCAAGGGTTTAACAACTCTATGAATTCTCAATCCCAACCAAATTGGAATCCTTGGCAACAACCTTGGCCTCAACCTCAAAATGCTTTTCAAGCATGGATGCAAAGCATGCAAAATCCTTATGGGAGATTTGCTCAATTCTATCAATATCCTCCATCATTTCAGAATCAGCAGGCTCCACAACTTCCAAATCAAGGTCAACAATTATCATTACCGTACCCTCAACAACAACAACCTCCTCCACAAAATCAAAATTCTCAACTATCGCTTCAATCCCAGCAGAAATCAAATCAACTTCCCTCTCAGCCATTACCAAATCCAAATAATAGGAACCCTCAAAATGCTTACATGATGGAAGGTCAACCATTCCCTACCTATATGGTTGTTCCTCTCAATGAAGTACAACTCAGATCACGTAGAATCTTAGATCAACCTTCTACAAGTGTTCAACAACCAAGCATTTCTGAGGAAGAATCTCTCAAAGTCAATAAGGGTTCTGAAGTATCACTTCAAAACCAAAATATCCAAAAAGAAAAAGAAAAAGAATCAACCTCTACAACTCCCATAGTTGAGCAACCTACACCTTTAGCTACACCTCCTTTTCCTGAAAGATTACAAATTGACAAAGGAGTGGAAAAGCAAATATGGGTGCATGACTATAGTTTTCTAGATGAATTGAAGAATGTCTGTATCAAGATCCCCTTGTTACAAGCCATTAAGGAAATTCCCATTCTAGCGAAGACAATAAAGGAGTTGAGTTTGAAGAAAACAGGAAAGAGAACCAGAGATACCAAAAGGATACATCTAGTTGGAAAAATTGCAGACATTATGATGGGTAAGATTACCATGCAAAAGTATGTGGATCCCGGTAGCCCTATTGTCAAAACTCATATTAATGGGGTTGAAATCCCAAATACTTTGATTGACTTAGGAGCCGTGATCAACATCATGAGTAGATAGACCATGGATCAGTTAAAGCTTCCTAACCTTCTCTTTACACGTACTTTACTGCAGCTTGCAGATAGATCAATCATTAAACCTGATGGTGTATTGGAAGACATTCCAATCTCCCTAGACTCTTGGGAATATCCAGTTGATTTTATGATTTTAACTCCCAAGAACAATCTAGGAGGACATCCTCTTATCTTAGGAAGACCTTGGTTAGCAACAGCTGATGCTTTTATCAGTTGTAGGTCTGGGGACATGTATATATCAGATGGTAATTCCACCAAGAAATTCAACTTGTATCCTCCAGCAAAGGCAATAACAGAAATAGGAGAAGATGAGTGGGTTGATGATTAGAATACTATTCAACCTGTTCTAACCATCTCTGAGATCAGTGAGGATAGTCAAATTCTAAATACATTAGAAAATTTTGAAATACCTTTAGAATATGACTCTACACAGTTTCAGTTAGATGCAGACATTGAATATCTCTCCTCTAGACAGATGTCTCTCTTCTCAATGGAAGAGTTTGGTAGTTCTACAGTTGAAATCCTTCCAGGAAAAACATTGAACATTAACAAAAACTTGGAAAGACCACAACAAGAAGAATTAACTAAACTTTTGCAAAAACATTCCACTGCATTTGCATGGGAATACACTGACATTAAAGGAATCGATCCTAAGACTTGTATTCATCACATCTATATTGAAGAAAACAGCAGACCTATTAGGCAACCACAAAGAAGGATGAATCCAAACCTTAGGGAAATCGTGAAAGAAGAACTCCAGAAATTGCTCAAGGTAAACTTCATTTACCCCATTTCAGATAGCCAATGGGTTTCTCCCTTGGTTATAGTGCCCAAAAAGAATGGTAAATGGAGAGTTTGCATTGATTATCGAGAATTGAACAAGGCAACCTTAAAGGATCATTTCCCTCTACCTTTTATTGATCAGGTATTAGACACTTTAGCAGGTAAAAAGTATTTCTCATTCTTGGATGGTTTTAGTGGGTATAATCAAATTCAGGTAGCACCTGAAGATCAAGACAAAACCACATTTACTTGTCCTTGGGGAACTTTTGCCTACCGAGTACTTCCTTTTGGATTGTGCAATGCACCCGCTACATTTCAAAGGGCTGTACTAGGAATATTTTCAGATCTGATTCATGATTGTGTAGAGGTATACATGGACGATTTCATAGTTTATGGTAATACATTTGAAGAAGCTTTGGAAAATTTGGAAAAAGTACTGATAAGATGTAAGGAAACAAATCTTTCTTTAAGTCATGAAAAGTGTTTTATGATGTTTACTGAAGGGATTGTTTTAGGACATCATATTTCAGGAGATGGGATTAAGGTTGATAGATCTAAAGTTGAAGTCATCTCTAAGTTACCTGTTCCAAATTGCCAGAAAGATGTTAGAAGTTTTCTTGGGTTTACTGGATATTACAAAAGATTTATTGAAAACTTCACTAAGATAGCATCTCCTCTTTTCAAATTGCTTACCAAAGACTGTGAGTTCAAATGGGATCCTGAGTGTCAATCTGCCTTTGAAGCTTTAAAGACTAGAATATCTGAAGCACCCATCTTAAGGGGGCCAAATTGGAAACTCCCTTTCCACATTTCTACTGATGCTTCAGATACAGCTCTAGGGGCTGTTTTGGGACAAAAGGATTTGATCCCTTATGCCATTTATTACACAAGTAAGAATTTGACTCCCACTGAGTTAAATTATACTGTTACAGAAAAAGAGTTCTTAGCTATGGTACATGCGATCAATAAGTTTAGACACTACATAACCGGCTATGAAACCTTTGTCCATACTGATCACTCTGCCATAAGATATTTAATGAACAAACCTGTTACCAATGGTAGAGTTACAAGATGGCTTTTACTCTTACAAGAATTCAACATCACTATGTTAGATAGACCTGGAAAACAAAACACAGTAGCTAATTTCTTGTCTAGAATCCAAAACACTAATGAGGATTCTCCAGTAGAAGATAAGTTTCCAGATGAATACTTGTTTGCAGTAACTACCAAGACTCCTTGGTATGCAGATATGGCTAATTATCTAGTTACAGGGAAGCTACCTCTACACTTATTTCCTAATGAGAAAAGGAAAATCATTCAGGAGAGTTCACATTATTCTTAGATTTCTAATGAATTGTTCAAAACAGGGCCAGATTGTATAATCAGAAGGTGTGTTCGGGAAGATGAAATGCCTGACATCCTTAAGGCATGTCATGATGAACCATGCGGCGGGCACTTTGCTGACAAGAGGACAGCCTATAAAATCCTTTCTCTAGGATATTATTGGCCTTCTCTCTTTAAAGATGCAAAGCAGTATGTTAGAAGGTGTGACAGCTGCCAAAGAGTTGGGAGACCAACTCCTTCAAATGAAATGCCACTCCAACCTCAGGTATGCATCGAACCCTTTGAGAAATGGGCTCTAGATTTCGTTGGACCAATTAATCCACCATCAAAGCAAAAGAAGTATATACTGGTTTGTACTGATTATGTTACTAAGTGGGTAGAAGCCAAGGCATTGCCTTCTGCCACTGAAAATTCAGTTGTTCAATTTCTTTTTGAGGATATTTTCACTCGTTTTGGTGTCCCAAGGGAAATTGTAACAGATCAGGGCAGCCAATTTACATCTAAATTGATGGAGAAGCTGATGGAGGAATATAAGATCAAGCACAGAACATCTACTCCCTACCATCCGCAATCCAATGGCCAAGTGGAATCTACCAATAAAGTTCTTGAAGGCATTATCACCAAGACTGTTCATCTTCATAGAAGAGATTGGGCGGAAAGGCTTCCTGAAGCCTTATGGGCCTATAGAACTACATGGAGGAACACAACAGGACATTCTCCCTATGAACTTGTTTATGGGAAGGAAGTCCTGCTCCCCATTGAGTTCCAAATCAAGACCTTCAAGATGGCAGTCCAATTGGGAATGAGCCTCTCAGAAGCCCAAAGACACAGAATGGACCAGCTAAATGAGCTAGATGAAATAAGACAAGATGCAATTCTAAGGACCGATCTAGTTCAGCACCAAAGATCTAAATGGCATGATCGACACATCAAAGAAAGGAAGTTTCAGAAAGGAGATTGGGCTCTATTGTTTGATTCAAAATTTAAGGACTTCAAAGGAAAATTTCAAACTCATTGGCTTGGGCCATATGAGGTTGATGAAGTCTTTAGTAATGGAGCAGTTCGAGTGAAAACTATTGATGAATTTCATACTCCTCTTATTGTGAATGGCCATAGATTGAAAATCTACCAGAGGCCACTCTCAAAAGAGGAATTTGTCAAGTTGTTTAAAGAAGATTCTGCAATCAAGTTGGTGGAGAAGGATTCTTCTCCTCCATCAACCTAATCTTTGGTTTTTGAAAAAAGAAAAAAGAAAAAAAGAATAAATGTATAAGCCTGAAAACCAATCTCTGATTGGCAGTCTTATGCAGAAAACCTGAGGTGAAAATCAGGGTCACCTGACACCTCATGTTTTCCAAAAAAAAAAAAAAATCTCTCTCTCTCTTCCATCTCATTTCGCCATTTCATTCACTTCATTCACCATCTTATTCATTCAACCACTCTCACTCCACCTCATTTCTTTCCATTCATCCATCCATTACATTCCATTCCACCAATAAAGTCATTGTCAGATTTATTTTTACACAGCTAAAGTTGTTTTGTGCAGTCAGAAGGGTATTTCTGCAGTTTCTGCAGCTGAGGAGCAATTCCGCAGCCAATACACTTTCTGCACCTGCATAAAAAACACAGTTTGTTTAAAGAAGGAATCTGCAGTCCAAAGGTCATCAGCAAAAATTGAAAGGTCATGTAGCAGCAACAAACAATGAGAGGTTAATGTCAGATCAGCGAAAGGAATCAAAACGCGGACACCTAAGGTATGATCTAATTTCTAAACCTATGGTTATAACATTTTGCATAGTTTACGGGTTGTGTTTTTTGCCATTCAATGTAATGATTGCCAATTCCTCTCCATTACTCGACCAGAATCCCCGTATCTCTCAACCTTAACAGCCACCATTCATCACGATTTAAAAGCCCACACACGGCTGCGTTTCCATTTAAATTTTCGTACCTAAGTGACGTAGACAATTGTACTACGACTCTCTGCGTTATGATTCCGCAGCCAAATGTACACTCATGACCGAAGTCTAAGGACTTAACTGTTTCTTCCCATCATTCATAACCCTCCTACGCATGTATTATCCCATTCACGCAGTTGTTTCACTTCCGCATTTTCCTTGCTTTCCACTGCTCTGCCTTATTCACCATTCTGTCATCGTAACCATACTCTGTTTCGTTTATCTCCTCTGCTAAACTTTGACCACTGTTGTGAATGTATTACGACTGTTGTGTTGAAGCCGTAAAGATGTTGAGTTAAAGCCACTGTTGAAACCGTATAACCCTTCCTCAAGAGTATTAAAACAGAGCCAAAGAATCAATGGGTAAACTTCTGAGGGCAGAGCCAGAGGGCTCCAAATTTCTGGAAGGATATCCCCAAGTCAAAGACCCTTTGCAAAAGGCAAATTGGCTCCAGTGCATTCAAAAATTCAAGGGTTATCATAAAGAGGTCACAAAGACTTTTGCACATTCTTTCAAAGAGAAAGACAACTAAGTGGAGATAGGAGATCTGAAATTCACAGTCACCGAGAGCAGTTTGGCACAGGCCACTTCACTACCACAAACTGGGGAGAGATGGTTCAAAAACCGATCAGTACAAGACTAGTAATGGAGGCAAATTCTGAAGAATCCAGGTATGGACACTAGCATCTTTACAAAAGGAATCCCTGTTAATCTTGTCAAAGAAGAATGGACAGCTCTGCTTCTACTAGTAAAAAAATTCTTTACATGTGAGGGAAGGTTTGGAGTTCTATATGTTTATCATGCCAAAATTATGATGCATTTCTTAGGAGAGCATGACATTAACCTTCCATACTTTTTACTCTCAAGCCTTAGAAAAATGTGCTCAATAGTCCAAAGAAACCCAAGAAACATTGAGCCACATTTATACCATCATGGGCTTGTCAAAATACTAGTTGAAGAACAGTTAAAGGCCAAAAGGGATGCCTGGGAAAGATTTCTTGTGAGAAACCACTTCGAAGAGGCAGGAGAAGCCTCTGTGCCTAGAAAGAGTAGAAGAAAAAGAGAAGAGGTTACCCCAGAAACTGTTGTCCAAGAAGAAACTGTCCAAGACCTTGTTGAAGAAGAAAATGTTGTCCATCATTCTGAACATGAAATTGACCCTGAACTTGCTGTAGACATTGATCAAACAGCCCAAGGAATCATTACAGAAACCCTGCAAGAAATTGTACAAGAAGCTGCTCAAAAGAAAAAGGAGAGTAGGAAGAAACAAAAGAAAGATAAAGGAAAAACCATAGCCCAAGAAACCTACCTTACTCCTGAGAATTCCAGTGAAGAGGACACTCAGCCATTGGCACATAGGTTGGCCCAACTTCATGAGGCTGCCCTTTCCAAGAAGATGCAAAAACAAAAACAGAAGCAACAAAAAGAAAAACAGAGCATCACCACCATGAGAAGGAGCAGCAGGTTACAAAGTAAAATGGGGAACAAAGAGTCATTCTTTATTGACTTGAGCACACCTACAAAGGTTGCTACAAGACTTGACTTTGAGAAAAGCTCTCCACGTATTGAGCAGGTTGAGACTAGCCCTCCCCGTGAGGAAAGTCCTTTTGAGCATGAGCCTAGTCCAAAGAGGTCACCAGAGATTGACCCAGACCAGTAGAGAGTATATAACTACTTAGAAACATTAGAACAAGCTGTTGCTGGTCCAAGCACTGTTCTACCTCTTGAATAGCAAGTTCAATCACTGAAGCAAGAAGTATTTGAGCTAGAGGTACTAAATCGCCACATCAAACAAGAAAATGAAAGACTGAAGGAACAGAGCAATGTGGACAAGATGGTCCAAGATAATACTATGCTTCATATGGGCCTTTGGCAAAAGGAAAACAAAAAGCTCAAGAAGAGATGCAGGAAGTTAAACAGAGCTTTGATCAATTTAAAATTCGGGTGTTTGATGAAAAGACCAAGAGTCAATGTGGCCACACAGAGGAAGAAGAGAAGACTAGATGTCTTAGCAGAGGCATCTCAGCAGGTGGATTGAACAATGCCTTCGTTGCATGAGGACATGCAACACCCTCGTAGTGGGGGTATGTAGAGCCTCAAACTTGCACTTGATTATCCATCATTACCTATAGCTTTTCTTCACTTATCCCTCTCTTTTGCTCTATTTTCTGCCCAGATCATTACATTTGATGTCTCTAAGCATAATTAGTTAACTTTGCTTATGTTTTACTGTTGGTTTAGATTTTTGACATATAAACAGAGTTTCTGCAGCTGTTCAGCAATTCCGCAGCTGTTCAGAGATTCCGCAGCCTTTTTGTTGTTTGATATGCTCCACGTGTCTTCTCAAGGAACGAGCCACATGGGCATGTTGGGTTGGATGTACACATGGATCGTATGCTATTGGTTGAGCCAAACCAGTCACGTATGCCTTTGGTCAACGCAGGTATTCCCTCGGTCAAACGGTCAAGTTCTAAACGGTGGCACGGGAGCCGTGAGCAGTTGGGACACGGAACTGTAGCTGGCACCTCCTCCATGCCACGAGGACAGCTAAAGACAGAATCCAAGCATAGATTTGTCTCCCATGATGACCGTTTCCCTCAAAAGTGCACGGAGTTGCCTACGTGTTTGCTGCACAAGTTAATTAGCTAAGACTGCGTGTTGCTGCGCAGTTAATCAGTTAGGCTGTAGTTGCTTAGTTCACGCAAAGAGTAGTTGCCTCTGTGCTTATAAATAAAGCGTGTGCCAATGCTTATAGATTAGCTTTTGATTATTGTAATTGCTGCGCTGATTCTGTTATAAAAACTCTGTTTTAGAAGGCTGTTCCTACAGCACTTTTCACTGTATTTTGACATGCTGGTTTTATAAAAAGAAGACTGTTCTGTTCACCTTTTCATAGCTGATCTTTTAAGTTGGTTGCGTGGATGGAGGGCCCCCATCTATGACAGCCCATGTACATAGTGTTTGGTTTCATTTTCATGCTTTCATCAATTTCTATTTCTTTCATCATGTATCATAGTGTACCATTTGATCTTATGTCATTTCATTTCCAGCCTTTATTTTAAACTGATCAGTATTGTTCTTTTGCAGGTTTTTAACCCGGGATTGTTTTTGTCTTTGTGTATTTGCTTTATATCTGATGGTATTTTCAGTTGACAGATTCAAATTTGCTGCCTTTACTCTATTTTCATAGCTGATTTCTAGTTTATTTTCTCAAAGTTGTATGTTAACATATTGATGGTCTCTTTATCATAAATTGTTCATCTTTTAGAGATTAGAATACTAATAAATTACAGCTGGCTTTGAGTACTTTTTAGACTAATCTTTAACTACTTTCTAATTGTGCTTTACATAGTACCATATGTTGGAAGAAGAGAGTTAGGAAGAGTTGAACATTATAACTAGTCTTTAAAGTAGATTTTTCTTATTTTTGATCACTTTTTAAACTCATCTCTAACTACTTCCTAATCGTGTTTTACATAGTACCATATGTTGGAAGCAGAGAGTTAGGAAGAGATAAACATTATCATTGGTTTCTAAAGTGATTTTCTTACCTTTTTTATTTGCAGCAGCATGAATGGTGTCTAGTGCCATTAGAAAGTGGTTCTTTGCTTTCAGTTCATTTCAAGTTATTTATTTCTTTCAAGCTTTTTCTTTGCAAGTTTAGAAGGTAGTTAGAAATCACCTGTAACACACACTCACTCATCTGTTTATAAAAACTCCATTCCATCTTAGGAAGATAAATTGACCACAAACAACACCCCCAAAACGACAAAAAGATCTAAGAGGTTGCTTAAGTACATATAGTACACCTTCACTTCATCAGCTTACGAGCCCCGGGTTGACAATTAATGACATCAATTTAGAAACACTAAATTGACTAAACACCTTCAATGCAAAACCTTTTTCCAAAAGTCTGGCTTTATGCTTGTCAAGTGAGCCATCAACTTTATACTTGTCCTTGTAGACCCACTTGCAGCCAATTGGCTTGGTTCCTAATGGAGGATCAACCAACTTCCAAGTGCCATGCTTTATGAGGGCATCATACTCCTTTTTCATTGCTTCTTTCCATTCATCATGACAAGCAACTTATTTGATGGAGGTTGGTTCAAAATCTATAGAAAAATTCATTTCACAATCATAAGAAACATCCATATCAACAGGTGAATTAGAGTCATCTACATCACCTCCATTTTGCCGGTTTGAATTTCTAGTTCCTGTCTTTCCAATCTCATCAGGATGAACACTTTCAAGTTTCTTTATCAGCCACTTTGCAGGACCTTTCTTAGATGGTCCAAGCTTCTCCGTTGATTGAGTTGGGACTGAATCAAGATTGAGTCGCTCAATTCTGTCAATCACATCACTTAAAGCATCATCCATTGTTGGAGTTTCATGCGGGGGAGAGGGTTCTTCAGAAGAAGATTCCACATGTTAATCTAGTATAGGAATCCCCCCTTCAAGATGTGGAATCTAATTATCAAATTCTTGAAATGATTTTGCATTTGTGAATCTATCCAAGCAATCAAGTTTCCGCTCAACAACATTGTCAGTTTTGGATGATTTAAGAAAAATTACATCTCTAGATACAACAAACTTTTTATTGACTTCATCATAGAGACGATATGCTTTGGAGGTGTTTGAATACCCTAGGAAGATACACTTACGACTTCTTGCACCAAGTTTTTTTCTATGTAGCTTTGGTATCGAGGCATAACAGGTGGAACCAAAGACCCTAAGATGCTTTACTGAAGGAATGTGCCCATACCACATTTCATATGGGGTCTTGTTTCTAATAGCATTAGATGGACATCTATTCTTTATATATGCAACACATAGAATAACATCAGCCCAAAACATTATTTTTACATTTTTGAACAAGAGCATGGAGCATACCATATTTAAGATTGTCCTATTCATTCTTACAGCTACACCATTCTGTTGCGGATTATAAGGCACAATTGTTTGATGTTTGACCCCATGTTGGCGAAGATAGTTTTAAAATTCATTTGATGTGTATTATTTTCCATTATTAATGTGAATAGACCCAATATGACATTGTGCATCATTTTCAACCCATTTATGAAAGTTCATGAATGTTTGAAAAGCATCAAATTTGTCCTTCAATAAATAAACCCAACACATTCTAGTGTAGTCATCAATAAATATCATATATTTATTTCCATTTACAAAGGGAACATGCATTTGACCACATAAATCTGAATCAATGAGTTCAAGTTTTCTATGTGCTCTTGAATGTGAATCATGAAAAGACTGTTTGCTATGCTTTCCTAGAATGCAAGCATCACATTGTTTGAATTTCCTAGGAATTGTAGGCAAACCAGCAACACCATTTTTCTTCAACATGTGGAGGCTGTCATAGTTCAAATGTCAAAATCTAGCATGCTATAATAAACTTGATCGATGTGTACCTTCTTCATAATGAGAATTGTATGAGGAATTTTGTGCACGAGCAGAGGTACCTTGCAGCTTGAGAAGCCTTTCTTCTTCTATTCCCCTCATGACAAGTGAGTGGTTAGATGCTTTTCTCACCTCAAGCTTGCCATCAAACATATGAATGAAGTGACCTTGCTGGAAGATGTGGACCAAGGACAACAAGTTTCTCTTCAGCTGTGGGAGATATAGAACATGATGCAAAAGAATGTCTGGAAGACTAGGCAATTTAAGCCTGATTGTGCCAAGCCCTAATGGCTTGATTTTTGATTGGTTTGAAAAGTATACGTCTCCATCAACATTGTCAGTGAATTCTTAAAAAAAAACTTTTCTATGATTCATGTGGCAAGTTGCTCCTGAATCAAGCAACCAGTCATTTTTCCAAGAAGCAAGTGAAGCATTAAATAAATCTTCATTTACTCCAATATTACATTATGCCACCACATAATGAGCCAATTTAGGTGCTTTACCTTTTTTGTGTCATTAGTTTTACCTTTGGGTTGATTTATTTGCTATTCAATTTTGTCCCAAGGTATTTTGCATGTAGATACATCATGTGATCCATTTCATTTGCAGCATATGCAGTGCAAATATGTCTTTCCTCCTTGACAGTGTCTTCCCTCCTGCCTCTAAAATATCTTCCTCTTCATCTTCGACCACCTCTTCCTTTGGAAGAATCTTGAGCAGGATTCTTTTCTTTATGAGCAAGGCACACAACCTCTTCAGAAGATTTAGGGGCTGTCTTCTTTCCAAAATATTTCTCTCTTTTAGCAATTTTTTTCACAAGAGAGTTAAAGGTAATATCTTTGAGATTTCCATTTGCTTGCAATGAATCAAGATAATTGGAGTAAGTATGATAAATTTCCTTGAGAAAAGAGATAAAAGGAATATCCAATTCTACGTTAGTGACTTTGATATCATGCATTACAGACATTACTTTGAATGCAAGAGCAAGAGGATCATTATTTTGCAATTCAACAATGAAGAGTTTAATCGTGAGTTGAAAAACTTCAAGTGCAAAATGTGAGTCATAGAGTTCTTTCAGCTTTTGTATGGCTTCGAAAGTAGTTGAAAATGGAAAAATATGGCAACTCACCTCTTCATTTACAGATGCTGCGATTAATGGATAGGGTTTGTTGTTCTTATTTTCCCAAATGGCGATCTCTTTGTCTGAGGTAGGTTGTTCTCATTCTTTCCCTCCATCTCCAATACACACTCCTTTCCACAACTCATTGAAAATGAGTGTGTGTTTTATCATCTTGGACCACTCATGATAGTTCTCCTTGCCAGTGAGAACAATTCCCACAATGGATATGATTGAATGCATTGTAAAATCTGAGTGCTGAAAAAATACTTCTACTAGCAAAAAATGTGCTTTTGTGGAGAAAAAAAAAACTTCTGCTACTAAAAAATTGATTCTGATATATGATATATGGAGACAGAGGTATGCAGAATAATTTATCTTCAAAGCTATCTCAATCCAAATTCAAAAAAATATCAAAGATATACGTGAACAAATTATTTTCATCTTCATGGCATCTTCGCAATTATTGTCTATGCTGTCAAAGGAATCTACAGAAAACTACTGAGACTTGTATAAGCAATTCCACAAATGAGTCAGTCTACAAAAGTCAATTGGAAGTCTTCAGCATAACCTTAACTTCTCCGAAATTTCTCCTATGCAAGATAGCGTTCAAGAAAGTCTTACACGAAATTCCATGCTTAAGAACCAACATAAATGTATAGAATCTCTCCTATTGTGAGTAAATGCATAAACCCATCATTTCTTCTTCTACAACAATGTTAACCAACAACATGATATAAAAGCAAAAGTATACTGATTAAAGTCAACATTGGCTTTTGGTACAGAAGATATTTCAGGGGTTTTCACTTTTGTAACCCACGAGATATGGGATCTATCAGCAGACACACTACTAGTGTCGAACTCAAAGGAATTATACCTTTTTTGTTATGTATGATTTTCATCGGTTCAAAACTTGTAGGTTGGGTACCAGATTATCGACCTCAGAATCATTGAAATCAGAAAACTTAGTGGGAGTATGCAGGCAACGTGAAACTTGACTGTGTCAGGCCGAGGTATGGAGGAGGGCCGTATCGGAGTAGCGCCACCATGTTTCCGCTGCCACCATGTTCATCATGTATAGATACGATGGGAGGGTGGTATAAGGAGGGATCTGATGGCCTTCTTCAAGCACAGGGTTGTCTTTCACGCAGGAGTTATACACACTATGACTATTCTAGTGCATATGACAATGTTTCACACACTAGACCCTGAGAAAATGAAAATGATACCAAGAGCATCAGTGTATAAGACAACGTTTCACACACCAGACCCAACGTTCATTTGAAAATGATACCATACACATCAGCATTTAGCGTTCACTTGAAAAAATGCATATGACAGAGGGCGCAGACTTTAAAAATGCATACAATATCAGAAAAACATATATGACACTACCTGGAGCAGGCTTCAGGCAACCAGGCAGAATATAGGTAGAAAACTGACACTCAGACACTAGGAGTTACATAAAGACTAATTTCAGGACCTGGCTCTGATACCATGTCAAGCCAGGCAGTAACTCCACCAAATCAATTCATGTTTTATTCCTTCAGGTTGGTCTTTATTATATACATGAGGGAGAAACTATTCACTTCATCTCCCGATGACTGTTCATATTTCTTATTATTTATTTACATTAATTACATTCACCCAATCCTGATGATTAGGTGTCAACAGTAAGGAATACTTAAGGTTAATGTAAAAGATGATTTTTCACGTTAATTTTCATACCTTTAGCATACGACACCGTTTTGGCAAAACCTAAGTATTATAACTAAAATAGGCATAATAGGAGTTAAAGATATTTCAAAGTGGGAGACGTAAAGTCTAGAAAAGGGTGTCAAAATTGGGCAAAACCAAGCACCAACATCTCCCCCACACCTAGCTTCTTGCATGTCTCTTATGTAAGAAAAAATGATGCATATTCACAAAAAAGAAAAAGAAAAAGGAAATCATTCCTTATCTTGAGCTGCAGCTACTGCAGCCAACTTATCTGCTACCTCTGCCAACTGGTCCAACTAGTTACCACTGGATTATGTAGGAATTCGATGCTTGTATAATTCATTCTTCTTTTTCAGACGATAGATCCTCACCTACTTATTTTTCATAATTTGGGTCACTCTCTGAACCCACTCCTCATGTTCTTTTTTTATACGTAGGTTGTTCTCTTTCACGGTCTTGTTTTCCTTTCTCAAGGCTCTTTCCGAAATGGTGAGCTCGGTGATGATTCCTTCAAATTCCTATAGAGACTGTCTCTTCTGGGGGGTTACTTCCCCTTCCTGATTTCCTTGGAGGGATTGAGGGGATCCTAGCTCCTTCTCTGCTTGTTGTTCTCCTAATGTGTCATTCCTGCTTCCCTGCAATGAGGAGTCTTGGAGGGACATTGCTTCTTCACTGATGAACTCAGTTGTCTCTCTCTTTTCTTTACCTTTGGGTGGGTTGTGATGTTTCTCCTTTTTCTTGTTCAGTGTCTCAGGCAACACTTCTGCATCCGAAGTATCCTTTATAGCCAACTGAACATAATGGCTTCTGGTAAATCTTTTTGTAGAGGTGGGAGTGCATTCTTCGACTTAGTTTGTTTGCCCAAAGCCTCCCCTGTGACCACCACTTATTCATCCCTTTATCCTTCCTTCCTCTATAGCCCAAGGGTTTGACGCATCCTCTTCTTTCATTTTTCTATAGGATTCTTCTTGGTGGGCTTCAGAGAATCAAGGTCATCCCTTCCTTCCTTCTTTACCAGTGGCCGATGATTCGATGGCTTCTTCTTCAATTTTTCTACTCGTTTTTCCTTTGTAGACTTTGAAGGGTAAGATTTTTTCTCTTCCTCTTTTTCCTTTATCTATATCCCACATGTCCACAACTTTTTCTTTGGTTTTCTACTACTGCTTCCTTCATGGAATCTGAGGAATCAAAATCCTCATTTTCTGCAAAGTAATTTTTGGCGAGGAACTTGTCCCATGTCTGCTTCCTATCTTTCAAAACCTCCACCAGGGTGATTTTCACCAGCCCATGGTTATAGACATTTTCCTCTCCAGTCCATGGTGGTCGTTGACATCTTCATCAGAGACATTCTCATGTAATACTATAAATCTAATGGCTTGTCATGAAAATGGGCGAGGAGCCGAATATGAAACAAGAATGCAAGGCCAAAGTGACCTTCAAATGTTATATATTTCTGCAAGAAGAACAATAAGTTTTGGTACTTACTTTTCAATAAATATTGTGAAATTCCCTTACTCCAGTTGGGGTCCGAATTCTCTTTACGGATAGAATATGCACACAATCCCTTATCGAAACACTGGTTTTTAAACCAGTTTTCTCGCAGCTGTGGAATTCCACATGCCCACGCTACCAAACCCTCGGTCAACCTGAATTAGACATCCCCAATGTGATCCTTATCACCATTTAGATACAGGGTGAAAGTCTTTGTTACTTCTGAATTATGGTCGCTAAATCGTTGGAAGAATAGCAACCAACCTGGTTCTTCCAATCTCGACTTACTACAAGGGTCAACTTCTAGCAACTTAGGCCCTTGTGGCTCAAAGTGGATGGGGGCATGAAATATCAACATGGTGAAAAACTATAAGACAAGACGCATGAACTTCTTTTAAAATATTGGGTTAAGGTTTTGCAATGGATTCATGCGACAAGGGAGTGATTTTTATAGAATGTTATCAAAAAACATGGAGGTTTATAGAGATAGGTTGTGATCATGATTATCATCATGATCTAACCTGCAGAAAGATATGGGGAGTACTTATATAGTTCATGTCATAATCAAGGCGATTGGGCGTGGAGCTGGAGTTAGAATGCACTGTGTTACGGCCGCATTTTGTTGCAAGGGTGACCATAGCCAAAAAAATAATACAAATGTTAAAAATTAAAGTGTTAATTACCATTTACCTCATGTGCTTGGTCACCAACTATACTTTACCATTCTTACCTTCTAATGGTCTAGTCCTTTGGATGACACATGCCTGTCATTGAGATGATAACCCACTTAATAGTTAAATAAGATATATGACCTCATAACTCATGACCTCAACTAGTAATTAAAATCTATCAGTGCTATAAATAATTTAAGTTAATGCTCTATCTATGTTTCTTGTTTTTTAGAAAATCAGGGTGTCACTAGAGTAAATGGAACTATGATTGTTGAGCCTTCTGTAAAAAATCAAACCATGACTTGCGAACTTTTGCAGGAAATTGGACCATGACTTGCGGAAATTCTATAGGAAATCGAACCAAGAATCAACACTTCTCCCTCATTTCTGTAGAATTCATTGCACATGCACAAAGTTGATGATGTTGAATGTGCAATGATCTCATTGGATTACTAGCCATTGAGGTCAGCTGTTAACCAACACAAGGCCCATCACCTTTAATGAGAGTGAGGACCAAGGTACCCTGATGCATCATATCAAGTGTGAATTAATGAGATGTTGTCAAAACCCCCATGTAGAATCCAACATTCAAGAAGACATAGTGATTCCCAATTAATGTTAGAGAGATAGCCTACCTTTAGAGCATACAAGCGTCAAGGCATCGTAAGACTCTAATCTTGAAACCAGATAACTTGTTGATGTCAATGGGCCAAGGTTGTTGGAAGGAGGGCATTAAGAAATACCACATTAGTCAAACACAAGCAATCCAGGATTAATTGAAAAAAAAAAATATTTAGAGGATCCTAAAGGGCCTACTAACCTATAATTTTAACAAGCTAAAGGTAGTCCATGCTCACTAGATTTCAATTTTAGAGAGTTTGAACCACTTAGAAAAGAAGACCCTGAGGGGACTCCTTTTCTGTAACTAGTCCATTGGTCCTGGAAAAAGGAATAAACCTATACCCAATAGGCATTCCTCTCATGATTTACTAAGCACGAGGATGATTGAAGCGAGTTCATTGTATCAGTAAGAAATCAACAAGAGAGTGGAAGGAATGACCCCTTCTCTCACCATCCCCAACTCTCTTTTCTTCACGATTTCTTACACAAATTCCTCCTTGGATTGGGATTTCTGATATAACTTGAGTCTATGCCCATTCACCATGAAGGTAAAATTCCCATCATCAATGGTTTTAACCTGAACATATCCATTATCAAAATCTTTCTCAATTTCATAGGGGCCCAACCAATGTGTGTTAAATTTTCCTTTAAAGTTCTTAAATTTTGAATCATACAGCAATGCCCAGTCTCCCTGTTTGAACTACTTGTTTTTAATGTATATGTCATGTCATTCAGCCCGTTGTTGCTAAATTAGATCAGTATGATGAAAAGAATGTTGCCTAATCTCATCCAACTCATTGATCTACAATATTCTTTACTGTTGAGCTTCGTCAAGGTTTATAACCAAATCTGCTGGCATTTTGAAAGTTTTGATCTGAAATTCAATGGGCAATAAAACTTTCTTTCCATAAACCAATCCATAAAATCCATTAGTATTTCTCTAGGTGATCATTTAGGACCACAATGATTTAGGAAGTCGGTTAGACCAATCCTTCTTATGTGATTGCACTGTCTTGGTAATGATTGTGTCCAACACCTTATTTGTTGATTCCACCTACCCATTGGCTCGTGAATGATAAGGGGTGGACTTTCGATGAGTAATCTGATATTTCTACATAATTCCCTACATAAGCTTTGATACAAACTAGGTACCTTGATTAGTGAATATTTCCCTAGGTACCCCAAATCTTACAAAAATATCATAAAAAAAAGAATATCTACCACTGGTTTCTCTGTTGCTCTAGGTAGTGCTCTTGCCTCCACCCACTTCGTAACATAATTAGTACAAACTAAAATATACTTCTTACCTTTGGACATAGGGTTTATGGGGCCTACAAAATCAAGATCCCACCTCTCAAAAAGTTTTATAAGAACCTGTGGCTAGAAAGGCATCTCGTGTGATTATACAGGCCTCCCATTCTCTGGTAGTTGGCACACTTCAAGACATATTCTCTTGCATCTTTAAAAAGACTTGGCCAATAGTAACTGAGTGAGAGATCTTGTAAACTATGTGCTTGTCTGCAAAGTTTCCTACAAATGATTCATCGTGAAAGGATATCAAAATGTCATAGGTCTTATCTTCCTTGACACACCTGCAGATAATAAAATTAGGTCCAGTAAAAAAATACCTCTCCTAATCCAAGAGTAATCAACACTTTTCCTGATAATTCTCTTTTTTTGATTAGATGAAAAGTATGGAAGCAACTTTCCTATAGCAAGGTAATTGACCATGTATGAAACCAATAGCAAACAAATTTTCATCAAGAAATATATCATTAACAAGAACATCCTCACATGCATGGTTGAGTCTAGATAAGAAATCAACTACCTAATTTTCCTTCCCAAGCCTATCAAATACCATGATGTCAAATTCCTGCAGCAAAAAAATCCACCTAGTAATCCTAAAATTAGTAACTAGTCTATTCATGAGATATCGAATGGCAGAGTGATCATTGTGTACAAAAACTTCATAGCCCATGATGTAATGTCTAAACTTATTAATAGTGTAAATCACAACAAGGAATTCTTTTTCACTTACTGTGTAATTCAGTTCTGCAGGAGTTAAATTTTTACTAACATAATAAATAGCATGGCTTACAAGATCCTCCTTTTGTCCCAGTACTACTCCTATGGCTGAATCGAAGGCATCAGTGGAAATATGAAGAGGCAATTTCCAGTCTGGGCCTCATAAGGCTGGTGTTGAAGAAATGTTTTCCTTGAGTGTATCAAATGAAGCTTGACACTCATCATCACAATGAAATTCAGCTTCTTTAGTCAATAATTTAAATAATGGACAGGCTACCTTTGTAAAATTAAGAAAAAAGCCTTCTATAGTAGCCTACATGTCCATGGAAACTTCGGACTCCCTTCTGATTGGTTGGTGGGGGCATATTTAAAATGACTTTAATCTTTGTTGGATCAACCTTAATTCCTATAGCAGAAACATGACGACCCACAACAATACCTTCATTCATAATCATAAAAAAAAAATCATTACATAATGAGAGATTAGTTTCTTTACATATCTACAAAACTTTATCAAGGTTATGTAAATCTTCTTTAAAAGTATCATCCATGACTGTAAAATCATCCATATAAACCTCTACACAATCATGCAAAAGATCAGAGAAAATACCAAGGACTGCTCGCTGGAATGTGGCTGGTGCGTTGCATAGACCAAATGGTAATACCCTATATGCATAGGTGCCACAGGGACATGTGAATGTAGTATTTTCCTCATATTCTAGAGCTATCCTAATCTGATTGTACCCGCTGAACCCATCTAGGAGGAAAACTATTTTTTTCCTACTAAAGTGACCAGTACTTGGTCTATAAAGGGCAAGGGAAAGTGATCTTTGAAGGTAGCCTTGTTTAGTTCCCTGTAGTCCACACACACTTGCCATTTACCATTCTTCTTTTGGAAAATAACCAACGGAGATACCCACTAGCTATTTGAGATAAGATAGATGAACCTTACATTTAACAATTTCTGCAATTCATCTTTCACAATTTCCCTTAAAGCGGGGTTCATCCTCCTTTGTTGTTGTCACATAGGCCTGAATTTCTCTTCTATATAAATATGATGAATGCATGTATATGAGTGAATGCCTCTCATATCTATGTATTCCCAAGCTAAAGTGTCAAAAAAGTTTTTCAATGCTTGAATTAACTATTTTTCCTATTCAAGGGTTAAGCCATAATTAATATTCAAAGGTTTTTCAGGAAAAAATTCAACTACCTTACTCCCCCATTCAGTCGTGGAATATGTAGGAAATGCAGATAATAAGGTTGAATGTAGTTCAGATGTTGTACTATGCTCATGAAAATCTTGTAGATTAGTAATGAAATTTAAATTATCACTAGACTGCCCTTCTTCTTGCCGTAAAAAATCAGGATTAGAAATATAGCAATTTATCAAATTTTCTTCTGAATTTTCTTTAAGCCTCATGGCTTAGGCGATTTTCAAAACTGGCTGGGTACATTCTAAATAATTCTCTTCTTCTTCAACCCAATGTGTATTTTGTGATCTTAAGAGAGGCTGAACAGGGGGATACAAATTAATGTGCTTTATTTCATCCCCATGAGTTATGGTCATGTTTTTGGACCTACACCCTATATAAGCATATGTTGTGGCTAACCACAGTCTCCCCAAGATCAAAGGGTTTCCTCCTAAGTTGGTTTGAGTTGAAGAACGTAAAAATATGCAAGGTACTTCCAAGAATCTAATGAAATGATAATGTCTTCTAATACACCCTCTAGATTTACCTTAGACCTGTCAGCTAGCTCTAACATGGTAGGAGTAGAGAATAAGTCAAAGGTTCCTATTCTAGATAAGGTATCCATAGTTATCACATTAATGGCTGCACCAAAATCAATCAAAGTGTTTTTATAGGCTGCCCATTGATAAAGGTGGTAACCACAGGGATTCCAGGGTTTGCATATTTTCAGTAACAAATTCGGTACACATTAAACTTGTAAGCTTTCCACCTACTTGAATTGTAGAGAGTTCTCTCTTTTGTCTTCCTAGTCTCTTGGTACATAGCTCCTGTATCATTTTGGCATAGATCATGATATCTTTAATTTCTTGCAACAATGGGATCTTAATGCATAAATTTCTCAGATCAGACACAAGATCAAACTCGGGTTGTTTTATTTTCATTTCCAACCTCTATGGAAAAGGAGGTTGGATCGTATGGGATGAGGAAGGTTATTGTGGCCTTCAAGTAGGCTAATCTGCTAGTTCATGTGTGTTTTCAACTTCAAGGATTTCTAGAGTATCTTCCTCTACAATATATTTAATTCTTCAGGGCCGAGTCACCACTTTTCTAGATGTAAGCTGGATTTCTTGTAGTGACACAGGAAATTCTTGTAACATAGGAACAAAAATTTCCTGCAGCGACTGTGGTGGAATATAGTAGCTATGAGAAGTAGGATAAGTGACTAGTCCATTGTTGTGAGTGGATTGGATGGTTTTATAATTAGGGATACTCATTGTCTGGGCAAGAAGTTGCATAGGACAAGGTTGATTTGGTGGGGTAGGAAACTGAAGTTGCTACTGTTGAGGTTGAATCATTTGTTGTTGTGTGGGCTGCGGTGGATAAAAGTTTTGAGAAGAAAAATGATGGGTGGTAGGGTAAGAAAATTTCTGCCACCAAGGTTGTTGTGGAGGCCAAGGATACCACGACATTGGAATATTCCAGATATAATTTGAGTATAAGGAACTTGATAATGCAACTAAGCCATACCTGCAACACATGGTTTCCATGGTCTTTGAGGTGCCATTGCATCAAGCGCATTGACAACTCCTTGATCTACTAGATATGCTACTTTAATTTCAAGGCATGAAGGACATTGATTAGTGGAATTCTCTGCTTCATAGATTTGGCATACCTCTATACTATCTGTAGGACATTCCCTAAAGGCATGCTTCTTCCTTCATTTTGAACAGAACACTACCTGGCCTTTCTCCAGTTCCTCCTATTTTTCCTATTTCTTCTTAGCCTGCAAAACATCCAATTGAGAAGATAATGTGCTAAGAATATCAGTCTTAAAATTTTCAAATAACTTACCCATTTCAGCTCTGGTTACTCTAGCTCCAGCAACTGACTTGACAAGCCTGGAAGAAGTATCTATTGTTCCTTCTCAAACATTATAATTTCCTCTTGAATATCACCGACATATCTCACATACCCCATCATAGCCCAACTTTGATATGTCACCTCCCCCCATTAAGTTCAAAACCTCCAGAGAATATGGTCTAATTTCTCTGAGAAATATTGTTCTTTTAGTATCCTTGCTCAGTTGGTTCATTTTCGATCTCTGTAGATTATATTGAAATCTCTCCACCAAGTCCTCAAGGCTTTCCTCATCCTTTTGAGTCATGAGAAAAATTTCTTCTCTACAGTCCCTAGTCTTGCAATAATATTGATATTTCTTAAAGAATACCTTTTTCATTTCCTCCCAAGTTGTAATGGATTTTGAAGCCAACCCCATAGACCACCTGAGAGCTGCATCCTTCAATGTTTTAGGAAACAACTTCAGCTTCTAAGCATTGGAAGAATAGTCACAACTCCTGCATAACACATCAAACTCGAACAAAAAGGCATCAGGATCTTCACTTGGAATATTCTTCATCTAAGTAGCTCCACCAACCTCCTTGATAAGGAATTCAAATGTGACCAGTTCTTCTTCCTTCTAAGAGTATCCATCTATGTGACCATTTTCCTCTTCATGAGCCATTCTTGAGCAAAATGAAGTGGGGCCTTTGTAAACTACAAATTTTGCAAAATCAATGGTTTGAAATTCTAGTTCTTGAATGGGATTGCCAAGGAATTCCTTTTCAGGCTGAGCACTGAGGAAATATGTTGTTTTCCTTGTGATAGGAGATTCAAAATGGGTAGCAATATAATATTTTCTTGCATAAGCTGCTATTGTAGAAGCAAGAATATGTTCTGAGCTCTTTTTAGACCACAGACCTCCTGTCTGGACTCTTCTTCTCTTGCTACCTTATATCTTGTAGACTTATTTTTCCTTGCTAGTGTATTAGTAAATGAAGTGGTGCTCACACAACCACAAAAGACATTTGTAGATGTTGGACCATATCATCTACTATGCAAACAAATTAAAGAAAAAAAATACTTACCAAATAATCAGGACATGTTTTTTTCGAATTTCTCACCTCCTCAAGTGCGTAGGCTTTGCCCCTCATCTTGCCACTTTGACTCCCCTAGTCCTGAAGATTCCAAAAAATGCATGTAATACAAAAATAACAATTAAGTATTATCCCTTAGCACCTCCCTGGCAATGATGCCAAAATGTTGAATCAAATTATAGCCTTATAGTTTGATTAACATAAATCATCAACCCAGGGCAGGTAAGCTTGTGAGATACTATGCAAAATATATGCAAGCTTAATATTGTGAGTGCTGATTAATATAACTAGTCAATCATACAAAACTAATGACTCTTTCCTACATCAATCACTTAGCAGCAAAGGCTATAGATTGGAACAAACATCCCTCTACAAATCTCTAGTATTTCAGATGATGATTAGGAAAAGCAACAAACTCATAAATTCACTCAACCTTATAAATCAAATCTTAATTAAATGAATTCCGCACTGTTGGGTATACGACCAAAGTCCCACATTTCCTAGAAGTGGGAAGGATCATGGGTATATAAGGATGGACAAATATCTCCATTGGTCTGAGGCCTTTTGGGGTAAAGCCCAAAAACAAATCCATGTGGGCTTAGGTCCAAAGTGGACAATATCATACCATTGTGGAGATATGTGTTGTCCAGAGTCTTTACAAGTGGTATCAGAGCCAAGGTTCAAAGTTAGCCAAGTGGATGAATCCTTAGAATGCTAAACGAAGGTGGTTAGCCCTGGTAATATCACGATGGGATCTGTGGATGAGCTCGGTTAGAGAAAGCTCTCGAGGCAGGTGGTGCTTCCATGTAAGGCGTGTGCTTCCAACGCATTGGAGCGGACAATCCTGGTTGGTAGAGAGTGGATGGATGGATAATCGTTCGAGGGGAGGCTCGATGGTCCTTTGTTCGAGGGGAGGATTGTTGGGTATACGACCAAAGTCCCACATTGCCTATAAGTGGGAAGGATCATGGGTATATAAGGATGGAAAAATATCTCCATTGGTTTAAGGCCTTTTGGGGTAAAGCCAAAAAACAAATCCATGAGGGCTTAGGTCCAAAGTGGACAATATCATACCATTGTGGAGATATGTGGTGTCCAGAGTCTTTACACGCACATTAACATGAAACTAGTTCATTCAATCATTTGTTGCTAGTATATATCAGAAAGAGCACATTAGTTGTAAGAACAGATTATTATTACATGACTGAAATAAAATGCATAAACACTAAACTACGGGAGTTGTGAGCAAGTGGGGCCCTCCCTTACTCACAAACCCTTCAAATTAGAAGAGCTTGCTCAATGAAATAGACAGAACATATAATATTGTATTAATGTGAAAAGATATAGTCGAGTACAATCTGATATATAGTTTCAGCTCAAACCAAACTAGCAACCCCCTATCATATAAACTAGAACATAATTTATACAATTACAAAAGCCCATATATGGCTCGAAGTATGGAAGACTACTAATCTAAGCCACTGGCTAACAGTCCTGTTACAAAATATCAAATTTAGTCTTACTCAAACTAATCCATGACTAAAAGCATGGATTATACAAAATTTGTTACATGGTTGTAGCTTTCTTTCAAATGACCAATGAGAGAAAGTTTATGAATCTAGGTGTTATTGTTGGTAGATCTAAAATGGCCACTAAGATAATGTTGATAAGTGATAGATCCCTCACAGAACACATTTTCTCGTTTGACTTAGAAATTTGTGGAACATAGCTAACCATTGATGTTGCTGCAAGAAAGCTGGATAGTTATAGGAAATCCGCGACCACAGGAATTCCAGAGTGTTTGTAGGAAATAGCATCACACAGTTGTCTATAGGAAATGTTGGCCTGTTTTCGAATGAAAGAAAATATGCACAAGAACTCTAGATTAGTTGGTATGATAATTAAATAAAGAACATCTAGTTTCAATGAACACTTAAGGTTAAGGTAAAAATACATTTTTCATGTTAAATTTCATACCTTCAGCATATGGCACCCTTTTGGAAAAAACCTAAGTATTATAATCGAAATAGGAATAATAGGGGTTAAAGATAGTTCAAAATGGGACAAGTAAAATATGGGAAAGGGGGCCAAAATTGGGCAAAACGAAGTCCCAACAAGGGGCAATGTAGGTTCACCTCTTACCCAAAGATGTAGTCCAATTTCTCTCCTTTGGAAAGTATCATCGGCCTTAGACCATTTGATCTGGTTTTTGGCAAAGGACAAGAAAGCCTGGAACTAGATATCCCTGAGGAAGGGGTTAGGATTGGCATACCTGCCATCTTCCAAGAAACAAATGTGAAAATATAATTCACATAAAAAGTATTTTACATCCTCAATGTGTGTTTGACAACATTTAATAAAATTAGTTGTAGATTTAAAATCAAACAGATGACCAACTCTAATGGCCTTAAGTTTTAATAGTAAATATCATTCGAGTAGAAAAAGTGCATAATATGTAGCAGGTGACCTACATGATAGTGCATCTGAATAAATAGAACAATAATTTTGAGTTGTTCCAAAGCTTTCTAATATTGTCCTTGTAGTTCCTCCACTTTCTTCCATTTTGCTCTAAGGCTGGCATACATTTCATCCTCTATTGTGGTCATGTCATTTTTTTTCAATAACTCTTGGTATTTCTTTAAAGGCACAACTTCTTGTTGATGTTGCAGTAGTACTTTCTGTAATCCTACAAATTTTGTCATTAGCTTTTGAATAATAGTCTCTACTACTAAAGGGGTATAAGCAAGTACGTCCTCAGTCTCAGTAGTCTTACTTCCAATTTGTTTGAGTGGCTATTTCAACTATAACCATTAGAACACAAAGGTCTATTTGAACAACTGTGTCTACTATTGACATAGGGACACAAATATTTGTCTGATGATCTGTCTGAGTGGGTGTCTCCATCAGTTCTGCAGAAGAACAAAAATACGTTTGAGTTTCTGCGGAACTAGTACAGACATCCTCTATTTGAGTCTGTGCTG
This sequence comes from Pinus tabuliformis, assembly GCA_031772625.1. Classification (NCBI taxonomy): domain Eukaryota; kingdom Viridiplantae; phylum Streptophyta; class Pinopsida; order Pinales; family Pinaceae; genus Pinus; species Pinus tabuliformis. Next base: position 234,830,620 of record CM062816.1, on the reverse strand, counting down.
GACATGTACCAATGTTTTCCATTTGAATCCAAGTGGAATAAAGAGAATTCCCTCTCTGGGTTCCTTTTAATTTTGACTCCATTTCTTTCATATGAATTTTCTTACAGTCTCTTAGCCATATTCCAGGCTCAATTTTTTATTTCAGCTTCTTATTTTCTTTATTGATTAATTCCAACCTATGACCATCTCACCTATTTATCCTTATAGTATGTTTCGTTACTTGGGAAGAAGGACCACCAATATTATTCTAAAAAATAGGAGCAGTTTTGAAATGCCCATGATCACATTAGAGTAAGAATGTGTCTCTTGAATTGGCTTATGACTCATCAACATTGTCAGGGTTTGGTTCAAGTAAGGTCGTATCTCCAAAATTAACTTCTGGCTGCTCCTCATTATTAGGGTTTTGTTCAAGTGGGGTTTTATCCCCTGAATTAACTCCAAGAACCTCAACCTTAGCAGGTTTTTGTTCAAGTGAGGCTATATCCCATGAATTATCCTTAGGTTGTTGGGTTTCAGTAGTAGAAAAATTATGTCCTTCCAATTCTTGCATATCTTTGTCATTTTTTGGAAGAGAGTAATGTCTCTGTGTGGTAAGAACTATGAGGAGAGATAGAAGAGATAGGAGTAGGGGCTTTTTCTTGTAGATTCTCAAATTGGCCCAACTCCTCAAAGAGAGTTTCAAAATTTTATAAGACCTAAGCCACCTCTTCTTCATAATTCTAGGGAAAAGAAACTCGTTGGTTATCAGGGGATCCATGTGATGGTCCCACCTCATCTATGGCTAAACTAATGCTTCTCCACTACGAATTTTCCTCAGACCATCTTCTTTTAATAGGAATAGATGTCGAGACATGGGATTTCCTTTTTTCCCCTTATTGGGGTTTGTACCTCCATGGTCTGATGTTCTTTCTCAGGATGGATGTTATCAGGAATTCCTTCTAGGGGTAGTGTATCAGAGCTTATAAATTTGTCCCACATTAACCATGATTGAGTTAATTCCTTGACGACCACTAATTTTATTAGAGCATGATGACTAACTGTGGATTGTGGGTTTCTGGACTTCCTCACTCTACTAGCAACTTCATGAAATAACGAGTTCAAGAAAAATGACAAATTAATTACTATCTTTTGTTTTAATGATGCTAACAATTTAAGGTGTTGAGGTTTTACCACATCATGGCGATCGTCACACGTGATATATTTCTAGATAAGTTTTTCCAATTCAAACCATTGCTCGCTCTAGGATGTAGGACATATAACATTTCCTTTCTGCACTAACTCCTCGCCAAGTTCTTTGAACAACTCTACAACTTCGTGAAATACCGTGTAATTTTTTACTGAATTTATGCCTTCTGTAGGGAGGCCTGTGACCTTTGCAAAAATGGCTTTAGTTACTTCTATGGTCTTGTCTTTGGCAATTGCGCTTTCATTATCTAGATTCTATAAGAATTCAAGAGCAATATCATCATTAAACCATTATAGCCGAGTAAGATATTGTGCCCATCCTACATGTTCTAAGATATCTCAGGCTTGCGTGGTGATTTCTAACAATGTAGGCTCCCTACGAACATAGTTGCCACCCATGTCGGTTATTTCCTAAGGATAATCTCCAAACCTACATGCACTATTGGATCCCACAAATATTGTAATGAAATAGCATAAACTACATGTAGGATTATAAAAAACAAAACCTAAATACAAATTCTCTGTAATAATATCCTATCATATCGACATGTATGGCAGTTGTTCATGAATTGTGTGCCTTCACGTCATAATAGAGCATGGCTTTCCCCCATTAATGAAAAAGGGTGACCATGACTTGTGAAGCATGTGGAAAGGAAAAATAGCATGCAACATCATTCTTATAGCAAAAAGTGGTCAGAAAAGTCAACCAAACATAATTGAATGAAATAAATTCACATTCATGTGATTGGTCAGAGAGGATCAATAGAATTAAAGCGTATGAAATATACATCATGGAAGAGATTTTCTTTTTGGAGTATGTGTGATGAAATATGACAAAGAATTGTTTTAAATTTACGATTGCTGACATTGGATGATCGGATAATGCTGACATGGTTCACATAATATACATATGCCACCCATAATAGTTATTAAAGATATAATCACAAATCAAAGGTGTTTTCTCCCTTTTCATTTAATAAAGAAAACCTAATGATATCGTAAGAGTTTGGAAACTTCAATGTATACTTAAATACCATAGGCAGAGCCACTACTGCCAGCAAGCACTGATAGCCTCGACAGGGTTTCCTTTTAAATGACAAATTAGCCAATATCCCTTAAAAAAAATTCCTTGAAAAGCGACATTGTTCTGGCATGATGACTAGATGGTAACAATGCCACTCACCAGACCATAACAAAGTTAACATGACGACTTGTGATGAGACCTCCTGTCCTTGGACATTTTAGTGTCACAAGGCCATTACCCTGGTGTGGTAGCTACTATCACTCCTCCGGATCCCCAAGGCTGAGGAAGAGTCCAATTGAGGTAATCACAGAAGAATATTTTGACTTCTGACTTTTTCCTTTTGTGGGTGGATGATATTTGCAATAGAGTTTGAGTGAACAACTTAGGAATAATAACTTATTACATATAATGAACATAAAATTACATAAATAAATAAAAATATTACATTTCTTTCTTTGAAATAAAATTACATTATGAAACCAAACACATACGTTGGAATGAAAATTAAGGCTTAGGCAACGATAGTTACATGTTTGTGAATCCACTTTGAATTAAAAGGGATATTATTTCTTCCACTGTCATGCTTTTGTTGGCCTTAAGCAGTGAATGGTGTTTTATTGAACCTTTGAGGTATGAAACCTAGTGACCTAATGGGACCTTGAACAAGCATACTTCAGGTGAACTTGACTGACATAAGACATGATGACGTGAGCCTTTAAAATGAATGTATGATCAACAAGAAACATGAAGGTGGGCCAACAAATATTGATTTTTTGACAGGAGCTTTGGAGTTTGAACTTGGGATACCATCAGTGAGTAAAATTTTACATGATGACCTAGGTGGAATGATTCAAATTTCAACATGGGACATTAATATGATGTAAAAGATTAATTTTGATCACTAATGGTAGTATGCAAATACTGACTCTAACAAATGGGCCAATATCCCTTAAAAAAATGATTTCCTTCAAAAAGTACATTGTTCTGGAGTGATGACCAGATGGTAAAATGCCACTCACCAGACCATAAAAAAGTGAACAGGCCAACTTGTGATGAGACCTCATGTACTTGGATATTTTAGTTTCACAAGGCCATTAGCCCGGTGTGGTAGCCATAATGGGAATTCCACTTATGTTATTTTCCTATGATCATGGTAGGTTTGCTTGTGATGGGATCCCCTATCCCTTTTTGGAGAAAGATTAGCTTAGTACATTATGTTTTTGTTTCTTCCTTCTTATTTTCTATATATTTTTTAGAGTCAGGGATGATGTAAGAAGTAAAAAAAAATGCCAAGGATAAATATGCGTTATATTCTCCATCATATTTATTGAGGAAACCACCATTTGAATGTGTGATAAAAGAAAAACTAGTATGGTGGGGATAAATCGTGAATAGTTGATAATGTATTCAAAAAAAGAAACCTACGTAGGAATATTCATAGATAGTGCATGTCATATTTTTTTATTTTAAATATTCACAAAAAACGCTAAAAATCATGATGATCTAGAGATTACCTCTTTTAAAGGTTTAGATCAAGCTCATAATGAAAAGTAATAACACACATAGAATGATAATAATGAGAACAATGATCATTCATGGTGATGGATCAACAATTTGTGATTTTCATCAAAGGGGACATCAAATGTTTCATTCATATAGGGGACAATAGCTGCTCTTTGGGAGAAGGAAAAAAAAATGTTTCTTTGGAAAGAGAACAACAACTTTTCCATCGAGAATGGAACAACAATTGTTTCTTCAAAAAGGGAACAACAATTGTTTCTTTGGAAAGGGAACAACAACTATTTCTTTGAGAAGGGAACAACAAGTATCTCTTTGGGAAGGGAACAACAACTGTTTCTTTGGAAAGGGAACAACAATTGTTCCTTCGAGAAGAGAAAAACAACTTTTTCTTTGAAAGGGGAACAACAATTAGTTCTTTGAAAAGGGAACAACAACTATTTCTTTTAGAAGGGAACGATAATTTTTTCTTTGTAAAGGGAATAGCATTTGTGACGAAGGAACAAAAATTGTGCTTTAAGGCGAAAAACAATCGATTATAAAACAATGTTTGTATCAAAATTCTAGTGTAATAAATAAGAAAAGAAAGAAGAATAAAACTTCCCAACCATTTTCAAGGAAAATATGCAAATTATTTAAAATATGAAAAGAAAACAATTTTTTCATGCTAATGAAGCTGTCGGGTTACCATCCCCTACAACTATGATTTGGAGAGTAGAATCATTACTTACCTGTTGATAGAAAGATTGCTTTGTGAGTGGTTGGTGATAAAGTTTCAACCAATGTCCATTCACTAGAAAGGGAGCACCAAACCCGTCAATGGTGATTAAAGTTATGGTGCCAATGTTATGGACTTCTTTAATCTCATAAGGTCCAAGCCACCCTGTCTATAGTTTCCCCGAGAATTCCTAAAATATGGAGTCATAGAGGAGTGCCCAATCACCTTTTTGAAATGATTTATTTTTAATAAGCCTATCATGTAACTTGGTTGTCTGCTACTAAATAATTGTTGTACGTTGCAGGGAAAGTGTGCCTCATCTAGCTCATTTAATTGTTGAAGTTGTTGTGTTTGGGCTTCCAATCCTACCTCATGGGCTATCCTAAGGGTCTTTATCTCAAACTCTATTGGGAAGATTGGTTTTTTTCCAAAAACAATTTTGTAAGGGGAGTATCGAGTAGTATTGCACCATTTTGTGCGATAGGCCCACAAGGCGTCTCGAAGTTTAGTGGCCTAGTTCCATCAATTTGTTGAGACTATCTTAGACAAGTTTTCTTCTAGGAATATGTTGGTGTTCTCTACTTGTCAATTTTCCTATGGGTGATACAGAGAGGTAACTCGATGTTTGACATGATGATTTCACAAGGTGGCTGAAATTTTATTTTAGGTAAACTATGATGCTCCATTGTTTAACACCTCCCTTGATAAGCCATATCGTACAAATAGTTTAAAAAGGAAATTAATCACTGTTTCTTCTATGTCGTATGGAAAATATACTGTTTCTACCCATTTAGTTACATAGTCTATGGCAACGAGTATATAAACCTTTTGATTTGATGGTGGGTTAAAGGGCCCAACAAAGTCAAGCACCCATCTTTCAAAGGGTTCTACCACCAGCTGCAGCTACAATGGAATTTCATCAGCTTGGCAAGGACGGCCTATCTTGTGGAAACTCTCACAAGCTTGAATATATTTCTTGGTATTTTTGAATATGGTGGGCCAGTAATAGCCCATCTGAAGGATCTTATGCCCTGTTCTATGGTTTGTGAAATATCCATCACAGGCGTAATCATGACAGGATTTCAGGATGTCATATGCCTCATCCTATCAAATACATCTTTGAATCTGTAAATTTGATGCAGTGTGGAAAAGATACCCACAAATCCATGGGAATTGGGCACTGCATTGAACAATCAACTTCCTTTCCTTGGGTAGTAGATGTGCTGGTAAATTCCTGACTGCTAGATAATTCGCTACATCAACATACCAAGGTTCTTTGATTGTTACAAGGAATGAGTGCTCGTCTGGAAGTTGGTCATCTACTGTAACGGATCATTCATCTTGTGTACATGAGATATGAAGTCTGCAACAAGAATTGTTTTCCTGGCTGGTCCTTTACTGTGATATCAAACTCCTGCAGTAACAACAGCCATCGAGTTACTTTCCCATTAGTGATTACTTTTTCGGCCAAGTACGTCATAGCAGAGTGGTTAGTATAGAAGAGGTCATATAGCCTGTTATATAATGTCTAAGATTATTGATAGCATGTATAACAACTAAAAAATATTTTTCTATTATTGTGTAATTTAACTTAGTAGGGGTAAGGTTTTTGCTAATATGATAGATTGTGTAGGGCTTCCTGTCTTCTTCTTGTCCAAGTACAATGCTTATAGTTGTGTCTGATGTGTCTGTAGAGATATGGAATGATAACTCCTATTTTGGTCCTCGTAATACTGGTGCGGTTGAAATCAGCTTGTTAAGACATGCAAAGGTAGCACCAGATTTTTTAGACCAATTAAATTCAACATTACCTGTTAAGATATACATAGGTGCAATTTCTTTTAAAAAATTCACAATAAATCTCCGGTAGTACCCTACATATCCAATGAAACTATGTACCTTGGTCTATGTTTACGGTGTATGTAGTGCAAGAATTACCTCTGTTTTTGTTGTATCTACCTGTATCCCAACACCAGAGATGTAGTGTCCCAAAACCACACCTTCAGTTATCATCATGTGACATTTTAATTTTCTTAAGCATAACCTGGTGGAAATGCATCATTCAAGAACTTTTTCTAGATTTCGCAAGCCCTGCTCAAAGTCACTTCCATAGGGGGTAAAATCATCCATATAATTTTAAGTCATTCGTTGATCAAATTAGAAAAAATGCTCAATACTTCTCTCTGAAATGTGGCTAGGGCATTGCATAAACAAAAGGTAAAAATATGTATGAAAACATATCATAAGGGCAGGTAAATTTTGTTTTATCCTTGTCTTCAAGGGTGATCTCGATCTAATTATAGCCACTGAAGCCATCGAGGAAGTAAAAGGTTTTTTTCCCTACTAAGGTGTTGAGAACTTGATCATTAAAAAGAAGAGGGAAATGGTCCTTCTGGGTGCACTTGTTCAGTTCTCTGTAGTCCATGCAAATTTGTCATTTCCCATTTTTCTTGGGAATGAATACCAATGGGGAGACCCATTGGCTATCTGAGATAGGATAAATAAAATTTACATCCATTTTTGTAGTTCCTCTTTCAAAATTTCTTTGAGGTCAGAATTCAACCCTCTCTGGGGTTGTCAAATGATGTTGGCATCCTTCTTAATGTAGATATGAAGGGTACATAGCTGGGAATCTACACCTTTCATGTTTGACTATTCCTAGGAAAAAAAAATTATATTTTCAAAGCCCCTGAATAAGCCTTTCCTATTGATGGTTGTCCAATTTATCGTTAATGTTAAGTGTTTTACCCGGTTCAATCTCACTTGGCCTACTATTATAAACGAAAGTCATGGGTATATGTATATCTTTTGCACCCCTCAAGGAATCTCCCTGCACTTCATTATTGAGGATGGCCTTTAACACTTGGCATGTCAGGTTATTCATGGAAATTGGTCTATTAATGAAGTATTTAATCGCATCATCTTCCGTTTGATTCTTAAATTCAAGAGCTTCTTCCAGTGTGAGAGGAGAGCGTATGTTTTCTTTGGGGTGTCTAGGTGGGTGTAATTGAGTATTTCGAATATGTAGAGTTGGTTTAGCTAGGGGATACAAAACAAAATTCTTCACAGTATTTACATGTGTAATAGCCATGATTTTTGCACAACATCATATATAAGCATCTACTATTGCTAACCAAAGTTGACCCAATATCAAAGGATGTCCATCTAGCGTATTTCTTGTGTTGATGACTAGAAAGCCCATAGGATATTCCTAGGAATCAATAGAAACAATCACATCCTATAAGGTTCCTTTAGGTCTAACTATTGATCTGTTGACAAGTTCTAATAAGGTTAAGGTGGGTTCCAAAGTTGTAATTCCCAGAACCCTATAGGTTTCAGTAGTCAGAATATTATGGCTGCTCCAAGATCTACTAGTGTGTTTGGAAAGGCATAGCCTTGTATCTGAATTGTTACTACAAGATTTCTTGGGTCTTCATATTTAATCAGTGCTTTTTTACCCATAAGCATATCAGATAAAGTTCCTACTACATGTACTATTGGTGGATTTTTCAATTTTCTCCTAGGCTTCTTCCCACATAATTCCTTAATAGCTTTTTCATAAATCAGGATGTCTTGTATGGCCAGGAGGAGTGAAATATTTATACACAATTTTTTCAATTCCCATAAGATATAAAAATTAGGATAGACCGTAGGTTTAGCTATTTCTAGTCTCTCTTTGAATGGGGGAGAAGAAATTATAATTTTATCTAAATTCTACTACTCTACTGTGTCTTCTCCTTCTTTTATTTCCATGGAAATCACCATCGAAGGATTTATTGAGGGTTGTTTTTTGTTTTCAGTTTCATTTTTTTCTTGTGTGGAAATAATGCACTCTGACCTTAGTCAAAGCTCATCACATTCTACTAGTTCTATGTCATTATCTAAATTCTCAAGGATCTGTACATACTAGATTGGTCTTTTATTCGGATTCAGATTTGGTTGAGCTGGCCGTTGAGGGCGTAGTGAAGGCTGAGGGTTTTGAAATGGGCCTGGAAATGTGGGATGAGGTTGGGAACCCCCTCCCATGGGTAAAGTGTTCATCCCCATAGGGTGCTACCATTTTTGGTGCCAATTCAGGTTCTGTGAAGTGGAAGTAGCCTAGTGTGAAGGGTAAGGATTACTAGTTGAATTTTTCCAGAAGGCAGTAGAGCATTGTGAATTTGGCCAACTAGCTCCTAGGAACGGTTGGTTTGGCTAGGGTGACATGGAATATTGTTGGTAATTCTAGGTAGCGAAGGGTGGTTGACATTTCCATGTTGTTGTAGGATTTCGTTGTTAATTATATTGCGTAGGAAAGAACAAAGAAGGGTGTTGTGGCATATCAAAGGGTTGTGCTTTCCATTGATGACATTGAGCCATTAAGTATGTTGACTTTGTTCCTTCTTCAACTTATTTGAACACTACTTTGAATGTAGGAAGTGATGGACACATATTTGTTTCATGATCCTTAGTGCATAGAGAGCACGTCTGAATCATGTCCAAAGGACATTGTCTTTGGTTTTTCTGCTTTCGACAGTGTGGACAAAATATGGCTAGCATTTGTTCTACCTCAGCTTGTCTTCATCTAGTATCTAAGACATCTAACTGTGTAGTCAATGTGCCCAAGATATCTGTCTTGAAATCTTGAAAGAGGTTTCTGATCTCTATTCTCATCATGCCTCCACTAGGAGGTCTGCTTCATCTAGTCATGGAGTCTCGACTTCCTAAGCCAATGCGTGTACTACCCCCAGGACACCTAATACACAATCAAACAATTTCGTCATAGTATTCTTCATAAATGTCACCTTTCCCCATTAGATTTAAAGTTTCTACACATTCTTCTCTCATTACCTTTCTAAACATGGCTTTCACGACTGGTTTTGGTAATGTGGAGTGGGGGAATCTCTACAAATTATACTGAAACCGTTCAATGTATTCTTCTAAATTTTTATTATCCTTCACAGAAATTTGGAAGTTTTAATAATTTAGATCCCTAGTGCTATAGTAGTCCTGGTATTTCATCAGAAAATCATTTTTCGTGTCATTCGAGGAGTTAATGATACTTCCACCCAAACACATAAAACAAAGCAAAGTTGTTCCCTTTAACGTGCAGAGGAACAACTTCAATTTCTGAGGATCAGTGGTGTAATCATATACTCTACACAAGACATCAAACTCAAATAGAAAAGCATATCAATCCTATAAGGTCATCTCGTGAAAGGTTGGGATATTTTGTAAAGGAATAGATTTCATTGGGGCATTGGCTACTAGATCGACTATAGGGTATTCCAACATTGAGGTCTGACCTTGATGTGGTTGGTTGACCATTTAGTCGAAGATGGGGCAATAATATTGAACTGAAAATGGGGCACTAATGGCTTCTTGTGATATTACAAGAATCTCTCCCACTTCCATAGCTTAATTATTCCCAAGTCTTTATGATTAACCAATTGTGGAATTAATAAGTGCTTCAAAATATAGATATATGGTTACGTTTTTTTTAAACTTTTTAAGTGTTTTAATTTTATTTGCTTGAACTGATATAAGACATACAACAACAAATAAAGCAACAGATACAATGAAGCAATAAAACACACACACATAACAACAATATTAATTTGGAGTTCACCCAAAACACTTGGGCTATGTCTCCTTGAGCTCTAGTAAACTTGACTAGGTTCTTTGGGATTATGGCAGCAGTTCTTTTAAAAGATCCACACTAAACTCCACTGTTTTACATAGAAACAATGGGCTTAGAATACCATCTCATCCCTGGCTCTGAAGTTCTCAACTTTCTGGCTCTGCGCTCTAGCTCTGGGTCTGGATCTAGCTCTTGGCTTTGGCTCATGGCTCAGGCTCTTCAGCTCTGTCTTTATGAGCTTCAACAGTATACTTGACCTCCAAGCGACTATCTCAGCAACTTTTAGCTCTTTGGTATTTCTCTCGACCTCCAAGCAATTCCCAAAAACTCCATCAGCTGTTCTGTTCTTCAACTCTGGCTCTTCTGTTATGGCTCGCGGCTCTGGGATCATCCACTTGACCTCCAAGCAACTCCCTCATCTTCCTTGTGTGTTAGCTACCTCCAGCTCTCTACGTGTTAGCTACAACAATCTTCAACTACCTTCAATTGAACTCTTTGACTCCTTTGAGGCATTTTTCTGGCTCTCTGTCTTCCCCAATGGTTCCTCTGCATGTCATTATCCCTCTGCAGCCCTGTGGCTTCTCTGTGTGTTGTCTGTTCTACTTCCATCTAACTTTGGGGATCTGTGGCTTCAAATGCATCATTATCTACCAAAAATTCCCACTTGCAGTGTGGCATGATGATCAAGAGCTATTACAAAGGGATCGGGTTGTTCTCTAGGCAAAAAGCCGAAAATGGAGAAAAATCCAATACCCAGAGATTTTTCCGAAAATACACTATTGGGCACGAGTTATGGACTTGAAATTCCATCCAATCGCCCCTATAAACACGATTGGGTCCACCATTAGGCATAATATCGCATCGCATAGGCGGATTGGGAAAAATCCCAAATACAAGGGAAAACGCAAAAATCCCAAATTCTTGGATTTCAAAATCTATGAAATTGGGCCTATAATATCTTTCGGGTCTGCCTTTGGCCACCACATTGCATCACATCGTCGCATGGCCAAATGGCCAAAAAACCATTTACACACGAAATACATTGAAAAATTTAAATTTATGGATCTCAAATATTATGCAATCACACGAACAATCCTTATCGGGTCTGAGTCCTAATCGATAATCGCAATAGCAATGGCCCAGGGTTCTTTCCATATGCCATGGAATATTGTGATGTGACCTCATATCACCAACATTGATCTGTATATGCCAATACTCGGCAATTCCATGTCGCATTTCTAATGACCTAGAGGTCCTCTCCTTTTGGGTGTGCCAATCGCCGATCTGTCGATTCGTCGATCGCAATCACTCCATCGCATAGCGCAAGGTCCCGATATCGCATGTGGGCTTATCTTCGATGTGATAAGTTTGAGGTTGCAGTCAGTGATCCCTTCCACCCCTGCTTAAGTCTGCCTCTTGGATCATCTCTGATGCGATTTCCCTTTATAATGGTTTCTGCCATTTTTTGAAGATTTTGCCTCTTTTTAAAAGGATAAAGGGAAACTTCCTTCTACGATAACTTCTGCATTTGAAGTCCATTTTAGCTCATTCAAGTTGCATTAGATTTAGAATGAAATGATCTCTAAAATGGGGCTATTTCTATCATCATCCTTGGACTTTCATTTTCCTTTGTGAGGAACACTTAGACTTAGGAGTCTATTCAAAATCCATTTTGGATCATGCCTTCCTACTAAGAGAACTTTTGGTCTCCAAAAGATTGATATACTAATCTGGATAGTAAATGTGAGTAACAACACCCTCTTCTTTCAACCTACATACACTTTTGTTGCATAGTGCCTCTGAACCAGAGCCTTTGACCACTTTCCTTCTGGATGTCCTGGTCCTCCTGGGAGGAACTGCCTTCCTCCTTGCCTTCCTGTAGAACTCCTGCTTAGATGGTCACAGAAGGTAGTTTGAACTTCTCTACCTTGATCATTGATCCAAGGTGGCTCAAACAAATGTGAAGTATATCTAATCCACAAGATTCTCCTTTGTACCTGTTTGACAAGCTATCAAGAAAAACTGTTAACAACAACATAAACATAGACAACAACTAGATGGACTAAACTCTTGCTTCAATAAAAGAAATAGTTTTCACATCTTGTAAACACCTCCATGTCTTACATCTGCATAAAAATGATGGACTAAATAACAAACCCACAAAACATGAATTTAAAACAAATGACCCTTCAAGTGAAGAATGTAGAAAAAGACCATTATGACTGTTTTTCAAAAGATGAAACACTTCATCATTATCTCCATCTTGGAGACCAAATTAACTTTTCCCAAGTCGACATTACATGCTTGTTTACAATAAAGCAATCATCCCTTCAAGTTAATTACACATACACGTTTAAATATAAGGAAAACATCAACATCCCTGTCTTCATGCATCTCATGCTCATGCATGCATTTCATCCTTCAACTTTCGCTTAAGCACAATGTACTTTTGAAGCTGAAATGAACATTATAATTTTGCAACAACAAAATGAGTCTCCCACTGAACATTTTCCATTCACCTTCTTGGTAAAGTCCTGGAACTTGCATTCCATCAACAAAGAAATGCAAATAGATGCATTATATCAAAAGACATGCAATCTGAATTGGATAAGAACTCTAACCATTTCTTACCAATCCATTTCAAAGGTCCCTCCTTTGTATGCACATTAGCATCAACATGTGAATCATCTTGAGGCACATCATTAATGGAAACTTCCTTTCTATTTCTGCCATTTTCTCTTTCCACCTTCTTCAGCTTTTGTGGAAGCATTGTTGGATTCAGAGTCCAACATTTTGCAGCAACATCTTCTTTCTTATGGGAGTAAGTGTAACACATGTGCATCCTTTTGACAGCATGATTTTCCTTGTCCAATGGACCTTTGGCTTCTTGCTTCTTTTCCTTCAAAAGTTTCTTGTATGTGGCCATTCTCTTCCAACATCTAGAAACATGATGGTTATCCAAACCACAAAAGAAACATGCAATTATTTTCCCATATCTATGTGGAAATTAATCATGCTTTGCAAAATCAAAAGGAATATGATTAGAACCAGATTTATACCTACCTCTTTCACCTTTACTGCCTTCATGAGGAGGTGAAGCAAATAAAGAAGTGGCTCCCTTTGGAACACCATCAATCTCTTCAAGGTTGTTCGAGTTTCCACAACTCTCTATTTCAAGTGTGTGCTTCTGGACACCCGCATCTTGAAAATGATGTTTCAAGATATTGCATTCCTCCTTAATACAATCTTCACACTCTTGAGGTAGAAGAACTACAATGCAACTCCTTTTTAGAACTATTTCAGTGGCCTTCATGGCGGCTTTGGAACTTTCTCCATAAGGTTTTCCATAGCCAAGACCCAAATACTTAGGCCTTTCCTCAACCATTATTAGCTCAACAATACCTTGTGCATTCTTACCCAAGCCCTTTCCTTCATAGCCCATCTTGGACATTAGTTTGGAACCTATGCCTCTAGTATGTTTCTAAAAAGAACCAATGTAAGCATTCTTAGAAGAATTTGCAGACAAAATAGAATGGTTTACCTCTTCTTCAAGCTGATACCTGACTAAGGCTTCTTTGGCAACAAAGAGTTGTGACTCCAACTCATGCATCCTTTTCAGGTTCATATTTGCAATATGAAGTTGCATCTCCATTTCCTGCAATCTGTTGGAAAACAACTGCTTCTCTTCCTTCATGGAATTCAACTTCTCTCTAAGTATGTTGCTATTCCTTCCATCCTCATACATTTCTCTCACCTTGTCCATCATGATGAAAATGTCTTCCTTCATGTCTCCATCATAGAGTCTTGTGATGAAGAAGGAATTTGAGGATACACTTGTAGAAGTTGTCATTATGCCAATGAACAAAAGAACTTCAAACAAGATTAATAAAGAGCTTATTTAAGGAACCTTTTGCAACAAACCTCTTGTACTTCAGGGATTTCTTTGAGGTCCTTTGGGATAGAATAATTCCTTCCACCCTTCCTCCTTCTTGCCCTTCCTGGACTGAGCTATTAATAAATTTCCCTTCACCTTTGCAAACTCAAACAATAGTGAGTCTACAAATAAGCATACAATCAATCAGACAATTGATCCTTGACTCCCCAAACACCTTTCATACAAGGAATCTTTGCTCTGTCAATCAAGAATTCTAAGCTAATACCACTTGCTCTCGTATAACCAGATTTGATACCACCTTCTTTAAAGGTGGGGCTAACCAATCTTAAGCTCCGATATGACCTGATCTGAAAATGGGGCACTAAAGGCTTCTTGAGAGATTACAAGAACCTCTCGCACTTCCAAAGCTTAATTATTCCCAAGTCTTTATGGTTAACCAATTGTAGAATTAATAAGTGCTTGAAAATATAGGTATATGCTTATGTTTGTTTTTAAACTATTGATGTGTTTTAAGTTCATTTGCTTGAATTGATATAAGACATATAACAACAAATAAACCAACAGATACAATGCAGTAATAAAACACACACAGAACAACAATATGAATTTGAAGTTCACCCAAAACTCTTGGGCTACGTCTCCTTGAGCTCTAGTCAACTCGACTAGGCTCTCTGGGATTATGGTAGCAATTCTTTTATAAGCTCCACACTCAACTCCACTATTTTACACAGAGACAATGGGCTTAGAACACCATCTCATCCTTGGCTTTGAAGCTCTCGGCTTTCTGGCTGTGCACACTGGCTCTAGCTCTTGGCTCTGGCTTTGGCTCTCACTCTTGGCTCTAGCTCGTGGCTTTTTCTCTTCGACTTTGGCTTTGTGAGATTCAGCAGTCCGCTTGACCTCCAAGCTATCTCAACAACTTTCATCTCTTTGGTATTTTACTCGACCTCCAAGTGATTCCAAAAAACTCCCTTAGCTGCTCTGTTCTTCAGCTCTGGCTCTTCGGCTCTAGCTCGTGGCTTTGGGATCATCCACTTGACCTCCAAGCGACTCCCTCTACTGCCCTATGCGTTAGCTACCTCCATCTCTATGCGTGTTAGCTACAACAATCTTCAGTTACCTTCAATTGAGCTCTTTGACTCCTTTGAGGCATTTTTTCAGCTCTCTGGCTTTCCCAGCCATTTCCCTATGTGCCATTATCCCTCTACGGCCCTGCGGCTTGTCTACACGTAGTCGAACCATTTGGCTCTAGGTCTCTATGGCATCAAATGCATCATTTTCTACCAAAAATGCCCACCTACAATGTGGCATGATGATCAGGAGCTGTTACAAAGGGATCAAGCCATTTCCCAGGCAAAAAGCCAAAAATGGAGAAAAATCCAATACATAGAGATTTTTCTGAAAATACACTATCGGCCATGACTTCTGGACTTGAAATTCCATCCAATCACCCCTATAAACCCGATCAGGTCTGCCATTAGGCAACATATCGCATCGCATAGGTGGATTGGGCAAAATCCCAAATACACGGGAAAACAAAGAAATCATGAATTCCCAGATTTCAAAATCTATGAAATTGGGCCTATAATCCCTATCGGGTCTGCCTCTGGATATCATATTGCATCACATCGTCGCATGGCCAAATGGCCAAAAATCCATTTACATGGGAAATACATTGAAAAATATGAATCTCCAGATTTCAAATATTATGCAATCGCGTGGATAATCCTTATCGGGTCCGGGTCTTGATCGCTAATTGCAATTGCAACAGCCCAGGGGTTCTTTCCATACGCCATGGAATATTGCGATGTGACCTCGTATCGCCAACATAGATCCATCGATGTTGATACTCAGCATTTGCATGTTTCATTTCTAACAGCCCAAGGGTCCTCCCATTTTTGGTGTGCTAATCACCGCTCGGCCGATCGACCGATCGCAATTGCTTCATTACATAGCCCGGGGTCTCCATATTGCATGCAGGCCTAGCTTTGATGCGATAAGTCAGAGGTCGTAGTCGGGGATCCCTTCTGCCTCTGCTTAAGTCCACCTCTTAGACAATATCTGATATGATTTCCCTTTATAAGAGTTTTTTCCATTTGTTTTGAATATTTTGCCTCTTTTTCAAAGGATAAAGGGCAACTTCTTTCTACGATAACTTCTGCATCTAAAGTCCATTTCGGCCCATTCAAGTTTTAGTATATTTAGAATGAGATGGTCTCTTCAATGGGGCTATTTCTAGGAGCATCCTTGGACTTTCATTTTCATCTGTGGGGAACACTTAGACTTATAAGTCTATCCAAAATCCATTTTAGATCAAATCTTCAAGGATTTCTTGGTCAGGGGGTGTTATCTCGGTGGATGAAATATTCAAAATTTGAAGGGGCTTTACTCCACTACTCAGATCTGTGATATTATGTACTTCGTTTTCTGTTGGGATCACAAGAGATCCCAATTCAGATGGTTGTGGATCTACCTTAGCAGCTCCAATGGTTTCTCTCTCTTCTTCTTTAAAATTACATGATTTTCCCTCTTGTTAAGGACTAGAGTACATATTATATGTATTTTTGAAAATTTGCTCATATTGTTTAGTTTTGCTATGGATCTTCGTGTAAGATGCAGTTGGTGATTCTGTTGCTTGAGGGATCAAAATAAAACCCTTTCTAGATAGTGTCTCAAGTCCTACTGGCGCTTTAGATTTATCTCTCCGAACAATTTCATCTATAAAGGTTGGTCTCCCAAGGGTCGTTGATCCCTAGGATTTGGAGGTTTTTGGTATTGATTTATGATATATTGGTATCTTTCTTCTCCTCGTCATTTATATGTACATAACATCTGTGTATCTACTAAGAGAAGGCACTAGGAACAATATTTTTTGTTGTTGTGTACGCAGGTTCTTACCTCCCATTTTCAATACCCAATTCTCTTAAGAGACACAAATTAACTATTATCTTGAGAACCTCACCGGGAAAGACGCCAAAATGATGGTGCACTAAGATGACTTTATAAATAAATATTAATCATACATTAATATATCAACCTGAGATTCATCTGTCTATTTCTAGGCAGCAAACACTGTCTTTGTGATAACAATCAAATATTTGAATGCAGGTAACTAATCCTAACGAATCATTGCAAAAATAAACAATTGCTTAACAACTCATTAGCTCTTAGAAATGCAGAATAAGAAATTCATGAAAAACCATATGATCAATTAGGCAAATGAGGAGGAAAAACATACATTTTAGATGACCCAACAACATCTTTCAGTACTTCATTTAGTAAAGTAGTATAAGGTGATCTTTGTAAGTTGTACTGAAATCTCTCAATATATTCTTATAAGGTTTCATTGTCTTTTGCATTAATTTAAAGTTTTCATCCTTTATGTCCCTAGTTCGACAATAATCTTGGTATTTAGTGAGAAAGGTATTTTACATAGCATTCCAGGAATTTATAGTGCCTCCTCCTAAGTCCATAAACTATCCTTTTAAAGTATAAGGAAATAGTTTCATTTTATACAAATCTGTGGTATAATCATAACCTATGAACAAAAAATTGAACTCAAATAAAAAGGTGTATGTATCCTCAAATTTCATCCCATGAAAGGTTAGTATATTCTATAAATGGATAGCCTTCATTGGGGCATTAACAATTGGGTCAACAATAGGATATTCCAATGTAAAAGCTTTGTTTTCTTTCCCTTAGGTCGCCATCTCATAAAAAAATTGCGAGTAATTTTCAGGGATTTATTGTTCAGGAGGTATTATTTGAGAAGGGAATTTATCTATTTTAGTTGAATCTCGAGTGGGTTTTACTATGCTACCTAAGTATGGGATCTTTAGTAGTTTCTCTTTTATCAAGATCATAAGAGATCCTGACCCTAAGGATCGTGGATCTACTCCACTAGTTTCTCCTTCTCCTTCTTTCAAATTGCAATAATTTCTCTCTTGTGAAGGATTGGAGTGTTGACTAAATGTGTTTTGGAAGAATTGCTCAGATCCTTTAGTTTTACTGTGAATCTTAGCATGAGATTCAGTTGGTGATTCTTCTACTTAAGGGATTACTATAGAGCCTTGCCCATATCTTGTTTGGGGTCCTACTGATGCTTGAGATTCAGGTTTTCAAATAATTTCTTCGATGAAAGAGACCCTCCCAAGTCTCACCAGTCCTTTGGTTTTTGATCTTATATTTTGTTCTATTACTATGTGATTCTTATTATTTTTGTTAGTCATACACACTTACATAGCCTAATCGTATCAATTGAAAGTGGTTGCCCGACAAAAGATTTTTACTTGTCACATGCTTAGGTTCTTACCTTTCATATTCAATACTTGGCCTCCTAGAGATACAACCTATGATTTGAAAACCTCCCTGACAATGGCACCAAAATGTTGGGCACTAAGATGACTCTTTAAAATCAACTTAATCCTACCTTCATTAATCTTATCAACCTGGGATTCATCTTTATTTCAAGGCTATTAACACAATATATGCAAGAATATATTCTTACATTACGAAAGAATGTAAAATGATTGCTACAAAAAAATTACATTAAACATTATCCTAATTTAATTGTTGCAGAGATAAATGATGACAACAAATAATTACTCCTACAATTACAATCTTGTGAAAGAAGACTGTTTTAATTCATCAACCTCTATCTATCCTTCAACAAATCCTACACATAAGGAAGAATAGTAAATCAGACGAATGCTTAAAAGTATTACTTCTTAAAGATAGCTTACGAAATTAAAAAACTCAAACCTTACATTCATGTAACACAATCCCATCAACAATTGCAGGAGATGTATAACAGAATTACAAGATAGAGAATTCAATCAATTTTATACCACAAAAGAAAAGGAAAGTGAGTAGAAGCACAATTAATGCAAATATGGAAAAGTAACTAGCTAACAATTATACATAAAAGACAATAGAACCTCAGTGAATGGGCCCATGGTCTTTGGAAATACTATCTTAGATAAATTTGATACCAAGGACTAAGGTAAGATCTTGTGCAAATTCATTAATGTCAAATATTTTTACACAATGACCTTCAGAAATTTCAAATTCAGATTGATCTATGCAATATACACTGAAAAAGTAATAATCAAAACGTTTCTCCGTATTTTCATTTGTTGTCTTATATATTACATAAAAAACTGAATATGGAGCTATCCGGAGAATCGACAGATTCTCAAGATTTCTCCTTTAACGATAATATCTTTGAATCATAATGATCAGTTTCCTTTAACTTCATTCTTGAATCACACTCAGGCGTCAAGCCGTAATTTTCCACAAATAAGGCATCGACTGGTCGAGAATCTTGCTCCAATATCTCGAGGGAACAAAAATCATTCGATTGGACTGATATGCATAACAATATACTCAAATTATAGCCTTTTTGATATCTAAAAGACTCAAACTAACTATATTATATTCAACATGCTTTCATTATCCTTTTTGTCTTATATCAGTACAAATTAAAGGCAAACTCCTTAAAAACATAACATTTATTTAAGGAAATAGGGAGAAGAATTGTACCATTTTCATGGCCCAACACCAAGGTTCTATTTTTTATTGCCCATGCCATCTAGTGAAAATTTTAAGGATGGAAATTTATCTTAAAGTTTATTAATTATGGCGAACCTTACTAGTATCAAAAATACAAATTATAAAATGTTTGGTGATATTCTTGTAAAAATATTCAAACTTTTGATGATTTTATACAGTCTTTACAAAATTTTGGTGAATTTTAAGTTAAAATAACTCTATAATTTAAAATTAGGGCAAATCATTTGTAGAAGAATGGAAATTAGCGAATATGTTCTTTGAAAAATGAAAGGAAAATTAGCCCAGCTATGAATATTAGCCCCTAAAATTTTCCCTGACACTGTCCTACTAAGTATTATGTCAAACTATGAGTTATCTCTAAATCCCACTAACAATATTTTATGAAATATCCATATGGACATTCTCCTCCTTGATTTCACCTAAGGACCTTCATGTGCTTTCCTATCTACTTTTCAACATTTTTTTCAAAACCCTTTTGAATATCCAAATACATCGATTTGATTTTTTATGAAATAAATTGATGTAAATCTTGTTCTTTCATCAATGAAGATAGAAAAGTAAGAATCTCCCCCAAGTGATTTAGTTTTCATTAGGCCACACACATCAATATGCACTAATTCGATAATTTGTGTTTCATTGTCTCTCAACATATAAGGAATGGTTTTTTACATTGGTTTCTTAGTGCACAACTATCACATTCAATACACTCATGCATAAAAAGTATAATACCCTCCATCACTTTTATTTGAAGTATAAATAAATCTTAAACATTTAGATGACTATACCATAAGTGTCATAGTCCTTTGTTTTAAACATTGTTGTTGTAAATTAAAATACTAAATTATCCTTAATAGTAACATCACATTTGTAGAGGCATATCATTGTCATTCCTTCTACCATACATTTGTAGTGATCATATATGTCCTTCATAAGACAATTTGACTTTAGAAATTCAACTTCTAAATCTTGGTCTATAAGTGTTGAGACAGACATTTAAATTTTGTTAATCCTTAGCACATGCATTAAATTCTTCATTTGTTTCACATGACCACTCAAGGTCATAGACACTATTGGGTTCTGTTATATTCTTTGCACGACTAGCCCCACTAGCTTAGCCGAGGAGTGAGAGGGGGAGTAGAGCGCCCCCTTCATTGCTTTGGGTGCAGCGGGGGGATGGTGGCCCCCCTATCGGGGGGTTTGAGGGGGGTGGTAGCACCCCTCTACGTGGTTGTTATAGACATTTTTGGGCACTACAACCCCAAGCATGAAATTTCCATAAACCAAGGGCTCCTAAATCCCTAAAGGTGTTGTTCTAACCCCTAAAGGAACAAGGTCAACTGATTACAACTTCTCCCAGAAGTTCTCCATGAAAAACTGCTCAGAACTGGTCAAAACAGGATCATTTCAGCTGCTCCATAGGCAAAGTGCATTGCATCTCACCTAAACACACTGTTTGCGTGTGTTGCATTTCAAAAATCCCTTTTATGGGGTGCGATGGGCGAGAAGTGACAAATGGCAGTGTCATTCCGCAAGGTGGAGAGGCATGGAAACTTCCAGAAACTTCTCCTATGACACTTGCCTCTCTGAATTTGACCAAGGATGAGTAAGAGATCATCAATCTCCAAGTGGAAGCAAGAACTATCAGATGGAAGACACTAATCAAATCACAAGCTAACTCATCTCCCTTACAGATATCTATATATGGATCCCTCATCCCAGAGATCCAGAGGCTGGAATTTTGCATATGGTAAGGAATCGATGTTGGTTTCTTGAGACAACCTCAGATTGTTGGGTGACCTAAGCTTTGTATGAGGTGAAGAGGGGCTTCCTTGCTAAGAGGATGATGTTGGGTTAGAACAACTGGTTGTAACTCCCCTTGGCTCTTTCTTGTTTATCAATAAAAGCTATTCAAGTTTTCCTCCATACTCTTGTGTCATTCATGTTTGCTGCATTTGTATGGTCAATTTACATATGATCCTAGATTGTTTATGATTATAGATGCATGTTCTTGTATAGTGCTATGCTACTATGATCTTACAGGTACTCTGTGAAGCTGGGCGTGCAAGGGAACAAGTAGCGAAACACTATCAAGAGAGAGAGGAATCGAACTAGGAGATTAGCACAAGACAGAGGTTGGTCTTATTTGTTCTTCTCTCATCTATACTTCATAAAGGAAAAATGAAAGTAGCTTTACTTTGTTTGTTTCTAAGGTAGCTATCACACCTTAGTGGGATAAGCAGTTCTGTGTAGACACTTTTCCCTGTAACAAAATGGCGACTCCGCTGGGGACGAAATAGTTTGTTTGTTTATCTTCCTTGTTGTCTATTTTATAAACTTATGGACAGAGCCTGAAGTTGAGCCAGGTAGCTTTCGAACTGCATTTGCTATGCAAATTCAAAGTAGATAAATGCCGCTTCAGTCAATCTTTGGGATTTGTTTATAAATTAAACAACTGATTTACAAACTCTCTGATTGCCCTTGTGATAGCTCTTAGATCCTCTTTAGATCTACCCCTAATTGTTGCATTACTGATTACCATTTGCTCGGCCAAAACCCATGAACTGAATTGCAAACTGTGACCCAGAACCCAAGCCAAGTCTCGTCTCTCGCCCAGCATAGGTATTGTTCTGTGAATCTGAAATTCAGCACACTTCCCGAGTGTAGTAGGTGCGTTGCATTTCAAATTCCCTATGTTACAGGTGCGCTGATCAGACTAGGCATTGTCCAGTTTTGGTTCCTGTGATTCATTCTTTCTAGTTCTATTCATGAATTTTGTTGCATGTGATCAGTATATCTCTGTTTGAAACCCCTTTTCCTTGATGTTATTCCACCTCCTTTGTACAAAAGAACTGTAAATGTTTTTGTGTATTTGTTGAGTCATTTTCAGTTCTCCTTTGCAAAAGTAACATAATCGTATTGTCGTCCCTTGATTTGAAAGCGTCGCAAGTGTCGTTTTCAGTCATAGGAAAGAGTTTGCTTGGTGTAGATAGTCGATTATCCTGTTACTATTGTATTTGGTCTGAATTTGTAATTTTTCTAGTGTCGAAAGCAAGTATTCATTTCTAAATCATAAAATGTTGTGATTCCCTCCATTTTTGATTTCCAAAAGAAACTTGTTGATAATTGTTGCTTGAAAAGTAATTCAGATTTGTGCATTAGCTTTCTTTTCTCCATTCACATACTAAGAAAGCCGAAAACAAATACATGCATGTGCATTTGCATTTAGACTATTTGATTGGTTTGATTTAGGAAAGTGCATTTAGAGTGTGATCTTTGCTCTTTGTGAAAGAATACTGTCTCTCTTTCCTTAGTAGCTAGGATTTTCATTGCACAAAGAAGATAAAAGACTGTTTATCATCTTAGATTGCATTTTAGGAATTACACATTTACATCTCACGGTGAACCTGAAAGGCAAACTTCATAAACAAGATCAACTATAAAATAAATTCAATGAATCTAACAATTCTTTGGAACCTAACGCACAACATTTAGAAGTCTAGGCTAGAGATGTATTCCGGCGCCGTAAAGCCTGGTAACTGTTGTTCTCACTGATGGTTGGGTGATTCCTCCACTTTGAGACGATAAGTGCCAGTACGGACTTGTGCTCCCACGTACCGTCGAGTATATTTTGGGAGACCACAATAGGCTTAATCCTTTATCCATAGGAAGCCGTGTCTACCACCCTATCGATCGTAATGCACTGAACACAACATTCAGGAAGATTGACTGCCGTACCATAAAAAGTATTCTGCAGTTTTGCGATTGGTTTGGTAATCCCTCTACCTAGATTTCCATATAGTCCCTTTCGTTCCTTTTCAGACTCCTTAACGGAAAAGGTCCATCTGAGCACTTGTCACTTTAGGCTCATTAAAAATCGAAGGCGACTAGAGTCATCTTTTGTTTTTTATCGACTCTTAAAAATTGAAAAAACAAGTTGTGTCAAAGCGTCTAAAATTCATCTAATTCGGAAACATACTTCCCCTTTATTTTTAGTTGATCGAGTAATCTGAATCGTGGAAGAAATTCAATTGAAACCCCGTCGTTCGCGGAGGCTTACAAGTCAACTATCTTTATCTCTAGAATCGAAGCTAGTACGGACAAAGAGAACTTGTTTAACCGGTTCCAAATGTCTTGTTAAAGTTAGAACAAGTGTTCCAACAACATCAGAGATTCCAGTCACTCCAAACATTTCTGGTATCCCTGCCTTTACAGAAGAAGTTCAACAGCCACAGAAGGACAGTGGTACTGATCCTAGTTTGAGGGTAAACACTTGTATCACTGAACCTATTCCATCTACAACCAGTTTGGAGAGTGTTGCCCCCCAAATATCTGTCGCGGCAGATTCCATACCTTCTTTGGCACTAGAAATATTCTACGGACCTAACGGTCTACCCCTTCCACCTGGTCTGATTGCTATAGAAGAGATTGTGGAAGATCCTCCATCTAGTACTCCATCGCAATTTGGAGTCGGGATCACTCTATATCCTTCTTCATCAGAAGTTAGTCTACCGCCAGTGGAAGCTCCTGTAGAAATGCTAGGTAATCTTTTGGATAGACTAGAAATGTCTGAACAACCGTCAACATCTAGGACTGTGTCATCTGACACAGCGATGGCAGAACTCCCTGCTATCACTCCAACAATGTTCGTCAGTATACCATCTATCCAAACTAGCTCTCAATCGCTAGAAGGAGCATACTCAAGGGCCATTTCGATGGTATGGTCTGTTGCTGTTTATTCATCCGGAATAATATCCGAAAACTCTTATGTTAAGTCTCAACAAATTGATCCATTTGGAGGTCAATTTGGGCAGTCCGGCCCTCAAGGGAAAACTATTCCCTTATGTACCGGATTACCACCGTATGGGGGGCAGTATGCCCTTTCATTATCCCCTTTGGGAGGACAGCCATACGGGAGTTCACAACAAAATTCGGGTTATGCTGGAATTACATCAAGTAGTTGGGTACCGATTGTTGGCATTATGATTCAAGTGTTGTCCTTGATGGCAACTCACTCAGAGGTTGGTACAGATGCTCAGAAGTTGATACAGGAGATGGCAACTTAATCAGAAGACAGATCCTAGTACAGCTTGCCAAGGAAGTTCATACACGCAGGTTTGTTAAGACCAAGTCGCGTGTACACGCAGGTTGGCTTCAGAAAAAGCGCGTGTATGTGGAAAAGTACCTTTGGTCCATGGCGGTTAGTCCTTGGAAGTTGTGCCTATGGTTTCGGACCATTATGTCTCGACGGACGTTTTGATCCCTAGTTTCGAGGTTGATGGTATTGTGTTTCTATGGTTTTGGCTCTTGGTATTGAACAAGGCCTAAGGCTATATAAGGAGAAGATCACTAGGCAAAGGAGTATGGATTGTGGGTGTCTGACGCAGTGAGAAGATCTGGTATTGCTGGTTATCTGTTCGGGACGCTTGGCAAGGGTCGGATCTGACAGCAAAGGCAGAAGTAATCATTTCTAGATCTGCACGCGGGTTGCCTTTGGAGAAAGCGCGTATACACGCGGTTTTGGTACAGTGAAGTAGCGTATGCATGATAAGTGTTAATATTTCAGGTTGCTGCTGATTCTGGTGGTTGTTGCAGAGTTCTAGATTCTGGTTTGGGTTCTGTGTTCTTGATGACAGGGTTTCATTGATTCGGTATTGGGTTGTTTAATGAATTATGATGCAAGTATAAGTTGATGATTGTATTGCGGTAATGTTTGCTTTGTACTCTTGGATCCAGTCTGAAAATTGATGAAACGTGGTCCCTGAAAGTTGTAGGGTCAGCACCTACGTACTAGTGAATGGATCAGCTAGTACAAGAGCTGAGGGGGTTGTAGCTCCCTTCCAAAAGTAGTTGGAAAATGAGAGAGGGTTGTAGCCCTCTGCAGGTTGTAGCCTGCGTGCTGGTAAAGGACTGCACCAGTACATTGTAAAAGAAGTTTCTCATTAAAGAAGAAAGAGACAAATTGCAGCAGGTGGTTTTCACCCACATTGGGTTTCCACCTTATATCATGGTGTTCATGTGTGTGGCTTTTGTGTGATGATCTATTCTGTTATACTGCATCTGTTTACTGTTAATATGCTTAATAATATCCTGATGCATTTACTGAAGATAAGATTAACTGAATCATAAGATCTCTGCATATACGCTAGTTGCTTTAGACACAGTCGCGTGTACACGCGGGTTCACTTAACTGAAGTCGCGTATATGTTTCTGAGTATGAAATTGAAAAGTTTTATCTGATCTGATAATACTGATTCACCCCCCCTCTCAGTATTATTTCCAACAATTGGTATCAGAGCAGGTCCTTCAAAGAAAGCTTGATCGCTTGAAGGAAAAGATCCATCAAATGGCTAATCTAGAAAGAGAGGCACACATCAGGCCACCAGTCTTTGACGGGAACAATTTTACTCACTGGAAGATAAGAACCACTGCATATCTACAGTCGCTTGGAGCAGAAGTTTGGGGAATCGTAGAAGGAGGATACAAATTCCCATCAGCAACTCCTACAGATCCAGCAGAGAAAAAGCAATATGAGCTCAATGCCAAAGTAGTTACTGTCCTATTGAGTACTTTGACTCAATCAGAATTTATGAAGATCATGCATCTCAAATCAGCTAAGGAAATATGGGACAAAATCGTTACAAGCTACGAAGGAGATGATCAGGTAAAAATAGCAAAGCTTCAAACTCTCAGAATCCGATATGAAACTCTTAAGATGCGAAGTAATGAAAGCGTAGCTAATTATTTCCTGCGTATGGATGAGATTGTGAATTGTATGAGGGATCTGGGTGAAGAATTTGAGGAAGTTGTCTTAGTTCAAAAGGTTTTGAGATCTCTGTCTACTAAATTTGATTCTAAAGTATCTGCCATAGAAGAAAAGGAGAATGTGTGGAAAATTACCATGTCACAGCTTCACGGGATCTTAACTGCTTTTGAAATGCGACAAGAGGTACCACCAGAGGCCGCATTCGAAGTGTCAGAGGAAGAAGATGAGGTAAATTTTGTTAAGAATATTGAACGGGGATCTGGACGGTTCAAAGATAAGCTACCTTTCAAATGTTTTCTATGTGGTAGAGTTGGTCACTATGCTGCTAGATGTCCTCATAACAAAGAAAAGATATATGAAGAAGATGGTAGAAGCTATTATACCCATATTAAAAGTTCATTAAATGATAGTGAGGATATTAGAAGTCTCATGGCACATAAGAAGAAGAATGCTTCATCCAATAATAGCGAGGATATTAAAAGTCTCATGGCACATGAAGAGACGAATGCAGAAACTGAAGAAGTTGCCAAACTAAAAGAACTATTGGAGACAGAAACCAGGGTAAGGGAGAAATTGCAGGATATAGCAAAAGATCAGAGCACAACTATTCAGAGACTTGAATCAAAGATCCTCTCTCTAAAAGAAGATCTTGAAGATCAAGAACATGAAGTGATCAAACTAAAGCGACAAGTGGAAGAAGGGAGAAAAGTTGAAGAAGACCTAAGGAAGAAGTATCTGAAAAAGGAAGAACAACATCAAGTTGAGGTAAATATCTTGAAAGGTAAACTAGAAGAAAAGGATAAGCTTTTACGATTTCAAGATAGTTCTAAAGTCTTGGATGATATTCTTAATAGTCAAAGATCTCCTGCTATCAAGACTGGTCTTGGTTTTCATGAATATGTTGAAGGTGAATCTAGTTCACAAGGTGAGACAAGAAACTCTAATGAGAAATCTGAAATGCTCAAGGAACAACCAAGGAAAGAAATTCCTCAAGGAAGATCCTTTACTCCTAACTATGGACGTGATAGGCGATTATTTCCTCCGCTGAATAATGTTGAATGTTATGTATGTCATAATCTTGGACATGTTGCAGCCAGATGCAGAAGTAGAATGGTTCAAGAAAGATCATCGCATCCCAGGTATTTCAGAGGGTATTGCTTTGCCTGTAATGCATATGGACACAAAGCAATTGATTGTGATAGAAGGAACATGAAAAATATAAGGTGTTATACATGCAACAACTATGGGCATAAAGCAAGGGAATGCAGGAGCAGATTTCAAAATTCAAGACAAGGGGACCATACATCATCACAGTTGCAGGAATTGAAGAAGACAGAGACAGAAAGGTGTGGGATAACTCAGTCAGCTGACATAACAGACACAGGGGAATCTGAAAGTGATGAAATTCAGTATTCCATCCTGCATACGCTGATATAATGAAGACAAGTCGCGTATATACGCGAGTTACAGGCTGCAAAGTCGCGTATATGGAGAAAGGGCAGCAGAACAGACCCAGGTTCAGTCATGGTTGGCTCAGGCTCAGGGGGAGCAGAACAGACTCAGGAAATGGTTCAGACATGGTTGGCTTACACTCAGGGGGAGAATATTCTTCAAATAATGTATTGTTGGCATTATGGTTAGAAGGTGTTGATAAAGTCTATGAAGCTAAATGATACATCTTACTGTTTAGGAATGGTATTGCAGGCTGATGCTTATGGTACAGATCATGATGCTGTTGGTGGCTTTCATAAGTCTTTGTCTAGATATTTCATCACTATGTCATGTATCTCTTTTATGATGTCAAGGTCATGTAACGGCCTATGTTGGTTTCCCCACTATGCCTGGGATGAATGATGAAATGTTCATGTATTATCATGTATCTTCACATGGTTAGGTGGATGAGTCAATATTGGTATATCCCCACTAGGTTGGGTGATGAATGTATGTTGAGTCTTTTGGTGATAGGAAGGTCTTCTATGATGTATAAGTCTTTGTTCTTCTTGAAGAACATCTTTTGCAGATCTTGCCTACAGTCAAGGGGAGCATGAACAGCACAATTCAGCAAGAGCAGGTACACTTTGGCATACACAAAGGGGGAGCACATTTGGAGATTTCAGCATGTACTCAGGGGGAGTATGGACAGCAGTATGGACAGGAGAGGGTATACCAAAGAAGAGAATATCTTGGTCCACCCTTTGCCCTTGATGTCAAAGGGGGAGAGTGACTTGGTGTGGTGGTTGCCATCAAGTCCAAAGGGGGAGATTGTTGGCATTATGATTCAAGTGTTGTCCTTGATGGCAACTCACTCAGAGGTTGGTACAGATGCTCAGAAGTTGATACAGGAGATGGCAACTTAATCAGAAGACAGATCCTAGTACAGCTTGCCAAGGAAGTTCATACACGCAGGTTTGTTAAGACCAAGTCGCGTGTACACGCAGGTTGGCTTCAGAAAAAGCGCGTGTATGTGGAAAAGTACCTTTGGTCCATGGCGGTTAGTCCTTGGAAGTTGTGCCTATGGTTTCGGACCATTATGTCTCGACGGACGTGTTGATCCCTAGTTTCGAGGTTGATGGTATTGTGTTTCTATGGTTTTGGCTCTTGGTATTGAACAAGGCCTAAGGCTATATAAGGAGAAGATCACTAGGCAAAGGAGTATGGATTGTGGGTGTCTGACGCAGTGAGAAGATCTGGTATTGCTGGTTATCTGTTCGGGACGCTTGGCAAGGGTCGGATCTGACAGCAAAGGCAGAAGTAATCATTTCTAGATCTGCACGCGGGTTGCCTTTGGAGAAAGTGCGTATACACGCGGTTTTGGTACAGTGAAGTAGCGTATGCATGATAAGTGTTAATATTTCAGGTTGCTGCTGATTCTGGTGGTTGTTGCAGAGTTCTAGATTCTGGTTTGGGTTCTGTGTTCTTGATGACAGGGTTTCATTGATTCGGTATTGGGTTGTTTAATGAATTATGATGCAAGTATAAGTTGATGATTGTATTGCGGTAATGTTTGCTTTGTACTCTTGGATCCAGTCTGAAAATTGATGAAACGTGGTCCCTGAAAGTTGTAGGGTCAGCACCTACGTACTAGTGAATGGATCAGCTAGTACAAGAGCTGAGGGGGTTGTAGCTCCCTTCCAAAAGTAGTTGGAAAACGAGAGAGGGTTGTAGCCCTCTGCAGGTTGTAGCCTGCGTGCTGGTAAAGGACTGCACCAGTACATTGTAAAAGAAGTTTCTCATTAAAGAAGAAAGAGACAAATTGCAGCAGGTGGTTTTCACCCACATTGGGTTTCCACCTTATATCATGGTGTTCATGTGTGTGGCTTTTGTGTGATGATCTATTCTGTTATACTGCATCTGTTTACTGTTAATATGCTTAATAATATCCTGATGCATTTACTGAAGATAAGATTAACTGAATCATAAGATCTCTGCATATACGCTAGTTGCTTTAGACACAGTCGCGTGTACACGCGGGTTCACTTAACTGAAGTCGCGTATATGTTTCTGAGTATGAAATTGAAAAGTTTTATCTGATCTGATAATACTGATTCACCCCCCCTCTCAGTATTATTTCCAACAATTGGTATCAGAGCAGGTCCTTCAAAGAAAGCTTGATCGCTTGAAGGAAAAGATCCATCAAATGGCTAATCTAGAAAGAGAGGCACACATCAGGCCACCAGTCTTTGACGGGAACAATTTTACTCACTGGAAGATAAGAACCACTGCATATCTACAGTCGCTTGGAGCAGAAGTTTGGGGAATCGTAGAAGGAGGATACAAATTCCCATCAGCAACTCCTACAGATCCAGCAGAGAAAAAGCAATATGAGCTCAATGCCAAAGTAGTTACTGTCCTATTGAGTACTTTGACTCAATCAGAATTTATGAAGATCATGCATCTCAAATCAGCTAAGGAAATATGGGACAAAATCGTTACAAGCTACGAAGGAGATGATCAGGTAAAAATAGCAAAGCTTCAAACTCTCAGAATCCGATATGAAACTCTTAAGATGCGAAGTAATGAAAGCGTAGCTAATTATTTCCTGCGTATGGATGAGATTGTGAATTGTATGAGGGATCTGGGTGAAGAATTTGAGGAAGTTGTCTTAGTTCAAAAGGTTTTGAGATCTCTGTCTACTAAATTTGATTCTAAAGTATCTGCCATAGAAGAAAAGGAGAATGTGTGGAAAATTACCATGTCACAGCTTCACGGGATCTTAACTGCTTTTGAAATGCGACAAGAGGTACCACCAGAGGCCGCATTCGAAGTGTCAGAGGAAGAAGATGAGGTAAATTTTGTTAAGAATATTGAACGGGGATCTGGACGGTTCAAAGATAAGCTACCTTTCAAATGTTTTCTATGTGGTAGAGTTGGTCACTATGCTGCTAGATGTCCTCATAACAAAGAAAAGATATATGAAGAAGATGGTAGAAGCTATTATACCCATATTAAAAGTTCATTAAATGATAGTGAGGATATTAGAAGTCTCATGGCACATAAGAAGAAGAATGCTTCATCCAATAATAGCGAGGATATTAAAAGTCTCATGGCACATGAAGAGACGAATGCAGAAACTGAAGAAGTTGCCAAACTAAAAGAACTATTGGAGACAGAAACCAGGGTAAGGGAGAAATTGCAGGATATAGCAAAAGATCAGAGCACAACTATTCAGAGACTTGAATCAAAGATCCTCTCTCTAAAAGAAGATCTTGAAGATCAAGAACATGAAGTGATCAAACTAAAGCGACAAGTGGAAGAAGGGA
This sequence comes from Pinus tabuliformis, assembly GCA_031772625.1. Classification (NCBI taxonomy): domain Eukaryota; kingdom Viridiplantae; phylum Streptophyta; class Pinopsida; order Pinales; family Pinaceae; genus Pinus; species Pinus tabuliformis. The sequence continues at coordinate 234,799,566 of CM062816.1, read as the reverse complement.
GAAAAGTTGAAGAAGACCTAAGGAAGAAGTATCTGAAAAAGGAAGAACAACATCAAGTTGAGGTAAATATCTTGAAAGGTAAACTAGAAGAAAAGGATAAGCTTTTACGATTTCAAGATAGTTCTAAAGTCTTGGATGATATTCTTAATAGTCAAAGATCTCCTGCTATCAAGACTGGTCTTGGTTTTCATGAATATGTTGAAGGTGAATCTAGTTCACAAGGTGAGACAAGAAACTCTAATGAGAAATCTGAAATGCTCAAGGAACAACCAAGGAAAGAAATTCCTCAAGGAAGATCCTTTACTCCTAACTATGGACGTGATAGGCGATTATTTCCTCCGCTGAATAATGTTGAATGTTATGTATGTCATAATCTTGGACATGTTGCAGCCAGATGCAGAAGTAGAATGGTTCAAGAAAGATCATCGCATCCCAGGTATTTCAGAGGGTATTGCTTTGCCTGTAATGCATATGGACACAAAGCAATTGATTGTGATAGAAGGAACATGAAAAATATAAGGTGTTATACATGCAACAACTATGGGCATAAAGCAAGGGAATGCAGGAGCAGATTTCAAAATTCAAGACAAGGGGACCATACATCATCACAGTTGCAGGAATTGAAGAAGACAGAGACAGAAAGGTGTGGGATAACTCAGTCAGCTGACATAACAGACACAGGGGAATCTGAAAGTGATGAAATTCAGTATTCCATCCTGCATACGCTGATATAATGAAGACAAGTCGCGTATATACGCGAGTTACAGGCTGCAAAGTCGCGTATATGGAGAAAGGGCAGCAGAACAGACCCAGGTTCAGTCATGGTTGGCTCAGGCTCAGGGGGAGCAGAACAGACTCAGGAAATGGTTCAGACATGGTTGGCTTACACTCAGGGGGAGAATATTCTTCAAATAATGTATTGTTGGCATTATGGTTAGAAGGTGTTGATAAAGTCTATGAAGCTAAATGATACATCTTACTGTTTAGGAATGGTATTGCAGGCTGATGCTTATGGTACAGATCATGATGCTGTTGGTGGCTTTCATAAGTCTTTGTCTAGATATTTCATCACTATGTCATGTATCTCTTTTATGATGTCAAGGTCATGTAACGGCCTATGTTGGTTTCCCCACTATGCCTGGGATGAATGATGAAATGTTCATGTATTATCATGTATCTTCACATGGTTAGGTGGATGAGTCAATATTGGTATATCCCCACTAGGTTGGGTGATGAATGTATGTTGAGTCTTTTGGTGATAGGAAGGTCTTCTATGATGTATAAGTCTTTGTTCTTCTTGAAGAACATCTTTTGCAGATCTTGCCTACAGTCAAGGGGAGCATGAACAGCACAATTCAGCAAGAGCAGGTACACTTTGGCATACACAAAGGGGGAGCACATTTGGAGATTTCAGCATGTACTCAGGGGGAGTATGGACAGCAGTATGGACAGGAGAGGGTATACCAAAGAAGAGAATATCTTGGTCCACCCTTTGCCCTTGATGTCAAAGTGGGAGAGTGACTTGGTGTGGTGGTTGCCATCAAGTCCAAAGGGGGAGATTGTTGGCATTATGATTCAAGTGTTGTCCTTGATGGCAACTCACTCAGAGGTTGGTACAGATGCTCAGAAGTTGATACAGGAGATGGCAACTTAATCAGAAGACAGATCCTAGTACAGCTTGCCAAGGAAGTTCATACACGCAGGTTTGTTAAGACCAAGTCGCGTGTACACGCAGGTTGGCTTCAGAAAAAGCGCGTGTATGTGGAAAAGTACCTTTGGTCCATGGCGGTTAGTCCTTGGAAGTTGTGCCTATGGTTTCGGACCATTATGTCTCGACGGACGTGTTGATCCCTAGTTTCGAGGTTGATGGTATTGTGTTTCTATGGTTTTGGCTCTTGGTATTGAACAAGGCCTAAGGCTATATAAGGAGAAGATCACTAGGCAAAGGAGTATGGATTGTGGGTGTCTGACGCAGTGAGAAGATCTGGTATTGCTGGTTATCTGTTCGGGACGCTTGGCAAGGGTCGGATCTGACAGCAAAGGCAGAAGTAATCATTTCTAGATCTGCACGCGGGTTGCCTTTGGAGAAAGTGCGTATACACGCGGTTTTGGTACAGTGAAGTAGCGTATGCATGATAAGTGTTAATATTTCAGGTTGCTGCTGATTCTGGTGGTTGTTGCAGAGTTCTAGATTCTGGTTTGGGTTCTGTGTTCTTGATGACAGGGTTTCATTGATTCGGTATTGGGTTGTTTAATGAATTATGATGCAAGTATAAGTTGATGATTGTATTGCGGTAATGTTTGCTTTGTACTCTTGGATCCAGTCTGAAAATTGATGAAACGTGGTCCCTGAAGGTTGTAGGGTCAGCACCTACGTACTAGTAAATGGATCAGCTAGTACAAGAGCTGAGGGGGTTGTAGCTCCCTTCCAAAAGTAGTTGGAAAACGAGAGAGGGTTGTAGCCCTCTGCAGGTTGTAGCCTGCGTGCTGGTAAAGGACTGCACCAGTACATTGTAAAAGAAGTTTCTCATTAAAGAAGAAAGAGACAAATTGCAGCAGGTGGTTTTCACCCACATTGGGTTTCCACCTTATATCATGGTGTTCATGTGTGTGGCTTTTGTGTGATGATCTATTCTGTTATACTGCATCTGTTTACTGTTAATATGCTTAATAATATCCTGATGCATTTACTGAAGATAAGATTAACTGAATCATAAGATCTCTGCATATACGCTTGTTGCTTTAGACACAGTCGCGTGTACACGCGGGTTCACTTAACTGAAGTCGCGTATATGTTTCTGAGTATGAAATTGAAAAGTTTTATCTGATCTGATAATACTGATTCACCCCCCCTCTCAGTATTATTTCCAACACCGATACTACCTCAACAACCAAGAGTTGTATATTCGATGCAACAATTCTTACCTATGTTAAGTATACCAACTACGCCAGCTATTATGACGGTGTCGCAAGTTCAAGCGCTGGCTGTTGTATGCCAACCTCAGGTTTCTCAAGTTGTAATGCAATAGCCCCTTGACCCTACAACTCAACCACAATCGCCGATTGGTGGAATGACACAAGTTCAAACGGGTACAATTACCCCTCATCTTGGTCAAACAGTTAGTATCGGGCAACAACACATGGCTTCACAACCATGGCTAGTGCAATACCAACAACCACAGTTCCAACAAGTATACCAAGGTTCTAAACAACAAATCTTTGTGAATAGTGGGCAGCGGTATATTCAAAACGGTCAAAATCAACCATTTTACAATGGTCATGCCCACCAACCTTACCAAAGTTACCAGCATCATATGCATTATCCTGGTATGCAAAGACCAACTGCTCAAGAAATCCCATCATATCCTGGGTATGCTCACCTAACCTGAATCAATAGTTACCCTTTGTGGCAACTTTAGAGTTACCTGATTTAAATCAGTTAACAAACGATCCAATCGCTTATGCCCCTTGGTGGCCAACGACTCCACATAAACTTCCATCAGATATTCCTAAATTTAATGGAAATCCAGGTGAAGATCCATCGAATCATGTGATGACCTTTCATCTGTGGTGTTCATCAAACACCCTAAACGATGATTCGATTAGGTTTCGCCTTTTTCTGAGGACGTTAACTAGTCCAGCAGCAAAATGGTATATCAAATTGCCTAGAGCTTCATTCGACAACTTCAGTACCCTAGCCACAACCTTTTTAACCCATTTTCAGTTACCGATAAGGTACGAAATGGGAACGGAACTTCTTACCAACTTCAAACAAATGAAAACCACTCACATATCTGATCATATACATCAGTGGCGACGTCATCGTAGAATGGTGAAAATGTATGTTCCCGATTAGCTCTTAGCTGAATGGTTTATCAAGTCATTACTGCCTTCCATCACGGAAGATGTGGCAAAAGGGGGAGTTGTCACCAAAGAGTAGGTTATCACTCGTGTGCAATATTTGGACTTGATTTACACTCAGTCCGGCATGCTCTACGATAAAATACCTGGTGCTCCTAGACCGGAATTCTCAGTTCCTCCTCCTCCTAAAGCAAACAATGACTCTCATGTCGGTGATGGCGTGATTGGTGCAACAAATGCAAAATCGACAAAGGCTACATCTAAAAAGGCCCGTAAGATTTTTGATCAAAATGCAAATGAGGACCTTCTTGCCTCGGAAGTAAATGACGTGTCGAAAGATAAGGGCAAAGAAACTAAGCAACCAGGGGGCAAGAAGAAAGGCAAAGGGAAGAAGAAGAAACAGGAAGAATCATCACCTGAAAAATCTTCTGCAAACCCTCCTGGAAATAGGAAACCAAAAAATCCATGCTTTATATGCGATGAGGATCATCGGACCGCAGATTGTCCACACAGAGCCGAGCTTAAAAAATTCTTCAAGAATAAAAAGACCTCAGCAGTATTAACTGATCTATTTCCAAATCCAGGAAAAAATCTGGTTGATAGTGAAGATGCTTCCCGGTGTCAAGTTCTAATGTTGTAAGTTTCCAAACAGATAAATGATGCTTTGATATCGACAACAAACAAAGATTATGGGAATCCATAGCTGTCGAACAACAAGGATAAAGATCAACCTAGTAGTTTGACAACAACTTCGACAGAAGTTGCGCCACCCATCATTCCTGAGTTGACAATAAAATTGCCAAAGGGAGTAGTACACAAGTCGACGTTTAATCCCTGCACTAGAGCGGCACAACATTATAATATAGTGGAAGATTTGGCCCAATCACCATCCACTATGTCAACTCTTGAGGTACTACAAAATTGCCCATCCCAAAAGCAGGCTTTATTATCAGCCATTGGTGGGATAGACCCAAAGGATTCCAATCTCGTATTCGTCGATCATAAAGGATACGATCCTTAGGTACCAGCTCAACTAGATTTCCTCGTTCAAGTGAAATCCCTCAACAAAACTGTTCATCGAACAATTATTGATGAGGGGGCATCTACATGTATTATGTCGATGAGTTGCTGGAAAACTTTAGGATCTCCAACCTTGTCGCGATCTTCGATGACATTAAAAGCATTTGACGGACGAACATATACCCCATATGGTATCCTAAGTAACTTGAAGGTTGAACTAGGAGGGAAAATAGTAGAAATAGATGTTGAGGTAATCGACGGAAATCTCGATTACAACATCCTGGAAGACCATGGATATATGCTATGACTGTTGTTGTGTCGACCTATTTTAGGAAGATTGCATTTCCCTTTCAAGGAGGGATTACAATCGTCGATCAACAAAACTTCCTCCCAAATGGTTCTCAAGTTACGGGAAGCATTCCAATGATCCATGGAAGCCCCCATTTGCTTCAAAATATCGCAGTAGGCCTACCAAAAGATCCTATATTAATGGGAACTTTCACCCTTCCACCTCCAATCAATTTGGCAGAAGTAGCGTCGGTAGGAACCTACAATATGATATCTTCTAAAAATATATCAGAAAATGATATCAACATGGATCATGCGTAGGTTCTGCCTCCAAGCCCAACAGAAATATTGTAGCAATCAATGTTCCTAGCATGGGAGACAAACCCAAATCAACGCTCATCAAGCGTATGGATAGATAGGTCTGAGGAATATGGTACCCCTTCAGATCCTTGGTCGCGAGTGCATGTCACCAACGAAGGAATTGTTCAATCAATGGTAATTGAAGGGGCACCATGGGATGATTACCACCATCGTTCCCTTCTTCTAGATTGTGAAGAAAACACTCTTGATGACCTTTATAATCCTTCAGTTTTTGATTTCCTATCAAATACTATAAACATGGTGGATTCCAAATGAAACTTGTCCAACATTGAAGAGACTATCGCCATAAATATCTCGACCAAAACATATGTTGTAGAGAATGTTTATGTTGGAAAATGTTGTTCTCCTTCAGAACTGGAAATATATAATGCTCTATTTCGCAAATTCAGAGATGTCTTTTCTTGGTCATATAGTGAAATGCCAGGCATTGACTCAAGTATCTTTGAACACGAAATCAAGATGTATCCAGATGTCAAACCAATACCACAATGGCTACGACAGGTGCACCCCAAGAAATTCGCTGCCATTAAGGGAGAAGTTGAAAAACTTCTCCATGCGGGTTTCATTTACCCTGTACCTCTAACCAATTGGCTATCTAATATTGTCCCTGTTATGAAAAAACAAGGAACAATTAGAGTGTGCATCAATTATAGGGATGTAAATCAAGCTTGTCCAAAAGACAACTACCCTACACCCTTCATCAACCAGATAATTGATGAATGCGTCGGATGCGAAATCTTTTCATTCATGGATGGATTCTTCGGGTTTAATCAAATAAATATTCGCCCACAGGACCAGTCAAAGACTACATTTATTTGTCCGTGGGGCACATTCGCATATCAAAAATTACCCTTTGGTTTAAAGAACGCAGGGGAAACTTTTCAGAGGGCAATGAATTATGCCTTCCATGACATCAAAAACATCGTTCAACCATACCTCGACGACCTTCCGGCTCATTCACGAAAGCGGACTGATCATCCGTAGCATTTAAGAGTGATATTTCTACGTTGCCGACACTACAAAATATGACTCAATCCACAAAAATGTGTATTTTGTGTCAGTTCTGGTCGATTACTTGCCTTTGTAGTCTCGAAGGACAGGATTCGTCTCGACCCATGTAAGGTCCAGGCAATCATATATTTTCCTCCACCTTCAAATTTTCTTTAGATTCAGAAACTCCAAGGGAAAGAAAACTTTCTGAGGAGGTTCATTCCAAATTACGCCAAACTTGCTAAAGGTTACACCCATATTTTGAAAAAGGAAGTACCTTTTTTCTGGGATCAGGTTGCGCAAGATTTCTTTGATGCTTTAAAAGAATCCCTAATGAAAGCATCATTAATGTATGCCCCTTATTATCAAAAAGACTTTAACCTGTATCTGCTTGCAGCGGATACAACCATTGCAATGGTTTTAGTTCAAGAAGACAACGGAATTGAACATCCTATATATTATTTAAGTAGGATCTTAAATGATACAGAAAGCAGATATTCTTATGTTGAAAAGCTAGCACTCGCAGCTGTTCAAGCGATACAGAGATTTCGACACTATGTCCTCTTTCGAAAAACTACCATTTTGTCATATTGCAACCCCATGACTTATATATTGTCGCGACAGTTACTAGGGGGAAAATATTCAAAATGGATAGCAATTCTACAAGAGTTTGATCTGGAATTTGTAAAATCCAAGTCAAAGAAAGCTCTGGTTTTCGCAGAATTATTATGTGATCTCCCATCATCGTCCAACGATGAAACATCCGAAGAAACAATCATGGACGAAAATTTGTTTCTGATATCTTCAAGCAATCTGTGGTATGGGGATATAATCATTTATCTCCAAACCCAAAAATATAGGCCAAACACTTCTCACTCCGAACAAAAACGTATTTGATACCAAGCAAAAGAGTACATGATCGTCGGTGATACACTTTACCGTCGTGGTATCGATACCATTCGAGAAGATGCCTCACCCATGAGGAGGCCGAAAAAGTACTGAATGATTGCCATTTAGGTGAGTGTGGGGGGCATCAATTCGGTTATGCTACAGCGCAATTTTTTTTACGAGCAGGATACTTTTGGCCAACAATGTTCAAAGATTGCATAACCGCAGTCAGAAGTTGCCATGCTTGTCAAATTTTCGATAGCAAAACCAGAAGACCACCCACACCTCTGCAGCCAATAGTTGCTGTCGGGCCATTTTCCAAATGGGGCATCGATTTCATGACATGTGACCCCACCTCGACCGGGGGGCATGGGTATATCATAGTCGCAGTCGACTATTTTACCAAATGGGCCGAGGCCATGCCTACGTTAGATAATACTGGTGAAACAACTGCCCTCTTCTTTTTCAATCATGTAGTCACCAGATTCGACGTCCCACAAGCTATAGTCATAGATCATGGATCTCATTTTTGCAATCACATGATGGCCGAATTAGCTGATGATAATCAAGGGGGAAAAGCACCTCCAAAGCTCCAACAAACCAAAGTTCAAATGAAATGGTAAAATGAGAGTTAAAGCACTTTTACATTACTTTTTACGTAGTTTGAAGTAAAATATTAGTGTTATAACTCATTTTTCAATCATATATTGTTCATTTCTGACTAGTTTGATGAAGCAATTGAAATGCAGTACAATCTTTGAAAGAACAAAGCTATTTATGGTAAAGTCAAGAAGTGACCGTTGTATCGAGCAGTTTTAGCGCATAGTTCAAGCTTGTTAAAAAATAAACATAAGCCATGAGCAAATGCTCCCCCCCGCATTTAAGCTCACTAAAAAATGAACTATTTCCCGGAAAATAACCATCGTGAATGTAGTACTTGAGCCTTTAAAAGCCTTGGTCATGTTCTCATCATCACCTCCACTCTGTATTGGCTGATCATTCACCTCCATTTGATTGTTTACCCCTTTCGAGGAACAGCTATGAAGAGTGATCTCACTAGCCATCCTTGTAACACTGTCGTGATTGGAACATTCCAAACCTTACCCGGAATCAGCTGCTACCCAATTTTATCACTCGTTCCTCAAAAGACGAGTCTCCTTTAAGATCTTTTCAACTGACTCGTAAAATATGAAAAGATTGCCGAGCCATTGGCCTCTCCAGCTCGTTAAAGGGACCGGAAGTGCTATCGCTCCTTTAGATTTTAATCTTTTTGGACCTGAGGGATTATTACACAAAAATATCGAGCACTTGTTTTGTTCGGCTTGTTAAAAGTATCGAAAATTCATCCCTTCTGTATTGTTTTATACTTTTTCGGACTTAAGGGATTAGATGATGAAAAAGGAATTTTGGAGTTTCCTTTACGTTCCTTTTCAGACTCTCTAAAATTGAAAAGGACCGAGTTATCTTTGTCGTTAAACTCGTTGAAACTTAATAGCGACAAACTTGTCCATAGCAGACAAGAACGAGTTTCACTATCGCTAGGCTCGTTAAAACATAGCGATGGGTTTTCCCGAAGGGCAAATTATAGAACAAGCATATGTTATACTCCTCAAGATTGACAAAAATAAAGAGGTACTGGTCAGCAATGACTGGGGAAAATTGGGAAGAAAACTTGAAGAAACTTTGTTAGTAGCAAGTTGCTCTTGAACATGACACTTCCACTCCGCATCCAAGTCGGGTTGGGTTGTTTCATTCACCGGTCACATCACCATGGTCCCATCACACCATCCACATTTGGGGTACTGCTACCAATCCATCATGTCAGTGTCACCGATATGTTCAAGAGAAATAATTCAGAGAATTCACCAGTGTCTCACCCGCTACAATACATTCATACTCCATTCTTTCATGACCGCCACCCTGAACTGTATGTCATCAGATCGTTTTCACCTCCATTAAAATCATTTGCTCCGTTCTGTGTCATTGATGTGGGATTCATTAAGGCCCTCCTGTGACGGATTGCTTCTTTTCGACATCAGCTCATTATCCAAGAAGTTGATCTAGGAACACCCCGTTCAGTACTTTGAAGCTTGCATGCCGCAATGGCAAGTTTCTCACTTCCGGCAACAGGTTTACATCAATGGCCTTCGACCGAAAGATTTTGCGTCGTGTTCGACGCCAAGTCCTTTATTCATACCACATGAATTTTACTACAGTACCTTGAGGGTCATTATCATTATCGGTGATTCCTCTCGCGCTTGTTAACAACTTACATCATTGGCTGGTAATCAGGCGATGTCTTTCCATGTTCAACTCCAGAACATCTCTCACATGGATCGACTTGTACTTTGAGTGAAGATCGAACTAGATTGAAGACCTCGGATCTAGTTTCATCCATCCGGGCTGCGATATATATTCAGGGAAATAAAGACATCAAATGTACATCATTGCTGCACAGATAATCATCCAATCAAAGGGATGATGACTCTACCAGAATCATCAGTCTACACTCAGACGATTGTCTATCCTATGTACATGAAAATGAATTTATAAAGTTGAGCATGGGAATGCCCGCATCAGCTAGATCATGAACATATTATGAAGATAATGTATTGCGTTATATCTTATTATAGGTCTCCTCCCAGCTTGAAAGAACTTCGGATCCTCATAATAAAGCATTTCACCCGACATCAAAAGAATCATTAATGACCTCATGCTTTAGGGGGGCAACTATTATAGATATTTTTGGGCACTACAACCTCAAGCATGAAATGTCCATAAACCAAGGGCTCCTAAGTCCCTAAAGGTGTTGTTCTAACCCCTAAAGGAACAAGGTCAACTGATTACAGCTTCTCCCAGAAGTTCTCCATGAAAAACTGCTCAGAACTGGTCAAAACAGGATCATTTCAGCTGCTCTATAGGCAAAGTGCGTTGCATCTCACCTAAATACACTGTGTGGGTGCGTTGCATTTCAAAATTCCCTTCTGTGGGGTGCGATGGGCAAGATGTGATAAATGGCAGTGTCATTCCACAAGGTGGAGAGGCATGGAAACTTCCAGAAACTTCTCCTATGAAACTTGCCTCTCTGAATTCGACAAGGATGAGTAAGAGATCATCAATCTCCAAGTGGAAGCAAGAACTATCAGAGGGAAGACACTAATCAAATCACAAGCTGACTCATCTCCCTTACAGATATCTATATATGGATCCCTCATCCCAGAGATCCGGATGCTGGAATTTTGCATATGGTAAGGAATTGTTGTTGGTTTCTTGAGACAACATCAGATTGTTGGGTGATCTAGGCTTTGTATGAGGTGAAGAGGGGCTTCCTTGCTGAGAGGATGATGTTGGGTCAGAACAACTGGTTGTAACTCCCCTTGGCTCTTTCCTGTTTATCAATAAATGCTATTCAAGTTTTCCTCCATACTCTTGTGTCATTCATGTTTGCTGCATTTGTATGGTCAATTTACATCTGATCCTAGATTGTTTATGATTATAGATCCATGTTCTTGTATAATGCTATGCTACTGTGATCTTACAGGTTCTCTGTGAAGCTGGGCGTGCAAGGGAACAAGTAGTGGAAGACTATCAAGAGAGAGAGGAATCGAACTAGGAGATTAGCACAAGACAGAGGTTGGTGTTCTTTGTTCTTCTCTCATAAAGGAAAAATGAAATTAGCTTTACTTTGTTTATTTCTAAGATAGCTATAACACCTTAGTGGGATAAGCAGTTCTTTGTAGACACTTTTCCCTGTAACAGTGGTCTCAGGAAGTGCCCCGAGAAATTTTTTTTTAGACCCTATATTAGGTGGGTGGATCTACATATGGTTTTGTGCATGGATTTCGCACATGGTTTTGGGCGCGATGGTTTTTGGTCTGTGTTATTTTGTAGATCTAGTCAAGGGAACTATGATTATGTTCTAATCTAGGGTTTATGGATGCTTCAACATGCATATATATGTATTGTAACATTGAAAGAAAAATAATGAAAAATCAATCTGGTAGTCTCGGTTTTGGGATCCAGGGGAAAATCTCTGTGTATTTTTTTTTATGTGTTATGATCTCACCATTTTTTATTTTCTCTTTTTAGAATTTGTATGTAGGTAATTTCTGTATGGGAATAAAACCTACATTTGGTACCACAGTTGTTTTGGCTTCAAAGTGATGCCTTCGCTACTGAGGGGTTTTTCTTGGGCCTATGGTAGACCCTGTTTAGTGGGAGATATGTGAGATTGATTATTGTGGTGAAAGAATATGGCAAGTATTGGAAATATAGAGATTGATAAATTTAACTGTTACAATTTTGAGTTGTGGAAAATGAATATGGAGGATCTGTTGGTGGATAAATATTAGTGGATCGCAATAGATCTGGCTACTCAACCAATGGCAATGCCTGATGAAGACTGGAATAAGTTAGATCAAAAGAAAAAAGGCACAATACGATTATGTCTCTCAGATTCAGTATTGCTGAATGTATCAGGGGAAGCTATGGTGCAGGCTTTTTGGGACAAGTTAGGGACTTTTTACCAATATAAGTCTCTGGTGAATAAATTGTTCATACATAAAAAGATGTATAACCTGAGGATGGAAGATGGAGACTCGGCGATAGAGCATTTGAACGCATTTAATTCTGTGGTAAGCCAATTATTATCTATTGATATTAAAATTTCATATGAAGATAAGTGCATTAGTTTGTTGTGTTCTCTACCATATTCGTGGGATAGTCTGGTTGTTGCAATAGGTAACAATGCAATTGCCTTGTAGTTTCATGAAATATTGTCATCCTTGCTGACAAAGGATATGAGATAGAAAATATGGAGAGCCAGAATGGTGATGCCTTGTCTGTATGAGGACGACCCTAGAATAGAAAATAAAATAAGTCCTCGAGTGGGAGATCTAAATCTAGATGGAGATATAAATCTTCAGGAAAACTTGTAAAGGTGTGCTCGAAATGCGGAAAGGAAGGGCACTACAAAAGGGACTTTAAATCTAAAGCTCCTGAGAAAGGAAAGGGATTTGATGATGCTCCATCTGCAGAGGCAAAAACCACCTTAGATGAAGGTGGGGATGCGTACTTGGATTCTTCTTCAAGTACACATGTATATCATGAGGTGTGGTTGATTGACTCAGGTGCATCCTTTCACTTCATTCCACATAGAGAGTGGTTCTGTGAGTATGAGAAATATGATGGTGGTATTGCCTTCTTAGGGGATGACAGGAAGGATAGAATCATTGGTCACAGAAAAGTCAAGTTGACATTGAAAGGTGGAAGGATTAGAACACTTCTAGGTGTTCTGCATCTTCCTACATTAGCCAGAAATATGACTTTTGTAAGAAAGCTAAATGATGCAGGTGTAGAAACAATGTTTGAGAAAGATACCTACAAGCTGGTTCAAGGAACATCGGTATTGATGCAAGGAGTTTGGATTGGAACTTTGTACAAGTTTCAAGGTAGCATTGTTATTTATGGGTGCAAATGTTCTATGGTTGCTAAAAATGGAGCAGAAAATCTAGTGGTCTCTGGAGAAAAGACCATGGTATGGCATCAAAGGCTTGGACATATGGGAGAGAAGGGCCTTCAAATACTTCATGGTAAAGGTATGGTAGAAGGTATGTCTAATAGATATGTAGATTTTTATTTCTATGAAAATTGTGTATATGGGAAGGAGAATTGTGTGAGTGTCCCCTCTGGCGATAAGAGGGCAAAACATATATTAGAGCTTGTGCATAGTGATGTGTTTACGCTTGTGTTGGTTTCATCACTGGGTAAGTTTGTGTCCTATGTATCATTTATAGATGACTTCTCAGGGAATACATGGATATATTTCCTCAAGAATAAATATAAAGTCTTTGATAGGTTTAAATAATTTAAGGCTCTGGTGGAAAACTGGACAAAGAATAAGATAAAGGTGTTGAGGACAGATAATGGTGGAGAGTTTTGCAAGAAGGAATTTGAAGATATCTATAAGAAGTGTGGCATCGCATGACTGAAGACTAATCCATACACACATGAGAATAGTGGAGTTGTAAAAATAATTAACAAGACATTGATGGAAAGGGAAAGAAGCATTCTCAGTGGTGTCGGGTTAGGATGTGAATTCTCAGTAGAGGTGGTGGAGACTACATGTTAACGGGTCAATAGATCACCTTCATCAATGTTGGAGGATAAGACTCCACAAGAGGTATGGACGGGTAAGAAACCTTCTCTTTCACATATAAGGGTATTTGGATGTGATGCATATGTACATGTTCCAAAGGAGAAAAGGAAAAAGTTGGATAGTAAATCTAAAAAGTGCATCTTTATTGGGTATAACGATGGTTTGAAAGGTTATAAGCTTTGGAACCCACTAACAAGGAAGGTTGTGCACAATTGAGAAGTGGTGTTTAGAGAGGTGAAAGACGTTATTAAACACAAAGTCCTACCATAGGAACCTGAGAAGATAGTGTTTGAGGTAAAAGAGGAAGAGTCAAACTCTACGACATAAGAGGAATTAGAATATGAAGAGCCACAAACTCTAGTTGTGAGAAGATCAGTTCGAGAAAGAAGGCAACCAAAAAGGTATAGTCCATCTGTTTTCTATTCAAATTTTTCTTTATCTATTACTCATGATGATCCTAGAACTATGAAGGAAGCAATAAATTCAGAGGGTGGAAAACTATGGAAAAAGGCCATGGTTGATGAAATGTCATATTTTCACAAAAGTGAGGCTTGGGATCTGGTGGATTTTCCAGTTGGAAGGAAAATCATTGGAAGCAAATGGGTGTTCAAGAAGAATGTGAATGCAGAAGGAAAGGTGGAGAAATTCAAAGCTTGGTTGGGAGAAAAAGGTTATTCCTAGGTGTCAGGAATTGAATTTGGTGATATTTTTTCTCCTGTTGCCAAGGTAGCTTTTATTAGATTACTTTTATCCGTTGCTGCTGCTCTTGATTTTGAGGTAGAACAAATGGATCTGAAGAAAAGATTTATTCACGGGGATCTGGAAGAAGAGATCTACATGAAGTAACCTAAAGGCTTTACAGTCAAGGGTAAGAAAGAACTGGTATGCAAGTTAAAACAATCTCTGTATGGGTTAAAACATCTCTGTATGGGTTAAAACAATCACCAAGGAGGTGGTACCAGAAATTTGATACATTTATACAGGGACTTGGCTTCACTAGAAGCAAAGCAGATCACTGAGTATATTTTAAATTAATTGGTGACATGTTATTTACCTAGTCTTCTATGTGGATGATATGTTTCTAGTTGGAAATGAAAAAGAAATTATCCAGGATTTGAAGACCCAATTGTCCTCCAAATTCGACATGAAATATCTTGATGCTGCAAACTATATTTTGGGCATGGATTTTAAACAATATCGGGCAAAGAGGAAGCTCTAGTTAAACCATAGGAACTATGTCGAGACAATACTAGAGAGGTTTAATCTATAGGATAGTAAACCGGTGAAGGTTCCTATTATTGTATGTGTAAAGTTATCTGTTGAACAGTGTCCCAAGACACAAGAAGAGGAAAAGGACATGTCTCATGATCCATATGCAAGTGCAGTAAGTACCCTGATGTATACAATGGTGTGTACTAGACCTGACATTGCACATGTAGTGGGAGTATTGAGCAAGTTTATGTTAAAACCAGCAAAGGAGCATTGGATAGCAGTGAAGTGGATTTTCAGGTATTTGCATGGCACTAGTGATTATGGTTTGTGATAGCAAGGAAGACCAGAATTGGACATAGTTTTGGACATCTATGGATTTGTTGATGTAGACTCGGCTAGAGATATGGATTATAGAAGATCTAAAAGTGGCTATGTGTTTAACATATTTGTAGGTGTGGTCAGTTGGATGATTAAGATACAATTTGTAGCGGCAATTTCAACTACAGGGGCAGAATACATGAAATTCACTCATGCAAGCAAGGAAGCAATTTGGTTGCAGAGATTGTGTTCAAGTATGGGGTTGGTACAATGAGCTATAAGAATATAATTTGATAACCAAACTGCATTTTTCTTGGAAAAGAACCCTGCTTATCATTCAACGACAAAGCACATTGATTTTCAATATCACTTTGTGAGCGATATGGTAGAAGACAAAAAGGTGTTTCTGGTAAAGATGTAAACTTTGAAGATTATTGTAGATGCATTAAAAAAGCCTGTGAACACTAAGAAGTTCTCTTGGTGTAGAGAAACAATGGGCATTTGCAGGGCTAGATGAATGAATAATCTCTCATGTGGCCCCCTATGGAAATAAAACAACAAGTGGCACAATGATGGGTTGTGTTATATTCTTTGCATGACTAGCCCTAGTAGTTTAGTGAGGGGCTAGAGGAGGAGAGGAGCCCCCGCTTTATTGCATCGGACGCAGTGGGGGTATTTTAGTGGGGTGGTAGACCCCCTCTACGGGGTTGAGAGTACGGCCCCATGAAATTATTTTTTGTACCCTGTAATAGTTGGGCAGACCTATCTCTGTTTTTTCGCATGGATTTTTCACATGTTTTTGGGTGCAATGGTTCTGACTCCATGGTATTTTATAGATCCGGTCAAGGGAAGTATGGTTATGTGCTAATCCAAGATTAATGGATTGGGGTTTATGGATTCTTCAGCATGTATATATATGTATTGTAACATTGAAAGGAAAATAATGAAAAATCAGTCCAGTAGTCCCCGTTTTGGGATCCAGGGGAAAATATCTGTGTATATTTGTTTTATGTGTTATGCTCTCGCCATTGTTTATTTTATGCTTTTAGAATTCGTACGCAGGTAATTTATGTACGGGCTTAAAACCTATAGATACATCACCATAACCTTTTATCTCATTACATCTATTATGACCTAGATAAAATTTTATCACAAATATTTTTCTCACAATAAGTTTCAACCAGTCTCTATCACATGTCATATGAATAGAAGCACCTAAATCTATGAACCATGCATTCCAATTATTTACTTTTTCTGATACAATTGCATTTCATAATAAACAGCCTGATATTTCTAGTATCATTAGTTAATGTTGCTTCTTTATGAACAAAATTATGTGCATGCCTTCTATATTTTCACTAATGAAACCTATCTTTTTTACATTCCTTTTCGTAATCTCCAAATTTACCACAAACATAACATGAGTTATTCTTCTTCAGACGTATGTCCTTGGTCATGTCATGCCTTCATGTAGTTTTACATTACACATGCCTCTAATAGTCATTATTCATGGCTTAATTTTATATCAATTTTTGGGTTTGGCCATCAATTCCAAACCTAAACTCTGAAACATACTATCAAGATTTTCCCTCTATTACTCTTATTGTATTAATAATCCTATCAAATAATCAAGAAAATGTGTTCTTTATCTTGTTAAAAAACTAAAAATAAAAATCATATATTCATCTAACATGCCATTTAACATAATAGAAACCAAATCAGTGCTTCATATCACCTCACCAATAACACCAAGTTTATCTTTTTGTTTAGTAATTTTAGATGAGAAATTACTAAAATTTTCAATTTTACTTTTATTGAGAGAAGATTTCTTTTTTAAAAAGTATCCAATTTGTATCGATCATCTCATATAATCTTTAAATACCTCATATTATTATTGGGAAAATTTTCACTCCCTTATATGTGGAATATTGTTATCTTTTATGGACATTATTAAGATAACCTTCGTCATGGTTTCTCTTCTTTTTCCTATGTTTAACAAAGGATACTAGGGTTTTTGGTTTCATCTCTACATGAATTTGACCAAAAAAATGTGCCTTTCCATTAAGTTTTGCATCTTAAATTTCCATTTACAAAATTTTCCCCATCTAATTTATTTTAATCATATAAAAATGGAAACCTGTAAAAGAATCTTTGGAAAGGATTATGAAATATTAAAACTATTTGAGGCCAATCAACCAATAATTCTTTATAAAGAATGATTGAATTTATTTTAGCTACTTTTTTCCTATATAATTTTCCTCCCAGACTATGATTGGAGCATGGTTAACATAGTTGACAAAAATATGATACTTTTCGAAAGAAATTGTTGGACCTAAAAATGAGGGATACCATTTATAAATCTCTCGAGAAGTACATGAAATGTGAGAAAATTTTGTATCCTATGCATTATGAACACACATTTATGGCAATGTAATTGTTCTAGGTCCACTTTAATTAGAAGTAGATAGATTGTTGCAACCAATATTTTCAGATTGTATCGAGTACAATTTCCTTATCAATTTTTACTATATAGGTGACTACTTTTTATCATCTGAGACAAATCATGATGACATTTTTGGAACTTTTCTTAGTGAGGATGATGAAATTCACTTTGTCTTCCTATACTTATTAAAAATATTTCACACAATAAGGTGGGAAATTTCTCCTTATAGTTTCAAGTATAATCCTAGTTGTTAGGTTCCCCAAATGATGAAATTCTGACCTCCATGTTTAATCCACAAAAAATATTAAACTTTCTTCATATAAAGGTCAAATTGGTGGATAAAGAACTTCAACCTTTCAATTCTCAAAGTATATAACAAATCTTGCAAATTAGATTTCTTATATGTAGATATCAATATCCTTGCTGGGATCCTTTATATAAAATAAAATCTAGTTTAGATCTTAATTTTCATCTCAAAAGCTAAAATTAAAAAGCTAAGAAATAAATCATTACCAGACTCAATTCTTCCTTGGAACAAACAAATATTCATTGAATAGATAAAAATAGTAAGCATATTTAATAGTGGAAAAAAATGGATTTAAGAAAACCAAGGCTTAACATTGAATCCTTGAAACATTCTCATGACCCATTACCTAGGCTCTAATACCAAAAAATATAAACAATGCATAGGGTGAGAAAATTCTATCTAGGAATCACTTTCATTGATTTATTATCACCTTCATTGATTGATTATGAGAAACTATATATATATATATATATATATGATATGAAAATGGGTACATCTTCTATTACTAATATTCTAACAATATTGATATCATAACTACCAACATTATTATGAATTGCTAATTATTCAGTTTTACAATTATGTCTACCAAAAATATATCAAAGTGGTTATTGTTTTCAAGAAAATTCACCTAAAATTGTTTTTATACATGTGGAATATAAAATAATTTTATTCATAAACTTGGAGAAGTCTCCTTTAATGAAATATGTCTTGTAACTTTCCTACTTGAGTGTGCAAGAAAAGAAAACAGTGAAAATATACACATGGTTACAATAAATAAATCCATCAAGCTTTATGCATGTTTGTGAGGAAAAAAACCTATAAAACTCATAAGAAATAAACTCAAGCATATATTATTAGAATCAAATGTTTCATCGAAAGATGCATTTTTGATGGAAAGTTGTATATAACAAACCATTTCAATTTGAATGAAAAAGTAATAGCTCAATAATAAATGTTCCCATAAAATCATAAATTCAGACAAGGGGATAAAACCACAAGCTCAGACAAGGGGATAAATAGTTTGTGAATCTATATGGCACATGCCTAAGATATTTCCAATATCTTTTAATAGTATAAAAATATACAAATTATTGAAATTTTGACTTCAAGATTCTTGTACTATCTCCAATTTCATATTCAACAATATGTAGAGATTCTTATAAACTAGTTTATATATAGATTTATACAAAAAAATTCACAATGGAGATAGAATTACCTATCACGTAGATAGTAAGTACAAATAGAGGATGAAATATATGGCACTAACTCTACACTTCATTTTTCGTAGAAAATTTCTTTCTCTCAACATGAATATTGAAAGAATAGAGAGCGTTAAGATCAGGTCTTCTTATTGCTATAAAATTCTCCTCTTACTAGAATATTATGTTCAACTTAGCATGAATAGGATAAATATAGAGGGATTGGTGTATGTCTTGATCATATATAGTTAATTAATCTAAATAGTTTATTACTAATATAAAAAATATGTAATGGAACACACACACACAACATATTGACACAAATATTTTATGTTGGTACTTAGAACTAGGAAAACCAAAAATATTTTTCTATATACATTTTTCTTTCTAGTATTACAATACTCTCTCTCTCTCTCTCTCTATATATATATATATATATATATAGAGAGAGAGAGAGAGAGAGAGAGAGAGAGGGAGAGAGAGAGTATTCTAATATTGCAAAAGAATAGGTTGGAGAGTAAATCAACAAATCAAAGAGGATGTAAAACCCAACAGAGATCAACTCATGTGTATAGAAAGGTATATGAGCCCCCATCTAGGTGAATAAAAACTTTTTAAGGGATTATTCTTATGTATATCCTTTTTGGATGAAGGGAATTTTTTTGAACTTCATGAATTGGTGAACTCTTTATTACTATATAGTTTTAAATTGTTTCTATATATCTATATATATATATATATATGATCTATCATTAACTAGGAAAAGCTACAAGGAAAAATGCCCAAAGGAGCTACACATGGACTTATGTGGTAGGAAACAACTTGTTTCACATGGTTGGAAGCCCTCATAACCCCTACTGATACCTATTCAGGTTGTACTGCATCAAATAGACTTGTAGATGGAATCTCACTTCCACGTACCATATAGTATATAAAGAGCCTTGAAGGTATTCTAAAACCAAAACTCAATCAACCATTTGACTACCTAAATATTATAGTGGCACCAAGATTGGAACTTGGAAAGATACTCTCATGTATTAGGATAATTGACTTGTAGAGTTAATGGTACAACCAATCCTCCTTATTTAGATCACTAAGATATTGGACCAAGTATTACTATTGGAACCTATAATTATATCGTAGATCTATAGCATAGGGTCAATCCTTGTCTATATCACCCCTCAATCTCTACTGGTAAACATGCTTACGTCTTCCATAATTGAAGCTTAAAATAATAGAAATTCAATGAATGGAAGCTAGAAATTGTATAGGACAACCTTAGGGACTAGACATGACAAGTAAAAATTGTGAAATTTGGTAATGAAGATGAAAAAATTCCTTTTATCTTAGGATTTTTATGATGCATTTATAAATGGGTTCATATGCTTAGATCATCCAAAAATACAAGCTATGACACATGTTCAAAA
This sequence comes from Pinus tabuliformis, assembly GCA_031772625.1. Taxonomy (NCBI): domain Eukaryota; kingdom Viridiplantae; phylum Streptophyta; class Pinopsida; order Pinales; family Pinaceae; genus Pinus; species Pinus tabuliformis. The sequence goes on along the minus strand of CM062816.1, from coordinate 234,779,075 downwards.
ATATCACTTGAATCAAAATATAAGGAAGGATTTGAAGGCATTATGGCATAGTCAACAAGGATTATAAGCCTCAATTTTTTTTATTGTTGAAACTTAGCATATTATGCCGAAATGCATGGGACACTTTAGAGATTTATTGGTAAAGCATATATAGAGTGAAACCTTCAAATTCATGGACTCTTAGGATAAATTTTTAAAATTTGAAGACTGAAGGATTATTTTTATGATGAATTTTTATGAGTCAAATGATGAATGTAGTAAACAAGTTAAGAACTCATGGTGAACATATAACAAACTGGAAGATTTTCAAGAAAGTACTAGGCTGAATACCATCCAAATTGGATGTTATGGTAGTTCTCATTAAGGAATCAAAGAATCTAGTGTAGATTTCTATTAATGCGATGATGTGATCCTTATTATTCCTTGAGATAAGGATGAGTAGGAATGGTGATTCCTTGGATAATTCCTTCAAATAATAAGCATATTCCAATAGACATAGAAGATGAAGTAGTAGATGCAATAATCGATAGAATAGATTCAACTTACAAACATATGGAAATTGAGCTCAAATTAACGATATTTTCCATAGCAAGACCCTCAGAGCTCAAGGGGGGGTTTTAAAGGTCTCAAGAAAATGAAGATAGTATGACAAATCCAAAGCTCAATTCTATTATTGTAAAAAGTATATGCATTATGTTAGTCAATCCTGAAAAAATAATGTATGCCTAAATTGAGGTAAAGGTATTTTTTGAAAGTACTTTTGAGTTACATTTATTTCTTGTGATTTTTCCCAATGGAGTTACAAATACTATGTTTTGTTAGATATTGGTTGCATTAATCATATGATTAGGAATAGAATTTGTTTATGACCCTAGATAACTCAATTAATTTTGAAGTCAGATTTTGTGATGACAATATTGTTACTATTTTTGGTATGGTATAGCAAGCATCCTTGCTAAATAAGGTGAAATGAAAAGCATTCTAGACACCTATTTGGTCCAACTTGGATTAAAACATAATGTTATATGGTAAATGCACTAAAAGATATTATAACATTATTTTCAGTTGCAAAACTTTTTCAATCCGAGGAAAATGTTCTAGCCAAATACTAATTAATAGCATTGAAATGAACAAGAATGGCATGTGTGCTTGACTATGAGAAATTCCAATTAGTAAAACTCAGTTTTTCATAATGTAACTAGTTTATATGTGTCTTTGCATTGTAATTTGAGATTGCCCACTTGTATTCTCAAGGAATAATTTTTTTGTTGGTGAAATATTTGTTAATAATACAAGAACAAGCCAACCCTTAAGAAAAGTTTTATATCGGGAAAAAAACACAGGGATAGCCTTATAGCTTGTCCATATTATAAAGAAAAGGAATCATTAGAGTTGGTGTATAATGATTTCTTTGGCCCTATGAAAACCTAATCTCTTGGAGGACAACTTTTTTTTTTTTTTTTGTAAAATTAAGCAGTTATATAAATGATTGAGAATAAAAACACAATGGTCCGCAGGGGTCAGAGCGACCTGCCTGCGTTGACTGGGTGGCCTTTCCAGGCAAATGCCTGCAGCATATACAGTGCTCTGTCTAAGTAGAGTTTTCATGGAGCCCGTGAGGTGATCCTGCAAGAGTGGTGGGCATCCTGCTGCGAGGTGGGCAGAATGCTGTGAGGTGGGCAGATTGCTGCCTGAAGTTCCTAAGATTGTCATGCTTGAAGTGGATGAGCATTCATTTTATTGATGCGTCTTTTGGGTGTGCAGTGATGTGTCTCCAATCTTGATTGCGCAAACCTGTTGGTGCAGATCTTCTCTTTTCAGTGGCGCATCTGCAGATCTTCTCTTTTCAGTGGCGCTTCTGCCGTGGTTTAACATTCCTTTTGGTGTTTGAAGCCATAGTGTGCCTTGCTGCCGAGGCCTAAGTGTGCAGATCTGTCTGCTGGATCTTTTTGTAGTTTTCTTTGAGCACTCCTTCTGCTAGATTGTGCCAGAGGCTGTGGAATTCTGCCATCTGGGAATCTATCCCTGCATTTGCTAAGACATTAGCTATCTTGTTTGCCTTTCTGCGAACTGCTTGGAATGTAATCCCTTGCAAGTTGCAGAGATGATTTTGGAGATCCTGCAGTGTTGCCAACAGTCTCCAACTGGGGGTAATTTTATGTACCTGTGCTCCCATCTAGAGTTTCTTTACCATCCTGATTATGATCTCTGAGTCTCCTTCCACTATCAGTGGTAGAAATCTGTAGCGGCCTGCCAGAATGAGACCATGAATGAGAGCAATTAGTTCTGCAGCGTTGTTGGTGTTCACTCCGATGTTGCCATGATAGACGAGATGAATTGTGCCTGTGTCATCCCTTACTACGCCCCCATATCCATCTATTCCCCGGTTCTTTCTTGAAGCCCCATCGAAATTGAGTTTGAACGTGTTTGAAGGGGGCAGAGTCCAATTGTCTTGCGTTGTTCTGTTCGGGACACAGTTTTTACCAGTAGGGTTGATCTGGGTTTGAAGATTTAGGATTTGAATGATTTTGTCATCATTCAGTGAAGTGTTTCCCTCTTTCTGCAAAGTGCCCATGGCATTGACTGTTTCTTTGATGAGCTGTCTCACTTTTCCTATCAGCATGCTTACTGCCAGTGCAGAATTTTTGAAGACTCGTGTGTTTTTTTCTTTCCAAAGGATCCAGGCTATTGCTCCCGGTATTAAGTTTCAGGCATTGTTGACTAAGGAATTGGAGGACATGGATGTTCTCCACTGGCTGAGTGAGAGTTGAATGGAGTCTCTGTTTCTGTTAGAGTGTCTGAAGATCATAACCATGTCATCCCACAAAGAGCAGGCCATTGGACAGGCATTGAGTATGTGATTGAGAGTTTCTGGGCCATACTCACAGAGTATGCATCGTGAAGGGCCTATGAAGCCTCGTTTCTGAAGATTTTCCCATGTGAGTGCTTTGTTTTGCATGACCAGCCAGGAGAAAAGTGTGATTTTTGGCCATGTTCCTCTGCTCCAAAGGGTTTGCCAACTGTGGTCTAGTTGCGGATCCAGAGAGGCCGCCAAGATCTGATATGCTTCTTTGAGGTTGAACGTTCCTTTGGGGTTTCTTCCCCATCTCAGGATGTCCTCTTTGTTGGAAATAAGGATTCTTCTTTTGTCCAGGTCTTGTAAAAGCTGGTCTATGTTCATCAGGCCTGCTTGAGCTTGCCATTATTCTCTGGATAACCACTTTTGCCAGGTGGTGGCCTTGCTTGCAGGTTGCCTGTAGTCTGCTACCATAACCTTGTCGGTCTCCTGCATATCTCTTTTAAGAGTATTCCAGTCTGGGTGTTCCAAGGTTGGAAGCTGCTGCCAAGCATCTTCCCAGAAGAGGGTAGTTTTTCCTTGGTGCACTTCCCAGAAGCTATGCTGCTGCACGATATATCTGTTCTCCCAGGATTTGTTCCAGATGGGGGATCCTTGCCTAGTGCCACTCAGCCGAATGAGGTCTCTGTCCCTGACTTGAATTGTGTATTTCGCTTTCCACCAGGTTCCCCACAGGGAGCTAGGATTTTCTACCCATCTCCACCAGATTTTTGCTGTAATGGCCTTGCTTAATATTTCTGGATCTCTTAGGCCCAAACCTCCCTCCCTTTTTGGTTTGCAGATGTCTGTCCATTTGATGAGGGCCCATCTGGATTGCTTCGAGGCTCCATTCCAGAGGAAGGATCGCTGAATGCTTCGGATGGATTTGTACACCGCCTTAGGTGCTGCTAGTGCTGAGAACATATATGCTGGGATGGTTTGCAGGACTGATTTGACTAAGATCAGTCTGCTAGCCATGTTTAAGGCTCGGTATGTCCAATTGCTTATCCAAGCTTTCATTTTGTTGAGGAGGGCTTCCCAGTTGGCAGATTTGTAGGCATATTCCGAAAGTGGTATGCCCAGATATTTAGTTGGAAGGGAGGTCTTTTGGATCTGCAGAATTCTGCTGAGATTTCTTTGCACAGGAATGGATGTGTTGAAGAAAAAACTTTTTGATTTGGTAAGATTAATTTGCATACCTGAGGCCTCCAAGAAAGTATTTAACACTTGGCTGATGGTTCAAGCTTCCTGCACTGTGGGGGCGCCCATGAGCATTGTATCGTCTACAAATTGCTGATGCGTTATTGTGGGTCCTTGGTGTGCCAGTTTGATGCCTTTGAGTTGATTCTGTCTTCTTGCCTTGTTTAAAGATCTGCCTAGCCCTTCTGCCATTATGATGAAGAGAAAAGGAGACAAGGGATCTCCTTGTCGTATACCTCTGGATGGTGTGAAGGGTTGAAGGGGTCCTTCGTTCAATAGGATGGAGAAGAAAGCGCCTGAGACCAGTTCCATTGTCCAATTTATCCATTGCTGACTGAATCCGAAAGCCTAGAGGATTGCTCTCATGTATTGCCAGCTGATTCTGTCAAAGGCCTTTGACAGGTCAAGCTGGATAAGCATGCCTGGAGTCTTGTTCATTTTGAGAGAGTGCAGCACTTCTTGGGTGAGGATAATGATGTCCGTGATTTGCTTTCCTTCGATGTAGCCGGTTTGCTCCTGAGAAATAATTGAAGGGAGGATGGGTTTGAGTTTGTTAGCCATCAATTTGGAAAGGATTTTATAGAGGACATTGCAAAGGGCGATGGGGTAAAACTTGTCCAGCGAGTCAGCCTGGCCAGATTTGGGAATTAAGGTGAGGAAAGTGGCATTGATGGCTAGTAGCACTTTTTTGGTTCTGTGAAAGTTCCTTACCAAGATGAGGAGGTCTTCTTTAATGATGGACCAACAGGGTTTAAAAAATTCAATTGTAAATCCGTCCGGTCCGGGAGCCTTGTTTGTGGCAATGGTGAAGATGGTCTCTTCAATCTCCTGCTCGATAAAATCCTTTAGAAGGAGGGAGTTTTGCTCCTAAGTAACAAGGCTGGGAATGGCATCAGTGATTGCATTGATGGCTTGGGTTCTGTTTAGGTTTGGTTCGCTGAGAAGAGAGGTGAAATAAGAGTTGAGTTCATCCCCAATGTGCTCCCTGGAGAACACCTTATCGTCATCAGCTTTTTTGAGAGTGAGTATTCGATTGCAGGCTCTGTGCTGGATAGTGGACTTATGGAAGAAATTGCTGTTGCGTTCTCCTTGCTTTAGCCATTGCACCCTCAATTTCTGTCTCCACAACATCTCTTCCTACTTAAGTCGTTCTTCCCATTGTCTTTGTAGATTTGTTTCTTGAGCTCTCCTTTCCTCATCATGCCCTTCTGTGATCATTGTTTGCTGTAGTAGCGCCATTTTTTCCTCAAGTTCTTCTTTGGCTTGAAAGGCGTCTCCAAAGGTGTCTTTGTTCCATCATTTGAGGTTGGATTTGATGGTTTTGAGCTTTTGCTGGAAGATATACATGATTTTGTCGCTTCTTATGGTGGTTTGAGTCCACTAGCTTTTTATGTTTTCCATGAAAGTAGGGTGTTCTATCCAAAAGGCCTCGAATCTAAAAGGTCTGTTGTGGGGCTTTTCTAGATTGGTGAAGTGGATCTGCACAGGCCAGTGATCCGAGCCTCTTATAGGCAGAAGGTTGGCATCCATGTCGATGTTTTGCAGCAGAATGGATTCTGATAAGAGGAACCGATCGAGCCTTGATGCTATCTGCCTGTTTCCTCCTTGCTTATTATTCCAGGTATGCAAACCATTGATTGTAGGGATGTCAGTAAGTCTGGATTCAACAATAAAGGTGTTAAATGCCTCTGAGTCCTTATCCAATTTTCGTAAGCCTCCCTTTTTCTCCGCTAGAGTGGTGATCATATTATAGTCTCCACCTGCAATCCAGTGAGTTGCCCCATGGTGTTGTCTGACTTCATCTAGGTCCTTCAACATCTTCAGCTTTTCCTGTATTCTTTGAGGCCCATACACATTGGTGATACATATCGATTGGCTTGAATCAGGCATGTTGAGGATGATCGATAATGAGTTCTTGGTGGAGAGAGCATTCTACAAGAAGATTTTTTTTTTTGTTCCAGAATGTTAATAACCCTCCTGATTGCCCAAGGGCATCTATGCTTATACATTGATGACTGTTGGAAACGAGTTTTTTGAGCATTTCTGTGCCCTTGGGAGAGCATTTGGTTTCTTGCAGAAGGACAATGTCTGGGTGCTGCGAGAATATGCGATTTTTCAGGATTCTTCTTTTGCTGGTGCCGTTAAGCCCCCTGATGTTCCAGGTTGTGATTTTCATTGAGCTTTCTTTGGAGCAGATAGGACCAAGGCCCTGATTTTTCCTTCATTGATGAGACATCTGCCTAGCTCTTGTATTTGCTGTCTGGTGGATTTGCGTCCCCGTTTTCTACCTGGTCCTTGTGGTTTGTATTGATCCAGATCCATGTTGGCTTGAATACCTGTTTGGTTGCTATTTCCCCATTGCCTTTTGGCTGTATTTTGGCTGATGTATTCCAGCTGTAGGTATGCCATTTCTATCGTCTCCAAGTGTTCCTCGGGAATCGCATCCACGCCCAGTTTGGACCATTGCTCATTGACCTTTTGGAGATCAAGATCTCCCAAAATCTCCTCCAAAGGATTGCTTGAGGTTGTAGTGGAGGGCTGATCTCGTTGTGGTTTAGTGCATTGCGGGGTTTGCATTGAGGTGTGGCCGGTAGTAGTCTGGTTTGAAGCGAGATTTGGGTTTTTTTGTAGTGCCTGGGCTTGAGAAGAGACAGAGGTTGTGCTTGGAGCATTGATCGTCGTCATGGGTTGATTGGATACCGGTGGATCCTCAGCAGTGGGGGCCTGTGAGACTTTGGGGTGCTCCGGTGAATCAAGGTTTCTCAAAACTTCAAAGTTGTTTTGCTGTGTGGAGGCTTTATTGGTAGGGTTGGTATTGGTGGGGGGTTTTGTAGGCTTTTTTCCTTTCTTACCTCTACTCTTTCTTGCGACTATGGTGAAGCCAGGCGTTGGAGTAGCCTCTTCTTCCTGTTGGGCCTGAGGTTGTGGTTTATTTGCAGTGCAGTTGTGACTTAGATGGCCATGTTGTCTGCATGTGCGGCATTTGAAAGGGATATTTTTGTAGTCTATGGTTTGCTTCCATTGCACTTCTTTATGGATCAGTTTCATATGATCTGGGAGGGGCCCTGAGATGTCCATGTAAACACAGAGTCTAGCATAGGCTATGAACTTACCTTGTATAGTGAGATTTGAGGCTTTGATAAAGACTCCCAATTGGTTTCCGATGGCCTCCAAGATGCGTTTGTTCCAGTAATCCACAGGTAGAGAGTGCAGGCAGATCCATACTGGAACTTTCCTGAAATCCTCCTACTCTGGTGCAAAGTTTGGCCTCCAGTAAGTTATGTATAATCCCGCAGAGTTGTAGAAATACAGGCTGCCTTCGAATATGCGGTCTCTGTCATCCTTGTGAATGAAAATTACTGTGAAAAAGCCTCTCGATCCCAACTGAAGATTGTAGTCCCCTTTAGGTTTCCATTTTTGGTTGATCCACCAGCATAGGGCCTTTTCGTGAAGTCTAACCCCCATGAATCTACAGATCAGGACCTGCTTGCTCATATGGTCCCTGTACTCCTCGATCCAAGGGTCATCAATGATTAGTTTGGGTATTTTTTTTGATATGGGCTTGCATGTGGACTGAGTTTGCTCGTGGCGTTGTCCTGGAGTTTGCCCTTCGGACGCAGATCCTTTGGGCGCTGAATCGTTGCTTTGTTCTGCTGATCTGGAGCTGGATGGAGTATTGAAGGTGTCCGAGGGTATGCTGCCGAATATGAAGGGCGTGGAGTTTGGGGGGGTCGAACCCCCCCTGTGTTATGCATGTGTCGAATCAGTTCAGAATGGCCCTGAGGGATCTATCTGTCGCGTTCCTGAATGGTTGGTAGGCTTGCAGAGCCGTGATCAGGAGCTGCAGAGATTTGGCCCTAATCGCCTCTTCTGTTAGAAAATTTATTAGAGCATACCTAAACTTAGAATCAATTGGGACCACTTTTAGAAAAACGAATGTTTCAGATTTCTTAGATTCTTTCTCAATCAGCTGGAAACTGTGCCTGAAATTCACGTGTCGTTTTTTATTATGTTTTCAATTACCTTGGAGGACAACTTTATCTCTTGATATGTTGATGATTTTAGTTAGAAGAGTTAGTTATATTTATTGAAACTCAAATCTGAAACTTTTGACAAGTTCAAGGAGTTTAAGGCCCTAAAATAGAAAAGTGGTCAATATATCAAACTTTTAAAATCTAAACAAGGAGGACAATAAGACTCCAAAAAATTTACACAATGTTCTAAGCATCATGAAATCAAGAGGTTATTGAAAATATAATTTCATATCAAAAGGGAAGAATAAAGCACTTATGAAAATTTCTAGAAGTTCCTTGAAAGAATACCATTTATTGAATGAGTTTTGGGGTGAAGAAATTTCTTTACATTTTGAAAAGGAATCCAATGTAGAATTTTAAAGACATAGTTCCACAAGAGGACTAGGATGGTATGGGTCATTGTGTTTGAAGTTTCAGTGTGTTTGGATGTGTGGCATATTCTCACATACCTAAACATCTAAGAATAAAACTAGATGACATAATTGAAGAATAAGAATAGTTTAACAAAAGTAATGAACCCACTCTACATACAAAGAGAAATCAACAAGAAAAAAATATATTTTTTTGTTTATATGATGATGAAATAATCTACACTAGAAACCTCTTAATCAATTAGTTTAAATTTGTTTGATATCAAGTAATTGTTGAGAGGGTAGGGGGTTAATTAGTAGTGGTAACATATAATATATATTTCATAATTATATCACATACACTCATATATAAATTCACCATTATTTCACATGGAATGATACATTAACTCATTAGTAAATTTACATATATATTGAACAAAAAGTAAATCAAGACAATCACACATTCATGCAAAATGAACACAGGGATATTTGGTGGAAAAACCCCTCTCGGTCAAAAACTACCCTTTTCTCCTACTGTGGCTTTGCTTCAAATTTCATTATTAGAAAAAATTGTATTTACATCAATATAGTTGGATATGACCATCAAGGAAGATTCTCACTCTAAATTGACTTTGCAAACACCCATCTACTAGAAGCCTTTACCCTTAACAAGCCTTTCCCAACACCCATTATACTATGAGAATATCACTCCATGTACTGAATCTGTGAACCACCATTGGAAAGGAGCACCCAGTCCTTCTTCACTAAGATATCATGATATGTTGATACTCTAGGGACACATTTTAGAATTGTTCAAACTAGACCCCTTCTCAAAATAAAATATCTTTCTTTCTCTAATAAAACTCTCACTACATCAACACCAACTCAACAAACAAACTTGAATACATCATAAACATATGAATTCTTAATAACTCAACTATCACGACACAGAACTTATGGCGCTCTCAAGAAATCATATCAACACACAAGGCCTCACTCATACAATTCTACTCATATTGTAACCTACAACATATGCAAAAATTTTGAAGCAATATTAACCTCCAATCTCATAGAGAAACACTCTCAATTCAACTTCATCGGTATTTCATTAAATATGAAAGAAAAACTCAACCATGTATGTTACGGACATAATATAGATATAATACTACATCGATGCACATAAAGACTTCTCTCTACAATGACAAGCATAATATATATATAAATATGTCATCTAAACAATGAGTGTACATTCAATACACCATTAGTATTGCAATCACAAGCATGCTTGAAACTCCAAGGAGAAGCCACCACTTCTAAATATAAACTGATAAGTCTACTACAAAAAACATAATATAATGAATATGTTCACTCTAGATATCCTCTACTACATGCCCTACAAGCTTTGCAATAATTAACATATCAATTCTACCTCTATGAAACTATAGATGACCTCTCCATGAGTCTCCTCACTCACTAATATTTTCCATATGCTTCTTTGAATTTTCACCCTTTAGGAGCTCGACCTATGGCTTCTTCATTACCTCTGCATGTCACTGGGTGCACTATCTAACCCCAAAAGCGTCTCTTTCTCTTTTATCTAAACATATCAATCCATCATATGCACTATTGTTATACAACCAACTCACAAAATAGAAGAAAAGATAGAACAACGACTTTAAAATTAGCCACTTCGAGGGGGAAACCTCCTTTACATTAAATAAATGAACAATTATTGGATGAGACAAATGAAAACACCTCCTTTCTATATATAGGAGTCTAATGGGTCACAATATAATCAAATCCTACATAACAATAATAATGTAAGGGCACAACAATAACAATAGTGGGCTTCTAGGGGCACAATAATAAAAATATGTGGACTACATGGGTACAACAATAACAATAATGGGGCTACACTAATAGTATAGGGACCTAACATGTCCGTTTGCTTCAAAAAATTATTGTCTTGAATGCTTGAGTCGTTTTGAATTCTTCTGTATAAAATTGTGATCCCCTGATGTGGAATCTTAAACCAGTAAGTTCTTCCACTTGATGAGATACTATGAAATTGATCAATTTCATAGATCTTGGATTCTTGTTTCCATGACTCTTTTACGTTCCAGTATGACTTTTTGTTCCTCATCAAGTTATGCCAATATTGTTTGAACTACGAGCTTGTGACCTATAACCTTCTTTAAACATGAAACATTGAAAGCTAGGTGCACTTGGGAAGATGCAAGAAGCTCCAATTTGTATGCCATAGTACTAATCTTTTGCAACACCTTGTAAGGACCATCGTACTTTGGTGATAATTTATTACCATTCGTAGCTTGCTTGACGGAAATTTATTTGTATGGTTGTTGCCATAAAAATACATAGTCACCTACATCAAAAATTCTTTCACTGCAATGTTGATTTTCCTATTGTTTCATTCGATTCTACTCCAAAGTGAGGTTTTCCTTTAAGATTTGGAGAAATTTTTGTTGATACTCGATGTCATATTCCACTAATTGAATGTTAGAAATTTCTCTTAAATATTATGTGATGGACAGTGGATGATATCCATAAAGTTCCATAAATGGGATCATTTTTGCAGTAGTATGGAAGGAATTGTTATATCACCATTCAGCCAAAGGTAACCAGTTCACCCATTGTGTTTTTTTATCAGATATTAAAAATGAAGATGTCCTTCCAAACATTTGTTCACTATATCAATTTTACCATCAAATTTAGCATGATAAGATTAGTTATGAATTAACTGAGAACCAAAAAAATAAAATAATTCCATCCAAAAATTTCCAATGAAAATGGGATCTTTGTTGCTAACAATAATCTCTCAGTTTCCATGTAGCTTTTGAATTGTTTCCATAAATTTAGTAGAAATTATACTAGATTTAAGTGTATGAGATAATGCACACAAATGTGTATACTTGGTAAGTCCATCAACTACAAGCATGATGACACTCTTTCCTTTAGACTTGGGTAAACCTATGATAAAATCCATTGAAACCTCCTCCCAACGTTGACTTGGAATGGCTAAAGGTCGTAACAAACCTGGGGTCTTAATTGTCACAACTTTATTTTGTTGGGAAAACAAACATTCTGCCACAAACTTTTGAATATCATATTTAAGGCCCTGCCAAAAAAATTCCTTATTGACCCCATCGTAAGTTTTTAAAAATCCCAAGTGCCCTCCTTAGGGAGAGGTTTGCAATTCTGAAAGAATATTTGTTTGAGTTGGAAATTATTACAAATATATAAGGAATATTTGTACTACAATGAATCGTTTTTCCAACTAAATGTATCAGAGGTACTAGGATCTTGATGCAATTGTTGAATGAGCATCCACACTTCTTCATCATTCTTCCATTCATCCCTTGCTCCGGTTATCCAATCTGGTTGGATAATTGAAATGGAACAAAGAAATCCATCCACATCCTCATCCTTTCTTGAGAATGCATTTGCAACAACATTTTTCTTCCCTTTTTTGTATATGATTTCAAAGTCATAACCCAACATCTTAGGCAGCCATTTATTTTTTCTCTTCCGAAGATAATCTTTCTTCGAAAAGTATTTAAGACTATCATAATATGTTTTTATGTTGAAGTTTCTTCCCATTAAGTAAGTTCACCATTTCCTTAGTGCATCTAGTATTTCAAACATTTCCTTCTCATAAATAGGTTTGTGTATTTAATTTCGTTTGATTCGACGACTTTCAAAAGAAATGGGTCTTCCTTCTTACATTCAAATAACACCAATTCCATTTCCTAAGGAATCCCATTCCACAATAAAAAAAATTGAAGTTTGGTGTAGTTAAGACTAGTGCTTGGAAAATTTCTTCTTTAAGATGTACAAAGCCCTTAGCTGCTTTTGGAGTTCAAGAAAATGAATCTTTATTCAACAATGTTTTTGCAGGTGCTGCTATTCACATAATTATGAGAAACTTGAGATAATATACATTCAACCCAAAAAATCCTCGAATATAATTTATGGTTGTGGGGATTTTCCATTCCTTAATGGCTTTCATTTTGTTAGGGTCTACATTAATACACTCATGAGATAGAATATGACCTAGATATTCAACTCCTAATACTCCAAAGAAACGTTTCGATGTTTCTGCATATAATTGTTTGTCCTCCAATAGTTTGAGCACCCTTTCAACATGTTGAACATGGTCCTTCCAAGAATTTATATAGATTAGTATATCATCACAAAATACTAACGCAAACTATCTATGGAAGGGTTTGAAAATGGAATTAATCAAACCTTGAAATGTAGAAGGTGCATTGGTAAGGCCAAAAGGCATGGCTAAAAATTGATAATGACCCTAATGAGTTCTAAACGTTTCTTTCACAATGTCTTCATTATTCATTCTGATTTGACGATATCATGAATGAATATCCAACTTGGTAAAGTAAATTTCTCCATGTAATTCATCCAATAATACATCAATGACATAAATGGGAAATTTATACTTAAAAAAAATTCTTCGCTTTTCCCAAGAAAGTGCTCTGATACCACTTGTTATGGATTTGACCCAAAAAATATATGATAATAGATATAAACCCAAGAATAATCACTAGAAATAACAAGATTTGATATATAGATACGCTTCACTTTATTAATATCAAACCGTTAAGGTAGGGCAACACCATACATTAACTCCTTAAGGAAGGAGAACTGTCCACAAGCCATATGCCTGTTCATACAATAATCCTTGAAACCTCTCAATGTGTAGTCTCTAGCGTCTATATAGGCCTCATACATACAATACCATGGGTCATTACCATGGTTCCCTCAATACCATCTATCTAATACCATGGGCCCATCACATTATTACTAACTACTTGTGGTCCCTTACATGATACAGGCTAACCACCTTATTTATTACCATGGCCCATCCCATTATTACATTATTCCCTTGGGTACCTCCATTTGTACCCCATATTATCCCCCCTAGGTACACTACATTATGTAGTGTACCTAGGGGGGATAATATGGGGTACAAAGGGAGATACCCAAGGGAATAATGTAATAATGGGATGGGCCATGGTAATAAATAAGGTGGTTAGCCTGTATCATGTAAGGGACCACAAGTAGTTAGTAATAATGTGATGGGCCCATGGTATTATATAGATGGTATTGAGGGAACCATGATAATGACCCATGGTATTGTATGTATGAGGTCTATATAGAGGCTAGAGACTCCACATTGAGAGGTGTCAAGGATTATTGTATGAACATACATATGGCTTGTGGAGTGTTCTCCTTCCTTAAGGAGTGAATGTATGATGTTGCCCTAGCTTAAGGGTTTGATATTAATAATGTGAAGCATATCTATGTTTAGATCTTGTTATTTCTGGTGATTATTCTTAGGTTTGTTTCTATTATCATATATTTTTGGGTCAGATCCATAACAAATAGTGAGCTTTTTGAGCTCCCTATGATTTGAAAATATGTACCGTGATCCATCCTTCTTATGCAAAAATACTACTAGAGAACAGAAATAATGTTCACTAGGTTGGATTATACCAGCCTCTAGCATTTCAGAAACCATATGTTCAATTTCACTCTTTTGGGCATAGAGATATCTATGAGGCTTGATGTGTGGAGGAACACTTCCTGGAATCAAATTAATAGCATGATCATGATCACGATGAGGTGGGATTCCTTTCTAGAAATGAATATGCTCCCTCCTTGGCATTCATGTCAACATCAACCTAAACTCAAAAGTCTGAGGTTGACCTTCAAATTCACTACCCATTTGTCATCAATGGCAAAGGGGGAAACTCAACAATGCTAACTTGTGAGAAATGAGAGAATCACTCCCTCAACGTCATGCCAAAACAAAGTTGATACAAGCCAACAAACCACTAATAGGCTGACACAAGCTCCCCCCAAAACATATAAAGCGACTGCAAAAGCATCTCTTAGTTTGTTGTAGATGAGGTCTCTATTGCTGCTAGTGCATCTTTGTAATATGCAAAAAGGTTTCTCCTCATATATCAATGCTTTGACCAACATGGGCCCAATGATAAGAATTTAGTTACAAGGAATTATAAACAAAATACATGGATATATGAATGATAATACATGGTTGTAAAATTCCTCTAACCAATTGAGTTATGACTCCTCTCTCATGCATGAAAAACAAAAAAATACTCAACCATAATTCATAATAAGTACGCGATAATGCATGGATACTCAAGGAATCTAAAATCCCATACATGACTGAAATTATTGACACCAAATAGCCCAAACGTAGCTATAACAATTATTATCTCTAATAACATGCACATCAACACGCACTTGACATGACACATGACTCTGTCTCTTAACTCTTGCTCCAATATAGGCCTAACACAAATACAACTCCATATGAATAAAAATTATTACAAGGCTTTATAGGAATAATGCATGGCTATAACATTGATAGTGAATAGCTATTATGTGACATTATGAACATATATAACTCTCATCAATGCCTTCTAGGAACCAAGACCACCATTGTACAATCGAAACATGAGACATAAGGTTGTAGCAACAATAACAATTTCACATATATGGATCTTCATTTCACCCTTCAACCAAACTTCGAATGAAGAGAAATCAAATCATGTGAATGTTATGAATGGGTGAAATAAAATGATGGCATCTATAGACCTGAGACTCTTCAATATCTCATCCATAGCCAAAAATAGCTATAGAAAATGAATATGATATCATGGAACTTTTTAACCATTTGTAAAAACCCTTGATAGTAGAAATTACCGTATAGCTCATTCTCCTTAGTGAACAATATATCAAAGAAACATCTTCACAAACCTCATGCTCAATCATACAATAATTTGACATTATATGGATATGGATGCAACACCCCCACAATAAATATAAAGAAATAATTCCACACTCCATGAAAAAACATCAATAGGAAGATACGAAACACTCAACTGACCCTCAACACCTTATATATGAAGGAAAATCTCAGCAGCAACAATAATTTGTGAACTCATAGGGAGATAAGATAATAAGCAGCAATATAACCTCTACCTAGCAGTAAAAATGTGAATAATAGCAGCATATGCAACTCATGTCCTCCTTGACCAAAACATCAATATAAGTTAGTAGCAACATGTGAACTAGTATGATGATAAATATTTCGCATAACATCAATGAGAAGCAGCATAAAAACCACCGTAGTTGTAACTATATGAAGCATTAACAACTACATGTCTCCACAATGAAATAAGAGATCAATCTTCAGCAACATCATAATATGTGGATCTCTCAAGAAGTAAATAAACCTGATTAGCATGTCAAATACCATACATGATCATATACATACTCTCCTCATCAATATAATAGTATGTCTTCTATGAGGCTCAAACATCACTAGTAGCAAATAGATCACGATAATATCAACCTTTACAACAGAAATGAAACCCCATATCTATGCAACAATATATGGATCAATATGTTCACATAGTACCAATACAATGACATCCTTTCAGTCATTAGTAATCAATGAAGAACCAATATAAATTACATCTAAACACCAAACAAGAGCAACATAATTTCTTTTAAAATCATCAACAACAATCAATGAATCATTGTAAACATATGGCAACAATCATATAACATTCTAAGACAAATCCATATGGAACATAAAAAATAAAAAATAAGTAGATAAGACCTGAAAATTTTATCTTGTGAAAATATTCTAATGCACAATCTCTTTGTCAAATATCACCAAAGTGGTATCCACTGCACCATTACATATAAAAACATTCCCCTCAAAATTCCATAAAACCAAAAAACTACTAGTTTGGTAGAATGAAAATAAATATTTTCCTGAACCTATGCCATCTACTCATTGAACAATTTTGATAAACTTCTTATCAATAACAATAGTTTCATTATAAAAAAAATGTAGAGGAAACAACAACTTATATAAGATCTAACCCTTCAACATACATCTAAGTTTGCATGTCATCATTAGGGTTTCAACAATTTTCTACTTCAAAACTTACATCGAATCACACATGCATGTTCTAAACAAAAGCCAAAAATAAATAATAAAATTCCAAACTCATAGAACTCCCCTAAGTAACTCCTACATGCATATTTTCTAATTTACAATTCTCCTGGTATGGCTGCATTTTTAAGAAATCTTCTTACAAAATCAGAGTGCTTCCATATGCTCCCCATGAGACCATAAAGGCCTCAGTTTCTGATGAGAGACATTTTCTACTTCTTTTTCTTCCATATTTTGTTAGATTTATCCTTGAAATGAATTCCATATTTTAATCTCTTGTCTGATCTACCTTGTGTTATATTTTCCTTTTGATTGACTCTCCTAAAACAAATGAAAATTTTATAGTCTTTGGCCTTATGGCCAATGTTGTTAGACAAACAAAACCTACATGTCTAAGTAACAAGGGATAATATTTGAATCTCCTCTTTTTCATATAGGACCTACAATCAAAATCCTTATGCCTGAAATTACCATAGTAGAAATGATAGCCACATAATAAACTATTATACCTCGCCATTGATGAGCCTGATTGATATGTCCCTTATTCTAGCTATTTCTTTTGTTTCCTGCTTTTGCAATTTTTCGCAATATACCCAAACATTTGATAGTTGAAACATCTTATTGATTGTACGATGTATATGATATATCTATTAAAACCATTTCTTCCTTTAACTATTTATGTTGTTGATGTCCTTATTTCTTGTTATTGTTTCTATTGGTACCATTTTTGTTATTGATTATTTATTTTGTTCTTTTGAACTTGTTTCCCCCTTGTGTAGACTAGATTCTGGATTGTTAGGGAGAGATACTTGGTTTATCTTCAATTGAGTGGTTTTCTTCTTTAAATCACTTCTCAATGCATACATTTTATCTTCCGATTTTTTATTCAACTTCCTTCTCCTCATATTGCTTCCTCATTCCTTATTCAACACTGCTTCCTTCATCTAGCTCAACTTCTAATTGAACTATTTTTTCGTTGTATGCACACTCCATCTCATCAAATATTTGAAGTAAATTTGTTTATCTTTTATTACCAATTGAGAGCATTTCAATTTATGCTTCTAGGGCTACATTATTGCAATTTTCTTCTCTTTTAGAATCTAATTTCTCTACAAAAGGGTTACCTCCACTTCTCTCCAAAAGATAATACTGAATTGGTTGATTATAATCCTCTAAAACATCAATCTCAATAGAATCATCATCACTACAACGAAATGTACTACTAGTTATAAGATGATCATTACCTTCATTATTCTTTATTAACAGGAAAAATGGTTCTTTATAATATTAAATATTCCTAAATTGTTTTCTTCTCTTCCTCTTCTCAGACTGCTTCCTTTACTCTTAGACATGTGTCCTCGATTAACCCTCAAGTTATCAAGATTCACTAGAGGGAACCCACTCTCATACAAATTTTTCGATATAAGATCACTACTAAGAGTGGTGGGGTGAATCTATAGTCATAAATTCTTATATAATTTTCAATATTCTATCACATGCACTCATATATAAATTAGTAATTCGTTCACGTGAAATCATACATCAATCTATAAATAAATAAATGTATATATTCAACAAAAACTAGTTCAATAAAATCACACATTCATGTACAATGAACACATGGATCTTTGGTGGAAAACCCCCTCCCAGTAAAAAAATGACCCTTTCTTGTTGTTGTTTCTCTGCGTTAAATTTCATTAAGCAAAAAAATAATATTTACATCATCTTAACTTACTTTGATAAGCAAGGAAGTTTCTCACTGTAAATTGGCTTTGTGGACATCCATCCGTTAGAAGCCTCTACCCCGAACAAGCCTCTCCCAACACCCATTAGACTATGATAATATAATTCCTCTATTGAATCTATTCACCATCGCCAAAAAGGAGCAAAATCCCCTTCACCAAATTATCATGATCCATTGATCCTCTAGGACCACATTTCAAAATGTTTCAAACTGCCCCCCCGCAGAAAACAAAAACAAATTTATTTCTCTAATAAAAATCTCAATACATCAACACTAATCAACAAACAAACCCCAGTACATCATCAATATATCAAGTCTTAACAACTCAAATATCATCATACATAAGCTATGGATTTCTCAAGAAATCATATCAACACACAATGCCTCACTCATACAACTTTTCTCATAGTGTAACCTACAACATATAAAAGAATTTTGTAGCAATATTAACCTCCAATATCCTGCAAACATACTCTCAATTCAACTCCATCAATAGTACAAAAACTCTGAAATCACAAATTGACCATGTAGTTCCTGAACAAAACATAGATGTAATATTACAACCATGCACATGAAAACTTTTGTCTATAATCATAGACATCAAACATATATAAATATGTCATGCAAACATTCAGTGTCCCTGCAATGCACTATTAGTCTTGCAATCACAAGCATGTAAGAAACTCTAAGGAGAAGCCATCACTTCTAACACAACACTGATGAGTCTGCTGCAACAAACAAAATCAAATTATGGTTTCCCTCTGAATATCATCTGCTAGAGGCCCTACAAACTCTATCACACTCAAGAGATCAAATTTTTCCTCTATGATATAATAATTGACCTCTCCATGAGTCTCCTCACTCCCTGATCTTTGTCATATTCTTCTATGAATTTTCACCCTTTAGGAGCTCGACCTGTGGCTTTTAAATTACCTCTAAGTGTCACTTAGCACACTATCTAACCCCAAACTGGTCCCTTTCTCTTCTATTTAAACATATCAATCCATCATCTCCACTACTCACTCCATCAAATAATTCACACCTCCAAATTTATTCTAGCTAGTAGATTTAGTCAATTAGAAACTTCCATAAAAAAAAACTTGAACAAAACCATCATAGAAACATTTAAGTCACATGTGGTGTGCAAGGAATTCTGATATTTCTTAACTTACAATCACAAATGCGCCCAGAAAATTGTTGAATCTTGGTTGCAACCCCACACATAGGCCTCTCATATTTCAGTTCAAGCCTCCTAACTGCATGCATGAACCTATCTCCATGTGGTTGAGGTAGATGATGGGAAAATGAAAAGCTCCTTAACTCAGAACCTGCCTAAACTTCTTGATCAACATATAAAACCTATGTAAAGTTTGTATAAGTGATGACAAGTCTAAAAACCATCCTCATGACCTCCTGTTGATCTCATACAAGGCATAGTATTCATAAGTGTATGAACTGACTCATGAGTGCATAAACTATATCAAGTGGAATCAATCATGTAGCTCAACTGTAGAAAGGAACTTGATACATCATGAAAACCTATATGACACTTTTAGCCCTCATCAAGATTGTAATCCACAACTCATGATCATAAACAACATATTAAGGGAAACACCTCAATCATCAAAAACATGGAGACCTAGTTGGCCAACCACCTATGGATGGATCAACATTACTACACCAATCAACCTCCTTTCTATAAAAAGCAGTGTCTAAAGATATGCCCACAAACAATGAATGCCGATATAAATTACATGACAACATTGCTAAGCCCATGTTGACATCAATGCTACCACTATAATGCCAGCAAAAATAACAATGAAGCAATCCAATATGAGATAACATAATTGGGCTAGATGAAGTAATTATTTGGAATATAAGTAAATCAATTAAATTATAGAATTTATGTATGTCAAAAAAAATATAAATTAGATGTGCTTAAAATATTTAGAATGATGAACTCCGAGGAAGCACCCACACCAGTAGTGATAAGAATAAAAATTAGCAAAGAAGATGAAGGTTCAAATGTAGATTCTACATTATTCAAGAAAATTATTCATAATATCATGTATCTTACAACCACTAGACTCGGAATTATGTTTGCAATCAGTTTGTTTTATAGGCTTATGGAGACATGTAAAGAAATGCATTAGAAAGTTGCAAAAGGAATATGGGATACGTTCCTAGAAAATAAATAAAAATAAAAATGTTATTATATACTCAAGCATTAAAGATAATTTTTTTATTGAATATACTTAAAATAATTCATAGGTAACCTAGATGATATAAAAGGTGCTTTAGAGTATGTATTTCATCTTGGTTCATGGGTGATTTCCTAGACATCCAAGGAGAATCGCATTGTGATGATATTGTTATTTTACAATTAATATTATCAATAATGGTGATATATATTAGCCATTTGTAAGACACATTTTTTATTTTCATAGAAAAATCAAGATTTTGAAGATGTTGAAGTATTCAATAGTTCTAGCTAAGAGGGAGTGTTGGAATATTGTTTCAACAACGAAACAAGAACATAGATACAAGTTATGATTTTATAAAAGAACTTATAAACAATGGTGATATGTATTAGACATTAATATGACACATTTTTGAATTCCATAGAAAAAATCAATATTTTAAATGTTATGAAGCACTCAATAGTTGTAGCTAAGGGGGGGTGTTGAAATATTGTAATTACTACAGCCAGTAGTAGAAATCTACAGAATTTCCTTAGTTAGATTTAGACATAGGGTAAATATGGAATTTTCTATTGTAGAAATATCTAGAAGAGATTAGAAGAGATTAGTTGATTAGAATATATATTATTATAATTTTTTGTTCTATAAATGTCTTCTATGACCTCGCTTAAAGAGTTTCACTAAAATAAATTACGTGTATATATACATCATTTGAAAAAAATGCCACAAATGAAGTTTGATATTGGTAGGTAATTCATGCGATTGTGCATATGTTTCTATTGAGGATATACAATTGTAGTTAAAGTTAATTTTGACCCCATATTAATGATATATGTTTTCACATGATGAAAGGAAAGATAGCCTACATATGTAATGGTTTTGAATATTAATAATAAAAGCATTGCTCAGATCAAAAAAACAAGTATAATCATATAGAGGGTTATGATATAATGAGAGGAAGGAAGATAAAGAGGCTTGAGATTTTTATTGTATTTTTTTTTGTACACATGTTTTAATTAGTTGAGAAAGAAAGGTTGATATGTGAAATTTCTGGTGGAGTCATGTGAAATTATGAGATTATGGAAATTTACCCATCTGAATTTTTTCCCTTTTGGTGGTTTACTTCATCCATTACTATCATTCATTGTTATGTTCTCACTTCTTGGACTAAAGAAGATCTTAACGGAAGAGAGCTATGGTTATGCCTATGGGTGGATATTTGTTTATGTTCCAACTAATAAATTCGTAAGTGCTTGATTGAACTAGCATTGTTCATGAAATTATACATTGGATGAAATCTCTTAAGCCTCTAGCATTGAGATTTTTGACAAGTGGTTGTTCAATGTGGAGCCTGATTATCTTCCTCATTGTTTAGAGATTTTTTGTCTCAATTGCATTGGATCCATGTTCTTAATGGGGTAGTAACAATTTTTGTTTATTCATCATTAGGGGGGTTCTAGGGGGGGAAAAAAACTTTTATGAACACCCCCTATCACAGGTTCGTGGGTAGCACCACTAATGCTAAAAATAGATGAAAAGTTTCGTTGTGAAATATTGTAATTTCATAGTCAATATAGGTTTTTCATTAGGCAGATGATCTAAGAGTAGAAGTTATTTTAATTTAGGGTTTCTTTCCATAGAAGGAAACCCTAGGTTTATATGATGGATTTGTATTGCAACTATGTATTATTATTATTCTTAGCGAGAGATAGAAAGAGTGGATTTTTTGTGAGAACGAAGAGGAATTATAGTGGATATGTTGTACATTGTGTGTTTCCATTTTGTTGTATAATGTAAAAGGAAGGACTAGTTGTTTCTCCATCGACATAGACCAAATTGGGTGAACCAAATATATTTGTCTCTCTCATTCTATGCATTTTTGTATTTGTGTTTTCTCAATATTTTCTGTATTCCATTGCTCTGCTAATTAATTTGTAGCAATTGGTATGAGAGTAAGGTTTATTTGGCTAATAAACACGCAAGAGAGAAGGGTTGTTGGTTCAAGTGGGAGAAATGGAAGAAGATGGTAGTTTTAGGGTCAAGAAATTTAACAACGAAAACTACTAGCCATCGATGATACATATGGAAGATTATTTCTATCAAAAGGATATGTACCTACCATTGAGTGGAAATACAAAGAAGTTGGTGAGTATGTTGGACGAAGAATGGGATATTCTTTGACAAAAAAGCATTAGGAGCAATACAATTGTGCCAAACAATGTCGTTCACCTTCAATGTTTAAAAGGAAATAACAACAGAAGGTCTAATGAGGGCCTTAGTGAAACTATATGAAAAACCCTGAGCCTTGAATAAGGTATTTATTATGAAATGTTTGTTTAATATGAATATTTGCAAAGGTGGATATATTATTATTCATTTAAATGAGTTTAACACTGTTACCAGTCATTTACGTTCTATAGATGTAAATTTTCATGATGAAGTTAGGGCTCTATTGTTTCCATGCTCATTACAAAAATGTTGCAATGGTTTAGTTATGGCCATTACTAACTTTGTCTCTCGATCTAGTACTTTAAAGTTCAATGACGTTGTTGGTTTCATCCTCAGTGAGGAAATGCGATGGAAAAGCCAATAAGACATGAGGTAATATTTATATCTAGAGACTAGGGGAATAAAAATGGAAGGAGCAAGGAGTCTAGTAAATCAGTATTCCATGAAAAGGAATATATAAATATAGATCAGGGATAGAGAGCTAGAAATTTGGGAAGAAAGGACGCATGAAGAAAGATTGCAAATCTCAAAAGGGAAAAGAATTAGATGCACAATAAGAGAAAAATCATGAAGTGAATGTGGCA
This sequence comes from Pinus tabuliformis, assembly GCA_031772625.1. Taxonomy (NCBI): domain Eukaryota; kingdom Viridiplantae; phylum Streptophyta; class Pinopsida; order Pinales; family Pinaceae; genus Pinus; species Pinus tabuliformis. Next base: position 234,755,862 of record CM062816.1, on the reverse strand, counting down.
GGTGATGTGTTCTAATATTCTTTCATTAGAGAATATTATTGACGCCTCTCTGGTCTATTTAGGGGCTCATTCCATGCCACACCTAATAGGAAACTTTTTAATGACTATGTTCAATGAGATTTTGGACAAGTTCATCTCAGTGATGATAAACCCTATAAAATAATTGGAATGGGAAAGGTTTTTATTAATAAAAATAATGGAAAGTAGTGTATATTTAAGAAGGTAAGGCATGATACAGATATGAAGAAAAATCCAATTTTAGCAGGGCAATTGAGAATTGAAGAGTGTGTAACTACTTTTAGAAAGAAAACCTGGAAGGTCACTAAAGGAGCCATGGTAATAACAAAGGGAGAAAAGGCTGGTACAATGTATTTACACAATAATATTTCTAATTTTGTTAATTCTTTAACCTCCATAGGGACAGGTACAATACTCTGGCATAATAGGCTTTAGCACATGAGTGAGAAGGGGATGTATATTTATTACCCAATATTTTGTCACACGTCCCAAAACTTGGCAACTCTGTAGTATACCCATCTAGATATGCAATCCAGTTCCTCCCTGAAGAATTGATGAAAACATGCCTTGAACCTCTCCTAATAAAATGATCTCAAAACCCTAATTTCTGAGTTAGCGCGACTGTGACACTACCTACTCATGTTGATGGTTGGTTGCACCATATTAGCCTCGAGTTTGCCAGTATGGTTTTTTACTGGATACTCGCACTGATCACTAAAAGGAAAGTTTCCCAAAGAGGACAATAAGCTTTGTGATATAGAGGCTTTAGGAAAGATGAGATGGAGGTTGTTTGTTGTGGATGTGGTCAAATTCTCGCAATATTTTCCTTTGATCTCATCCCTATGAGTTTCCTCCTTGAGATGAGGACCTTCCCATATATTTGGTGAGATCTTAACTCCCTCTCCCTGCCTATATATTCATCCTCTTCCATTCCCAAATGGTTGGTCTCTAATTATTTTCATCCTTATGATGAGATAGTGCCTACATGCAATTCACTTTTGCTTGGAGAAGGAGTGCATGGATAGCTTACTTGGACATACACTCAAGGAGGGCTTACTTACATGAAGGTCTAGGTTGTATGATTCCTCTTTTGTTTGTTAATATATACAACTTCTAGTTCACTTTCCATAAATGCTTGCGTGAATGCTTCATTTATCTCAATTCTCATTGATTTGTTAAGTGGATTATATTTGATTATGTTTGCTGCACTTTTATGCTTTGTTGTGTCTTTGGCCTCTTGTGTAGGTATTCAAATGTTGTGAGATGTAAGGACTAAGCTTAAGAAGCAAGTGATCAAGATCTTTAACAAAGTAGTGCATTATAACATTAGAACGAGGTAGGTCTCCTTCCTCTTCTCTCATTTCAATTGTAATTTAGGAAAGTGTCTTGTAGATTGTATCATTTATTGCTAGACCCATTCATTTAGCTATAGGGATCATCTATGTCTGCAGAGAGGATTTACATAGATAACAAAATGGAAACTCCATTGGGGAAGCTATAACCTTTCCATCAATTTCTTGGATCTGATCCTCTAATGAGTTTGACCAACGTAGATTTCTTGGCTTGTGTGCATCACTTTATGTTTATACTTTACAGTGTTGAGTCTAGTCTGATTTTTGAAACTTTTTATTTTTTCCTTATTTTCCTTGCCCAATGCCTTTTCTATTCTTACAAAAGCACTGCAAGTGCTAATTTTCAATTTACAGTCATGTTGATATGCCTTTCATCTCTAATTTTCCTTTAACAAGTGCAATGATCCTAGAGGCTAGAAAAAATTAGGGTTTCTGATTATTTTCAATGGATCTCAACCTGTGTGAGTGCTTTTCCAGTGCGATCACAATGTGTTTGCCTTTATTTTTTTCCTTTAATGATTGCATTTGTATCTTAGCTTTTGTTGGTGTGTGATTGAAGTTGGGTTGTCTTCTAGGATTTCTAGGTCTAGGTTGCCCTTCACTCATCACTTAGCTTGTCTTTGTGAGATCGATTGTCTCCATTTAAGAGTTTCACTGTGATCAGAACACCATTTCCAAGTTCCTTTCGATTCATATTTCTGAAGTTGTTTTCATTAGTATTGGATCACATTTTTGTACTTTGAAAATTGATTTTTCTCCATTGTCAAACATGGATTATAATTGTTATTTTAGGTGAAATTGAAAGCGTCTGCTTGTTTTGATTTCATTGTTTCGAAAAGAAAAGTGAAAAGATATATTCATTTAAGTATTTTTGAAACAATTTTTACTTGAAACCAAAAGTGAATGAAATTTTCATTTTAGTTGTTTTGAAATCCATTTTCCATTTGCTTATGCATTGGTTTTCATTTTGAATCAAAGTGAAAGAAAAAAAACAAAAATATTAGTGAATCTTAGTGAAAGAAAAGTGATTTTTGTTTCTCATAAGATTGCATTTTTGCATTACATTTGTTAGTGAAAGTGAAAGAGTACTTTTCATTTTTACATTTTGCATTCAAAAATTTAGGGAGATATGTTTTGATGCATTTTGCTTGATTAATGCATTTTTTTGGTTGTATATCTTCCCTCATTAGTTTAGCTTTCATCAAATGAATATGTTTCATTTTTCTCATTTAGTTGCATTTTAGGAATTCATGTGACATCGTTGAGCCATAAAATTGAAACCTAATGTGAGATAAACTTTAAAATGACCTCAATTAACCTAAGGATAATTCTAACCTAATGAAAATATCTAGACGTCTAAGCTAGAGGCATGTTCCAACATCTTTAAACATAACGGTTCTCATTAACTTCCTGCACTGTATCATGGGGGTGAAATCACATTCCAGTACAGAATTATATCGAAGTTTCTTCAATAATTTCAGGTATATATGAGGCACTTCAGTATGGAAAGTATATGGGAATGCTCTCACCAAACGGTTATGTATTAGACAATGCTAACATAGACTTTGTCTCCTCATACCATCAAGTATATTGGGAGACCTCACTAGGTTTCTATCCTTTAGCCACAAGTAACCGACCCATCTGCCTTGTAAACTTTATACACAGAACACAACATTCGGGGAGATCGATTTTCATATGTTAAGTCCTTGGCTTCATCTAAGGTGTACATAACAGTTCACGGATACTTGGTAAACCCTCTTGCCTAGTATAACCTTTTTTATTTATTTGTTGTTTTGAGTTATAAAATTAACTGCCAACAATAATATGTTGAACCCATGCAGTTTCTTCTTGACTTCACATTGAGTAATTCCTTATAAATTTTAATTTTAAAAATCCCTCAATGAAATCATCTCTTCTCCTTCTGCTCTTGAGAGAAAGTCATTGTGGTTGAACCATTTCTTTCACCTCATAGTTCACCTTCATCGTTTGATACTAAAGGGTCTTCACAAAGAGTTCATCCTAGACTTTCACAATCACTTGAAGCTCAAGGATTTGAACTTGGAATTGTTCCAAGTATCCAACCCCTTGCTTCTCGCCTTCCACCTTGAGACCCATCATCGTCTTAGGAGTATGATCCATAAACCCCTAATAGTTCACATAGGTTTTTATTATACCCTTAAAATCACTTATTGATCCATTTGTGATATCTCATCAAGATCCTTAAACTCCATATGATCGACCTGGTGTTCCTGTGGAGTTATCTCCATGACAATCTTGGATTCACCCTCGCCAATTATTTCCACCTATGGCTTCAGAAGGTGAGCTTCCAACCTCTCCTTGAGGTCCTCCAGAAGTTTCCAGTGCTTACACTCCTAGTGTTGATAATGATTCCGAATATGAATTTCCCTCGAAAGTCTTTCCTTATGTAGGAAGAGTTGCATTTCAACCACCTCTTGAAAATAGTGGGCCTATGCTTCCACATGGTTATACAACCTTGGCTCAATTACTTTCGAGAACTTCAAGTGCTTCTTCATTATATCAAAATCTAATTTGTTGATTGAATGGTATGCCTAATTTTGGTTTGTTTATTCATAACGTGATCTAACATATCACTGTGCAAACTGTCATTACATCAATTTCAATTCAACCAACTATTCTGACACAACCATTACCTTCATTTCAACCTTCCATTCTAGTGAAACTAAAAGTTTTAGTTTATATGTCTCTAAGCTCCTCAATTCCCCCATCAAGTGGAAAAAATGTGTCACCACCTCATTTGTAGCATGTGGGGAAATCTAAATATCCCTCTTATTACAAGTGGAACCAATGTGAGTGGATCACAACCTCACAAGGTTGGAGTGAGTCAACCCATTAGTCATATTCCTAATTTGGCTTAATCATCCATTCTCGCTAGAACAAGTAATGTCTAATATCAACAGATACCCCTCCAATAGTATTATGTTCCATATGGTTCACAATCTCTTCAAAATCCACCTTATATTCCACAAGTAGGTCCTCATGTGCAACCTGGTCAAAACTCTATTCCCAATGCATATGGTCAAATCCCAATTGGAACTTATTAGTACCAACAAGTACCTCAAGGAAATATTCAACAACAATGTTTACAGCAGCATGTGCAAGCTTTGCAACAACAAGGGAAACCTTTGCACTAGTTTCAACAACCTTTGTACCAACAAACATAGTTTTTCCAACAACCGAATCAACCTTTGAATCCACAAGGTCAACCATTACAGTAGCAAAGTCAAACCTTACAGCACGAAGCCCAAACTTTATATTACAAAGGTTAAACCTTGTAGCCACAAGGCCAACCCCTGCAATAGCAGGGCCAACAGTTTTATCATGAGGCTCAACAGTTGCAGCAACCTTATAATCTATATGCTGTGCAAAATGTTTATCCACCTTATGGTTATCAATGGCCTATGGAAGATCAATATCAACCCTAACTTCGATAGAATCCACCTTATAGTCAGGGTATCGCTTAGTGGGGTCAAAATCAAGATCCTTGCAGTCAAAATACACTACTTTGGGGGAAAACCCTTACCAACAAGGTTGGAATCTGCAAACTAAGCCTTACCAAAGGCCTTACATGCCTTTCAAACCATAATTTCCATTTCTAGCGACGTTGGAACTCTTGGATGTCTTGAGGCTTACTAATGATCTGATACTTCATTCACCTTATTGGACTCTAGTTCCCACTAATATTCCTAGCGATTACCCAAAATTTGAAGTAAAAGCTAAAGAAGACCCTTGGGCCCATGTGATGACTTATCACTTATGGTGTTCTTCCAATACCTACATTAACGATTCTGTTTGTCTGCACCTCTATCAATGAACCTTGACTTGTGTTACCATGAAATGGTACATCCAGTTACCTTGAGATACCTATTCAGACTTCAATTCTTTGACCATGGCCTTCCTCACTCACTTCGAGTTACCGGTTCGTTATGAAATTGGTACCCACTTTCTCACATCTCTGAAATAGGATATTGCAACACACATCTTCGATCACATGAATGAATGGAGAGATCGGTGTTTCCTCATCAAGTTTGAAATCCATTATGAGATGTTAAAAGAGTGGCTTACCAAATTATCCATAAGAAAAATCGCGACAGACATAGAAATGGGTGATTTTGTTTATTGAAAATCAGACCATTGATTGTGCCGAGTATTTAGGTTTTTTTATTCCCAATTTGGCACGCTATATTAGATCTTTCATGATTCTCTAAGGCCATGTTCAGATCTAGCATCTTTGAAGTCTCTGGATTTACCACTTATCATTGGTATTATTGAATCAGTATCTCGAACTTATAATAAAGCTTCTTCGAAGAAAAGATCCATTTCAAATTATGGTTCTAATCCTCCTTCGAAAAACCCCTTGAATCTTGATAAAACCTCTGAGGTTAATGTTATTCATTCTACCATGACAGACAAGCCTCAAAATGTAAGAAAAAGGACAAAGGTAAAGCAAAATATGATACCCCAAAATAGGATCCTCATAAACCATCTGTTGATGATGCCTCCAAACGTAAGCCTAACTATCGTTGCCTCATATGTGAGGAAGCTCACTATACCAAGGATTGTCCCCATCATGTGAAAGTTAGTCATTTGTTGAAAGAGACACCTTATTTACTGAAAGAGTGATTCCCATCATAGTAGACTCAGTTGGTATACCAACCACAGTCCTATCCCTTTTCAGGTTCTCGATTTTACATGAGTGGTAGAGTGCCTATTTCTATTGCCACCCGGTCGAAATATTATCAAAATCCTCAAAATCAGATGGTGGAAAAGGAAGCTACTGATGCACCTTCTACTTCCAATCCACCCATTTATGGTCCTCTTCATATAGAGAGACTTAATAATGAATCCTTCATCTAACCACCTCCTAAAGGTGTGCTTCGGAAATCATTGTATAATCCAAATGCTAGAGTTGCTCAGCATTACATTATTGTAGAAGATGTTTGTCAAGTGCCTTTGGCGATGCCCACCTTGGAAGTTCTCCAGAATTGTACAACACAACGAAAATCGTTATTATATACTATAGGAGGAGGTGATCCTTCAGATTTGAATTTGATCACTTTCAATCTTGAAAACCAAGTTCCTTGTTTTCCCCATCAAATTTTGTTTTTGATTCAAGTCATTATTAAGGGAAATACAATTCATCAGACTGTCACTGATGAAGGTGCTTCCACCTACATCATGTATGTTTTGTGTTGGAAAGCCATTGACTATCCACCTCTCAACTAGTCCTCGAACACCTTAGAAGCCTTTGATGGCAAAGGCTCTCGTCCTTATGGTATTATCACAATTTTTCCTATTACTTTGGAAGGGAAGACTGTCAAATTAGAAGTAGAAGCTATAGATGCAAATATGAATTACAACCTTCTACTTGGACGAAGTTGGACTCATGCCATGTTTTGTGTGGTTTCCTCTTTGTTCTATGTCCTCCATTTTCCCCATGAAGGGAAAATCGTCACCATCAATCAATTGTCATTTTTCTCTTTGAGTTCTTCAAATGGAAACGTCTCATATGTGGAAAATATCAATATTCCATATGAGAGCATGGGGGCTGGTATTTTCAAAGATTGTTATTAAATAACAACTTTTTTCTCTCGCCTCCACATGTCACCTCGATCAAGATGATCTCTACCTAAAATGATCGAGGGATCATCCCTACTCTAGATCAAGTTGATTCTTTCAGTAATTCCATGCCACTAAGTCCTTTAGAACAAGCTTATTATGAAGTTATTTTGGCTTCAATGACTACTTCTAGAAGTCATACTATTCTTAATATGCATCTAGACATGTATTCATAATCCCCTTGGCTTGGTTCTAGAGATTCTTCAAATCCCTTCAATGAGATATTCCCCATCAACAAGAGTATTGCTAAGGTTATGTCTCTTAATGAATCTCCTTGGAAAGATGCTCATCATTTTTCCTCATTTCTTCTAACTCTGAATGAGATTCCTTCATGTCTTGAGACTTTTGTTTCTCATAATTCGATGCATCAACCTCAAACACTTGTTTTGGTGCACCAAGTTCTATCTTAGGGTGACATGGGAAATATTACTGCAACCATGCTAATCAAAATTTCCGTTGAACCTGGGATTGTCAAGAACATCCACATTTGGGTTTCTTGTTCTACAAAATATATTAGGGTTTACACTGAACTTTTTAATCCATGGTATTGATCTAGCTATAGTGGTGCATGAAATACTGAGTTATCTGGATGTGAAGCAAATTCTTCAATGGACCATCTAGTACATCCCAAAAAGGCCACTGGTATTAAGGAAGAAATTGAAAAAATTCTAAAGGCCGGTTTTATTTACCCCATCCCATTGACAAAATGGGTTTCCAATATTGTACACCTCACTAAAAAGAAGGGAAAATTTTGATTTTGTGTTGATTACTACGACATCAATCATGCAGTTCCTAAAGACAATTATCCCACTCCCTTTATTGATTAGATCATTCATGAGTGCACTAGGAGTGAGATATTTTCTTTTATGGATGGTTTTTCTAGTTATAACTAGATTAACATATTATTCACTAATTAACACAAAACTGCTTTCATCTATCCATGGGGGACTTTTTCTTATAAGAAGCTCCCTTTCGGTCTAAAAAATGTTGGTGCTACCTTCCAAAGAGTGATTTCATATGCCTTTCATGATATTAAACACATCATTCAACCTTATTTAGATGACTTACCATCTCATTCTGCTAAGTGTCGTGACCTTCCATACCACCTTTGAGTAATCTTTCTACTTTTTCGACACTATAATATTCGTCTCAATATAAATAAATGTGTCTTCTACGTTGAATCTGGTTGGATCTTGGGTTTTCTTGTATCTAAATAAGGCATCCGAATAGATCCTCTAAAAGTTGAGGCCATTCTAAACATACCCCTCCTTGATCCCTACACCAATTGCAGAGTTTGCAAGGGAAGGCCAATGTTCTTCTCATTTCGTCCCTAATTATACTGAGCTTGCCAAGGGATTTACTTGTTTACTTAAGAAGGGGATGCTATTCATTTGGGATGAAATAGCTCAACAATATCTTGATTCTCAAAAGAAAACACTGATTAGTACTCCTTTATTCCATCCCCTCGATTACCACTGCGATTATTTCTTGTACTTGGTTGCGGCTAACAGTACCATTGCTATGGTGCTAGTCCAAGACAATGAAAATGGAAATGAACACATGGTTTATTATTTGAGTCTAAATATTATTGACACTAAACTCGATATTCTTATGTCAAGAAGCTTTCCTTGGCAGAAGTCCATGCTATTCAATGATTTCGCCATTATATTCTTCTACGGAAGACAACGGTGATTTCTGACTGCAGCTGCATGACTTATATTCTAACTCGTCAGTTGCTTGGGGAAAAATACTCTGAATGGATTGTTATCTTGCGAAATTTTGATTTGGAGTTTACTATCACCAAATCAAAGAAGTCACTAGTTTTTTTCCGAACTGATTTTCGTCATTCCTTCTCCAAACACCTCCATTGATTCTAATGAGCAGATTCCTCCTGAAATCTTGTTTCTTATCAGTACTCTTGACCCATGGTACAAAGATATTATTTTTTATGTTAAGGCAAAAACTTTTCTATCTGAGTTGCCTTGATTGGATTGTCACCACATCCAGCATCAATATCAACCTTATCAGATTATTGGTGATATATTGTATCGAGTCGATGTTAATTATATTATCCACAGATTCTTAACACTTGAAGAGGTTGAAAAAGTCTTGAATGAATGCCACTCCAAGTCATGTGCTGGTCACATGTCAGGCTATGCCACTGCTTAGAAGATCCTTCATGCCAGTTATTTCTAGCCTTCTATCTTCTAATATTGCATTTTGGCAGTTCAAAAGTGTCACGAGTGTCAGATATATAACCATAAAGAGCATGCCCTACAAGAACCCTTGCACCCATTTGTCAACGTTGGTCCATTCACTAAATGGGGCATTGACTTCATGACCTATAATTCTCGCTCGACTAGGGGACATAGCTATATCATCCTCGTGGTCGACTATTTTACTAAATGGACCGAGGTGATGCCCACATGTAATGGTGATGGTATAACTACTGCTTAGTTCCTATTTAACAATGTCATAGCCCATTTTGGCATCCCTCAAGCCATTCTCACTGATAACGAATCCCATTTTTATTAGTACATGATGGCATAGATTACTTCTCAGTTGGGTCTTCACCATGACAGCTCAACTGCTTACTACCCATAGGCCAAGCGATTAATAAAGTCTTAATAAATATTCTTCAACATACCACTGGGAAGCATAAAAAGGATTCACATCTCGTGTTGTTTCCGGCTCTTTTGGGTTACCAAACATTGGCTAAGACATCCCCTAGTTTCAGTCCATTCCATTTGGTATATGGTTTAGAGGCGACACTCTCTATCAAGTGTGAAATTCCTTCATTGAAACTAGCTATTGAACTACTCCCCGATGCCTCACCTGAAGAGGAACGTTTACTTTATCTCAAGAGGCTCCATAAAACCAATCATATTACTACCATGGTTATCGAAGCATAGAAAAAAAGTTAAATATCATTATGATCAAACTGTTTCTCCATGCGTTTTCGCTGAAGGGTGACATGGTCTTGTTATATGACCATGCCAACGATAAGTTTAGAGATGTGAATTTCGAACCTATGTGGCATGGGCCATACATTGTTAAATTATTTTTACAAAAAGGTGTGTATGAGTTGGTTAACTATGAAGGTAATCCGTTAGCACATCCCTAGAACGAGATTTATCGCAAAAATTATTATACGGGAGTTTCCTGTAATTACTTTTTTACATTAGTGTGTGAATTCATTAGTGTGCATTTTGATTTTTTTGTGTGATTGTTTTCTTTGCAAACATGTTTCCTCTTCTTACCTTGTGTTCAATTGGTTCACAGATGTCATCAAACCATTATGTTGGTATTGCTAATGATGCTTATCATAGCACACATAACTTATCTTCTGCAACTTGGGTACTCTTTGCCCAGAATGGTGAGTTGATCAATTCACAAGATATTTTCTTGGGACAAACAACTAATAAAATTTTTGAGCATAGTGCAGTTATTGAATGATTATCGGAAGCAGTTCCTCTTGGAATTAGAAATTTGGTTGTTAAGTTAGATTCACAACTCATTCTGCTACAATTAAATGGTCATTATTCAGTAGGAAATCCACAAATTTTGCGCATGTATCTACGTGTTCGATTACCAAAAAGAAATTTTAATTAGATTACATGTCAATACCTTCCATGAAATTTGAATACATTAATAAATGCATTAGCAAATTATGTTTTAGGTAGACATCTATATCTATTATAAAAAAAATAGCACATCATCATGATATATGAACACATAAGTAGACAATAGAAACATGCATATGTATATATATATATATATATATATATATATATCAAGTTTGTGAAAGTTTGTTATATAAAAATCTCAAAATATAGTGTTCTCAGACACATGGCTTTCTAAGGCCTACAACAGTGCAGATAGACATACTAGGAAAAGGCTATTCTCCCACATGATGCTCATGATAGCATGAGACCACTCTGATCACTCGGCCTAACAACTAACACAGTCTCGTGGATACTCCTATTGTATGCCTCTCGTACAACAATGACATGTCATCTATAGTGGCATACTCTTGAATCCCCTGAATAATCACTTCCAAGTTTCGCTCCATCTATAGGATCTACTCCTTCCTCATATGGAGCATCCACCTCTATCTAGTGTGCTACTCGTCATGCTATTGGGGAAATTCTGAGAGCTCTTTCTGGTCCCACGTTTGTAAAATTATCATAACTAAACTCTCAAATACACTTCAAGAAAATCATAAATATATAAAAATTCCAAGAAGCAAGTTCTACCTACATTAATCCACTATGCACCAGGTGGTAGAGGAAGATCTCGAACTCCTCTAAACTTTGTACCCACATAGGCATAGTCATTCGCTACGATTAGATGTTGGCATAGCCAACCAAAAAATGGTGGAAGGAAATGTATTCGTTGACCTCCTCCCCCTCGAGACATCATCTCACTCTATCTGAGCAACCTCAGATCTCGTGGAGGTAGATCATCCACCTCTACCCACTAGTATCGAAATAGGGGCACACGCTCCAAAATAAATGTGACCAAGATTGGTCCAATTCTAAACCACTTCAAGCGTCTTGTTTTTCCTTTGGTTAGTTGTAAGAAAATCCACCACGTATTGGAATCATGATTTTGTTGCTTCATGCAATGGATATGCCCCAACTATATGGTCCATGGTGTGTAGAATCATCCTCAAGGGAAGGTTGTCGATGATTTTTATCTTAACTTTCTTGCTCATAGTTGTTTCTACACCTAGGTAATGCCTTCTAATCAAGGTATTGGTGCTACCTCCTCCAATATCGGCTCCAAAGAGTTAGACCCTCTCCCCTATTTTAGACAACCTAGTGATGAAGTAGATGTCAACTACTTCTAGTTCGAGTTATTGATCTCCAATGATGATGATATCATGAGCAACATTCCATAATCCTATGAGATATTCTAGCAGCTCATTATCAGCTCTACGTCCTGAGGCCTAGAAGAACTTGAGTAATCCGCAGTCTCTCAAAGCATTAACACATTCATCACTTTGGGAAACCTTGTGGTCTTTTTCCTCTTGGCCTCTTTTTTTCCATTCAATGGCCATATCTATCAAAATTTCTTGCAAATAACCCATAAACAATGTTTAGAAGCCTTTCCATGGATCAAAATCTTCAAAAATTGGTTAAGAAAGAGGATTTATCATTCTATTTTTCTCTCTCCTCCTAGCACGACTGCTAGAATTATTTTCATGTTGGAAACATGAGGGACTTTTAGGCTAAGGGGTGATTAGCATGAATTTGATGATGAGACTCGCGATGATCAAAACTTCTATAAAATGGCATGAAAATGGAATGAAAATGAAGAGAAAGGAAAGAGCTCTTACCTACATCTGATGGTTCACAAAATGGTGCCCCTGATCTCCCATACTGCTTACCTAAAGAATTAAGAAAAATAGGGTAAAATGCATTATCCAAAATACTCCAAGTGAAATGGTAAAATGTTTTTTACTTTTTGTCTATTTATAAGTTTTAAATCAAATTTTTACGAATATTTATTATTTTTCTCGATATCAGTGATGTGTCGTTGTCTTTTTTTAGTTATAGGATCTTTTGGTCATAATGGTGATCATTTTTTACTGATTCAACGAGTTTTTTGTTTTATCTCCTTTTCAGACTCGTTAAAAATAAATGGAAAACGAAACCCCCTAAAGTCATCTTTAAGCTCTTTTTTGGCTCTCGAAAGATGAAAATATTGTCGAGCACTTGTCTTTTTGAACTGGTTAAATTAAATGAATTGAGGTTGTCTCAGTATATGTTTACCCGTTTTTCAGGCTGGGATTGACTATTTAGGAAAAAGTAACACCTTGGTCAACATAGTCAAGAGGTTCTCTTGAATATTATTTCCTACCCTTTTTGTGTTTGAGAGACAAATTACGAAAAGGGACCTGATAGAGTTTTCTTTTTTTGTCTCTTTTGCAAACTCTCTAAATATGAAAAAGACACTGAGTTACTCTTCCATCGGACTCATAAAAAATTAAATTCCAAAAGACTTGTCCCATGACGAGACCGAGTTTCTCCTTCCTAGGACTTGTAAAACTTACTTAGATGGATTCATTTGAATAATGAACTTATACGAAAATCATATGCTATCCTTTAAGGAGTGAGTAAAAGTAATTGTGGTAGTCCCTAGAAATAGTGCAGAAAAATTAAAGTGAAACATCTCTTGTATAGGCAGCATGTAGCTCTTGAACATGACACTCATATGTTTCTCATGTTGGGTTTGGGATATCCTCACTCAGTCACTTATCATTCTAGGTTTGGGTGATCAATATTTCCTCTCATCTGACTTTTCCACTTTCTCATCATGTCCCTTGGTCCTATGTTGAGTCAAATGTTGCTATACTCTGAAGTCATGTCGCTCATATGTTCAAGAGAAGTCTTATCTACATTTTACTACCTATACATTGTCTGACATTTTTCCACTATCTTGGATCATACTCATTCATTTTACTTTGTTCCTTGTTTAGTGTTAGTGAAGAGGGAATCATTATGGCCCTCCTTCGACGAGTCACTTCTTGTCGACTTTAGCTCATTATCCAAGAACATGACTTAAAAACTCCCTTTTAGTACCTTAGAGATGGCATGCGTTAATAGAAAGTTCATCACATCTAATGATAGATTTTCATCATTGGTCATTGATCGAATGAATCCACGAGTGTTCGACTTCAGGTTCCATGAAGGGAATTGTGACGTGTAAAATGGGCCTCCTAAGAAACATGTACAACCAAAATAAACTTTATAAGAACCAATAGGATTCTAGATGACGATATCGACCATGGGGGATGATTCACCATTTTTGGAGTAAAAAAGTAAAAAGATTAAAAAATAATAAAATAATAAAACTACTTTTTCAACTCGTATTTTCAACTTATCTCCCTAACATTTTACTCAAATTTCGAGTGGGGATACTCGATGGATGCAAAATTTAATTTCTCATCCAAGGAGTACCCATATGAAAAATGTGAAATACACAAAAAAATGTTATTGCAATCATGTTTTTCATGTATTTCACATTTTTCATGTAGTAGGGTCTATAGAAAATATAAAACATGTGTACTCCTTGGACGAGGAATCAAATTTTTCATCCAACGAGTGTTTCTTCTTGAAAGTTGAGTAAACGCATTGGGAGATAGGTTGAAAATATGAGTTGAAAAAATAGGTTTTCCATTTTTCCCTCCAAAATTTGATGATGTAATCTAATCTTATTTTATTAGTTCCACTATTATCTTATAATTTACTTAGGAGACCCATTTTAGACATCCAAATTCCCCTAATGATATTGACATTCACATATTGTACTGTTGTACCTTGAGGGCCATTGGTGGTTTCTCGTGCCAGTTAATGGTCCACGTCATCAACCCATAGTGAGGTGGTTTTCTAGCATGTTCGAATTTGACACATTCATTCACATGTTAGAATTTGTACTTTAATCAGGTTGGGATGGAGTAGAAGACCCTATTTTTTGTCTGATATAACTCGCGCTGTGTGGAGTTATGTATTATTCATGATTGTATACATGTTTCCTCAATACGTATGGCTATGACAATGTCATGGGATATTATATCTATGATGATGATGATCCTTCTACATCGGGTGGCTGCATCCATACCTTGGATCTTGGACTTTCAGATGATCCTTTTCATTCGGATGGTTGCACCCATACCATCGATCTTTCCATGTGGTCCTTTCTATTCGAATGGTTGCATCCATACTGTGGATTTATGTTGTGATATATATGACATATATATTAAATATTTATATGTATATGCATCCTTGATTTACAAGTCTCTTGATGGTGTTTTTTCTTGTCCTTGGAAAATCTTGTAAAGCATCTCAACCATCACTCCCTATTCTAGCTTCATGATTTAGGGGGCATCTGTTAAACATTATTTTGTCACGCCTCCTGCACTTCCTTTTTCATACCTCATAGTGCCCAAAACTTGACAACTGTGGATTATACCCATCCTGATATGTAGTACAGATCTTCCCTAAAGAACTGATGAAAACATGCCTTTAGCCTTTCCTGATAAAATGACCTCAGAAACCTTATTTCTAGGTGAGCGTGATTGTGAAAATTCCTACTCATGCTGATGACAGGTTGCACCATATTAGCCTCATGCTACCAGCATGATTTTTACCTCAATACTAGCACTTATACCTAAAAGGTAAGTTTTCCCAAAGAGGACATGAACCTTCGTGATCTAGAGGCTTCCAAAAAAAGGAGCTAGATGTTGTTCATTTTGGATGTGGTTGAATTCTCCCAATATTTCCCTTTGATATTATCCCTATGAGCTTCCTCCTTGAGATGAGGACCTTCCCTTATCTTTTGTGAGATTCTAACTCCCTCACCATGACTATATATTCATCCTCTTCTATTCCCAAATGGTTGGTCTCTGATTATTTTCACCCTTATGATGAGATAGTACCTACATCCTATTCACTTTGGCTTGAAGGAGTGCTTGGAGAGCTTGAGCTTGGACTTGGACATTCACTCAAGGAGGGATTACTAACATCAAGGCATAGGTTGTATGTTTCCTCTTTTTTTTATTAATATATAAAATGGCTAGTTAGTCATCCATAAATGATTGTGTCAATGCTTCATTTATGTTAATGCTCCTTGATCTCATAAGTGGATTACATTCTATAATTTTTGTTGCAATTTTATACTTTATTGTGTCTTTGGCCTCTCGTGCATGTATTAAATCACTATGAGTAGTAAGGACTGAGCTTGAGGAGCAAGTGACCAAGATATTCAACAAAGGAGTGCATTATAGCATCATAACGAGGTAGGTCTCTTTCCTCTTCTCTCATTTCGATTGTAATTTAGGAAAGTGTCATGTAGATTGTATAGTTTGTCTCTAAAGACACTCAATGGGCTATAGGGATAGTCTATGTCCACAAATAGGATTTACCTATATAACAATATTGTTCACTCAATAAAGTTGTTTCCAGGTTTGACGCATGTTGATTTGGATTTCTGTGAAAATTTTGTTTATGGGAAATAGAAGAGAGTCATATTTATCGAAGTTGGGAAGGAAAAGAGAGCGAAAAATTAGAGCTTGTGCATATAAATGTATGGGTACCTTCTCAGGTATCCTCTCTTGGTGTCTCTCATTATTATGTTACTTTTATTAATGATGCAACTAGGAAAGATTTGATTTATTGTATTCAAAATAAATTTGATGTATTTGATTCTTTCAAGAAATGTATTATATGAAATTTCAGCCTTAAAGCGGTATCCTAAGTAATAATAATAGAATGATAGTTAAAATAATAAAATAAGAGTTTTGAAATTTGGAGGGAAAGGAAGAAAACAACTTTTTTAATTGTATTTTTGGCTTATCTCCTTATAGGTTTACTCAAATTTCAAGTGCAGACACTCGTTGGATACATAATTAAATTTCATATCCAACACATAACCATTATGCATAATTTTGAGAAGATCAACATTGATAAAAGAAACTAAGATACATTAAAAAGTCATAGTGAAGACATTTTTAATGTATCTTCAATTTTTTTCAATGTGAGTGTTCTCAAAGGTATGCATAATAGGTACTCGTTGGATGTGAAATTTAATTATCCATTGAATGAGTTTCTACACTTGAAATTTGCGTGAACCTATAATGAGATAAACAAAAAATACAATTTAAAAAGTATTTTTTCTCTTCTCCCTCCAAAATATTTACAGGTGCCTCTTTCTAAATTTAAAGGATTTTGATTGGTTTACATATTATGAAGTATAAATTACATGAAAATTTCATGGGCACTTTTAGGATAAAATTTCCTCCCATAAGAAATCTTTGGTTGATAATGAGACATGAAATAATTTGAAGTGTCTCAGATGATACAATGGAGTAAAATTCTGCAACAAAGAGTTTGATAACTAATGCTCAAAGCATGGAATTGACAGAGAGAATATATTTCCGGGAAAAACATAGGAAAATGGTGTGTGAGAAGGGATGAACAAAACAATCACGGAGCGTGCAAGGTGCATGATATTGCATGCAAGATTCCCCTTACAAATTCGGGTAGATTTTGTATATATTGTTATTTATCTAATAAACACAGGGCCTTCAAGGTCCTTGGATGGTGGTATTCCAGAGGAGGCATGGAAATGTAAAAATGTAAACTACAAATTTTTAAAGACTCTCAGTTGTGAAGCCTTTGTCCACTTCAATACATAAAATAGAACAAAGTTGAGGAAAAATCAAAGAATTGTACCTTTATTGGATATGGTGTAAATGATTTTGGTTATCATGTATATGATTATGAAAATCACAAAATAATTAGGAGAATATATGTCATGCTCAATGAAAAGGTCTTGTATAAGGATTAGATGTAGGGAAAGAAACAGGAAAAGGAAAAAAAAAAATACAAAATGCTTGTTATGATCACAAAAAAAGTAAAGATGCCTAAAAAATTAGAATTATTAGTAGCCACAACAATAACAACAACCAAAAAAACAACATGCACCTCAAACACCTGAAACTAGTATTAGAGGATCTACCAAGCTAAGTAGAGCCCCTGAATGATAATCTCCTTCATTATACTATGTATTATTGACTTATGCTGGTGAACTAGAATGATATGAAGAAGTAATGTACATAGAAATCAGGAAGAAGTGGGAGCAAGCCATGGAAAATGAGATGGATTGCATGATGCAAAATCATATTTGCGACTTATTCAAGCTTCCTACTTGTAAAAGAACTTTGCAAAATAAATGGGCTTACAGGTTGAAGCAAGAAGATCAAGGAAAATAGAGGTATAAGGATAAAATTGTGGTGAAGGGATTTAAACAAAAGAATGGTACACATTTTCATGAGATTTTTTCTCATATTGTTAAAATATATTTAATCAAAACTATTTTAAGTCTACTCGGAGCAAAATATTTTCATCTTGAACAGTTAGATGTACATGCAACCTTTCTCCATGGGGATTTCGAGGAAGAAATATCTATGCACCAACCATAAGGGTATGAGTTCAAAGGGAAGGAGAAATTAGTGTGCAAATGGAAGAACTTGTATGGCTTAAACAGGATCCAAGGAAGTGGTATCTAAAATTTTACAGGTTTATGTGTCAACAAGGTTATGCTAGATGTCACTCTAACAATTGTGTTTATTTTAAAAGGAAAAATGATGGCAGCTACATTATATTTCTATTGTATGTAGATGAGATTCTTGTTGCAGGGTATAACATGTAGGAAATAAATGTTCTCAAAGGAAAATTAGCAAAGTCATTTGCAATGAAGGATTTGGGTACTACAAAACAAATCATTCCCATGACAATAACTAGAGATGGGAAAAACTATAAATTAATATTGTTTCAAAGTGACTACATAGAAAAGGTGTTGGAGAGTTTTAATATGAAAAATGAAAAACTAGTCAGTACACCTTTGGCTAGCCATTTAAAACTAAGTGAGGATATGTGTGCCAAGACCTAGGAAGAGATGTACTATATGCGTACAATTCCATATGCATAACTTGTTGGAAGATTAATGTATGCAATGGTTTGCACAAGACCTAATATTTCAAATTTAGAGGGAGTTGTAGGAAGGTGTATGAACAATCCAGGATAAGAGCATTGGATGGAAATGAAGAGGATTCTCAGATATTTAAGAGGTACCATAAATCAAGGATTATGTTTTGGAGGATTAAACATTGCTCTATAAGGATATGTTGATGCAGATATGGTAGGTGACAAATATATTAGGAGAAGAACCATAGGGTATGTGTTTATTATAGCTGGAATAACTGTCAGTTGGGTTTCAAATTTGCAAAAAATTGTTGCACTTTCAACGAAGGAAACATAGTATGTTGTTGTTACAGAGCTCAGTAAAGAAATGATTTGGTTACAAAGGTTTATGGATGAGTTGGGCAAGAGGCAAGATAAAAGTAGGTTATATAGTGACATCTAGACTGTCATTCATCTTACAAATAATTCATCCTTTCATTCTAAGAATAAACATATATAACTCAGGTATCCTTTCATATGGCTAGTTTTGGATAATGGACAGTTGAATCTGGAAAATACACACACTAGTTAGAATATTGCAGATATGTTGACAAAGGTTGTTAGCAAGGAGAAATTCAGTTACTTCTCAATTTCAATTGGCCTTCAAGAATGAACATGAAGATGATAAACAACCAGGTCCAAAGTGAAAGCATTCTGCAGCAAGTGAAGCAGCAATGGAGTTGATATAATAAGTCTCCAAATGAGAGATTTTTAGGCGTGTTTCTTGATTATCTTCTTGATTTTTCAGAGGTTTTTTGTTTCAACCACATTTTATTCTTGTTCCTAATGAGGAGTTTAATCACCATAAGGGGTACAGTTAGTGGCGAGGGATAGGGAACGATGATGTATTTTATGATCCCCTCACTAGCAAGGGTTCGGGGGTAGCGCCTCTGACGCTAAAAATAGATTAAAATTTTCCTTGTAATATATTGTAATTTCATAGTCAATCTCAGTTGTTCATTATGGGGATGGTATGAAGGTAGAATTTATGTTAATTTAGGTTTCTTTCCCTACAACGTAACACTCAGTTTATATGACGGAATTGTATTTTGGCTATGTATTGTTATTATTCTGAGCGAGAGAGAAAGGAGGTTGTGTGAGAGTGAAGTGGATCTGGTGTAGGTTGTCTCTCTTCATTTTGTTGGATATTGTAAGAGGAAGGACTGGTTGCTTCTCCATGGGCGTAGCCCAAATTGAGTGAATCATGTATATCTGTGTCTCTCTTCTTCTATGCATTTATACATTTGTGTTTCCACAATATTTTGTGTATTTCATTGCTCTGTTAATTAATTTATAATAGATCCACTATTATAGGTCCTTAAAGGGAAGCATAATAGAATGAGGGATTCCATTAGAGAGATAATGATTCATTTAATTATGTAGGTTAAACGTAAAAGAGAACTAGAAGTTGAGATTGTCTTAGCAGAAGTTGTGTATCATCTAGATTAATTTTTATTTTATTTTGTGAGCTAACTTTCTTCAAGTGACTATGTGTGACTATTGTTGAGTGGAAAATTAAATATTTACAATTAGTAAATTTGCATTAAAAAAATAAATGGTTTTTATGTTCATGTGTAATTGCATTAATAGGCACTATACGACCGAGCATGGAGAATATGTTGCACTATCCATAAATGAGTGTAAACATTTAAATGTCTAATTAATATGGAGAAGATGTTGTAGTGTCCATAAATGAGTGTAAACATTTAAATGTTTATTTAATATTGGAGAGATGTTGTAGTGTCACTAAATTTAAATATTCAAGAATTTTTTTTTTATGATAACAAACCATAATATTAATTCGATTACAAAAAAAATAATAAAAATAATAAATAATTGCAATTCCATTTATTAAATTATAATTTTGTTTTTATTAACAAAATTAACAACTTTTTTTCCAAAAAAAAGACACATAATATACATATCATATTAAAATAAATTAAAATAATAATAATTCATATTTCAAAACATATAAATAATAAAGATATAATATATATATATATATATATATATATATATATATATATATATAGATAACCATTGTATTTTAGAACCTTATATAAAAAAAATTAATTAATAAGTATATAACAATACAAAAAAATAATTTAATGCCATATTCATATTACATTAAAAATTTAAATTATAAAACATGTAACTATATGTATGAAGAACAAGGCATTGGGGTTGGTTTTTTCCGAGGACTTCGAGTGGCATTGACGAGGAAGATTGCGGCGAAGCCCTGCAATTCGAACTGTTAACCTGCTGCTTCATGGCTCCCACGGCGTCGATGCTCTCTGTGTTGTATGTGGGTCGCAGGAGCCCCAAAGCTTTTGTGACGGCCTCGACCTCGGCCTCCTCCATTTCCTTTACCGCAGAGGAAGAAAATGAAGTCCCCAAATCCGAACCAGTTGCTCAATCTTCCCGGCGGAACTGGAAAGAAATGATGGTAGAGAAATTGGGAGAGCGCGATTTCATGGCGGAGCTCTGCAACGGCTTCCGTCTTTTGGTAGATCCCCAGCTGGGTTTGATAACTTTGGAGAGCCTGAAGAGAAATTCAGGTCTGTTAGGGTTGGATTCCCTAACGGATTCAGAGCAAAGGGCGATGATGAGCGAAGGGGATTTAGACAGCGACGGGGCTCTGAATGAACATAAATTCTGCGTTCTAATGATCAGACTCAGCCCTTCTTTCATGGCTGAAGCAGAGAAATGGCTTAACAATGCTGTGTGTCGGCACGAAGCGGATCTGCTCCCTCCCACTGTGAATAGATATAAACATCCCAGATCTGGGCTGGATCTACCCGATCCGGACAACAACCAAAGAAAACGCCAAGATCCAAGAGCTCTGGAACTCTGGTCTGCAAAAGGTCAGCGGGACTGGGACGCACCAAATTTCAGCCACCCGATCCACTGTGCTTTCAAGAAGCATTGTTCGGTAGTGGTGATGGGTCTTGCACAGGCACTCTTCACCAATCTGACTCCCCAGATCTCAGAAGGGGCTATATGGCACGAGGATAGCCTGAATACAAAACAGTGGAGAACAGCTCCCACAGTCTCTGTGGCAAAACTTCACCAGATCCACGCTTCCAAATCATTATAAAGCCCCCCTTTGGGAAATCAACCCTAATTTGGGTTCAAGCTTTAGACAGTGTCTCAAATATGAAGAAAAGCATTGCCAATCACATTGGCCTCCCGGAAGGATATCAACATATGCTCTCTGAGGGAAGATCGCTACAAGATCACAGAGCAATTGATGACTACAACATCAAGCCATGATCTAATATTATTCTCAACATGAGTGTACATGGAGGTGCAGCAGCCAGTGGCCCAAGAAAAAAAACAGAAGGGGGTAGTGGATCTAAAGCAAAACATAGCCCAAAACCACACCAACAGCACAGAAGCGAAGGAACAGAACCCAGCCCATATATCGTGGAGCAACTAAACTATACACCTGAACTAACATTAGATATAGCAGAAGTAGAGGAGGTACGTAACATTTACGAAAGACAAGCCCTCATCTGTCGCTTCAATGGTTTCTGGCCAAAACCCATGGACCTTTTTCACTGGATTTTCACAAAATGGTCTCTTAATTGTGATGTCATGCTCTGTTCCAAAGGCTTTTTTATAGTCAAACTTCCTTCAGAAGAGGTCAGGGCCCTAGTAATTCAGGAGGGACCGTGGTTTTGGGGATCTTCAGGACTCTTCATTACACCTTGGACCCCAGAGTTTGATGCAAACTCCTTCATCGTTACCAGGATGCCAGTATGGATATGACTACATAACCTCCCTGCACATTTTTGGGACCAAAAGACACTCGCATGCATCAAAACCTCCTTTGGCAGATATATTAAAATGGATACTGAGCGAGTGGAAGATGGAATCTACACTTTCACACGTATCTATGTGGAAGTTGATCTCAGCAAAGGATTACTGGACCGTATAGTCCTGAAGCATAAATATCGTAGCTGGATGCAAATAATAGATTATGAAAATACAACATTCCGATGCAGAATATGTTGGCAGACAGGACACCTAGAAAATGCCTGCCCAGATTTCAAAAAAGACAGCCAAAGAAGGAGGAAATCCAGAAAAAAAAAGGGTGGACATTCCCCCCACCAGACCCCGAGTAAGAGGAATAAGGTGAGGAGGAATTGCCCATCCCAAATGAGAACAACCAAGTAGAACTACATGGACAATCTCCACAAGTGCCCATGGAATCGCAACCGGAAAAGGCTTTCAACACAATGGAACTCAGTGGAACCAAAAGGCAGCATAAATCGGACACCTCAGACTCTGACAAGGAAAACCCTCGACCCAATGAGGAAAATCCACTTCAACTCATTCCCATGCATCCGAGCCATGGAGAGTGGCACAAGGTAGAGAAGAAAAAGGGGAGGAAAACTTGATCTCCCCCCTATCTGGCATATTAGTGCTCCAGGCATGGTTTTTTTTCAGTTTTTTCACTGTACTTGACACTTGTGTCGACCATTTTTTGTCAAGCTTCATAGCCTTGTCTCTGCAATGCTTTGGCATCTACAAAATGTAATTTTCAAAATTAATGGGAATTACGACTTTTTCCAAGGGAAAAAAAATGTAACTATATGTATTTTTAGGTTTTTAATAAAGTTACGTTAGATTTGTTTTACTTTTGATCTAGGATATTTCTTTTTGGAGTGTGGAATTTGAGGAATGTTTTGCACCTTGAGAGATTTAATCTCCCCCTCGGTGCATGTATAGAGATGGATCTAGGCTGCTTCCAGCTATAGGAAACAATGTCACATTTACTTTGTACTTTGAAATTTAAATAATATGCAAATTAAAATACTAATACTTAAGAAGGTACTAAAATATAATCTCATGAAATAACTCACGTTGTTAACCAGATATGTTGAGACAAATAATAACAAACACTCGGACCTATGATACTTTTTATTGCTTTTAAATAAATACTTTTATTATGAATTCTTATAAATATCATGATCTGTTAAGATCTATTTTAATCATTTTAATTGTTTATGAAATTATGATAATTGTACATGAGAAGGTAAATGATCTTAAAGTATGAAGGGATGAATTACAATAATAATGAGGTCACTAAACTATTTAAACAACATATGCCTATTAAATAAGGGATATTATTTACCATTTGAGTAATTTCTATATATTTTTAAATGTTACTATAATATTGAAAATGAAAATAAATCTAATAAATAACCTTCATTTATGTCCAAATTACCATAAAACTATATAAATTAACAAACATTTTTATATAGATAAATGGCATTGAAATATTATATACATAAAAATATAATGTAAAAAGTATATATATATATATATATATATATATATATATATATATATATATATTAATTTAAAGTATATATTTTTCAATGTTAGAAACATAAATGTCATTTAACATATTTTCATGCTTGCAAATCTATTGTATATCATTATTCTCTAATTACCCATTATTATTCAAAATAATCATGTGAGAATTTTCTTTCGACAAATATTTCTAATATATATATATAAATATAATAACCTTTGATTATATATATATATATATATATATATATATATATATATATATATATATATAACCTTTCATGGTTTATAATAAAATTATTTGAGAAAAGTTGTTGCCTGTTTTGAATGTCAAAATCATTTAATAATTCCAATTTATAAAAGGATAAAATACAGTTTTAATTCACTATTTTATAAAAAACAAAACTAGTAAAGATAAGATACAGTTTATCATCAAAACAAATATTATTGTTATTTACAACAAAAATTGTTAGAATAGTTATGTACATTAGTTTAATAATTTTGGATGTTTATTTAATTTCACAATTTATAATCAAAACAAATATTATTATTATTTAAAATAAAAATTGTTAGCATAATTATCTATTCTAGTTTAATAATTTTGGAGGTTTATCTAAATTCGGTATATTTCTGAAACCAGGCTTTCTCGAAATATTCGTGGGCACAAATCACTCGGAAATTCTTTATATGTAGTCTTATTTGTAGAAATCTCTCTGCAATTCTTCACATATTGTTATACAGATTACATTATTATCTTTTGTACAGAAACCCTCCGTGCAACCTTCTATGGTTCTTATGGGTGCATTAAGTTTATTAAATAAATGTGTTTTAAATGAGTATATACATAGAAATATATATATATATATTAATTTAATTTTGTATGTTTTGATGCATATAATAAAATGTATATATAATGTATTATTATGTGTCGTACATAGCTTATTAAGTTTTGTGTAAATACATTATTTCATTCGATATTTGTGGGATATGTTTCTAGGCCTTATAGTAGAGGAGCTTTAAGATGGTAGAATGTGCATTAATAGTTATGGGTGAAGTTTAATATAATATTATAGATTTAAATATTTTATATATTTTATCAAACTTAAAAAACAAAATTCAAATTCACCTGAAAATCGAGGAGTCTTAAAATGGTAGAATGCGCATTAACAAACGGTTATGGCTCAAGTTTAATATAATATTATAGATTCAAACATTCTATATACTCTATCAAACCTTAAAAAACAAAATTCAGCCGAAAATCGAGGAACCTTAAAATGGTAAAATGCGCATTAACAACTATCTTTGAAGTTTAATATAATATTATAGATTCAAACATCAAATATATTTTACCAAACCTAAAAATGAACAAAATTCATGTAAAATCGAGGGAGCCCTAACAATTACTAGCAAACCGAAACACAACAAACCGAAATCAAATTTTTTTATGTTGTAAGTGTATTGTAATTGTTGTATTAATTGATTTCTAGTTTTTTATTAATATCGTTATTTTAATTTTTGTTTATAGTGATATTAATTTGTATTTTTTTATTTTTATTTTATAAGATATATGTCAATTTGGCATTGAGCACAAATAAAATTACACATTGCTCATTGTAAACAATTTATATAAAAATATAAAAATTATTATTAAAAGTCAACAAAAATCGGTGTGAACTCAAATTTACTAAAGATCGATACTTACATTTAAAATAAAATTTACATTTTGATAAATTTAATTCTTTTGGATGAGCAATAAACACAAAATTAAAATAAATACAAAATTAAAATAAATCTATTATATATTTATAGTTTTAAATTTACATTCATCCTTATTTATTTTCTTTATAATTATTAACATTTTCATAAAACTATTATAAATAATTCCTTTATTTTCATATTTTTGCATGGAGCCCTCTAAAGCACAATATATAAGGGAGACGCTATCACACGTTACATTAAAACAAAAATATGACGGATATGTTGTCACTTAACATGTGTGTGTGTGTT
Organism: Pinus tabuliformis; assembly: GCA_031772625.1. Taxonomy (NCBI): domain Eukaryota; kingdom Viridiplantae; phylum Streptophyta; class Pinopsida; order Pinales; family Pinaceae; genus Pinus; species Pinus tabuliformis. The sequence goes on along the minus strand of CM062816.1, from coordinate 234,729,977 downwards.
GGCTAGCATATATTGCATATGCTGAAGATATGTGTAACATTACCACATATGTGTCAACTAATATATTGTATATGATGAAGATATGTGTTGTCTAATATTAACAAACTCAATTTTGAAAACGATATACAATTTAAAAAGAGATCGATTAGCTTATTGATTGGATAACAGAGAAAATTAGGTAAAGGAAGTGGAGAATTCAATTAGGCATAGTAAATTTATATTTCGTTGCATTGAGGTTTTTCCGTTGTAGGAAGATAAACTCAATATAATGACGATGATGATGATGGTTAACGTCCGCTAAGACCAAACATTGGTCTATCGGACCTAAAGAAACAAATTATTTATTTTATTTAAGATTTTATTCCTATGCTCAAAAAGCTTGGAGAGAAGCCTCCCGAGCTCACTATAATTTTGACATTGTAAAAGGATAGGAAGGTCAGTATTGTAACAAAGATTGTGAAACTGAGATGTAAGGTGGTTGTATGCGGGGCGCTCTAAGAGGAAGTGGTTTTCATCCTCGATGTTCCTATTCTCACATATATGGCAGATCCTTTCCATCCATGGCGTTTTAGGAACTGCCCAACGACCTGTTTCACTATGGAGCTCATGAGAATTCGTTGTAATCTTTGTTATATAAACTTTCTTCTTTGAGCTAGTTAAAATAGAGAGATACTTTTGATCTTCTAGGGTGGGGTTGATGACCTTCTTATAATAACTTAATTTTCTTTTAGTCGCAAAATATTTCTCACACCAAATTTTTTCTTTGAAATTAGAAGTAACAATATCTTTAATGTTATTTATGTTTTGCAATGCATCATTCTCGTTGACCTCCCAATAGTTTAACTAGGCCCGTGTGTCTTTATGCCACCCTCGATTGAGCCTTAGGTGGTTTTGGCTAGAATTTAAAGCTAGCTTAGGAAGTCTATGATCATCTATGTTATTGGGTTTGTGCTTGTACAACAGAAACCTAATCATAGCTAGGATCTCAATAGGGGGAAGACCTGCTTCTATAAGGAGAATAGGATACGGTGTATCACTTTTAATTTTCAGGTTACAAGTTATAAAACGCTTCTGGATTTGCTAAATCTTTCTCCATGATTCTCTGGAGACGCTGCAACCCCAAACCTCACAGCCATATAAGATACCAGGAGTGACTAAAGTTTCAAAGAGGAACTTCTTTTTATCCCACATTACAAGGTTTGTTGTTTTACAATTATTTTCAAGACCAAAATAATCTTTCCACCCCCCTTTAATCATTTTCTCAATGTTATGGTTCCAGTTGAGCTTGTGATAAATATCAATTCCTAGGTACTTGTAACAATACACTTCCTCCAAGTTATTATTGTCATACATAAAATTAGCGTAAGTATCCTTCTTGGATTTGATAATCATAAATTTTGTTTTGTCAGTGTTAACAGTCATACCCATGGTAGAGCAAAAATCCATAAGAAACCTGAGTTGCTTATCTAGATCAGATGGGCACCTTGCCAAAAGAATAATATCATTAGCATAGAGAAGAAGGATGATGACTATCCCAGCTAAGGTCGTGCCATCACATCCTGCTTCCTCTAAATAGCCTTCGAGCTTATCGATGTAAATGCCAAATAGGGTAGGGGAGAGGGGGCAACCTTGTTTAACTTTGATGTTAAACTTTATATCTTTCCACCACCCCTCATTGCTCTTTAGCTTGGCAATTACATTCTCGTATAACCTTATAGTAGCTGCTCTCAACTCAAGAGGAACCTTTAGCTCTTCTAATTTATTCCAAAGGTTGTATCCAGGAACCATATCGAAAGCCTTTCTAAAGTCCACAAAGCAACAAAATAAATTGGATTTATCATTACAACATTCCTCTGCAATTATCCTAAGCATAACAAGATGGTTTGTTGTTGAGTGATGCCTTTTGAAACCTGCTTGGCCTTTAGCCCACTTACCTTCACTTTCAAGCCATATGCTTAACTTATTTTCCAAAATACTACCATATAACTTGGCTAAAGAGAGGGTTGATCATAATTGCCTGATAATTAGAGGGGTTATTTGTATCTCCACTTTTTAAAATAGGGAGAATGAGGCTCTCAGTCCAAGGTTTAGGGAACCCTTTCTTGACTACTTGATTAAAAAGCTTGTGGATGTGGGGGATGAGGACAGGACCTCCAATTTTTAGGATTTCCGCCTGGTAACCTTCAATCGAAGGTGCTCAATAAGATTTGTATGAGTGAGGGAAAATATTGAGTAGAATGTAATATTTAGGATGGGGCCTAAGCTGAAATATTAAGTAAAATTTAATAATATTACATTTTAGAGAAAAATTTCGGCGAAAATCACATGGAATCTCATTTGTCGACGCGTTTCGAACCAACCAGTGTGGTTCATCGTTAGGACAAGTTGAAGAAACAGATCCAGCTTAGCATGTTATATAGACCGAGCAGAGCCTCCAACGGCTAGTTTGACCAACCATTAGTCAATATTAATGGTTGGTCAAACTAGCCATTGGAGGCTCTGCTTGGTCTATATGACATGCTAAGCTGGATCTGTTTCTTCAACTTGTCCTGATGATGAACCACACTGGTTGGTTCGAAACGCGTCGACAAATGAGATTCCATGTGATTTTCGCCGAAATCTTTCTCTAACTTGATATGGATCACAGAAGCCTAAACTCTATTAATATTACATTTTAATTATTATTTCTCCCCACCCCTCGCCATTGTTTATTAGGTGGGGGTGGTTATAACTATTGGGTAACATATAATATTCCAATATTTGGTTTTATGTAATCAACATATTTTTAACACTTAATATATATGTGTTCCATCTATAAATTTAATTAATACGCGAATAAAAACTTAATATTGATGATATGACAAGAGTTTTAATCATGAATATTTACCATCGGCCAATACCCACAAAAGAAATATAGATAGGGGGAGGGGAGAAGAAAATTATTATACCATGGTCTACTGCCATGGTTTATCAATACCATGAGCTATCTAAACTTTTGATTATTATGTCATGGGTCTAGCCCTTTAATTGTTAAAATACCATGGGCCAATATCATGGCTTATTGTTATAGACATATTTGGGCACTGCAACCACAATCACATATGTCCATAAACCATGGGCTTCTAAACGCCTAAACATGTTGTTTCATACCCTAAAGGAACAAGGTCAACTGATTACATCATCTCCCAAAAGTTCTCCATGAAAAACTACTCAGAACTTGTCAAAACAGGACCATACATACTACTCCATGCATAGGATGCGATGCATCTCACCTATTACACACGGGGGGTGTGATGCATACTAGAAAGCCCTTCTGTAGGGTGCGATGAGTGAGAGGAGACAAATGGCAGAAGCAGTTTGCTAGGTGGTAACCCAGAGAATCTTCTAGAAATTTCTCATATGGCACTTGCCTCTTTGAATTCGCCCAAGGATGAGTAAGAGATCTGAAATCTCCAAGTGGAACCAAGAAGTATCAGTGAAATGACACTAATCAAAATCCTAGAAACTGACTCACTCTCCCATAAACATCTATATATGGATCCCTCATCCAAGAGATACAGAGGCTGGAATTTTGTAATTTGCAAGGAAGTGTTGTTGGTTTCTCTTTCAAGACATTGTTGGGTGATCTTGCTTTGTATGAGGTGAAGAGGGCTTTCAAGCTGGGAGGATGATGCTGGATCAGATAGCCTGGTTGTAATCCTCTCTTCTACTACTTCTATCAATAAAGCTATTCAAGTTTTCCTCCATATGCTTGTATATCTCTGAATCTTTTATTTGTATATGCATTTATATGGTTAATGTACATCTGATCCTACATTATTTATGGTTATAGATCTCTATTCTTTGATGGTATTTTGTTTCCTTGACTCTACAGGTGTTCTTTGAAGCGAGACAAATGAGAAAGGAGTGGCGAAAGCTTTAACAAAGGAGAGAGGAAACAAGCAAGAAGACTAGCAAAAGACTAAGGTTGGTGGTCTCTGCTTCTCTCTCATCTATCTCTCATAAAGGAAAACACAAGTAACTTTAATCTATTTGTTTCTAAGATAGCTACCCATCTTAGTGGGACTAGCAGCTCTAAATGAACACTACTTTTCTCGATAACACTTATCAATACCACATGCCCAAAAACAATAACTTATTTCAAAATAAAAATATTTTACAAATATTTTGTTTTAATTTAATTTTATAACATTTTATAATTAAATCTAAGCACAAAAATGTTATAATTACTTCTGAGATATATCTAAACCCTCCATACTCATGACTACTAACAATATTTTCATAGAGATTAAATGGAGCTTTCAATAAATTAAAAAAATGAGAATACTTTTATATATACATATGTGAAATATATATAATATAAATAATATTACAAAAAACTAGTATAGATGCATCTTAACTGAGGATCCAAGCGAAGTGACAAAGCAAAGTGATTAACAATGATAGAGGAAAGATAATGGGTGATTATTTTAATATTTTACAACCAATTATGTTTTTTTATTATTTAAATACTTTCTTAAATGCAATACAATGGGATCAGATTTAAGAAAGAGAATGATATGGAAGGGGGAATAGGTTGTGGGAGAGAGACATAGAAGTGAGAGACATGCTGAGAGGGAGAAAGGAAGAGGGAGAGGAGGGGAAGAGAGGGAGGGGGAGAGATGTATTTAGGGGGAAAGAGAGGGAGTGACAAGGGATAGATGAACATGGAATGAGGGAGAGAGGAGATGAGGGAAGAGAGACAAAAGGAGAGGATAGAGATAGGGAAAGAAGGGGAAGAGAGAGACAGGGAGACATATATATGGAGGGGGGAGAGAGTGGAAGAGAAAGAGGGAGAGAGAGAGGGAGGTAGTGACAAAGCTGGAGGGTGGATAGAGAGTGTGTGTATGATGGGAGAAGAGAAAGAGGGAGGTGGGAGAGAAGGGGAGAGAGAGGAAGGAAAAAGAGAGAGGACTTGAGAGAGAGGAGAGAAAGAGGGGGAGAGAGAGATGGAGTTGGAAGGGGAAGAAATACATAGAAGAGGAAGGTGAAAAGTAAGTGACAAGAGAGAGAGAGGGAGAGAGAGAGAAGGGGTAGAGATAGATAGGGAAAGGAGGAGGGAGATATAGATAGATATGTGGAAAGAGAGAGAGAGTGTGTGTGTGGCATATGTTTATGGGGTTGAGATATAGAGACAAATAAGGAGAGATGGAGGGAGGTATAAATATAGATGACATGGGGAGAGAAGAAGGAAGAGAAATATAGAGAAAGTTAGGGAGCGGTAGATAGAGTGAAACGAGGAAGAAAGGGAGGGGAGGGAGAGAAGGAGAGGAGGAGGGAGATAGACATAGAGTGGAAGGTGGAGAGAGAAGGAAGAAGAAAGAGTGTCACAAAGACAAATACAAACATAGAAGTTAGATCTAGAAAGTCATGAATATTTTAGATTTTCACTAAAATGAATGTATTCATTTCAATGTAGTTGTTGACTTCTAATCCTATTTTATCACATGCGCTATATGTATTGATTTTAGTGTAGATGTCGATGTATAATTCTATTTAATACCTTACAATAGATGCATTGATTTCAAAGTGAATGTTAATTTCTACTCCTATTTGATTGCTTGCACAGGATGCATTGGTTTCAGTGTATATATTGATTTCTAATCATATTTGATCGCTTGTAATAGATGCATTGATTTCAGTGTAGATGCCAATTTCTAATAATATTTAATACCTTACAATAGATGCATTGATCTCAATGTAGATGTTGGTTTCTACTCATAATTGAATGTGTGCATTAAATGCATAGGTTTTTAGTGTAGATATTGATTTATAATCTATTTGATTGCTTTCACTAGATGCATTTATTTCAGTTTAAATGTTGATTTCTAATCCTATTTGATTATTTGCACTAGATGCATTGAGATGTTGATTTCTGATTTGATGCAGCAAGATGTATGATGTACATTAATTTCAAAGTAGTTAGATTAATAGTGTGCATTGATTTTAGTGTAAGCACATCTCTACGCCCTCCATCTATATCTATATCTCCCACTGTCTCTCCTTCTCTATCTCTCTATCTCAACCCCTAAATATACAAAATCTCTCTCCATATATATCTATCTCTCTCTCCCTCTCTCCCTTTCCCCTCCCTCTCTCCCTCTCTTCCCCTTCTCTTGCTCTCTAACATTTCTCTCTCCATATCCATATCTCTTCCTCCCTCTATGTCTTTGCCTCTGACTTCTTACCTCTCCTCCCATTTATATATCTATCTCCCCTTGCCTCTCCTTCTCACCCCCAAAACATAAACATTCTCTCTCAATGTTAGCACATAGAAATTATTCAACCATACATACAATACTTGAATTTTAATCCTAAATAGAATGTTTTCTTTCTTGAATTTATAATTGGGTACATTCTTATTATTCCCATTTTCCATCATTCAACATTGTTAATTACTTTGCATTCAAACGCGGTAATGGAAATTTTGGAAGTGATGGAGAAATCTAAACTTATATTATTGTTATGATAATGATATGATTGAGACTCTAACCTTAGATTTCAGATCCTACTATTTGGGGAGTGGTTGAAAGGATCCTATTAGTGTGAAACCCTATATGTACTAGGTTCTCCTGATTGAATATGAGTGTGTATTGTGTGTTGTGCTTGGGCACTGTCTAGGTATCTCACTTGGAGAGCCATTTAATTAATAGAACATTAGTTTTTATCATGGTATCAGAGCTTCAGGTTGTTAATCCTGTAAGATGAGACTAGACCAACAGACGTATGTTATTGTTCAGTACCCTTTCTTTGTTAAGGGGGAGTGTCTGAAGTAATGGAAAAAGCTAAACTTAGATTATTGTTATGATAATGATAGGATTAAGACTCTAACCTTAAATCGTAGATCCTACTATCTAGGGAGTGGTTGAAACCATCCTATTAGTGTGAAAGCCTATATGTACTAAGATCTCCTAATTGAATATCAGTGTGTATTGTGTGTAGTACTTGGGAACTCTCCAGGTATCTCACCTGGAGAGCCATTTAATTAATACAACATCATTTTTTATCGGAAAATAACTACCATTGGAAATTATTTCGGGCTTAACAATTCATAAGTGACAATGATTGACCTTGGAGAAAACTACTATTAATAACAAAGACAAGGTATGTTGTTTACTACACTAGCTCGAGTTAAATATTTGAATGGTCTATGATTCCATCTACTCTTTTCATGTGATCGATATGAGAAAATGGAAAAAATAGTTTCAAATTGATTGCAATGAATATTGTTTGTAATTGATTATATTCTTAGTATTCACATTTCCTATCTATCAAAATTGTTACATTGACACTTTGTACTCAAAATTCCTATTTCATCATTTTTCATCATTCAAGCTACTAACAATCTCTCTCATATAAAAAAAAGTAATGTAACATAGAAAATTTTAAAATAAATTGAACAAATTAATCTTAGACATATTTACAATATTTAAAATTATCAAAACAATTAGATGTTCAACAAATTTTGTATGCCCTCACATGACTGAAACTAGCCTAGATCCATCTTAACATCGGATCTATCAAGCGCAGAGAGGGATCAAATCTCTCGAGGTGCAAACGTTTCCTTAATTTTTTCACTCAAAATTAGGTTTGCACCTCGAGAGATTTGATCCCTCTCGACGCTTGATAGATCTAGTGTTAAGATGGATCTAGGTTGGTAAAAGTAGTAATATAGAAATGGGCTGCCAACAAAGAGTTAAAAAGTGTAAGTGTCGACACTTGAGTGATACTTACATAAATACTCTCAAATTATGATTTATGTGAGAACTTTAATTGCCATTTTTAATTGCACAAAAATTGGTTATAATGAAATTTAACCCAGTTTCTATATCTCTTTTGTTGACTTCATCATTTCTTTCATTACATTGATCCATGATGGATAAACTCCATCCAAATCAGTAGTCTACTTCCTATTCATTATCAAATTCACATGAAATTATGTTATAAGACATTTGTTTCATTATATTGACTATCAAGTTCACATGAAATTATGTTATAAGAGGTTTGTTTCATTATATTGATCCATCATTGACAGTATACCTCTTATTAAGAATCAAAATTATATGGAATTTTGTCATAAGAGGCATGGTTTGATGTACTTTTAGTTTTTTTCATTAAGTTGAGCTTAGGTTGGGGTTAGCTCTAGTATCAAATGGAAGAAAACAAATCCATTCACAATAAATACTTATCTCTACAATTATGAGACATTTTCTTTATTTTAATTCCTAAAAGCAATTTCCATCCTCAAGCCCTTTGCATAAAATTGTCCACTGAATTAGTAAATCTCGAAGATGGAATTCTAGCCGGGTTCCTATCTGGGTTCGTGGAGATTACGTATCTCCACTTAGACCTTATGTTGGTAAACTATACATAGTGAACCTGCCCTATTGAGGGTAATTCCTCCCACATTTACCTGCCCTACTCATCAACACCTATTTAAGTATGAATGCATTACTGGTTAAGGATATATTCCCAACCTTAGCTAATAGGCTCTTCTTTACTTTATAATGCCCCAACTACCATTCTATATGACTTCTGTAGGATGAATACTCATGCTATAGATAACTATCACACCCTATAAGCACTTGAGGAGTAGTTTGAGGGGAGTTCCTTCCAAGTGCAGGAAGTGAGTTTTGGACCTACAAAAGGAGGGGGGTTGAGGATATGGTGGAAGCTATATCTAGTAATATGCCTCCTATATAAAAAAACATATAATGAAATTATCATATATCAAAGCCTCTCATTCATCGAACAATTACAGAAAAAAATGGTGATTATTGTAAAAGAGTTTTAAAAATTACAATTATTACGTTAGAAAGTGTGGTATATGCACCCTATAATATATGAGAGAGTGAATGACGAGCTAAAAATAATTAAAAACAATTATATATATATATATATATATATATATATATATATATATATATATATATATATATATATATATATATATATATATATATATATATATATATATATATATAAATGGGGACCAAATCTCCACACATTGTCATTGGATCACAACGTCTCGACTAGACAAAATTAATGTATAGAATTGTGTGATAAGTGGTGGTAGGGATTTGTTGAAATCACAAGTTTGAGTTGGAACCACAAATTTGGATTGTGAACTCTTCACCATCCAAATTTCCTATAGATTTTTCAAAATACTAAATTATATATACAATCAAAAGTTATTTTAAACAATAAGAAAAATAAAACACAACAAAAAATTGTTTAGCCTAATAGAAATATATATCTATATATATATATATATATATATATATATATATATATATATATATATATATATATATATATATATATATATATATCTATATATATATATATATATATATATATATAATATATATATATATATATATAACTCACTGAAATAGAAAGATCACTTGAAATTCAACTTGCTTTGTCACATTATCTAATAACAATACCAGTACAATTGTATAGTGTATAGTATCTTTTGATCCTCAACAATAACATTTTGTTGGAATTCTAAATTTTTATTGTTTTAATAAATTCAAAATTTATCTATATAAACTTTTACAATCCAACCCAACATATATATATATCTCATACGAATAGTTATATTTTGTTTAATAATGTTTAACTAAGTGTATTCTTTATATGTTTTCTTTAGGAGGTTTTCTACAACTTATTAGGGAGACTATGTTGTAGTATCTATAAATGAGCATAGACATTTAAATGTCTACTTATTATGCAAAAGACATTGTAGTATCCTTAAATGAGTGTATACATTTAAATTTGTACTTAACATGGGAGAGATGTTGTAGTATCCCTAAAATAAATCATTAGATCAAATAATAATAATAATGATAAAACATAATGTGTTAAAAAATAAATGAAATAAGTAATAAAAATAATAAATTTATGCAATTGAATTTATTATAATCTAATTTATTTTTATTAATAAAATTATAAACATTCTTTCAAAAAAAAACATAAGATACATATCACATTTTTTTTTGGTCAAGTAAGAGTGGAGCATTCAATTAACCGCTAGAAAGATTACATATGTTACATGTCTCTACAAGTGTAAAGACCAACATGGGGCAAACTCGAAACCTTACACATAAATCTCACACATAAACCTCCACCCATTACCCAACCCGATGGCCATTCAATAAGACCCCCAGTGATCCAACGGTGGTTAAATAAATTTCTTCGGAGACTAGCGCAACCATTACCTTCTTTACAGAGCTGAAAGAGAAAATAAATTGTTAATGTATAAAACTTCGTGTCCGTTCTTGGACTTAACCTCCTCCCATGTTGAAACCCAATATTGTTTTGATTAAGATCTCATAGGATTCGATGGTTATTAATGATATCGTCTCAACAACATGCGCCGCTTTTACCCAATTCACATATCTAATAAGGATTATAAGCCATTGGTTTATAAAAGCTTGGGTCCGATCTAACACTTAAACTCTGATCACTTTTAAAACCCAATATCCATACAATCAAGCCCTTGTTGATCTGATGGTCCTCCAAGATATCGGATCAGAATCTAGCTTGATCTTTACCCTCTTTACAAATCTGATGAAGATTATAAACTGTTGATCTATAAATCTTTAGGTCTACTTGAAGACTTAACCTTCGATCAATTTCCAACCTGATAGCCACTCAATGATGAAGGCCATCAAAATGTGTGGTTGGCAACCTTCCAACAAGCCCGCTATTTACCAAGTACCCCTCCACTGTAATTAGCTCTGTTTTAAGCATTCATTGTGGGATCAACGGTTATGATTGACTTCTTCTTTTGCTTTCTCCTACTTCCACTAGTCTTCCTTCTGTTCATTCCTCATGGTCTGGAAGTGCTCCATGTCTTTGGCCACCTATCTTTGACAATCATCACGCAATTTCTCCAAGGGTGTCGAATTCCAAGCATACCCACTATAACTTTCCTTGCAAAGCACTCCTTCATTCACCAAATGATTAGTTATCATATTAGCTTTTCTTTGCTCATGAATGAAGCTGTCCGTTCTTAGGGTTCGCAGGTGGGAATGAATACACTGAAAGACCTGCAAAAGCCACCAATGTTTTGAAACTTCTCCAGGAGTCGTTCCATTACATATCTTCTTGGACGCATTAATTACCAATTCAGAGTCAGCTTCAATTATGGCATTGTGTAAATTTGACTTGATCAGTATTTTTAGGCACTGCTCTAAGGCCATGAGCTCTGCCATGTTATTAGTGGCAGTCCCCAAATGGCTATGAAAGATATCCTTTATGTGCCCCTGCTCATCTCTAATGACCCCTCCAAATCCAACAATCCCTGGGCTACCCTTAGAGGCTCCATCTATATTGATTTTCAAGAAACCATGAGGAGGAGGTTGCGAGAAGTCTTTACCAACAGTTATCTCACTCACACCCTTGTTTATGCTCTGGGGAACTAGTGAATGGAGACCCAATTGCAGCAGTATACGAGCATCCAAGCGTAAAGTAGGGTCCTCAGGAGGTCTCCACAAAATGGCTTCAATAGTGTCTTTGAGCTGTCGTAATATTTGTGTAATAATGTTCTCGGTTGAGCCGATTTTGTTCTTGAAAATCCTGTCATTGCGTTCTTTCCAGACATCCTAGATTATAAAGCCTTGAACCAAAGTCCAATATTTTTTGATGATTTCATTCACTGAGAAGTATTTTCTCTAATTCTTCAAAGTGTTGGTGATATTGAGTTTGTCCCTGTCAATTTTCCTGAAGACTGAGGCCACCCAATCCCATCAGGTAGAGGTGAATGGGTAAAGGTTGAGTAAGTGTTCGATCGTCTCCTCTTGTAAACCACATAGATGGAATGTGGATGGGCCAACAAAACCCCTATTTAGAATATTTTCCCATGTTATAATTTTATTTTGTTGAACCAACCACATAAATAGCTTTATTTTCATCCAATGTGGGTATTGCTAAAATTCCTTCGATACCTTATCAGGGTTTTGATAATCAAACCCTAGGGCCATTCGTTTAGCTTCTTTGAGGTTGAAGTTACCTTCTCTGTTTCTTCCCCATCATAGTTAGTCAGACGAGGATGATGCAAAAATATTCCTCTATTCCAAGTCTAGAGCAAGAGATCCTACCTGGGCCTTCAAAGGGCTCTATTCACTATAGGGGATATCCTTCCATATTCTCCATTTACCATTGTTCCTTGCCTGATCCTTGAAGTCACTTACCATATATAAACCTTCGTTGTCAGTGTCATTCTTAAGAGTGGTTAGTTCTTCCCTAAACAAGTTTGGTTCCTCTTGCGAGTTATCCTCCCAAAATGTTGCCAGGATCCCAGCTCAGATCTCCCAGAAGCTATGCTAGTGGAAAATGACTCTATTTTCCCAAGAAATATTCCAAATGTGGGAACCCTTGATAAGCCCAGACATTTAGGTATGATCTCCCTCCTACCAATGATTTTCATATTCCTGTTTCCAAATCTTAGCCCAAGGTGTTGCCAATTCCTTAAGAAACCTCCACCAAAGTTTTGCACCCAAAACTATGTTGAGGCTTTTAGGGTAGTGAAGCCCCAAACCACCATGGGCCTTAGGTTTTCAGAGCTTGTCTCAAGCTACCAAAGCCCACTTAGTTTTCTCTTCCCCTCTGCCCCAAAGAAAATATCTTTGAATATTCCTAATGTGTTGCATAACTCATTTAGGAGCAGGAAGAGTTGACAACATGAAAATGGGTATGGCCTGCAAGACAGCCTTTGTAAGCACATAACTCTATGCAAAATTCAAAGACCTACATGTCCATTTCTTGATCTTATCCTGAAGTTTTTTAATTACCAGCGCCCACACTCCCTTGCTTAGAGGTTTTTCCGTAAGAGGCATTCCAAGGTACTTAGGAAATAACTGATCCCTTGGAAACTCGAGAAATCTGGTGAGGTTCCTCTAAATAGAAATGTCAGTGTTGAGAAAGAAAACCTTAGATTTTTCAAGGCTTACCTCTGTACCAGTTGCCATAGCAAAGTCATTCAAGATTTGTTTGAAAGCTTTGGTTTCCTTAACCGTGGGAATACCCTGCAACATAATGTCATTGAAAAATTTTTGATGAGTCAAAGTAGCACCATCTATGGTAAGTTTCAGTCCCTAGATTCTTCCTTCAACATTTTCCATTTTGATCACTCTACCTATCCCTTCCGTCATGAGCACAAAGAGTAAGGGGGAGAGCTGATCTCCTTGTCTGAGACCCTTATATGGCTTAAAGGTTATAGAGGGTGAGCCATTAAAGAGGATTGAAAAATAGCTGTGGAAATAAGGGCCATAACCCATGTAATCCAGTTGTGGTCGAAACCATAAGCTCTTAGCACTTCCCTAATGTAAGACCAGCTTAGCTTATCATAAGCTTTCACTAGGTCAAGTTTTATGATCATATTGGCTTGCTTATTGCTCTTAAGAGAGTGTACCACCTCGTGAGCTTGTATGATGTATGATGTTATTGAGAATCTATCTTCCTTCCACATAACCAGCTTGCTCCTCTGAGACAAGAGCTGGAAGAAGGGGCTTGAGTCTATTAGCAATCACTTTGGAAATAATTTTGGTACCACACTTTGCATAAAGCTATGGATCTGAATATGTCCGGTGTTATAGCTTTTTCCTGCTTCAGATTCAAAGCTATGAAAGAGGCATTGAGAGCCTTCAAAACCATTTTGGATCTTCTTGAGTCTTCCACAACATCAAGGATGTCTTGTTTGACTTTTTTCCAGCATGCTTTGAAGAAGTCCACATTGAACCCATCCGGGCTAGGAGCTTTCCCATTTGCATCTCATTGATAACTTCACTGACCTCATCTTTAGACACTAGCCTATTAAGATTGTGATTGTCTTCCCTAGTTACAAGCTTGAGAATGCAGTTTTTTAAATTGTTGATGAACTATGATATTTCTAAGAGAGGATCCTTTGTTATGTTAAGGAAGTGTTGAACTAGGATAGATTCCATTTCTTTGTGGGAGATAAGTTCTTTCCCTTGAAAATCTCTGAGTTTTGAAATTCTGTTATGTGACCTGTGTTCCAAAGTTGATTTATAAAAAAACTTCGTGTTTCTTTCCCCTTCTCTAATCCACCGCACCCTTGATTTTTGTCTCCAGAAAATCTCCTCTTTCATGCACCTATCTTGCCATTCCTTCTGAAGAGAATCAGCTTGAGTTTTCCTTTCCTCAGTAAAACCATTTGTGATGATGATCTAATTAGTCCCATGGAGTTTCTGTTCAACTTCTCTTTTGGATTTAAAAATATTACCAAACTATTTTTTGTTTCAATCTTTAAGTCTGGATTTGATGTGTTTAATTCTTTGTTACAGCATAAACATTTTAGTGCCTTGAACGGGCAAATCTTCCATCCACCATTTGTTAATATTGCTGGTGAAGTCAGGGTGAGAGAGCCAGACATTTTCAAACTTAAAAGGTGTATTCCTCGAAGTACCCATAAAAGTGGCTTCAAGCTAGATAGGCCAGTGGGCCGAACCCCCAAAGGGAAGGATTAAAGCTAACATGTCAAGGCCTATGAGAAGGATGTCCTCTGAGGTTATGAATATATCTAGTATAGAGGCAAATTGAGAAGCCCCTCCTCTTTTATTTTTCCAGGTGAAAGTGTCATTTGTTGTTTGAGTATCCACTAGTCCCATGTTATTTAGGAAGTTCTAGAAGGTAATAAAGTCTTTGCCTAGTATTCTGGTGCCAACTTTTTTCTCTGTAAGAGATTTGATCATATTGAAATCCCCTGCCAGAATCCAAGGCATATCGGGATATCTTTCTCTTAGATTCTCAAGGGAGGTGAGAAGCTTGAGTTTGTCTACTAGTTTTTGAGGAACGCAGACGTTTTTAATCATGTAGATCTCCTTATCACCCAAAGGTTGAATCACAAGAGATAGATCGTTCCTAGATCCTTTAGCATCCAGGATTCCAATTTTCTTGGCATCCTAAAGCATAAGAGTCCCCCCCGCCAAGTTGTCTACCTTAACCTCTAGATACTCATACTTGATCAACCATTTTCTATATATTTCTGTGATCTTGTGTCTGGTTTTTCTTCTTTTATTCTACTGCTAAGACTTCTGTGTTTTCTTTTACTTCTTAGATACCTAATATTCTAGGTTGTAAGCTTCATTAAGAAAGGTTTGTAAAGGAGTAACTAGTGAAATCTATCATCTTTCCTGAGTTAATCATGAGTTTTCCACCTTCGGTCAGCTGCTCATTCTGTCTTTTCTTCCTCTTTTTCTACCTGGCTTCTTCGAAGAGTGCCCCAGTGTTTCCTCCATTGTTTTCATCCCTCTATTATCCTAGCTGTCATGGTTTCTTTTGACTCCAGAACCCTTCGATTGGGATCTCGAAAGGAAGAGTTGTTAAACCCTGTCAAACTCCTCTTTTGCTAGTGTGTAAACCCCTTTGGTTATTCCCTACTCCAAAAACTTTCCTAGATCTAAATTCTCCCTCTCTAGAATCTCTTGCAGTTCATGGTCCTTCGTTCCTGCCTCACTTGGGGTCATCTCATGGTCCCTACTGAGCTCCATAATGATCGGTAGATCATCCTTTTGTTGGCTATTCTCTGGTGTATCCTCCATCCTAGCATCCCTTTCCTTCTCAATGCGATTAGTCTCTGATTCCTAGTTTGCCCCGTTGTTTCCAGCTTCTTCTTCTAAGATCTTGAAACTATTGTGGCTCGATTGCTCGTCCTCATTGATTTTCTTTTGGTACCCCTTTCCTCCTTTCCCTTTACCACCCACCTTACTGAAACCCTCGCAATCTTTGCCTATGGTCGTTTTCATGTTGCTCTCCAGTTGGTTTGATGGGAAGTCTCTGTATAGGTGCCTGTGTTCATGGCACTTACGACACCTAAATGGGACATGTTCATAGTCTACCGCCTACACCCATTGTTTGTCATACACTTCTAAAATGATCTCATCCGGAAGTGCCCTAGATATGTCCATTTCCACACAAATCCGGGTGAAGGAAGTATATTTGCCTCTTAGAGTCGCATCTAATATCTTTATAAAATTCCTTAGCTTGTTGCTGTTAGCCCTTAGAGAATCTAGCAGCCAATAATCTAAAGGAAGGGAGTAAAGTCTTATCCATACCAATACCAAAGTGAATGTTTCTCATTCAAGGAAAAAATTCATCACCCATGGTCGCATGTAAAAGCCTACAGCAGCGTAAAAATAGGGTCCTCCCTCAAACACTCTGTCTTTATCCTCTAAGCTTCTGAACACAACCGTAAAGAAGCCCTTAGACGCAAGGTGAAGGTTTATTTCTCCATTTGGTTTCCAGTGGTTCCTTATCCATGTGTACAAAGCCTTCTCTGTTGGCAAAATCCCCATAAATTTGCATATAACTGCATGTTCCGCCATGTGATCTCTGTGCACATGTAGCGTTGGGTCACTTGAAACGACCCGAGGAATAATGGTCGACTTGGGTTTGCAGACCCCTGTCACACTCATAGATGCAGCTTTTTAACTGCTACCCTCTGTCCTCTTCTCCCTGCTATCTTCCTCATGATTCTCTTCCTGCCCGTGAGGCCTGATATTTCTTGTGTTAATATCCCCAGTTGTCTCCTCCGTTGGTTTCTTGAAGCGATGTAGACCAGCTCCCTTGCTTCTGTTCGCAGCTACTTGACTATAGGAGGGAGCAAAACTCCCTCCTCCACATCTTGCCATGGTTACGAGTGGCCAAACCCTAACTCAAATCCTAGTTCACATTGCAGAGCCACCTCCAAAAAACCTCTCTGCAATTCAAGATACATATCACATTGAAATAATTTTGAATAATAATAATTTATATTTCAAAATATATAATTAACAACTATATAAAAACTTAAAAATTTCAATTAACAAACTTATAATTAAAAATACAAAAATTAATGTATATAAAAATATAAGATATATATGACCATAAATATTAAATAATAAGTTAATATTTAAATTTTATTAAAAAACATATTATTTATATATATATATATATATATATATAGGCATAGTACATTAAAAAAAAATTAAAATATTATAAAATATATATATATATATATATATATATATATATATATAAATCTAGCTCGACATTTAATTCTTAAGTTAGTAAGTGTCTAAAGTTACATTTAAAATGAGATTTGATTTTAAGAGATTTAATTATTTTTCCTATTATTTAATAAATATAAAATTAAAATACTAATTATATTTTATTTAAAATTATTTAAAATTAAAGTTCGAATTATTTCAAATTAAATTTCGAATAATAATTATTTGAAATTAAGGTTCGAATTATTTCAAATTAAAGTTCAAACATATTAGTCTTAATAAAAATTTATATTAACATTTACATAAACTTATTTTACATGCCATTTTTATTTGCGCCAAAATTGGTTATAATGAAATTTGACTTTGCTTATCTCTTTCGTTGACTCCATGATTTCTTTCATTACACTGATCCACGATGAATTGGTAACCGACTTCCTATTCACTATAAGTTCGCTATAAAGTCTTTATCAGAGGAATCATTTGGTTTGTTTCATTGAACTCATCCATCCTTGATAGTGTACTTCCTATTCACTATCAAATTTGTATGAAATTATGTTATGAGAGCCATGCTTTGATGTACCTTTAAACTCTCCTTTCATTAACTTTTCTTAAGACGAACTTGACTTTAGAGGTTAGGTCTGGTATTATAGGGAAGACTAGGTTGAGTTCTGACGTGAGCTCTGGTATTATATGGAAGACTAAGTTGAGTTTAGACGTTAGCTCTGGTATTATATGGAAGACTAAGTTGAGTTTAGACATTAGCTTTTCGAGGATGACTGATCCATTTATAATGGAATGCTTACTATTAAGATTGTCCAGTTCAGAAGTTTTTCAAAATAAAAGTACTTCTAATAAATTAGTAAATCTCTAATAATCTACCTCATATAAAATAAAATAAAAACATATAATATCTCATACAAATTGAATCATACATCACAACCTCTTATAAAAAAACAAATGCAATCATACATCACAACCTCTTATTCATCTCACAATTAGAGCAACAAATGATGGTCATCAAAAAAGATTTAAAAAAATTACAATTATTACGTCATACTCTGCACATAATAATATAGGATAGAGTGGAGAAGAAGTAGAAATAATTAGAAAAAAATCTTATATAAACTTTATACTAAAGAAAATCTAGTATATTCACATCAGGTAATTAACAAAATGCATTTGGCGAGGATATGCGTATACGCGGAAGGTATAATATATGGAATAATTGATATATTTTTTTTATAATTTTGTTTAAATTTTAGTCCGAATATATTGAAAACAGAAGTTTTCACAACTTTGAGTTGTAAATTCCCGGTGAAAACTTCGAGTTGTAAATTCTTCCTGATATAAATATCTCAAAAATTGAATTACATATAATGAAAAAGCTGTAAACAAACTTTGAGTTGTAAACTCCTGATATAAATATCTCAAAAATTGAATTATATATAATGAAAAATATATCTTTGGTAAAAAATAATAAGAAAAATAAAAAATCACACACCATTGTTTACCCAAAATAGCAGAGAAAAACATCCAAAATAAAATTATTGAAATGGAAAGCTTACTTGAAGTATACTAAATGGTGGCTGAAAGGAACGATGAAGACTAAGATGAACTACAACCTGCGTTGTCCCTTATCTAATAACAATACCAGTGCAATCCTACAATATCAATAATATCTTTAGATCCTCAACAATAACATTATGTATATTAATTTTGATTATATTAATTTTTTTAAATTTTAATAAAATATTATGTATATAAATTTTTACAATCCATTAAACCCCACAATTAGAATAGTTGTATCCTGTTTAACATTGTTTAACAAAGTGTATCCTTTATATGCTTCTGCTATTTAAAGTCCAACAATCTGTACATAATTCATGGAAGAATAACCACTGGTTCCTTATTACTACATAGAAGTAGTTGTCTTGCTCTGAGAACATAGGTCATTCACAGGAATTTATAGTGTTAACAAATATATCAATCCCGAGGAAATATAACGACCCAAGAACATGCAGAAATGTCGACTATTTCAAAGCAGAAAGGACTGTGAAATGAAATCGTCTATGGCAATGCACCGTTGGAATTCAGGTAAATATAGTCCAGTGGCTTCAGCCATGGTGGCAACCTTTTTAACTTTATTATCAGAATTTGGCCCCTGGTTGAGTAAATATACACATTCTTTCATTACCATCCAGTTGCATTAAGTTGGTGCAGAGACGATTATGATGAGACTAGTAATTTAGTGTTACAACGAATTTAACACCCTTTAAGTCAGTACAGCATCCGAGAGATGATGATATGACTAAATGTCATTTGGATCAAAGAATCTGCTACCACGTCTGATTTTCAACTCTATTCTTTGATGTCAAATGATAATTCTGAGAGGAGTTCAGCTGAAGGGAGAAATTAGGAATACTTATAGCCGCTTCGGATGTTTCACCTGGTACTTCACTGCAGTTCATACTTCCCAAACAGAAGTCATTGCTTGTTTCTGCTACTCTTGAAGATTCCAGCATTGAGATCTAAGCATAGCATGTAGATACAAAACAATTATAGCATTAAATATACCCAATAAAATACAAAAACAAAGTGCTTAGTTCCTTTCATATTCCCCAGTGATCATTAATTGACTTAGGTGAGGATGTGTACCATCCTGTGTAATTTCATATTTTCCTCAAGCAAGCAACGTTCCTGTTTCATAATGCCAGCAAGCGAGAACATGAGAATGAACAGCTTGAAAATATTATAGGATTATAAAGCTGATAAAAGGAGAGGCCCACACTACAACATGATGGGAAAATTATGATGGTTTTACAAGCTCAATCAATGGATAAAGGAAGGATTAAATTGGACCTTTTGACTTAGCTCTTCAACTTCATCATTCAGAATTTTATCCTGAAATACAAATGCAGATCAGTATATAAGTTTCATGTGGGATGAATGCTGTACAACTATTTGAAAGATATTTCTTACTGTTATCGGATTTCAAAAATGTAGAAGCTGTGGAGTAGATAAACAAGCGTTTAACAACCTTTCTGTCTCGTACACGTTGTAAGCTCAGCTCTAGTACTTGCTCTAAATGATGGAGGTCTTTCACGCTTAATGCTGAAAGGTCTTCACCTAATAAATTTCTGCTACAAAGTAAACATTTAGTAAATGAAAATCTATTAATGCCTTTGGGCAGCTATAACTATAAATTGATGAATGGTGTAGCATTAACACATATAGGAACCTACAGTTTATATTCTAACTGTGAAATTATAGCTGAATCTACACTCGTAGTATTAGCTGGAAAACCATGATCTCAAAATATAAGGAAAGAAGAAAAAAATTGATAAAGAAAATAATTAATGAATTTTATTTAGTTCTATTGATGCACATACAGGAAAATTATGAGAAAGTACACTTCAATGAATATATTTTAGATGACTAAATCAATATAATAACAAAAAAATTGATACCTAGTCTTATTTAACATCATGTATAGAGAAAACTGACACTCAGTTATAGTTAATTTCAAGCAATCATCAGTTAACTATCTCATGCAAACTCAGATAGTTTATCTCATGCAAATGCAGATAGTCTAGTTAACTGAAATACAATTAAGTGTATATTATCCAGTTTGATAAATTTAACTTCTAACATGGAATGAAATTTCATAGTATACTGATCCAAAGTGTTTCTTAACACAAAACCCGAAACTACAGTGGATTTAATCAGTGTTGCAATATTTGACTGCTGTCAAAATTTGTTACAACCAGCAGCACACTGAGCAAGAAAGATCGATTTGCAAACGCTGCTACAGATTGCAAAAACAACGAGCATAAATCAAAAGTAATTATATTGAACAACGTAACAGTAACAGTAGGCATAAATAATTGCTAAGTGTAATGTACATTTGCGGGTTAAAATACTTCAAAAATAAAGAGTTATTGGGAGCTCTTTGGGTCATATCAATGGCAGCAAGCGTTGCATCTCTTTGGGACCATGGTATGACAGCAGCTATTCCTCTTCCTTCGGTTTTGCACCTTGTCAATAATTTTCTTTCACCTTCATTCTTTCAAACCTCGAATAAAAGTGTCACGTAGAGGAGTTTAAACGTCATGGTAAATTCAGCCACAAAACAGTTAGTTTGATTGAACCGGGCTTCTCGAAATACATACTTTTCCAAAAATAGCCATATAATGGGGAAAACCTATTAGTCTCACAGCATTGTTATCTACCAATGCTGGTTGATCCATCACTAGACTTTTCAAGGATAATTTGTAATAATTTATTGGTGGTTTTTAAGGAGCCAGGTTTTCATTCTGCCATATGTTCCTGAATCTCGGGGTTACTACCTCTAAAAAAAACCTAACTCTTAATCAAACAAAATCAGTTTAGAGCATATTCTAAGCCAGCCAAAATAACGAAATTGACCGACTTAATAAATGGATAACCATATTACCATGGCATAATAACAATATGCACGCTGCCCTCATAATCGGTCAAATAACTATGAGTGAGACACACAGAAACATAGGATTATATTCTGTGACCAAAATTACCCTGAACTAATGGTCAGGTGTTAATCAGATTTAAAACACGGGATCAGCCAAGAAAAGGAAAGATAAAACCTGCATTGCACAGGTTGGCATTTACCCATCGGGATAAGTCTGTGAAGCATCCCACTCCTTATTAGAAGATCTGCCTGAGAGGAAATCGGTGAATCTCCCCATTCACACCTTACATGACCATTAGACCCTGGGCTTCTGATTCCACTGTTCTCTTAGAAATCTTATCAACAGTTTTATTGCTGTCTAGAAAGCTATGCTAAAAGCACATAATTTGAAAAGAAATTCTGTGGACAACAACAAATTGTGATCTCAGAAATTTCCCTTCATTCCCTTTATCAGAAGCTTTGAATCACCAAAGTTTTGAAGTTCCAGAGAACCTTCATTAATTTCCAAACTGAGTGAAACGAAAAATGCTTATAAATTCTGCGGAGGTGTTTGAAACACTAATCAATCCAAAAGAATGTAAACCAACAGGGATATGATATATATAAGAGTTTCCACAATCCCTCGGGTTCCCACTAGACATTCCATCCAAAAAAAACCTCAAGGGGTTGATTTGTTTAAACCACATCGCCCACCAGTAGTTTTTGGAGTTTCGCTGATAATTGTACACTGCAACTTAAATAAGGCCTACATAGGAAAAGAAGAATTGTTTTCAAAAATTGTTTTTCACACACACCTCATACCTGATATAGCTGATAAACGACCGAAGCAATTACGGACTCGTGATCTTGAAGATCTTCATCATCCAACCATTTTTTTAAGCCCCATACCACAATGCCATATCTCCGCTCTCTTTTGCATTTGTGAGAAGTGGTATGAAAGAAATAAGTTATGCACACTTGCACGTCGTTCCAGAAATAGAAAACTATGCTTATGCTTATGTGAAGGGGCCTTCGATCCCCAAGCTAATTTCTATCCCCAACCAACTTTGGTCAAGGAATATCTTAAAATCCAACGGTTACGAGAGGGTCAATGGTGACTTTTCTTGACTATCAGATTCTAGAGTATTTTGGAAATATCCAATAGACATAAAGATGCTCATTTAATATAGGAAATACAAAAGAATACCCAAACTCCTTGATAGATTGATCTTCTATATTCAGTCCCTTAATTTGACAAAGCTAACATCAATTAGACCTTGGCCAAAGAGTTTCCACTCCTCAACCAAATTGTCATCCAATTTAACTCTTCTACAGATTTTCATCCATCAGTGAATTTTACCATCCATATCTCTATTATGAACATCTCACACAACCCTAATTTTTGAGTCACTTCATAGGTGTATCTAAAAGGAATAACAACTTTGTCCTCCTCTTCAAAGACCTTTTCTAATTTTAAATTTTGTCTATCTCCTACATTCCATGTAGAAAACTTGCCTCTCAAGTGGTATTGGAGCAGTACTGCATTCCATGTCACAAAACCATTGTTATGATAACTCGGTCCTTAATTAGTTGTTCCACTCATTTGGTTTGTGTATTTTTTGGATTAGTGACTTCTTCCATAGACCCCATGAAGAGAGGCGCTTACATCTTCCTTAGGTTGAATATCATAAATTGCACAAATGAAAAACTTCTCTATTCCATTACCAAAGATGTTAATTTATTCAAGTCAAGAAGGTTGAACATCAACATTCACCGAGTATCTAGAGATGCCTATTGTCTGCTTAGTACCTAGAGACAAAGACATTGTATAAATGGTCTTTTCACCAACTATATAGAATAACTCTGATTATTCTAACACCTCCCATTAATCACGACCTATATGTTAACATGACTATTGTTCTAAGTCTCAACTATGCTTACAATACGATTTCAATTTTCTACAACATATAACTTACTTCTACAAATTTCAAACTTAGCCTTTCCAAGAGGCTTGGTGAATATGCCAACCACATTTTCATCTATATTACAATACTTTAAGTCAAATTATTTTGATTTTACTTCTTCTCTTACAAAATGATGTTATCTTTCTCTATGAGTTGAGCTTGCATGATTATTTTGATTTTACTTCTTCTCTTACAAAATGATGTTATCTTTCTATATGACTTGATGTTGCATGATATATAGGACTATTTTCCAATTTGATGGTGCTTTGATTATCACATCTCTATCTTCTTGTTGTGTTTGTCCAACATCTTCAAGTATCCTTCTAAGACATATTGATTTGCAAGTAGTACTGGTTAATGCTTTGTACTCATCTTCATTTGATGACAAGGAAACAATTGGATGTTTCTTACTATTGCATGATATCGCTCCTTATCCTATATTGAACACATATCCATTGGTAGATTTCCTATCATCTCATTTTCCAGCCGAGTCAGAATCAAAATGACATATCAACTCAACACTACAATCATTAGTGTATTCAATACCAAAATTAATAGTTCCCAAAGAACCCTTTTTCCAACTAGCCAATGGCTCTCATGAGGCTTGGCAATGAACTGACTAAATATGCTAACTGTATAAGCAATATCTAGCCTACTACTAGTGAGGTAGTTCAAGCTTCCCTCTAATTGTCAATCCAATGTGTCATTCACCTCTTTTGTTCCATAATTTATTTAGAATTGGATATTATGTTGCCTTGGAGTACATACTGCTTTGCATTTGTTCATATGAAAATTCGTTAGTAGCTCCCTTGTATATTTTCATTGTGTGATTAATGTTTGTCCATTGTCTCTCCATACTTCAAGACCTAAACAATAGTGCATCTCTCTAAGATCCTTCATCTCAAATTCATGACATAACTATAATTTTGTATCTTTAATTAATTCAATAAAATCCATTCATTAATTATTTCATAACATTGATTCATTCTTTATTATTTTTAGCTTGTTCAAATTCAAAGGCTCAATAGCAGTCATTATTTGAGACATTAAAGCATAATCTTTATACTTCATGGGGGTTTGAATTTATCATGTTGATCTTCTTAGTGGCTCATTGTTCTATGGAGTTCCTTCTCCTTTTCTTCTTCTGTGTGGAGTACCTTCATCACTTCTTGTGTGCTTTGACTTCTTGAAATGTCTTCTAGGATAGCCATATTACCTTGATCTTTTGATGATTCTACGACTTATTACTCCTCTTTGCAGTTATCATAAGAAGGATGTCATACATTGTGTTCATCCTCTTTCATTTTTTCATCTACATGCTCATGCAATGTAGCATCTCTGCATGCAAAAAACCTTGTGAGTATTTGGATCATACATTTTGTATGCTTTTTGTTTTGTACAATAATCAATCAAATGCATTTGATAGCTTTGGAATCAACTTTTCTCCCATCTTTTTCAGGAATATGAGAAAAAATATTACATCCTAATATTCTCAAATGACTAACTTTACATTTAAAACCATAAAATTCTTCAAATGGTGTTTTGTGTTTAAGATGCTTTGTAGCACTTGTATTCTTAAGATATGCATCTATATTGATGGCTTCAACTCAAAAACTATTAGAAAGTCCTTTACCTTTTAACATGCTATGAGCACATTCAACTAATGTTCTATTCTTCCTCTCAACTACTCCATTTTGTTGAGGTGTATGTGGTATTATAAATTGTTCCATAATTTCATGATTCTTACAATATTTTATCATAATCTCCTAAAGTGTATTCACCTCCTTTATCTGATCGAATAATTTTAATACTCATTCCTATTTGCTTTTCAACCATATTCTTAAATTCTTTAAAGTATTCAAACACATGAATTTTATTTTTTATAAATTACACTCAGGTATATCTAGTTCTATCATCAATAAATAGAAGAAAGTAACATGATCCACCAAGGGACCTTGTTTTCATAGGACCACATACATTACTATGCACTAGTTTAGGAATTTAATGTTTTCTTCTATCTTTATGTACAAGAAATTCTTCCTTCTTTTGTTTCCCTAGCGTACATCCTTCACATTCAATGTGTTCACTTTTAATATTTCGAAGGCCTTATACCATCATTTCTTCTGTAATAACATTAGGTCATTATGATTTGTGTCCATACCTTATTGGGTTGTGTTATATTCTTTCCACGACTAGCCCACGTACTTAACCGAGGGGTTAGAGGGGGCATGGAGCCCCCCCTTCATTGTGCCAATTACGTAGTGGAGGGGTCACAAGGGGTTTGAGGGGTGTAGGTAATCCCCCTCTATGGGTTCTGGGGCACCATCACTGAAAAATTTATTTTTTGGACCCTATATTAGGTTGGGCAGACCTACTTATGGTTTTGTGCATGATTTTCGCACGTGGTTTTGGACGTGATGGTTTTCGGTCCCATGGTTTTGGATGCGATGGTTTTCAGTCCACGGTATTGAATGCTTCGACATGTATAAATATGTATTGTAACATTGAAAGGAACATAATGAAAAATCAAACTGGTAGTCCCGATTTTTGGATCCAGGGGAAAATCTCTCTGTATATGTGTTTTATGTATTATTCTCTAACATTGTTCATTTTTTGTGTTTTAGAATTTGTATGCAGGTAATTTTTGTATGGGGTTAAAACCTACATTTGGTATCAAAGCTGTTTTGGCCTCAAGGTGATGCCTTTGTTGCTGAGGGGTTTTGCTTGGGCCTGTGGTAGACCCTATTCAGTGGGAGATTCATGAGATCAATTTTAGTGGTGAAAGAAGATGGCGAGCAATGGAAAGATAGAGATTGAGAAATTTGATGGTCATAGTTTTGAGTTGTGGAAACTCAAGATGGAGGATATGTTGGTGGATAAGGATCAGTGGATTGTGGTAGATCCTAGTACTAAACCAATGGGAGTGTGTGATGAAGAATGGAAGAAGTTCGATCAGAAGGCAAAGAGCACAATATGATTGTGTGTCTGAGATTCAATATTGTTGAATGTATCAGGGGAAGCTACGATGAAGGTTTTGTGGGACAGGTTCGGGACTTTGTACCAATCTAAGTCTCTGGTGTATAAATTGTTCCTGCGGAAAAAGTTGTATAACTTGAGGATGAAAGATGGAGACTCGATGAAAAAGCATGTGAACACATTTAATACTATGGTAAGTTAGTTATTATCTATAGATATTAAAATTTCACATGAAGATAAGTGCATCAGTTTGTTGTGTTCTCTACCAGATTTGTGGGATAGTATGATTATTGCAATAGGTAGAAATACAACTGGCTTGGAGTTTGATGAAATACTCTCATCATTGATGACGGAGGAGATGAGACAAAAAAATATGGAGAGCTAGATGGTCATGCCTTGTTTGTACAAGGACGGTCCCATAACAAAAACAAAAATAAGTTATTGAGTGGGAGATCTAAATCTCCAGGAAAACCTGTAAAGGTGGTTTGCTAGAAATGTGGAAAGGAAGGGCACTACAAAAGGGACTATAAATCTAAAGCTCCTGACAAAGGAAAGGGATGTGATGATGCTCCTTCCATAGAGGCGAAAACCACCTTAAATGAAGGCAGGGACATGTACTTTGCTTCTTCAAGCACACATGTAGATCATGAGGCATGGTTGATTGACTTAGGTGCATCCTTTCACTTCACTCCCCATAGAGAGTGGGTCTGCAAGTATGAGAAATATGATGGTGGTGATGTCTTCTTGGGGGATGACAGGAAGGCTAGAATCATTGGCCGTGGAAAATTAAAGTTGAAGTCGCAAGGTGGAAGGGTTAGAACACTTTCGGGTGTTTTTCATATTCCTGCATTAGCCAAAAATCTGATTTTTGTAAGAAAGTTGGATGATGCAAGTGTCAAAATAGTATTCGAGAAGGATACCTACAAGATGGTTCGGGGAGCACCTGTATTAATGTAGGGAGTTCAGATTGGAACTCTGTACAAGCTACAAGATAGCATTTTTGTTGATGGGTGCAACAATTTTGTGGTTCTTGAAAGAGGAGAAAAAATCTAGTGGTCTCTAGAGAGAAGACCATGCGATGGCATCAAAGACTTGGACATATTCAAGAGAAGGGCCTTGTTGGATCAGGTGCACAGCAAAATAACATAAACACACAGCAGAATTAACACAGCACATAAGACACAGTATTTATGTGGTTCACCCAACCAATCTGGGCTACGTCCACCTCACATAGGCATCGGCAATATATTAATCAAATTTGGAGATTACATCAATGAGACTCTCACACTCTCTCCCAGCTATCCGTATGACAACCTATTTTATAGTAGAGAGAATCTAACTGCTCTCACATCAAATTTAGGATGCATTAATTTGCTCCCAACAACCTGGAGATAATCCAGCAACAAATTTTCTATTGTTGTCACCTACAGAGATTTCTGCCTATTTTACTTCAAACAGAAAATCTCAACAATCTCCACCTTGACAACAATTCGCCTGATGCCCTGTTATTATTATTTTATTTTTTCTGCAAGCCAAGAGAAGCCAAACACCAGCGTAGCTTCTCCAACAAAACTGGTTTCGTGAACATGTCTGCACACTTCTCCTTTGTATGCACCTTTTCAAGAGAAACTCCCCTTTCAGTGATAACCTGTCTTACAAAATGATATTTGATTGGAATATGCTTCGACTTACTATGATAGGCCGGATTCTTAGCCAAATGTATTGCACTTTGGCTGTCACAAAGTAACCTGATGTTATCCTGTAACCTACCAAACTCACCAAGCAAACCTTTCAACCAAACCGCCTCTTTGCAAGCATGAGAAGCAGCAATGTATTCTGCTTCAGTAGTAGACAAAGCAACAATGTTCTGTAGCTTTGACATCCAGCTAATAGCTCCACCTGCAAGAGTAAAGACGTACCCTGAAGTTGACCTTCTCTTATCCAAGTCACCTGCAAAATTGGAATCAACATATCCGCAAACATATTCACTACTCTTATTGTAAGAAATACAATAACTACTTGTGCCTCTCAAGTACCGAAGCACCCATTTCACTGCTAACCAGTGCTCTTTACCCGGATTTGCCATGTACCTGCTGACAACCCCAACTGCATGAGAAATATCTGGTCGCGTACACACCATCGCATACATCAAACATCCTACTACATTGGCATAAGGAATTCGAGACATATAATCCTTTTCTTCATCTGTATTAGGACATAAACTCGAAGAAAGCTTAAAATGGGAAGCTAAAGGGATCGACACAGGCTTCACATTGTTCATACCAAACCTCAAAAGTATTTTCTCAACATACTTTTGTTGTGATAGCCACAGCTTACCATTGCCCCTGTCTCTGAAAATCTCCATGCCCAAAATCTGTCTTGCGGCTCCTAGATCTTTCATATCAAACGTCCTTGCCATCTGAGTCTTCAACCTGTTGATTTCTTCAATGCTTTTGCTTGCTAAAAGCATATCATCAACATACAACACTAAGATAATGAACATGCCATTATTTAACTGCTTAAAATAAACACAATGATCATATTCACTTCTAACATATTTCTGACTCAACATGAAAGAATCAAACTTCTTATACCACTGCCGAGGCGACTGCTTCAGGCCATATAATGACTTCTTGAGCCTGCAGACAAATTTCGCATTGCGATGCTGAACAAACCCTTCCGATTGTTCCATATATATTTCCTCATCTAAATCACCATGTAGAAATGCAGTCTTAACATCTAACTGCTGCAACTCCAAATCAAACAAAGCCACTAATGCTAACACAATTCTAATTGAAACAATTTTAACTACTGGTGAAAATATCTCATGAAAGTCTATGCCAGCTTTCTGAGAAAACCCTTTTGCAACCAGCCGAGCTTTGTACCTGTCTTCCGTATCATTCACACCTCGTTTTAGCTTGAAGACCCATTTACACCCCACAGTTTTTCTGCCTTTCGGAAGCTCCACCAGATCCCATGTGCCGTTTTTACTCAAGGCCATCATTTCTTCCTTCATGGCTGCTTTCCATTTGTCACTATTTGAACTTTCTACAGCTTCCTGATAACACAAAGGTTCATCATCATTAGCGATCAAAGCAACTGAATCATCATACCTTCTCAGACGGCGTTTGATCCTTGTAGATCTCCTTAAGAATGTTTCTGGTGCTTCCATAACTGGCTGTCTATCAACTGTAGGAATTTCTTCATGATCGCCATCTGAGACCTGTTTATGTCCTCCATCTGAACCCTGTTCATAATCTGATTCTGAAACCTGTTCATGACTAGAATCTGAACTATGGTCATTATGACTATCATTAGAAATGTTGTCAAACTGAATATGCTGGAAATCAGATACATCATCCTGTTTCAATCTTTTATCTACATCTAACTGTACAAGAGAGGATTCATGAAACCTTACATCTCTGTTGATGATGATTTTGCGGGTAGTAGGATCCCACAATCTAAATCCCTTTGTTCCATCACCATACCCAACAAAGACATACCTCTTCGATTTCGGATCTAATTTAGTTCGCTGATGTTTAGGCACTAGAGCATATGCATCACAACCAAACACTCTGAGTTTAGAATAGTCACAAGGGTGTCCTGTCCATACCTCTTGCGGAACCTTGCAGTCTATTGCCGTTGATGGAGATCGGTTTATCACATAACAAGCAGTTGCCACTGCTTCCGTCCATAACTCCTTTGGCAACCCGGCGTTACTCAGCATACACCTTGCTCTCTCTAGAAGAGTCCTGTTCATGCGTTCAGCAACTCCATTCTGCTGAGGAGTATAAACCGTGGTCTTATGTCTCTCGATCCCTGCATCCTTGCAATAGCTGTCAAACTCCTTGGAGGAAAACTCACCACCATTGTCAGTTCTTAAACATTTTATAGTTCTACCAGTGCTGTTTTCTACCAATGCTCTAAACTGCTTGAAAACTGTAAAAACATCAGACTTCTTT
Organism: Pinus tabuliformis; assembly: GCA_031772625.1. NCBI lineage: Eukaryota > Viridiplantae > Streptophyta > Pinopsida > Pinales > Pinaceae > Pinus > Pinus tabuliformis. Next base: position 234,699,595 of record CM062816.1, on the reverse strand, counting down.
TTCAACATGAAGACCCAAACTTTCCGAGAAAAGTCATCAATGAATGATACAAAATAAGACGAACCACCATATGAAGCTGTAGGAGCTGGACCCCACACATCTGAATGGATATAATCAAGTATGCCTTTACTAGTATGTTTGCCTGTTTTAAACTTTTGTTTACTTTGTTTACCAAACAGACAATGTTTACAGAAATCCAATTTTCCAGATCTTAGATTAGGAAGTAACTTTCGGTCAGCCAAAATTTTCAATCCTCTTTCACTCATATGCCCCAATCTTTGATGCCATAAGTGAATGGAACTACTGTCATGTTCAGACACAGACACATGATCTGACCCAGTTCTACCTTCTAACTGAAATAGATTTCCTACTTTCTTAGCTTTCATCACTAGTAAGATACCTTTGTAGATTTTCATAACTCCACCTTGAATTATAGTTTTATATCCATTTGAATCAAGTGCTCCTAATGAAATCAAATTTTTTCTTAGATCTGGTACATGCCTCACATCAGTTAATATTTTTGTGGTGCCATCAAACATTTGTAGTTGTATGCTTCCAATCCCAACAATATTACATGTTACATCATTACCCATGTACACAACACCATCATCAATTGATCTATATGTTTTAAACCAATCTTTATGTATACACATGTGGTTAGATGCCCCGGAATCTAACAACCAATGTTGATCATGTTTTGAAACATTAACTGACAATACTTCATCACTCATACCTGAAACTGAACCTGTATCTGTGGTATTGGCTTCCTTCTTTTCTATCGAAGAGCCCTCTTTATCAGCCTGCTTTCGCTTCCAACAATCTTTTTTCAGATGTCCAGCCTTGCCACAATGCCAGCACTTCATCTTTGGCTTCTTTCCTTTGGACTTTGAACGAGAGTCGCTATGCTTTCCCCCGGAGTGTCTCTCTCGTGAGCGACCTCTTGCCATCATTACCTCTGATGTAGAGGTGTCTGCATTCGACCTCTTCCTCGTCTCCTCAGCCAACAAGGCTCCAACAACATCATCAAACTCAAGAATTTCTGATGTACTAAAACTTATGGAAGTAACAAAATGATCCCAGGATTCAGGCAAAGAACATAATAAAGTTATCACCTTATCTTCTGAATCAAATTTCACATCTAGACTGTTTAATTGCACCAACAAGGTATTAAAAACATTCAGGTGATCAGCAATTGAGGTACCTTCTTTCATCCGCAAACTGTAAAGCTGCCGTTTCAGGAGAATTCGATTTGTCAAAGATTTCGTCATATAGAGCTTCTCAAGCTTCGTCCACAGGCCTGCGGCGGTTTTCTCTGACACAATGTTAAACAGAACATCGTCCGCCAGACATAACCGAATTGCGCTCAGAGCTCTATCGTCCATCTCATCCCATTCATCCTCTGTCATGGAAGCAGGTCTTTTGTTTTTCCCCAATAGTGCTTTCGCCACACCTTGTTGAACCAACAGATCGTGCATTTTCACCTTCCAGATCTCAAAATTATTCTTGCCATTAAATTTCTCAATTTCAAACCGGGCACTTTGAGTTTTCGCCATTTTGTATCAAAAAAGCACAATAATCTCCAATATCAAACCAGCAATTTAAAAAATAAAAATTGCCTTTTCCTTTGATTTTACACAAAAAATCTGCCTATGCCTTATGTACTTTTGCCTTAAAAATCTGCCCTTTGCACTTAATTAAAAAAAAACTGCCCTCTGCCATATGCACTTAAAAAAAAACATAATATACATCCTTTTTCAAAAAACTTCAATATCCCTTATAACTCCTATTTTTTTGTTTAACAAATAATTACTTACTCCTTTTTGTTTAAAGGCATTAAAGTAAGTACGCACTCCTCTTTGTTTGGTTAATGGCATTAAAAAATGATTACCCACTTTCCTTTGATTATTTGTCAAACGGATTCCTTAATAGGACCAGGCAACAGTGCAATTCCAAGTTTTAAAACAGCAGAGGATATTTGAATCTAGCGTATGGTGGGAGAAGATATTTCGGCAAGCTTGGCTTCGAATCCCAAAGCTACTCAGCCAAACATTTTTTTTTCCTATTTCTTTTGGCGTTTTATAAACAGAACAGATGGGAATAGAGTTACGCAGCACTGACAATATAATCCGGTGTTGGAATAGAGTTACGCAGCACCAGCAATTTAAAAAAACATACCCGGTATCAGAAACGTCCACCCACAACTCCACGCACACCGCACCAGGTATAGCAGCGCTCCGATCCGCTCAACAAATGGCTGTGGCAATTGCTTAGCTATGTTTAAGGAACACCAGCTCCAGCGCACACACGCACAGCACTCAAATTATGCACAGCAAACAAATTATGCGCCCAGCCATATGTAATACGCACCAGGAGTAATACACACCAGCAGTCCACGGTACCAATCAAGCACAGAAATCACCAGCCAGCGCTAACAGCACATAGCGAACAACGCATTCCCTTCTCCAGCGCCAACAGCACACACACCGCGGGTATACACAGCACCAGCGCCTCCAGCACCTCCAGGCAGCACCTCCAACATGCTCTGATACCAATTGTTGGATCAGGTGCACAGCAAAATAACATAAACACACAGCAGAATTAACACAGCACATAAGACACAGTATTTACGTGGTTCACCCAACCAATCTGGGCTACGTCCACCTCACATAGGCATCGGCAATATATTAATCAAATTTGGAGATTACATCAATGAGACTCTCACACTCTCTCCCAGCTATCCGTATGACAACCTATTTTATAGTAGAGAGAATGTAACTGCTCTCACATCAAATTTAGGATGCATTAATTTGCTCCCAACAACCTGGAGATAATCCAGCAACAAATTTTCTATTGTTGTCACCTACAGAGATTTCTGCCTATTTTACTTCAAACAGAAAATCTCAACAGGCCTTTGAATACTTCATGGTAAAGGTATGGTAGAAGGGATGAGTAATAGCTCTTTGGATTTTGATTTCTGTGAAAATTCTGTATATGGGAAGTATAATCAGGTGGGTTTCCCCTCTAGTGGTAAGAGGGCAAAAGGGATATTAGAACTTGTGCACACTGATGTATTTGGACCTGTGAAGGTTCCATCACTTGCTAAGTCTGTGTACTATGTATCCTTTATAGACGACTTCTCAAGGAATACATGGATATATTTCCTTAAGAAGAAATCTGAAGTCTTTGACAAGTTTAGAGAGTTTAAGGCTCTACTAGAAAACCAAACAGAGAAGAAGATAAAGGTGTTGACGATAGATAACGGTGGAGAGTTTTGCAGTAAGCAATTTGAAGAATTCTAAAAGAAGTGTGGTATAGCATAGCAGAAGATGACCCCATACACACCTTAGAAAAATGGGGTTGCAGAAAGAATGAACAAGACATTAATGGAAAGGGCAAGAAGCATGCTCAGTGGTGCCAGGCTAGGAAAAGAATTCTAGGCAGATGTTGTGGAGATAGCATGTTACCTAGTCAACAGATCACCTTCATTAGCGTTGGAGGATAAGACTCCACAAGAGGTATGGACTGGTAAGAAACCCTCTCTTTCACATTTGAGGGTATTTGGATGTGATGCATATGTACATGTTCCAAAGTAGAAATGAACCAAGTTGGATAGTAAATTTGAAAAGTGCATCTTTATAGGGTATAAGGATGGCTTAAAGGGTTATAAGCTTTGGAACCCAGTAACAAGGAAGGTTATGTACAACTGAGATGTGGTGTTTAGATAGGAAACAGATGTTATTAAACATGAAGTCCAATCAAAGGAACCTGAGAAGATGGATTTTGAGCTGAAGGCGGAAGAATCAGACTCTACAACAGAGGAGGAATCAGAAGATGAAGAGCCACAAACTCCGGGTGTGAGAAGATCAGTTCGATAAAGAAGGAAACCAGAAAGGTATAGTCCATCTGCTTTTTTTTCAAATTTTTCTTTATCTATTACTGATGATGATCCTAGAGCTATGAAGGAAGCAGTAGATTGAGAGGATGGAAAACTCTAGAAAGAGGCCATGGTTGATGAAATGGCATCTTTGCACAAAAATGAGGCTTGGGATCTTGTGGAGTTATCAGCTGGAAGGAAAGCCATTGGCAGCAAATGGATGTTCAAGAAGAAGACAAATACAGAAGGAAATGTTGAGAAATACAAAGCTCAATTGGTAGAAAAAGGTTATTCCCAGGTGCCGAGAATTGATTTTGGTGATATTTTTTCTCCTGTTTCCAAGGTAACTTCTATTAGATTACTTTTATCTGTTGTTGTTGCTTTTGATTTTGAGGTAGAACAGATGGATGTGAAGACAACATTTCTTCATGGGGATTTGGAAGGGAGATCTACATGAAGCAACTTGAAGGCTTTGTGGTGAAGGGTAAGAAAGAACTAGTATGCAAGTTAAAGAGGACTATGTGTGGATTAAAATAGTCACCAAGGATGTGGTATCAAAAATTTGATACATTTATAAGGGGACTTGGCTTCACCAGAAGCAAAGTAGATCATTGTGTGTATTTTAAATTAATTGGTCACCGTGTTATTTATCTGGTCTTGTACGTGCATGATATGTTGTTGGTTGGAAAAGACAAAGAAATTATCGAGGATTTGAAAACCCATTTGTCCTCCAAATTCTACATGAAAGATCTTGGTGCTGCAAACTATAATTTGGGCATGGAAATTAAAAGAGATCGGACAAACAGGAAGCTCTTCTTAAACCAGAGGAGGTATGTTGAGACAATATTGCAGAGGTTCAGTATGCAGGATAGTAAACTGGTGAAGGTTCCTATTCCTGTAGGTGTAAATATATCTTCTAAACAATGTCCCAAGACACAATAAGAGGAAGAGGACACATCTTGTGTTCCATATGCGAGTGCAATCGATAGCCTGATGTATGCAATGGTTTGTACTAGACCAGGCATTGCACATGCAGTGGGAGTATTGAGCAGGTTTATGTCAAAACCAGGGAAGGAGCACTAGACAACAGTGAAGGGGGTTTTCAGGTATTTGTGTGGCACCAGTGATTATGGTTTATGCTACAAAGGAAGACCAGGATTGGACAGAGTGTTGGATATTCGTGGCTTCGTTGATTGAGACTGGGATAGAGATCTGGATCAGAGAATATCTACAAGTAGGTATGTGTTTAACCTATTTGGAGGTGCAGTCAGTTGGCTGAGTAAGAAACAATCTCTAGTGGCACTATCAACTATAGAGACAGAATACATCGCAGCCACTCATGCAAGCAAGGAAACAGTTTGGCTGTAGATATTGTGTTCAAGTATGGGTTTAGTACAGGGAGCTATAAGGATAGACTGTGACAGCCAAAGTGCAATTTTCTTGGCAAAGAACCCTGCATATCATTCAAAGACAAAGCACATTGATGTTCAGTATCACTTTGTGAGGGATATGATAGAAGACAAAAGGGTGTTGCTCGTAAAGGTGGACACTTTAAAGAATACTGTGGATGCATTGACAAAATCTGTGAGCTCTGAGAAGTTCTCCTGGTGTAGAGGAACAATGGGCATTGTAGGGTTGGATAAATGACTAAGCTCTCCTGTGGCACCCTATGGAATGAAAACAACAAGTGGGAGAATGTTGGGTTGTGTTATATTCTTTCCACGACTAGCCCACGTAGTTAACTAGGGGGTTAGAGGGGTGGTGGAGCCCCCCTTTCGTTCTACCGATTACATAGCGAGGGAGTCAACTAACCCCCCTCTATGGAGTCTGGGGTAGCACCCTGGAAAATTTTGTTTCCTGGACCCTATATTAGGTTGGATGGACCTACCTATGGTTTTGTGCATAACTTTAGCACATGGTTTTGGACGTGATGGTTTTCAGTCCATGGTTTTGGACGCGATGATTTTTGGTCCATGGTATTAGATGCTTCAGCATGTATAAATATGTATTGTAACATTAAGATGAACATAATGAAAAATCAAACTGGTAGTCCCGGTTTTGGGATCCAGGGGAAAATCTCTGTGTATATGTGTTTTATGTGTTATGCTCTCGCAATATTTATTTTCTGTGTTTTAGAATTCGTATGCAGGTAACTTCTATATGGGGTTAAAACCTACATACCTTTGATGCCAAAGTTCTTCATTTGGTATGTCTGTAAATGCCAATGCTTGATGACCTCTCTTTGTTACATCTAGCTTGTAAAATCCTCCAACTCTAAGTCCTGTTGCAAAAACCTTGTAGTTATCTTGCATATATTTTCACACACAATGTGATTTAACAAACTCAACTTTTAAATGTTGATCTCTAATAGTGGAAACTTAATTTAAGTTATTCTCTAATCCTCGAAAATATATTACATTTTGAATATTTTTTTCTCGTCCATTAGGTAGAGTAACACTTATATCTCCATGCACATTAATTTCATGCGATGTGTTATCTACTAAATAGATATGATCTCCATTATTATGTTCATGATATGTATCAAAGCAATCTCTTTTACATGATATGTAAATTGAAGCACCATAATCAATGAACTGAGCATTGTCATCTTCAGTTTATGTTGATAAAGCAGTATTAGAGACAAACAATTTAAGATTGTTGAACTTATCACTCATTGCATCATATATGTTAACACAATTTCCTATATTTCTTCTTTGTCTAAATCGACAAGACTTTTTTTCATACAATTCTTAGAAAAATGTCTATTCTTTCCAGAGTAATAACACACATCATGTCTACTTAAATTGACATTTGACCTTAGTGATGTTGTATCTTGAAATTATTTTACCTATGGCTTTCTTCCTTTATCTTTCTCCCAATGTTTTCTTCTTAAAGACTGCTCCCCTTTATCTACCAATGCTAAATCTAAAGTGGGAGATCTTTGATTAATACTTCTTCTCCATTTGTATTCCTGCATAAGTATACCTACCAACTCATCAAACGTACGATCCTTCTGTCTCGCTACAAGTTTAGTAATAAACATTTGATACTCATTAGGCATACCATTTAATGTGACAGTAACCAAATTTTTACTAGATATTGTCTCACCAATGTCACCAAGTTTGTTTTTCAACTCCTTATTTCTACAAACAAAATTATTGATTTTTTCATTTTCTTCCATCTTAATCCAAAGAAACTTACTTTTTAGACATAATATGTAGTTTGTGATCTCCGTCTCATACAAACCTTTAAGAGTGTCCCAAGTCTCCTTTGATGGTACTTATTCTCAAATGTGTAGGATAATGTTGTCTTTAACAGAGATATACAAAAACATCTTCTCTTTGTTCTCCCATCACTCCCAATCTTGAATTGTGACAACTGTGGCTTTAGGGGACTTCAACTTATCTTCAACTCTGGACATGATCGTCCATATGTTTTAGGCTTCCATCAAAATACGCAGCTTAAAATTTCAATTTGCATAATTTTCTCCCAAAAAAAATAAAATACCTTAAGCCACTTCATTTTAACTAAGAGTCTTTAATATATATATATATATATATATATATATATATATATATATATATATATATATATATATATGTATATATATATATGTATATATGTATATATATATATATATATGTATATATATATATATATATATATATATATATATATATATATATATATATGTATATATATATATATATAGATATATATCTATATATCTATATATATACATATATATATATATATATATATATATATATATATATATATATATATATATATATATATATATATATATATATATATATATATACATACCCATTATTAGAAAATAAAGTATGAAAATGTTTATTGAGAATATAGGACTGACAAGATATCTCCCCAAGGTATGAAAACTCGATGTCTTCACCTCGAAGTTTAAATTTCCACTTCAAGTCCCAAAAATGGATTCAATCTACTTCACTAGATGGCAACCTCATATCCATCAAAGCATCTTGTGTTTATCCATTTATTACCTACTTTAGCTCATACCCTTTGTAGAACTATGCTAATTTTCCAAAATACTAATACAACATCTAAGCAAAACCTAACACCATCTTTTACATGTTCTTCTTGGAAAAAACATTATCATAAAATTGTGGCTCTTCACATCCTAATAAAATAGTGCGATATGTAGTCTAAGAGCTTTTATTGACACTTTTCTTACTAGAAAATGGTGAATCAATCACTCGCCTCATCTCTTGTTAATTGATTAGATTGAATATAGATAACAACAATGCATTCCTCCATTCTTTCAAAACTTGGTAAAGGTGACTAAGATAGCATTCATATATGTGATCTCATGATATATTACACAAAAGTTATGCTCCCATATCCTTAGAGAATAAGTTTGATAATCCATATTTCATTTCTATGTCTACCCCATCCTTGCTTTGATCTCTATTTATAGCATTCTGTGATGTTGAGTCCTTAGAAAACCCCAGAAATTCGAAGTTCATAAAATTTCTTGCATAACATGATGCTTAAAGACTGGATCCTTGATAAGATTAGACATTCTCTTCTAGAAGATTTAGATCATCCTATGCATATATCTGACATTCAAGGTACTCATGTTGAGCTAATGTGAACTAAGAATAGATTTCATTCCATCTCTCATAGTATATTTTATCCATTGCGTGATCAACTTCACTAATAAATCATATAATCTACTCCAACAATCAATCCTACAACAGAACAGTGATTGTGCTTATGTGAAAAATACTACAAGAAATTCTCTTCCATGTAGGTATATGTGGATATCACATTGCATACAAATTTTTATAAATCTCAAAGCTTCTACAATTGTCCTTTCCTACATTCTAGCCTTAGGATTTGATACCACACCACCCCCCGCCCCCAAAACACAATAAAAGGCACACTTATGAACACCATAAGAGAGTTGAAATCTTGAACATTAGATCTGATTCATTCATCAAACACACAATAATTGTCACATATTTATAGAATGGGATAGTTACAAGAGATAACCATAAAAACCTATTGCAAAGGGATGAGAAGGAGAATCATGATTTTACAACTCATGCTTATTGGAAATATGACCATCTACAAGAATGCATTTGAATACTAACTGATTATACATTGGAACTCTAATGCATTGGAATAACATATTTGTATCATACTCTAACATTTAAATTAATGTTTTTAAAAAGTTTTGGGTGAATTTCTTGACAACAAACTCACAATATAAATATGCCAATATGGGAGTGTATGCTTAAAAGTGTTAGACAATATGTGTGGAGGTATGTACACCAATCATCTTTCCAAATCAACTATTGTAGTAAGGCTTCTATTTTGTGTTAGGGGCTTGGTTTTCAGGAAATAAAATTAGAACACTAACTCCTGCAAGGCTAATCAAGTTCTTACAGGCTACTTCTAGGTCTTGTCTTTAGCAGATCTTCCCCGTGCACTTAGTAATAATCATATTGAAAAGGACACCCTAAAAGGTCTTAATCAATTGAATACCTATTATAGGGATTTTTACAAGACAGAACTCTCTCAATAAATATTTATCATTAATCACATCTAAAGAATCACCTACAGTTAGTCTCCTTTAGTAAAAAATATCTACTTTACTGTTTAGATAAGGAACCATAAACTTTGGGGGCCACTTGGTTTGTGTGATAGAGCCATTCCCCTGCGGGTTGTAGTCTTTCATAGTCAAGGAGAAAATGTTCTTACAATCACAGAAGGTTGCAATGCTTTGAAGGATCCTTTAGTGATCAATCTCCTACGAATCCAAAGAAATTTGAAACAAAAGAATCAAGGGATCAGAAATAATGAAAACAACCAACTATGTGCAGTGTTGCCAAAACCAATCTCACAAAGAAAACCCAAGAAAATAGTTGCAAGTGGTTTGTTAATAAAATGAAACCTAGATTCATCAATAAAAGATTGTCATGTTCATTAAATCATATTTTGTTTCTATGGCTTAGTGATGGTGATAGACAAGATAGAAAAACATATATTATATCTATTAGCTTATTAAGTAAACCCTTGTGTCGTTTATTAAATCAGAGTGCTAAATATTAAATCTATGTATTACAAATTACAATGTAACAAAGGTGCAATCACTTTCTCATTTGATATAATGGAGAAAAAATAATTATGCTGTATTATATGAAAATACTGAACGCTACAAACCAAACCCATAATTTGCTAAACCAAATGAAATCATTCATATACCCAACCTATCTACTCATTATACAAACTATTATTTGATTACAATAAAGGAAATCCATATATTTGAAGGCAAACATTAAGGACCAAATCTATGGGTTATGACTCAAATGTTCATGAGATACATTATTTCATATATCAAACCTATTAAGACACATAATATTACTCTTATGTTTTTCTCTAACACCAATGGTATGCATTAGACCTTGAACTTACAAACTGATTGAAAATACCATGTATCACATATATTTGATGTATAAAAAAATAGGGCACAAGTTAATATATCAAACCTAGATATGACAAACAATAACTATGGACTATATTTATATGGAACTAAATTAACATAACCCAAATTTGGATTCGGGAGGTCAAACGAAACTAGTATTTCTTCAATCTGCACAACTACTATAGTACCGATTTATTGGAGGGCTTAAACTACACATCAAGTTTATTTAGTAGATATATTTATAGAAGCGAAGAGATTTAAGATATGAAATGGGTTATACTTACAACCTGTGACAATTACACCATATTATGTACTGAAATCACACTAATAAGTAAGGAAATGCACTAGGTTGGTGGGCCCTTGCTAGCTAATAGCATTACCTGGAAACAAACTTAGCTCATATCAAAGTATAACAATAAACATGTATGTAAGTATCAAGAACAATATTTTATTATGAAAATACATAGATTGGATGAGAAATAATATAAGAGTGACCACATTAATCAAAATTCAGGGTTACAAAATAACAATCTATCTCTACTCGCATTATTTGCTAACAAGACCTACAGCTACAGCTCTACTTTTACAGAAAACAAGATATAAACTACACTGGCATCTCCCCATGCACGAGGTATTATACTAAGTTAGATCCAAGAGATCCAATGAACTCAACATTGATATGGAATGAAGGTGTAACAGAGTGCCAAAATAGGGTTGACTCGTTTCATTCTTATGGATGAGATCTAAGCAGACCACTCAAAATATCAACTAAATCTCATTAGGGCTGATCATTTAAGTGGTAGGCTACCTACGTTCTCAATGTGAGCTAGAATTCGAATCTTATAGGTTTGAGAGGATATTTGAACTAATCCTAAGTGAACCGATGTGTACAACCAAATGTGGAAGGTGCGCTTACATTTCTGGCATGGAGATTGGTTGTAGGAATCCTTAAGGGCGTGCATGACTTGCTTCAAACCATGATTAGTAGCCTCAGTAATGATTAAGATATTTTAAATGCATTAAAATGTAATAGATAATTAACATTCAAACCAAATATTTACCTTAAGATCCGTAATTAGCTTGATTCCATAGATTCTGCATAAAAGAATGTAGTAAGGAGATGGAAATGGGGATTTAAAGGGGTCAAAACTTGGTAACTATTAGCAAAACATGTCGTTAATTCTATGCCTTGGCATCCCCCCACCCTAAATTTTCTTTTTTCCACACACAAAAAGGAATCGTGTCTAATAAATTTGAATTCACTGACTAGGCTCTCCCTATACAAAACAAAAATGAAGCGCCATAATGGCCTCACTGACCACCAATGTTAATATTGACACTATCCCCACCTTCCTTTCTTGTAGCATTAAGCTTCTTCTTTAAATTCATATTTCATATCTGTGCGTAAAGAAATAAATTTATACTTTTTTATAGCTAGCTTCAAATTAGTTATACTTTCCTTTGACAATTCTTCAATTCCCCCCCTTAAATATTCATTCCTATCCTTCAAAACAATGTTTTCATTCTTGAGATACCTATTAAGAACTCTGAAAAACTTAAATTTTTTACTTCAGCTTCTCAATCCTCCTATCCTTTTTCTTATATTTCTATGCTAGTGGTTCCACTGGTATAGCAGAAGACATTGTGGGGTTATAAGATTTGTGAAAATTAACACCATAGTTAAATTCTTGGACAACGCCTCTAGAAATTCATCAAGAACAGCCGTATTGAACATTTTGTTCATTGTTTTTTTTCTTCTGGGGAAGAGATGCTACTGATTCCTCCTTTTGGGCAATATTAGTGTCTATAATTTTTTAGCCCGAGGAGAAACAACTTGCATAAATTTGGAAATCCACGAGAATGATGAGGCAAGGGTGAAGTGTGGGGTTCACATGGGAATTGGGAAACAACCTTATTCCTCAAACGGGGAGAGGATGATGCACATGATTTAGACAAAGGAGTTGCCTCATTAGGTGAATTTGTAAGGCCCATGGAAGATGGAGGAATAACTTGTTTTGATATAGATGAGTTGTCATTTTCCATGCTCCTATTTATCCTCCTTCATGGATTAAAATGTGGTGCCTTTAACTTATTTATCATATTTGGGCTATTTATACAAGGAACCATTAGAACATCACCTTCTCCAACATTATTACCATCTATAGACTTCTCCTAATTCCCATGATGATTTTCCTCAACTACCTTGTTAACCACATCTTATGGTAATTCATGAAGCATGCAAAGAGGGATGCCAAGTATATTTATTATTACAAAAGCTCCCCAATCATATTCTATTTTCCATAGTTCATACACAATTTAGGATTTTAGTAAGACCATGATGATACAACTAGAAACTCCTATTGCTGTGTATTTTATGAACACCTTTATCCACGTGTCCCACACTCTTATGTAGTATGAAACAGAAATTAATAAGCTGACTAGCTTCAAAATGTAATAATAGGTGGATGTGGTATAAAAAGGTAATGACATACCCATCCTCACAGGTCAAAAAGAAAATCAGCGCATAAAGAAAATTTTACCTCATATCCATGATGTGTCATTGTGGAGCCCCTTTTTTATAGTCTAACTTAATCCCCGATGTGGTCGTAAATTGGCCTCAAATTGCTTATCCCACTTTTGGGTTAGCGAACAATCAAACACCTCTTTTTGGTTAGTGAACAATCAAACACCCTACTAATCCAGTCCTATGGCCCAAGCCAAAAATTTGTTTCTCACTGCCATGAATTAATCACCTACCTTGGCCACCCTTCCATCAAACCCTCAAGTGAAGGCCATTGTGATTCAATTATTGTGACCATCGAAGATTCTAAGGAATGAGAGCCATCTTGCAGAATTAAAAATTTCTTTCCTAGCATCATACTAGGTAGAATTCTCCAAGTTTTCTACTGACCATGACTCTTTCCTCACAGACCCAAGTTTTTCCATTACGGTTAGGTCGAGGCTTGGAATGTTCAGCTTCTGTTACTAGTGGAAAGTAGGTTAACATTGAGGACAAGAGATATCGTGATTGAAGGGAATGAGGTGACATACAGGGAAAACAACAAGTAAAATATACAAAATAATAGAGTCATATATGGAATAGGGGATGAGGAAATATATGTTATGTGTGTCAGATGAGGGTGGAATAATTCTCAACAAGGGATATAGAGTGGTTAGAGGATGATGAGGCATTGCAAAGTCACAAGCATGAAAATTAATAAGAGCCCATGATAGTGAGATCATGTTGGAGAAATATCATCATTGCATGATTGAGAAAATCATCTGAATGATTGCATAAAAGAACAAAGGAAAATCATGTAATGATAGATATGGGATTATGGTTTTAGATTTTTGATATTAACTAGGTCTTAAATACACCAAAGAGACTTATAGCATGATAGGCTTACCTTAGGTTACCTTTATACCATAGGTTCTTGTGATACCAAATAAGAGAAAACTTGATTTTTTTCGGGTGGCCAATAAGATGTAGTGCTGACTATGAAGAAAAATTTATGTACTGGAAGCTAACTTTGAATACTATATTATAAAAATTCTGAAAATAAGATATTCAATCTACTTACAAGACATTGAGAGAAGTGAAAAGACATTAAGTTAGATCCTTGCTCGCACCCTTTGAACACAAAATAAACTTTAATTTTATAAATTAACTATGAAGTCGTCTAATTGATGAAGAGGTCATGTAACCAGAATTGTACAGACTTGAAGATCTAGGGAATTTTCAAGGTTTCTTATATTGTAGTTAGATTCATTTATAGATCCATGCCTTGAGAATTCAATCAATTGTCAATTTCTAAAAATCCCAAGAGCCAAACAATAGAAAATGTTATAAAATAAAATGACAAGATCAGCCCTCTGCAATGATCTAATTCCCTTTTCTACTATACAATTTTGTTGTTGATAGTACTAACTGGAAATGGTACTGGAGTTGATGTCGTCAATGAGAATCATGGTGATGGTGATGATGATCATGTATAGAGTGGTAGCGGTGTTAGTTCTGATGGAAATGATCATGATGATAGAAGTGATACTAATGTTGGTGCTAATGATAATAACGGTGATTCTAACAGTGGTTCTCATCTTGGTTTCAATAAAAAATAACTATAGTATAGGGTCGTATGCTAGTTATGATGATGAAATTAGAATAGTGGTCATTCCAAGCTCTGTATCGATGAGATTTTTCATGGATCTACATTATGTGACTTAGGTGTTGTCATCATGGTCAGACACAAAATAAAACCCCTTTTTGAAACAAGCCACTTGCTAATTAACAACTAAGTAGGGAAAAATTTAGGGGCTAATATTCACAGCTGGGCTAATTTTCCATGCTCCTTCCCAAAAAAAAAAATTGATAATTTCCATTTTTTCTAAAAATGTTTCACCAATATTTTATACTATAAAATCATTCTACCCTTAGAATCACGAAATTTTATAGAGACTATATAAATTCATTAGAAATTTGAATATTTTAACAAAAGGATAGCTAAACATTATATAGTTTATATATTAGGGACTAGTAATATTCGCCAAGGTTTCTAAAATTTTAGTTAAATTTCCATCCTTAAAATTTACTTTGTAGCTAACAACTCTTTTTTATTAAATGCACACAACTTTTTAGGGGAATATCTACCCATCAGTTACCTAGTTTTCAGGTGGATTTCATATCCAATTGTGCCAACAAGATGGTTTTCACTATTAAATCATTTTTTTCCTTACTTTATATATGTGTCTATGTGTGTGTGTGTATTTCATTTTTCTTATTATTATATTATAAAAAGAAGAAGTACAAATCGAAGTAAATTTGTAGTAGGTTGGGGGTCCTCCCTACCTAATACATTCAAAGTAGAATGTTGCAAAAGGTTTTGGACGAACTCTTTCCAATCGATAGGCTTGCTATAGTCTCAATCTACTCACATTGAACATAAATGAATTTCCCTACTCATAAAGTGTCTTAATATTCAGAAAATTATTATCTTAGGCTTCATCAACTTCATAAAGCCCTAGCAATCATGTATGGAACTTCCTCTTGAACTCGCAAACATCGAATCACAAAGGAGAGCCCAATATCCTAGCTTGAATTTCTTTATTTTGATAAATCAATCATACCATCTACTTCACTACTATTGGAGAAGATTGGTTTCATAGCTAGATTTTGGTCACATATCATCCAAGTCATTTAGTTGGAGGAGTGTTTGTTGCTTTACTTCAGGTATATTTATTCCCAAACGATTTTCATTCCTATATGTTTTCACTTGAAATTCAATTAGAAACAAGTGTTTCTTTCCATATACTAGATCATACAGAGTGTGTCCATTTGAATTCTTTCGCGTAGTACTATAGGCCCAAAGGACCTCAAGAAGATAATTCTCCCAATCCTTATGATGCAACTGCATTATTTTGGTCAAAATCGCATCCAATTCTTTCTTGGTCAATTCTAGTTGCCCATTGGCTTTTGATAGGACAAATACTTCCAGTGAATAATTCTATAATGTTATATGATGTCCTACATAATCTTTAAAGCAAATTTCTCTCTTTAAGTTTTCACAATGTCTCTAGGAACACAAAAATGTGTGAAAATATCCTCAAATAGAAAATAAACAATTACTTATTCATTAATGTCAAAAAGGGATGTTATCCTCTACCCACTTAGTAACATAGTTTTTACAAACCAAAATATACCTTTTGTTTTTGGATGCTAGAGTGATAGGTCCCACAAAGTCAACTTCCCATTTTTTAAATGTTTCATGGAGAATATGGGGCTAAAAAGGAAATTCATCGGATTATATCTAGTGACCCATCTGCTACCAATTGTCACACTTTTGGACATACTCATTGGAATCCCAGAAAAGGGTAGGCCAATAGTATCTTGAATGCAAGACATTATAAGTTGTTATTTTTTCAGCAAAATGTGTCCCACATGGATGATTATGGTAAGTTATCAATATATCATGCATTTGTTCTCATACACATATTATAATAATTATGTGAGGTCCACTATGGAAGAGGTTCCCTCCAACCAAACTGTAGGAGGCATTGAATTTGATGATCGTTTTCTTCTTCCTAGAAGAGATAGTTGAGGAAACTTACCTATGGATAGATATTTATCTATATCTACAAACCATAGAGAATTAGTAGATATACGAAATGAATGCTCATTAGGAAATTTGTGTCCCTCATTATGAATCTTGGATAATGTTAGTGTCCATTAGTTCCAGTGATCAAATGTACTCTTTCAATGTCTTTGATAGAGTCTTTGGTCAAATTATTATGTTTTCAAATAAATTTTGATACCTCTTGGTTTTAAAGTGGTCATTGGTTTCTGTCTAGGTCATTGCTACTCCCTCCACTTTCTCAAAGTCATCATCACTCATCATGGTCATGTCAACATTTAGGTGTCATAGGTCATCAAAAGAGCTAATGTGCCATCATATAGGTCATGGTCTAGTATTTACATTTGATTGTCATCGTAATGTCAATCATCAAAAGAAAAGAGAGAGTCATGTCCATGATTTGGGTCACCATCATGGGAGTTAGAAAATTAGGTAATAAATTAAAAATGGTATGATTTTCATTTGAAGAAATGATGCTACAGTCAAATCACATCACCAGTCATTTCATAAAAGTACACATGACGTCATGAGCCAAAATCGAGGTTTTTGAGCTACAAAGAGAAATAAAGCTTTCCATGAGTTCATTCTATCCTTCCAAGTCTTCGAGATCTCCTCTATTGCATTGCAAAACTTTCCACAGCCATCATAAGTTCATATTACATCACCAAATTACTCAATTCATCACTGTGTTGCGTTTTTGTTGTGTTTCTCATAGGGTTGTTGCGGTTTTGTTTTGGAGACTTAAGGAGGGAGAAAACAGGTGCAAACTTTTTCTCAATGTTTCAAACATGTTCAAACAAGTAAGTGGGACCATTACAAATATTTTCTTTAGTTAATTTATTCACAAAACTAATAAACTCCTTCCCTAGGGTTTGTTGCTGCATTTTTGCTTTGCTTTTGAGATTTCATGGCTTTGATTCACTTGACAAGGACATTTCCCAGTTTCTTAGCCTATACATCACTAATACCCTTAATTATACATTCCCTAACCATTTCCCATACCTTTTTCCCTCATCCCATGATTTTTCCCAAAAATCCAAATCCTCGCTATGCTTTTGCTATGTTTCTGGGTTTTTACTATTTTTTTCATTTTTTACCCTTTTTCCCTCACACATTCTAAGAAATTTCACTGCCAAAGTATCCCTAACATATACCTCTACGCCTTAAATTTTTCCCATAATTTTTCCTAACTCCTATCTCGTCCATTTCTGCTTCGGAGTTCATCAAGATGTCATTTAAATAAGTAGGTTGCCTACGGTTTTGTGAGAAATTACAAGAGGTAGGCTACCATTGTGACATAACTAGTCTATTTTCCACCAATTTCAAGAATAAAAAGACCACCATAGTAGGTACGGACTTCCTAGTCTCTATAGAGGTTATAGCTTTAGCCACTAGTAACCCCAGTCAAGGAGAAATTTGGTTTAAGGGGATGGATTTGGAGATTGAAAACTACAAAGTGTTCCTGAAACGATAGTATAAGGAAACCCCATCTCATATATTTCTTAGCAAGAAATTATTGGATAAATACACTCCTTTGATGAAGAGGATTATGAAATATTTCACTTGTGAAGACAGGTTCAACAACTTGTATCAATATCACATCAGGCTACTGATGCATTTCACATTGATCAAACCACTAAACCTACTTAAATATTTGTTTAGAAGCCTGGTTAAGATGACCGAAAAGGTGCATACTAAAGGGAAATATCATCGATCAAGCTTATTCCATCATGCTTTCATCAAAATCATAGTTCTCCACCAACTCACACAAGTCAATATGTCATCGAAGAATTCTTGGAGGCAACTACTCTCTTACCTATCTCTCATCATTCCAAATGCCTCAATACTCCTATATCATCTAGACCACAAGGACGTGAGCCATCTAACATACCATCAGTGACAGAAAGACAGCCTAGGGTAGAGGTTTCACAAACATACAAGAAGGGTAAGAGGCTAGTTTTTGCAATTGAGATAGAAAGAGACATGCCTACTCCTAGACCTATGACTAGGGCTCAAGTAAAAAGAGTGCCTAAGGAGGTTATCATTGAGGAAGTTCAAGACGAAACCATGACAGAGAAATCACTTAGGGATAGAGGAGATTCATCATTGCATCATCATGAAGTACCTCCAAACGTAGGTATGATTGATCATGGAGAAAAGACAACATAAGACATCATTAAAGAGCAATGGGCATAGATCAAAGAGTTACAAGATGACCTTTATAAAACCAATCTCATGGTGGCTTTCTTGAAACAAGAGAATAGGCAACTAAAGCTAATCCTAATGCAACAAGGTAAATCACATGAAGAGATTCCATCATCCAGCAAGGCAGATAAGGAAAAAGGTAAGGACGTCATTTATGTAGAACAACAAGATGAAGACATATAAGTACATATAAGGAGACCTAAAACTAGACCGATGGCTAAGAAGGGATAGAAAGCAGAAAATTGCTTGTTGGCATTATGATTCAGGTGTTGTCCTTGATGGCAAACTCATTCAGGTGGTAAATCAAGAAGGACGCAGGAAATATGTTCAGCAAGTGCGTCCCCGCAGGTATACCATACAGAACCCGCGTCCAGGGACGCAGGCCAGCCATTCAGGAGGTGCGTCCGCCCAGTGCACACATTTCAAGGCAGAGAAAAGCACGTGGGGGTTTCTTGTGTGGTATCTAGCCGACGGTTTTGTGTTTCTATGGTGTCGGCTCGTGGTTTTGTTCCATGTTTTGGGGAGAAGTTTGCCTATATAAAGCAAAGGAGTTCATTTGGATTAAGTATCATCTTGGTTGAATATCTCTTGGTGAGATCTAGTCCAAATCTATAAGGGCGAATCTTCTAATGGACTACGATCTATATGGCGCATAATCAGATCTGTGGATCTGAGTGTTTGGGTTGGTTCTGAAGTCCTCTTATCTTCTATATCTGAAGGGACGCAGATTCAGTGAAGGGAAAGTGCGCCGGGACGCAGTACAGTAAAGGCTCAGGTGCGTCTCTGAGGCAAAGGACGCGGCGCGACTGTGGTATTGGGTGCGTCTCTGAAGCGAAAGACGCGGCGCGATAGTGTTGCTGGGTGCGTCGGTCGCAGAAAAGCAAAGAGGAACAGTGCGTCTGCACGCAGAACAGCATAAGGTATACTGCGTCCAGTCGCAGGCCACAGAAAGAAAATATGCGTCCCTGTCTTAAGATGATCTGTTGATTGTATATTTCTGTTCATAAGGTGTTCTGGGTTGTTTCTGTAATTACTGATCTGATATCTGTAGTAGACTGTATCTGTTGTATACTTGTTGATCATTTGATTCTTCATGAAAAGAAGTAGGGGGTTGTAGCTCCCTTCCAGGAGAGACTGGAAAACGAGAGAGAGTTGTAGCTCTCTGCAGGTTGCAGCCTGCGTGCTGGTAAAGGACTGCACCAGTACAAAATCATTGTAAAAAGAATTTCTTGAAAGAAGATAGAGACATATTGCAGCAGGTGGTTTTTCTCCCGCATTGGGTTTCCACCTTACATCTTGTGTTCCTTGGTGTGACTGTCTATTTTCTTTATTCATGCTCATTGTTTTATGGTACTGATATGCAAGAATATTTCAAAAGATCAAATAAGGAAGATTTGGTAAATTGCTAGATAATACTGATTCACCCCCCCTCTCAGTATTATTTCCAACAATTGGTATCGGAGCAGGTCCTTCAGAAAAGCTTGATCGCTTGAAGGTAGATCGTTCATCATGAGCAACTACGAGAGAGAAGCATCAATCAGGCCACCCGTCTTCGATGGGACAAACTTCAATTATTGGAAGGTAAGAGTTACTGCATATCTTCAATCTCTTGGTACAGAAGTTTGGAACATTGTAGAATCAGGCTATGCCTTTCCTTCAGCTACTCCTACAGATCCAGCTGAGAAAAAGCAGTATGAAACAAATGCAAAAGCAGTCAGTACTCTATTAGGAAGTATATCCCAAACAGAGTTCATGAAGGTCATGCACTTCAAATCAGCAAAAGAGATATGGGACAAAATGATCACTAGCTATGAAGGAGATGAACAGGTAAAAGAAGCTAAACTTCAAACTCTCAGGATTCAATATGAGACTCTCAAGATGTATAATGATGAAAGTGTGGCTAATTATTTTCTTCGGGTAGATGAGATTGTTAATTGTATGAAAAATTTGGGTGAAGAAATAAAAGAGACTATAGTAGTTCAAAAGATTCTAAGATCTTTATCCCCCAAGTTTGAATCTAAAGTATCTGCAGTAGAAGAAAAGGAAAATCTCCGTGTTCTCACTATGTCTCAGCTGCATGGAATTCTAACTGCTTATGAAATGAGAAAGGGAGGTCCATCAGAGAGAAGGGAAGCTGCTTTTAAAGCATCAGGCAAAGAAGATCACTATGAAGCAAGTCATGTTCCAGAAGAAGAGGAAGAAGAATCAAATTTTGTCAGAAATCTTCAAAGGGGTTCTGGAAGGTTCAGAGGTAAGCTACCTTTCAAATGCTTTGCTTGTGGAAGAGTAGGTCATTATGCTGCAAAATGCTCTTATAAGGATAAAGGAAAGGAACCAGTTAGATGGAACAAGAAACAGAGTGCAAATAAGAAAAGCTACTACACCCATGAAGATAGTGATGGCTTATCAAACAGTGATGAAGATGAACGAGGTAACAAATATAGATTGTTAATGGCATTTGAAGATGATGATTATGAGGATGCTGTAGATGTGGATAACCTTTATGATGAAATTACTAGACTCAAGAGATGTATAGAAGAAAAGAACATGATTATTGATACTCTACAATTTCAAATTGATGAAAAGGAAAAACATCTTGAAAAATTAGAAGGTGAAATTGTTGGTCTTAGAAAAGAAATTGAGAAAACAAAAACTATTAATCTCAAGTTTGTCAAAGGATCTGAAACTTTGAATGAGATTATCAGTGTGCAGCGGTCTCCACTAAATAAGACAGGTCTGGGCTATAATGGAGAAACTTCTCAAGCATCCACTTCAAAAAGTTATCTTGATGCAGCAAGAAGAAATGAGCAAGAGCACAAGGAAGATCATCAGGTAAAGCAGGGACAAACGTCAAACAGAAACTATCAGGGGCAATCCAGCTTAAGGGTGAACAAAAGCCACAACCAGCCACAGGTAAAATCTTCCCAATTTGGTTCAAGAATAGATGAAAATAGAAATTACAATCAGTTGGCTGGTAGATTCAATAATCGCAGAAGCTTCTTCAATGGACAATGCTTTTCTTGCCATAACTTTGGTCACAAAGCAGCTCAATGTGTTGCGTATAAAACAATCATGACTAGGGAAGCTCAAAAACAAAGAAGTATGACAGGGATTACAAAAAGGACCTATAACAACTTTTCAGCTCTTGAAAATGAAGTTGAATGCTCTATTTGCAATAATTTTGGACATGAAGACTTTGAATGCAGAAGCAGGTTTCCGAAAAGAAAGGTACAAGAAAAAAAAAAGGAACAAGCCTCAGGCACCAAAACATGGAAAATAAAGGAACCTCAAACAGAAAGATGTGGGATAGCATTCTATGCAGAAGGACAAGAAAATCTATGGTACATTGACAGTGGATGTTCAAAGCATATGACAGGTGATAAAGAAAAACTTGAATCTTATTCTAATTTAGAAAAGGGAAAGAAAGTCTCTTTTGGAAATGATACTCCTGCAACTATAAAAGGAAAAGGTATTGCTCCTTTAAAAGAAGATGTTAAGGCTGGAAATGTTTTGTTTGTTGATGGACTAAAGCATAATCTTCTAAGTGTAAGCCAGATGTGTGATCAAAGAACCGAGGTTATATTCAGATCAAATGGATGTCTTGTTCGTGATCTTGATACAGGTAAAACAGTTCTCAAAGGAAAAAGAACTCCAAATAATCTATACATATTTGATGAAGGACAACAACAATGCTATCTAAGCAAGGATGAAGAGCACTGGTTATGGCATCGAAGGTTGGGACATCTAAGCTTCTCACAAATAAGGAAAGCTTGCAAATATCAGGCAGTTCGCGATCTTCCAGATATCAAAATTCCTGACAACACCATATGCAGATCATGTCAGTTTGGAAAACAAACCAGAACTAACTTTCCAGAGAAAGAAGGATCAGCCAGCATGCCTCTTGAGCTAGTACATACAGATGTATGTGGACCATTCAGAAAAAGAACACCTAGAGGAGAGGAATACTTGATATTATTTATTGACGATTTCTCCAGGTTTGTTTGGTTAGGACTTATGAAGCACAAAGATGAAGCTTTCGAAAAATTCAAATCCTTCAAAGCTTTGGTTGAAAATGAATCAGGTCACAAAATTAAGTGCCTCAGATCCGACAGAGGTGGAGAATTTACTTCAAATGAATTTTTCGATTTCTGTGATGAACATGGGATAAGGAGAGAATTTTCTACAGCTAGAACTCCTCAGCAAAATGGAGTAGTGGAAAGAATGAACAGAACAATTCAGCAAATGGCTCGTGCTATGCTTGATGAATCAGGAACTCCTGCAACCTTCTGGGGTGAAGCTGCACATGCGGCAGTTATTATTCTCAACAAGACAAATGTCCGAGTGAACAGCACTCAAACTCCTCATGAGCTCTGGAGTGGTAAAACTCCTTCGGTAAAGCACTTCAAAATCTTTGGGAGCAAATGCTATATCAAGAATACTGAGGAGCAGCTTGGCAAACTTGATCCTAGAGCAGATGAAGGAATTCTTCTTGGCTACTCTCCACATAGCAAAGCATACAAATGCTACAATAAAAGACTTGGCAGAATTGTTGACAGCATTGATGTAGTGGTTGATGAGAAAGGATACATTCCTAGGCAAATACATCGTGAAGACATTGAAGAAGATGAAAGCTACCCTCAAAGACAGAATGATGAAGAAGAAGAACCGCAAGAACAATCTCAAGAAGGACCTCACGAAGAAGCAGAAGAAAGAACAAGAATAGAAGAAAAGACTCCATCCAGATATGTTCAAAAGAACCATCCAGAATCTCAGATCATGGGACAAAAAGAAGCAGGTATACAAACTAGAAGAACAGTTGCAGAAGCTTCAAGTTATTTGGCATTACTCTCCTCTACTGAACCACAAAATGTGAAAGAGGCATGCAAAGATGAATGTTGGGTGAAAGCAATGGATGAAGAACTTGAGCAAATCGAAAAGAACAACACTTGGGAGCTGGTTCCTAGACCAAAGGATAAGAATGTTATCGGAACAAAATGGGTCTTCAAAAATAAATTGAATGAAAATGGAGAAGTAATTAGAAACAAAGCCAGACTTGTTTGTAAAGGGTATGCACAGCAAGAAGGAATAGACTTTGAAGAAACTTTTGCTCCTGTTGCAAGACTTGAGGCCATCCGAATGTTTCTTGCTCTCTCAAGTTGTCAGAACTTCAAAGTATTTCAAATGGATGTGAAATCAGCCTTTCTGAATGGAGACTTGGATGAAGAAGTGTACATTGAACAGCCAGATGGTTTCATTCTTGGAAACGATCCAAATCTTGTATGCCGATTAAAAAAGGCTCTCTATGGTCTCAAACAAGCTCCAAGGGCTTGGTACTACCGGTTGGACAAATATCTTCATCAACAAGGTTTTTCAAAAGGTTCAGCAGATAGCAATCTTTATATAAAAGTTGAAAATGACAAATTACTAATACTTGTTGTGTATGTAGATGACATTATTTTTGGCAGTAATGAAGAAGCTATGAGTCAAAGCTTTGCCTCGGTCATGCAGAAAGAATTTGAGATGTCCTTGCTAGGAGAACTGACATACTTCCTTGGTTTGCAAATCCAACAAAAGAAAGGAGGAATCCTTTTATCTCAAACCAAGTATCTCAAGCAGATTTTGAAGAAATATGGCATGGAAGATGCAAAACCAGTATGTACACCCATGGTCACAGGATGTAGTCTCAGTGCAAATGATGAATCTGCAGCAGTACATCAACCAACCTACAGATCTATGATTGGAAGTTTACTATATTTGACAGGTACCCGACCAGACATCATGCATGCAGTTGGAATAGTTGGAAGGTTTCAGGCAAATCCAAAGGAGACTCATCTTCAAGCAGTGAAGAGAATCTTCAAATATCTTCAAGGGACTCAAAATTATGGCTATGGTATCCTAGAGATACAGATCTCACTCTTCATGCTTATACAGATGCAGATTGGGCCGGAAGCGTGGATGACAGGAAAAGCACAAGTGGTGGTGCATTCTTTATGGGTCCCAGACTGGTATCTTGGTTCAGCAAGAAACAGAGTTCAATTGCCTTGTCTACAGCTGAAGCGGAATATGTTGCTGCTGCATCTTGTTGCACCCAACTTCTTTGGATGATGCAGACTTTGCAGGATTATCAAATCACTTGTACTCCTCCTATTCCTATCTTATGTGACAACACAAGTGCAATCAGCATCTCAAAGAATCCGGTTATGCATTCAAAAACCAAGCACATACCAATCAAGTACCATTTTCTCCGGGAACAAGTACTTGAACAGAAGGTCAAGTTGGAGTATGTTCCTTCTAAGGAACAAGTTGCTGATATTTTCACCAAACCGTTGCCCAGGGACACTTTTGAATACCTCAGGCAAAAGCTGGGGGTTGTTGATGCATCATCTCACTATTGATCATCTTCCTATTGATGGTATAGGCTCAGGGGGAGCACATAATGCATTGTTGGCATTATGGAGAAGGAGATCTTGGAAATAGCTGCAATATGTCTCTGTCTCCTTCATGATGAATTTCTGGTTACAGATCTGGAGAAGCATGAGCATAGGGGGAGCATACCCTTTGCCCTTGATGTCAAAGGGGGAGAATGATGAAGCTGAAGATTATGTGGTTGCCATCAAGTCCAAAGGGGGAGTTTGTTGGCATTATGATTCAGGTGTTGTCCTTGATGGCAAACTCATTCAGGTGGTAAATCAAGAAGGACGCAGGAAATATGTTCAGCAAGTGCGTCCCCGCAGGTATACCATACAGAACCCGCGTCCAGGGACGCAGGCCAGCCGTTCAGGAGGTGCGTCCGCCCAGTGCACACATTTCAAGGCAGAGAAAAGCACGTGGGGGTTTCTTGTGTGGTATCTAGCCGACGGTTTTGTGTTTCTATGGTGTCGGCTCGTGGTTTTGTTCCATGTTTTGGGGAGAAGCTTGCCTATATAAAGCAAAGGAGTTCATTTGGATTAAGTATCATCTTGGTTGAATATCTCTTGGTGAGATCTAGTCCAAATCTATAAGGGCGAATCTTCTAATGGACTACGATCTATATGGCGCATGATCAGATCTGTGGATCTGAGTGTTTGGGTTGGTTCTGAAGTCCTCTTATCTTCTATATCTGAAGGGACGCAGATTCAGTGAAGGGAAAGTGCGCCGGGACGCAGTACAGTAAAGGCTCAGGTGCGTCTCTGAGGCAAAGGACGCGGCGCGACTGTGGTATTGGGTGCGTCTCTGAAGCGAAAGACGCGACGCGATAGTGTTGCTGGGTGCGTCGGTCGCAGAAAAGCAAAGAGGAACAGTGCGTCTGCACGCAGAACAGCATAAGGTATACTGCGTCCAGTCGCAGGCCACAGAAAGAAAATATGCGTCCCTGTCTTAAGATGATCTGTTGATTGTATATTTCTGTTCATAAGGTGTTCTGGGTTGTTTCTGTAATTACTGATCTGATATCTGTAGTAGACTGTATCTGTTGTATACTTGTTGATCATTTGATTCTTCATGAAAAGAAGTAGGGGGTTGTAGCTCCCTTCCAGGAGAGACTGGAAAACGAGAGAGAGTTGTAGCTCTCTGCAGGTTGCAGCCTGCGTGCTGGTAAAGGACTGCACCAGTACAAAATCATTGTAAAAAGAATTTCTTGAAAGAAGATAGAGACATATTGCAGCAGGTGGTTTTTCTCCCGCATTGGGTTTCCACCTTACATCTTGTGTTCTTTGGTGTGACTGTCTATTTTCTTTATTCATGCTCATTGTTTTATGGTACTGATATGCAAGAATATTTCAAAAGATCAAATAAGGAAGATTTGGTAAATTGCTAGATAATACTGATTCACCCCCCCTCTCAGTATTATTTCCAACAATTGGTATCAGAGCAGGTCCTTCAGAAAAGCTTGATCGCTTGAAGGTAGATCGTTCATCATGAGCAACTACGAGAGAGAAGCATCAATCAGGCCACCCGTCTTTGATGGGACAAACTTCAATTATTGGAAGGTAAGAGTTACTGCATATCTTCAATCTCTTGGTACAGAAGTTTGGAACATTGTAGAATCAGGCTATGCCTTTCCTTCAGCTACTCCTACAGATCCAGCTGAGAAAAAGCAGTATGAAACAAATGCAAAAGCAGTCAGTACTCTATTAGGAAGTATATCCCAAACAGAGTTCATGAAGGTCATGCACTTCAAATCAGCAAAAGAGATATGGGACAAAATGATCACTAGCTATGAAGGAGATGAACAGGTAAAAGAAGCTAAACTTCAAACTCTCAGGATTCAATATGAGACTCTCAAGATGTATAATGATGAAAGTGTGGCTAATTATTTTCTTCGGGTAGATGAGATTGTTAATTGTATGAAAAATTTGGGTGAAGAAATAAAAGAGACTATAGTAGTTCAAAAGATTCTAAGATCTTTATCCCCCAAGTTTGAATCTAAAGTATCTGCAGTAGAAGAAAAGGAAAATCTCCGTGTTCTCACTATGTCTCAGCTGCATGGAATTCTAACTGCTTATGAAATGAGAAAGGGAGGTCCATCAGACAGAAGGGAAGCTGCTTTTAAAGCATCAGGCAAAGAAGATCACTATGAAGCAAGTCATGTTCCAGAAGAAGAGGAAGAAGAATCAAATTTTGTCAGAAATCTTCAAAGGGGTTCTGGAAGGTTCAGAGGTAAGCTACCTTTCAAATGCTTTGCTTGTGGAAGAGTAGGTCATTATGCTGCAAAATGCTCTTATAAGGATAAAGGAAAGGAACCAGTTAGATGGAACAAGAAACAGAGTGCAAATAAGAAAAGCTACTACACCCATGAAGATAGTGATGGCTTATCAAACAGTGATGAAGATGAACAAGGTAACAAATATAGATTGTTAATGGCATTTGAAGATGATGATTATGAGGATGCTGTAGATGTGGATAACCTTTATGATGAAATTACTAGACTCAAGAGATGTATAGAAGAAAAGAACATGATTATTGATACTCTACAATTTCAAATTGATGAAAAGGAAAAACATCTTGAAAAATTAGAAGGTGAAATTGTTGGTCTTAGAAAAGAAATTGAGAAAACAAAAACTATTAATCTCAAGTTTGTCAAAGGATCTGAAACTTTGAATGAGATTATCAGTGTGCAGCGGTCTCCACTAAATAAGACAGGTCTGGGCTATAATGGAGAAACTTCTCAAGCATCCACTTCAAAAAGTTATCTTGATGCAGCAAGAAGAAATGAGCAAGAGCACAAGGAAGATCATCAGGTAAAGCAGGGACAAACGTCAAACAGAAACTATCAGGGGCAATCCAGCTTAAGGGTGAACAAAAGCCACAACCAGCCACAGGTAAAATCTTCCCAATTTGGTTCAAGAATAGATGAAAATAGAAATTACAATCAGTTGGCTGGTAGATTCAATAATCGCAGAAGCTTCTTCAATGGACAATGCTTTTCTTGCCATAACTTTGGTCACAAAGCAGCTCAATGTGTTGCGTATAAAACAATCATGACTAGGGAAGCTCAAAAACAAAGAAGTATGACAGGGATTACAAAAAGGACCTATAACAACTTTTCAGCTCTTGAAAATGAAGTTGAATGCTCTATTTGCAATAATTTTGGACATGAAGACTTTGAATGCAGAAGCAGGTTTCCGGAAAGAAAGGTACAAGAAAAAAAAAAGGAACAAGCCTCAGGCACCAAAACATGGAAAATAAAGGAACCTCAAACAGAAAGATGTGGGATAGCATTCTATGCAGAAGGACAAGAAAATCTATGGTACATTGACAGTGGATGTTCAAAGCATATGACAGGTGATAAAGAAAAACTTGAATCTTATTCTAATTTAGAAAAGGGAAAGAAAGTCTCTTTTGGAAATGATACTCCTGCAACTATAAAAGGAAAAGGTATTGCTCCTTTAAAAGAAGATGTTAAGGCTGGAAATGTTTTGTTTGTTGATGGACTAAAGCATAATCTTCTAAGTGTAAGCCAGATGTGTGATCAAAGAACCGAGGTTATATTCAGATCAAATGGATGTCTTGTTCGTGATCTTGATACAGGTAAAACAGTTCTCAAAGGAAAAAGAACTCCAAATAATCTATACATATTTGATGAAGGACAACAACAATGCTATCTAAGCAAGGATGAAGAGCACTGGTTATGGCATCGAAGGTTGGGACATCTAAGCTTCTCACAAATAAGGAAAGCTTGCAAATATCAGGCAGTTCGCGATCTTCCAGATATCAAAATTCCTGACAACACCATATGCAGATCATGTCAGTTTGGAAAACAAACCAGAACTAACTTTCCAGAGAAAGAAGGATCAGCCAGCATGCCTCTTGAGCTAGTACATACAGATGTATGTGGACCATTCAGAAAAAGAACACCTAGAGGAGAGGAATACTTGATATTATTTATTGACGATTTCTCCAGGTTTGTTTGGTTAGGACTTATGAAGCACAAAGATGAAGCTTTCGAAAAATTCAAATCCTTCAAAGCTTTGGTTGAAAATGAATCAGGTCACAAAATTAAGTGCCTCAGATCCGACAGAGGTGGAGAATTTACTTCAAATGAATTTTTCGATTTCTGTGATGAACATGGGATAAGGAGAGAATTTTCTACAGCTAGAACTCCTCAGCAAAATGGAGTAGTGGAAAGAATGAACAGAACAATTCAGCAAATGGCTCGTGCTATGCTTGATGAATCAGGAACTCCTGCAACCTTCTGGGGTGAAGCTGCACATGCGGCAGTTATTATTCTCAACAAGACAAATGTCCGAGTGAACAGCACTCAAACTCCTCATGAGCTCTGGAGTGGTAAAACTCCTTCGGTAAAGCACTTCAAAATCTTTGGGAGAAAATGCTATATCAAGAATACTGAAGAGCAGCTTGGCAAACTTGATCCTAGAGCAGATGAAGGAATTCTTCTTGGCTACTCTCCACATAGCAAAGCATACAAATGCTACAATAAAAGACTTGGCAGAATTGTTGACAGCATTGATGTAGTGGTTGATGAGAAAGGATACATTCCTAGGCAAATACATCGTGAAGACATTGAAGAAGATGAAAGCTACCCTCAAAGACAGAATGATGAAGAAGAAGAACCGCAAGAACAATCTCAAGAAGGACCTCACGAAGAAGCAGAAGAAAGAACAAGAATAGAAGAAAAGACTCCATCCAGATATGTTCAAAAGAACCATCCAGAATCTCAGATCATGGGACAAAAAGAAGCAGGTATACAAACTAGAAGAACAGTTGCAGAAGCTTCAAGTTATTTGGCATTACTCTCCTCTACTGAACCACAAAATGTGAAAGAGGCATGCAAAGATGAATGTTGGGTGAAAGCAATGGATGAATAACTTGAGCAAATCGAAAAGAACAACACTTGGGAGCTGGTTCCTAGACCAAAGGATAAGAATGTTATCGGAACAAAATGGGTCTTCAAAAATAAATTGAATGAAAATGGAGAAGTAATTAGAAACAAAGCCAGACTTGTTTGTAAAGGGTATGCACAGCAAGAAGGAATAGACTTTGAAGAAACTTTTGCTCCTGTTGCAAGACTTGAGGCCATCCGAATGTTTCTTGCTCTCTCAAGTTGTCAGAACTTCAAAGTATTTCAAATGGATGTGAAATCAGCCTTTCTGAATGGAGACTTGGATGAAGAAGTGTACATTGAACATCCAGATGGTTTCATTCTTGGAAACGATCCAAATCTTGTATGCCGATTAAAAAAGGCTCTCTATGGTCTCAAACAAGCTCCAAGGGCTTGGTACTACCGGTTGGACAAATATCTTCATCAACAAGGTTTTTCAAAAGGTTCAGCAGATAGCAATCTTTATATAAAAGTTGAAAATGACAAATTACTAATACTTGTTGTGTATGTAGATGACATTATTTTTGGCAGTAATGAAGAAGCTATGAGTCAAAGCTTTGCCTCGGTCATGCAGAAAGAATTTGAGATGTCCTTGCTAGGAGAACTGACATACTTCCTTGGTTTGCAAATCCAACAAAAGAAAGGAGGAATCCTTTTATCTCAAACCAAGTATCTCAAGCAGATTTTGAAGAAATATGGCATGGAAGATGCAAAACCAGTATGTACACCCATGGTCACAGGATGTAGTCTCAGTGCAAATGATGAATCTGCAGCAGTACATCAACCAACCTACAGATCTATGATTGGAAGTTTACTATATTTGACAGGTACCCGACCAGACATCATGCATGCAGTTGGAATAGTTGGAAGGTTTCAGGCAAATCCAAAGGAGACTCATCTTCAAGCAGTGAAGAGAATCTTCAAATATCTTCAAGGGACTCAAAATTATGGTCTATGGTATCCTAGAGATACAGATCTCACTCTTCATGCTTATACAGATGCAGATTGGGCCGGAAGCGTGGATGACAGGAAAAGCACAAGTGGTGGTGCATTCTTTATGGGTCCCAGACTGGTATCTTGGTTCAGCAAGAAACAGAGTTCAATTGCCTTGTCTACAGCTGAAGCGGAATATGTTGCTGCTGCATCTTGTTGCACCCAACTTCTTTGGATGATGCAGACTTTGCAGGATTATCAAATCACTTGTACTCCTCCTATTCCTATCTTATGTGACAACACAAGTGCAATCAGCATCTCAAAGAATCCGGTTATGCATTCAAAAACCAAGCACATACCAATCAAGTACCATTTTCTCCGGGAACAAGTACTTGAACAGAAGGTCAAGTTGGAGTATGTTCCTTCTAAGGAACAAGTTGCTGATATTTTCACCAAACCGTTGCCCAGGGACACTTTTGAATACCTCAGGCAAAAGCTGGGGGTTGTTGATGCATCATCTCACTATTGATCATCTTCATATTGATGGTATAGGCTCAGGGGGAGCACATAATGCATTGTTGGCATTATGGAGAAGGAGATCTTGGAAATAGCTGCAATATGTCTCTGTCTCCTTCATGATGGATTTCTGGTTACAGATCTGGAGAAGCATGAGCATAGGGGGAGCATACCCTTTGCCCTTGATGTCAAAGGGGGAGAATGATGAAGCTGAAGATTATGTGGTTGCCATCAAGTCCAAAGGGGGAGTTTGTTGGCATTATGATTCAGGTGTTGTCCTTGATGGCAAACTCATTCAGGTGGTAAATCAAGAAGGACGCAGGAAATATGTTCAGCAAGTGCGTCCCCGCAGGTATACCATACAGAACCCGCGTCCAGGGACGCAGGCCAGCCGTTCAGGAGGTGCGTCCGCCCAGTGCACACATTTCAAGGCAGAGAAAAGCACGTGGGGGTTTCTTGTGTGGTATCTAGCTGACGGTTTTGTGTTTCTATGGTGTCGGCTCGTGGTTTTGTTCCATGTTTTGGGGAGAAGCTTGCCTATATAAAGCAAAGGAGTTCATTTGGATTAAGTATCATCTTGGTTGAATATCTCTTGGTGAGATCTAGTCCAAATCTATAAGGGCGAATCTTCTAATGGACTACGATCTATATGGCGCATAATTAGATCTGTGGATCTGAGTGTTTGGGTTGGTTCTGAAGTCCTCTTATCTTCTATATCTGAAGGGACGCAGATTCAGTGAAGGGAAAGTGCGCCGGGACGCAGTACAGTAAAGGCTCAGGTGCGTCTCTGAGGCAAAGGACGCGGCGCGACTGTGGTATTGGGTGCGTCTCTGAAGCGAAAGACGCGGCGCGATAGTGTTGCTGGGTGCGTCGGTCGCAGAAAAGCAAAGAGGAACAGTGCGTCTGCACGCAGAACAGCATAAGGTATACTGCGTCCAGTCGCAGGCCACAGAAAGAAAATATGCGTCCCTGTCTTAAGATGATCTGTTGATTGTATATTTCTGTTCATAAGGTGTTCTGGGTTGTTTCTGTAATTACTGATCTGATATCTGTAGTAGACTGTATCTGTTGTATACTTGTTGATCATTTGATTCTTCATGAAAAGAAGTAGGGGGTTGTAGCTCCCTTCCAGGAGAGACTGGAAAACGAGAGAGAGTTGTAGCTCTCTGCAGGTTGCAGCCTGCGTGCTGGTAAAGGACTGCACCAGTACAAAATCATTGTAAAAAGAATTTCTTGAAAGAAGATAGAGACATATTGCAGCAGGTGGTTTTTCTCCCGCATTGGGTTTCCACCTTACATCTTGTGTTCCTTGGTGTGACTGTCTATTTTCTTTATTCATGCTCATTGTTTTATGGTACTGATATGAAAGAATATTTCAAAAGATCAAATAAGGAAGATTTGGTAAATTGCTAGATAATACTGATTCACCCCCCCTCTCAGTATTATTTCCAACATTGCTCTCCTCCTCAAACCATAAAAAACATTGATGACTCCATAGCAACTGAAATTGAAGAAGATAGGGAGTATTGGATCAGAAATATGAATGAGCATTTGGAGAGGCTTGTGAGGAAGGAAAACGAAGATACTTCCCTATAGAGGCATATGATAAGGCACTATTACATAACAAACATGATGTCCAAGATTAGGGTTAAGAACATGAATAAGAAGCTTAAGAAGACCCTAAAGAAGCTTATGAAGAGGGATAATCTCTATCCCTTGGTTGATGCCTCCTTATTTGTTTGAATCCATGTCAGAAAATAGGGAAGGAGAAAAACTTTTGCAAAGTTTTGAAATTTTTGGAGTTTTGTGTGCACTAGTAAAAAAGCATCCTACAGAAATGCAGTGTGTTCTCACTGCGCTTTTTCCCAGAGGCTCCAAATGAAGATTGGAAAGAAAGTGGAGGTGGATTTTGATTAGTACATTTCAGAAATATACTTGGGGTCACTTTTCATTTCATGAATGTTTAGGAAAAGGCAAAAAAACACCTATTTTTCACCTTTCTACCACTGCTTTGGGTCACTCATCACACTTCTGGAGTACTTGTTTTCAAATTAGTTTTGACAAGTCTTAATGAGGGAATTGGGGTGACTTAAAGGTCCAATCATATAGTAGACATCCTAAACTATTTTCGTAGGTCATCAACAAAGTTCAAACCCACTTCTAGGTCATCAGAACATCATCTCAAAGATTCGTTGTGCTTGTAAAGCATTCGTCGTGCTTCTGTGAATGAAGCCTTTTTCTACATTTTCATGGTGTAGAGTTGATTTTTCTCGATGTAGTTAGTGTCAAAATTATTTTACCTGATGTAGTTGAGTTTTTTAATGATCATCAGAGTGAACATATTGTAATTAAAATCCTTCAAAGTCAAATTCAAATGAGTTAGTGTAAAGGAGGAAAGTGGTTTATATCTCCTCATGATGTGGCAGTGGTTAGGTAGGATTAGGAAATCATTTTGTAGGAAGCAGGATTCGATCCTTGAAAGGACGAATGTTGTTTTTCATCTATATGTAGTCATAAAAACCTCATAGATGGGGTTGGATTCTTGAAGCTCAACTCTTGGACTATTGTACTAGACATTTTTGCAAAAATATATGAAATTGCACCTATTTTTATAGGATTCTTCTGATGTGGTTCATGGGACTATTCATTTTTTATTATGTATTTTATGATTAAGTATTTCCAGCATTCATCTATATTCTTCTGGTGATTATCTCTTAAGTTTTAAAGAAGATTTCATGACCAATATGCTCTCTTTTGTATGAGGTTTTCATATAAATGATTTTTCTTCTAAGAAAATGAATTCATACATATATTTTCATTTTTCTTCTTCTTTCCTCCTCACCATAATACAATGACAAATTCACTTTGTGTCATTGATTAAATCTACCTTTCCTAATTCTATATCTGCAACCAATATTCTGGGATACTTAACCTAGTTCTCAAACCTAATGCTTATGTCCAGCAAACCATGAATCAAACCATACTGTGCCAAATACCTTACCTGAAATCCACATATTCTTCAGTCACTTCCATTGACTATGAGGTTGTTTTAGAGAGAGCCCTCTCTGATTTCGTGGGGCTAGCTGCTAGGTCCAAAGTTAGTCTAAGGTTACATCCTTGGCTTCATTTCTCAGCCTTAGGACACTGAGGAGTGCTAACAAATAAAATATCAATTATAGGATTAGCTTTAAAAATTTGTCTATGGTAGTAACATTGAATTACTATACTAACAACAAACACCTAAGAACTCTACCATTAGTTATGGACTTTTTCATTAGGTACTTGATAGTAAAGTAATAAATATGAATGAATACCTTGTATTGAGTGATATAATTCCTAAATTTATTTATTTGATATACTACAACTAAGAATTCATTTTCAGTGATTGTATAGTTCAGTTCAAAAATTTCTTTACTAATATAACAAATTGTGTAAGATGAATAACCCTATCAATTATAGGTCATTTAGTCACATCCGATCAAAAGGCGTCATGATCAGATCAATCAACATCCTATTCCACCTTATTATCATCTTGTACAAAGCCCTAAGCACACATTTTTCATTCCCCATAGTTTCTTCCTAAAACTACATCATCTGAGCAACTTTTAGGACTAATACTCCCTCGTCACTTCTTGGAAAATGTTCACCCACAAGTTGCTCCACTCTGGCCTACATTTATCACATACAAGTTGTTCCCGTTTAAACTTGTGTTGGTTCTAGAAACTCAAGAAGAATAGAGAAATTATGGAAGCCTCCTCTTCCAGAAGCTTCCAGAATTTGTTAAAACCATTTACCTTAGATAAAACATTCGGATCATATCCTAACCTACTTTGGAGTTTCCATCGCTTATCCTTTAATCCCATCCTCCCATCAAAGGTGGATCTAAAACCTTATATTTCTAATTGGATAAGAACTCTCAACTTACCCTACTTCTCTATATATTTATAGCCTTATATATGCAAGGGGTTGGATTTTGGAGAGTGATTCTACCCTCATGCTACTGTTGTGAGAGATTTCATTTCATGCATTTAGGGTGTTTGGAGGTGCACATTGTGACAAGGAAAGGACAAGTCATCTTGGAGGAGCTCTTCTACTAGATCAAAATCTATTTATGATTGTAACTCTTTCCATTTATATTAATGAAAACAATTCTTTGTTTTCTTATATGTGATGTTGTTATTTCATGTATTCCAATACCATTTTGATCTATTGAATATATTATTTAGATGATACACATAAATCTCATAGTTTCTTAGCTTGTTTTATCTCACTATGCAGGTTCTATTTTTGGCAATCAGAACTAGAATTGGAGAATTCAAGCTAAAGAAGGAGCAAAGCTTGTGATGGATTCCAGGTAGGCTTCATTATGTCATCTATTTACTTTAAGGAAATAATTAGGTTCCTTGTCTCTCTATTGTTCTAGATTAGCCACCAAACATAGGGGACATACTTTTGTCCATAATCGTAAATCCCGTATAACACTCCTGTTCACCTTGAACTACCCCAACGCCTTTATCTGAGGCATGTAGAGAAATATGAAAAGGGAGGAACCAATTTGGTCTTGTTAAAACATGTGTCTTGGTAATATTGACTTTGATAATTTCAAATTCTAATTGGAAATAAACATTCCAAGAGAAATTAACATCTTTAACAAGTATTTTATACAATGTAGAAACTATTTGGGAAAATATTTTATATGAATCTTTTGTAATACCGAACATGAACTAAGATACTTCTCACCTCCTTTTGGGACTTTTGAAGAAGAAGTTGTAGAATAACCTCAATCTTCACAGGATCAACTTGTATCCCTATACTAGAGATGAGATGGTTGAGAACTATTCCTATAGTTTGTATGATATCAAATTTAATGTTACTCTTAGAAATATTAGATTCCTCACACCTAATTAATTTTTTTCTAATTTTTGTATTACTTCTTGAAATGAATCACCATATACATACAAGTCATCCGTGTACATTTTAATGCATTCTTGGGTAAGATTAGAAAAAATAGCTAGTACTCTTCTCTAAAAGGTTGTAGGAGCATAGATTAGATTGAAGGGTGATATTCTATAAGAATACATTCCCAATGGTCATGTAATAGTTATTTTGTCCTTATATTTGGGAAATGTATGCATTTGGTTGTAACTAGTGAACAAAAAATATTTTTTCCCAACTAATGTATCCAAAACATAGTCGATAAAGTAGAGGAAAGCAATCCTTAAGAGTGGCATTATCTAATTAGCTATAATATACATAGATCTACCACTATTCATTTTTCTTGGGGACTATCATGAGGGTAGAGACCCATTAACTATATGAAATAGGATAGATCAAGTTGGAGTCCTGTTTCTTTTCAATTCTTCCATAAAAACTTCATTTAGGGTAGCATTCATTTGTCTCTGGGCTACCTAACAAGTCATTAACCCCCCTAAATGTGCTTCTAGTGTGTACATGTTTCCAGAGAAATTCACCTCATGTCTTGGTAGCTCCAAGAAAAAGCACTAGTACATTTTTGAAACATCTTGACCACTTGATCTTGTTAGGATGCATCCAACTAAGAATTTAGATATAAATATTTTCCTTGAATATCCATGACAAGAGTATTTTCAAACTCTCATAAATCTATGGTTAATGTTTAAGTTTGTAGCGATGAGTAGGCATAAGGGTTACAGTTTTTATGGAAATTGTTGGGAATGGGTTCCCCCAAGGATAGTTTTGGCAATAAAAGCCCATGTTTTGGGAAAATTTTGTAATAAAGTTGTAAAGCCTCTGCATTGTGTGGTCGTGGAGCACGAAGGTGTCAAGAGTCATAAAAGGTTGTCTGCCCTTACTTTGTAAAGTGTAAAGTCGGCTGTAAAGATCCACCGATGCTCCACGAACCATGGAATTGTATAAAAATGATCTAAGTAAGTAAGCTCTAAGAAGTGGATAGCGAAGAATGAAGTAAGGAGTTAAGCATTGGAGTCTAAGTGTTCTCAGATCTTAGCGTAGGTAGAGGCTTTGAAGCTGAGTGCACAGAGGCCTAGGGTGGAAGTCTGCAGCTGAGTGCGCGGACCCCTGCAGCTGTGTGCATAGGGAGGATAGAGTATGTATTAACTTAAATATATCAATAAAACGAAGTGTTCTGCAATTATTGTGTATTTAGTTCTTATTAATGCATATACTTATATTTTGTTTTGGGTTTAATTTACAATGTTTATCTTATGCACAAATATATGTGATTATATTGGTTAATTGAACACAAGTAAGAATATCAGTTTAGGTGGCATTAAATGTGATGGATTAGTAAGATAAGTAGGACACTTATGATAACTTGGGAACCTATACAATACGTTGTCATAGCTACGGGGAAGTACCTGGGTCATGGGTTAAGGCTGTACAAAGGTCAATCGTACACCTTCACAGAGGTACTAAACGGGAGAATAAAGGATAGATTGACAGAGCCCTAAGGCTTAGCAACCTGCATGAAAGTAGGGGCTGAAGGTAAAGACTGACATCATGACCATCTCGGGGTGCGGAAACTTGGTTCCAACATCCCCCAATACTGCTTTGGGTGAGACTCCAGTACGCATTCCACGGGTTGATGCCGAAAGGGCCAATTGTTTAGGGATTTGTTTGGCTAACTAACGGTGAACTTAGGTTAGACCCCATAAAGCCAACAAATGGTTTTGTTGCCGGTACAGGAGTCTGCATAAGAGATGTGTGATGTCGTATCACTGGAATCAAATTAAGGAAGAGTTGAAGATTGGTTGGATAGGAAGATCCATGAATTCGTGGCACAGGAGAACAAAAATCTGTGGCTGACAAAGGAATAGTGGCTAGACAGGTACCTGTATACAGAAACCCACAAGATCTTTTTGTGTTCCTTTCCAGTTGATTTGTACAAGTGGATCACGAAGCTAGCGGATATCCAAGGAAGGTGGAGACTTGAGAGTCCCATTGTCTAGATCCTGGAGTTAGTACAGAGACTAGAGGCTTCTAAGGATAAGACCACCCATGTTGTTGATCATTGGCTCAATCTTATCATAGGAGGATTTGTGACTGAATTCATGGTCGATACCTCAGTTAGTTACAGTGAGGCAGAGTGATGTTTTTTCAAAGGTCTGTGAGGTAAGTACTTGAAGTCATTAAACACTTGGATTAAGATGTTATTTGCAAAAAATGGGTTATGCAGCTACATTGATGTTCGGTGCTACCCGAAGTGGAAAGACTTATAGGAACGAATGAAGAAATGGTCCTGAATATAGCCCACTAATTTCACCGCCATTGGGTGATGAAGAGGGAGTAGCATACGCTTCTCTATGAAGTGCAGTTCAGTTAATAAAACAGGGGTTCCCATGACTACTACCTCCACCCACACCACCTCCACCTTCACCACCATCGTCCCCTGGGATTTTACCCACACCATCACCACCTCCACCAAAGTTCAACATGGTGAATTCAGTGAAGCTGACTTTATTTAAGGGCTTGGGAAATGAGTATCCAAACCAGTTTTGGTTCATTATGAAAGTTGTATGGGAAACTAAGGGTGTCTTAGACAATCACATGAAGAATGAAACATTGTTTAGTTCTTTGCAAGATCATGCACTAACTTTGTACATGAATTACTCTAATGATAACCCAAACGCGAGGTTGGCAGAGATAAACACTGCACTAAATAAAGAGTTCAGTAGGCCTAAATCGAGGTACGGTTTATTTTGGGGTTCAAGGAAATCATGATGAAACTAGGTGAGACACCTTTGGAATTGGATCAGAGATTGATGTGTAAAATCTGCAAAGCTAATATGAGCTTAACAGATCGACAACACCGCGAGTGCTTCGTGGTTTCACTTCTGCCACACCTACGGGTTGCATTGTCACAACAAAAGATTATGACTTAGGAAGAGGCCTTCGATATTGCAATAAGATTACATGAAACCCCAATGCAAGATCCAAATCTAGGGGTTAAGCATATCCATGCACAGTTGCAAAATCTTTGCCTCAAAATGCAAAGTTTAAAGCAGGACAAAACAATTCGA
The DNA here is from genome assembly GCA_031772625.1 of Pinus tabuliformis. Taxonomy (NCBI): domain Eukaryota; kingdom Viridiplantae; phylum Streptophyta; class Pinopsida; order Pinales; family Pinaceae; genus Pinus; species Pinus tabuliformis. The sequence continues at coordinate 234,660,129 of CM062816.1, read as the reverse complement.
CTAGAGGTGCACGAAGAGATATGGTGTCTGAAATGTAAAGGTCAAGCACATGACAAAGACCACTTCCTAGTCTTTGCAAACTATATTACAGGAGGAGGACTGATGTCTTTGAGGACGGAAGCCCAGGCAAGACTGAGCGTGAGGCCTACCTTGTTGTGTGCTCTATGTCAGGTAGTAGGGAAACATACGACTCATAACTATCATTTGCTGCAAAAGTTTGTACAAACACCACAACAACTATTCTGCAACCTCTACAGGTTGGTAGGGCATGTTGAGCGTAACTACTGAGGTTATGAATTGATGATGGACAAAACAACCACTTATAGAGTGCAGGCAGAAATGTGACCTCTTGACCAAAGTGTTGGGATGGTGTGAACAAGCTTTTAGGGGTGCGGATGAGGCCAAGGCAAAGGAGGACATGGAAAAGGTTGGGGAAAACTAATCTATTACAATTTTGGAGGACCAGGACACTATTCCTATGAATGCACTAACCCAATGCATCCATCATGCAAACATTGTACTCAGTTTGATCATGAGATGGAGGACTATTTTAAGATAATGGCGAGGATATGTGACAAAGGGGTGCTACCACTGCAACCAACTTAGAACCTGCAGATGATGTGGTATGAGCCTCGCAAGGAGGATATGAAGGTGAATATAGTGCTCCGAAGTGGAATTGCAACGAGAGACGATAAGGGAAACAACCTGAAGATAGTGCATGGGTTCACAAATCTCCTGCGAAGGAGGCTGAATTTGATTTGGAGCCTGCATGCGAAATGTTCATGGAAGAAATGAAGAGCTTCGCTGAGGCCTCTACCTCAGGGAGTTCGGAAAACCCTGATTAGTAAATGGACCCTTCTATGCTTACAACCTTTCTAGAGACCCGTATGAAGCTATTGCGTAATAGCAAGGTTGTGAAAGGGTTATAAGAAATTATAAATAGATGTACCGAGAATGCTCCAGGTGAACCGCGCATGGTATGGAAGATTGGTAAGCATAAAGCAAGGATAGGGTGTGAGGTGAGACTGACCGCGTAGATAGGAGAATAAGAAATGGATTAGATTATTCTAGATCTGGGGTGTGACACGAACATTTTACCAAAGAAGACTTGGGAATGAATGGGGAGACACGCACTACAGTGGTCTATGATTCAGGTAAGGATGCTGAATCAACAAAAATTCATCCCCACGGGACAGCTTCAAGCAGTAACAATATACATTGAAGGCATGAGCACATTCACTCACTTTGAAGTGATAGAGATTGTGGATGACAGCAACCCCTACCCTACACTCCTTGGCATTGATTAGGATATTGACATGAACGGGGTTCAATTGGGCTACTGACAAGAGCGGGGTAATCAACCTAAAGAAGCAAAAGATGATATTTGAAAATAAATCGCTTGGCATAATAGTACCCCTAGATCTTGCTGAAGGATTGCATTATACTGAACCAGTCTATGACTATGAAAGTGATGACAATTTGGACTGCATATATAAAATAATAGGGCGAGACCAAGATTCGGTGAATCCGATAGCGAATGGATGAATTACATGGGATCGCAAGAGTTCCTGCACCTCAGACTCTAATGAAGAATTAGAGTGCTGGTAGATTCGACTACGTGAAGTAACCACGCTAAGTTGTAACATGATGACTCGATCGCTGCGCTGTGTGTCATCGGAAGTAAGAAATCTTCCCACTTATGATGGCTTGAATGATGTGGATGTGGTTTTGGAGGAATTTGAGAGGGAAGTACCAGAGAAGTAGTGCTTCCAGGCTCTAGACTAGGCATTGTGCGCTACAAGAGTGAGATGGTGGGGTACACACAAGAGTAGTTTTAATGATTGGCATGAGTGTAGGAGGATGATGCGAACATGATTTGGGAAGCTGAAGGTATGAATGACAAAAAATTATGACAGGAAGGTGACCTGCATGCACGGTTGGCCAAATGGGCTAAGCCTTAAGGAGGAAAACCCCAACCTGAATGGGTGCACTTGTTTTGTCATACCTTGGATGTCATCTTGATGAACTAGTACTTGGAGACAGAGCTCTACCATGGCACAGGTGAATGGGGTATTCGACGTGAAGGATTCATAATGAAGTTCAGCTTCGAAGATGAGTTTGACTATATTGACGAAGTGTTATAAGAAGTTAAAGCAAAACTTTTTAGGATACTGCAGGACCCTTTGGATCTGGTTCAACACGATTGGACCACTTAGCTGAGACACACACTGGAATGCTATAATGTGACTGCCCAAGAAGAAGACAAGGACCGATGAAAGATTAATATCCCTAAAACCGATGGTCACCACGAGGTTGAGGCACTGAAAATCAAGAATCCTGATATAACTACACCATTGAAAATGAAACAGGTAAATATTGGTACAGAGATGCAGCCCAAATTCATGAAGATTGGAGATTACTTGGGTGACGCGACGGTAGATAAGTTCACTGAATTTCTCCACAAATACCAAGATTTGTTCCATTCCAAGCTCACGGAGTTAAAGAGGATAATACGAGACTTTGGAATTATGAATATCACATTGAAACGTGAGGCGAAGCTGGTTAAGAAAAGACCTTACCCTCTCAACCCAAAGTATAAGGAGAAGGTCTGCTTAGAGCTAGACAAGATGCTTCCAGTATGCATCATTGAGCCCATAGAAGAATTTGATTGGGTGAGCCCAATGGTTGTACAGGAAAAGAAGTAAAAGGATGAAATAAGGATATGCATAGATCTGAGGAAGTTGAATGACGCTTGTGTATATGATCCTTTTCCAACTTCATTCACTGATGAGTATTGGATAATGTAGGTGGCCAGGAACTGTACTCCTTCACTTATGGGTTCTTTGGGTACCATCAGATCAAAATCGCACCTGAAGATAGAAGCAAGACAACCTTCATGACTAAATGGGGATGTTTTTCAAAGAATTCATTCATAAGTTTAAGGAGGTGCACGTTTATGACTGGACTTTGTTTGGGTTGTTGAAATGCCATGTGGCAAGTTTGCGCTTGATGCTATATACTTGTCGAAGGTACTAGATTGTGCTCAATCTGAAGAAATGCCTGCTTTGTGTGCTTTCTGGGACTCTGCTGGGTCATGTCGTTTATAGAGAGGGACTCATGGTAGATCCCACGAAGATTGCAGTGATACTTAACATGGTGGTGCTGAGGAGTGTCAAACAGTTGCGTGCAACCTTGGGACATACTAGGTACTATAGGAAGTTTATCAAGGGCTATGCCCAAATCACCACGCCTATGGAGAAGCTATTGAAAAACGATGTCACATTTTGTTGGAACGAGGAATATCAAAAAAGCTTGGATGTATTGAAAGGAAAAATGGTCACTACGCTGATTTTAGTCTTCCTGGATTGGAAGAAAGAGTTTCATGTACATGTAAATGCATCATGTATAGCACTGGGAGTAGTACTAACATAGACTGGCAGAGGAGAATTGGACAATCCTATAGTATTCACATGCAGGAGGTTATCCAAGGTTGAGAAGCACCATTCCACCACCAAGCACAAAGGGTTAGCCATGGTATACGTGCTCCAGATGTTTAGACACTGTTTGCTAGGTGGACATTTTAAAATGTATACAAATCATTTTGCGTTGAAATACCCAATCAATAAGCCTTTGTTGGGGGGGAGAATCTGTAGGTTGTTTTTATTGTTCCAGGAATATGATTTTGAAGTTGTTGTGAAGCCTGGACGACTGAATGTGGGACCATAGCATTTGAGGTGCATCGAAATGAGGGAAAAGCCCACTAATTTGGAGGAGGGATTACCTGATGCGCAACTATTTGCAGTGTGTGTCATGTATGGACACTTTGAAGACATCATACACTTCCTAACGATAGGAAGTGCCTCAGAAGGTTACACTATCCAGCAGAAAAAGGAGTTAGTGGTACACGCAGCAGACTTTTCTATCATTGGCTAAAATCTTTACAAAATGGGGTCTGATGAAGTATTATGACAATATGTACCGAAGTTTGAAAGCAGTAGCATCCTTGTAGATGCTCATGGGGTCACTGAGGGAGGCCATTATGCAAGAAGGGAAAATGCACAGAAGATTCTACATCCAAGGTTGTGGTTGCCAACCCTCCATCAAGATTCAAAAGCTTACCGCAGGGCATGTGATGTGTGTCAAAGGACTAGTAGGCCATCATGGAGAGATGAGCTACCTCTTAACCCACATATGATGTTGCAACCTTTTGAGAAATGGGCGATAGATTTTGTGGGACCCATTCAACCCCTAGGAAAGAGGATGGGAGTGTAGTACATTATCACCGTGGCTAAGTATTTGACTCGATGGGAAGATGCACAACCTGTGAAGGACTGCACAGGCATGCCTACTATAAATTTCCTCTTTGAATTTGTAGTAACACAATTTGGGTGTCCAAAGATTTTGATGAGTGATCATGGTATGCACTTTCTGAATGAAATTATCAATATGCTGATAGAGGAATTTCAAGTATATCACCAGAAAGCATGCCTTATCACCAACATGCTAATGGGATCGTGGAAGAATTCAACAAGGCACTGGAGAATGCACTGACCAAGGTTTGCAACACTCAGTGATGTGATTGGGACCTGCGCATACCCGTAGTACTATGTGCCTATTGGACGACATGCAAAAAGTTGATTGGACAGACACCCTTTAGGCTTGTCTACAATGTTGAAGCAATGACGCCCATGGAATACATTGGTACTAGTCTGCGCACAGCAACAATCATGGGTATAACAGATCGCTAAGCCCTAGAAGAGAGGCTTGTGCAGCTTGCTGAGCTTAAGGAAAAAATATTTATGGTTGGATTTCACCAACAGGTCCAAAATCAGTGCGAAAAAGCATGGCATGATTGACACATTAAGTTGCACACATTTAAGGTAAATAATTTGGTTTTCTTATATGACAGCAAGTTTGATAAATTTCTAGGAAAATTCAAAATGCAATGGCTAGGGCTCTATGTCATTAAGGAGATTACCAACGGTCGAGCGATTTAATTAGTTAAATTGAACGAAGATCCCTTCCTAGGAAAGGTGAATGGTAGCTAATTGAAGCCATACACCGGTGATCCAGCTAGATGACTATATAAAGGTAGCATAGTCTTAGCGCTCTAGGAAGTTGAAAGGAGGTGCAAGACTATAAACTACAATGCCCAGGTTAGGGAACTACGTGATTGGAGGATTTTGTAGAATGAGGAAATGTTATAGGGTTCACTGTCATGACGAAATGTTACAGAGTTCACAACAACACAAAGAGAGCTGCTCTACCCAAGGAGAAATCACGTAGGTCAGATAGAAAGTGATCATTAAAGCCACTGTTCATGATTTGATGATAGCAATGTAGCCAAATGGAGTGGGTGGTCGGCATTTAAGACAAACGTTATGGGTAATATACTTGGAGATCTACCACCAATCTGGCATTTATGAACTGAAATTGGGGGGAACGGTCGGATTTGAATTCAAAATGGCCTATAAATTATAGGTGTTGGCCCAACAAAAAACACTTGGCATTTTGAACATTGCATTGTTGAGGTCTCAGACATGTATGATCCACGCATTCCTTGAAGCATTTCTCAACTTCCTAGTGTTATTGAGTCCTAGAATTCAACCGCAATTTCATCTGTTATTTTATCCCAAGATCCAAAGCTATGGATGCCGAAGTAGTGACAACCGAGGGGGCTATGGTAGAGGTTGTTCGGGAGGCAAAGGGAGCTGCTTCAAAGGTTGCAGTGGTATTAGCTGAAGTCTCCAAATTACCACAAACACCTAGACTGAAGTCAACCTCAACCGAGGAGAGTGCGAAGGATAAGAAGGGAAATCAGGCTGTGATACCATTGTGCATGTTGCATAGAAGAAACCCACCAAAGGACAAGCCCACCACATAGGAAAAGAGAAAAGACATTAACTTGGAACCAGAGGAGGAATAAATTGAGGACATCCCGATGGATGATGAGCAGTTGGGTGTGGAAGTGGAGGAAGTTGAAGTCAAGGGTTCTGACCCTATAACTAAGTTGCCCAAATATGTCCCTCTACACAAGGAAAAGACCAAAGTGTCAATGGAAATTAATGAAAGCAAGGTTGCCTTGCACACACCTCTACTACCAGATGAAATTTTCTTTGAAGGATCGTGATTCAGGTGAGTTCCTCTATTGAAACTATAAGATTGTGACTTAGCTGACCATGAGAAGTTCCTACACATGGCGATAGAGCAGCTAATGCACAACATTTTTGACACAACCACCAAGATCACTACACTGGAACCGTGGAAGTGGCTCAGGTGAGTAGACAAGGCATGTCTGCTCAACTGTTATGTGTCGCGCACTACAATTAGACCCCCATTACAATATTGCTCATCAAGTAGCTGCTATGCTTGGTGAATGATGGGTGTCTGTGGCTGGAGGAGTTGATACCCATCACTGACGGATTGATCCATAGGGTCACATGACAAGCCCTCGTAGAGGCCATGAAGGAGAAATTCAAGCTCATGAAGAAGCCACGAGGCTATGCCATCTCAATTATCTTTGACCCTGCAGTTAAGGTGGCCACACAGATTTTGGTAGGAAAGGTTATGAGGAAGTGTCACATAGATGAGGTGTCAGCACCAGTCATTACGCTAATAGCTCAATGTGCCAAAGGAGTTCAGTTTAATTGGGTGCGCCATCTCTGTGCTAAGTTCCTTATAAATTTTCGTGAGGCACAGGAGCTTAGCAAGACCTTCCACTATGTGTGGATATCGCTATCTATTGTGCTGGTAGCTTGGGAGCTACCAGAAGACAATCAATTCCCCTCGACCATACCAGACTTGCTAGAAGTAGCGAAGTACGCTTTGTTGTGGGAAACCAAGGATGCTCACCACATCAAGGATAACAATATCTTCTACATGTTGATGGAAATGAACATCCTCATGGCTATCAATCACAAACCACAATTTTCACCTATTGTATTTGCCAAACTACAGGAGTACGTAGAATTCAAGGCATTCTTCCATTGCGTATCGATCAGGGCATGAAAGGACCCTAAGTAGACATGGTATGACTTTCCTTACTTGGCAAAAAATGGCCTGATTGATGCAGTACTTGATCGCTGGCTAGCAGAATGGCACACTACCTCAGACTTGGTGGTGGGGTCGAGAAACTCCACCGCACAGTGCAAAAAGCAGGAGGCCAAGCTCAAGATGACACAGATGGTTGAGAAGAGGAAGGAGGAGGCCGATGACAAGGCCTAGGTAGAGCTTGATGTTGCACAGTAGGCAGAAAATCAGACAGGGGAAACAGAGGCAGGCTCTGACAAAGCCACAAGGTCACCTTCGCCTAAAACAAAGGAAGAAAATGATGAGCGAATAGAGCAGCATGGAGCAGACTCACAGACGACATTGTACCACATCAAACGTCTAAGAGAAATAGAAAAAGTGGGGTCACAGAGGAAATTCACGTGATATGTTAGACGTTCATTAAGTAAAGCCCCTGTGAAAGCCATGTACCCTACTCTCTTCAATGTATTCTTTTAATTGTCGATTTTGGTCCACAAAAGAGATGGATTGAAAATTATCTTCATTGATATAAGTGTTATTAGGCCATGGAGGTTCGTGGAAATCTTGGAAGGATTTTGGAGGGGCATATAATATCACTTTCTTTACAAATTCCCCATGTGAAATACACACTTAGTCAAAGGAAAAACTAATGGAGGCATCAATAGTGGCTAGCCATGGTCATCCTAAGCTCAAGGGATGTCCTCTTGAATGAGATTTAGGTTGTAAAACCATAAAATCTATGGGATATTCCAAAGAATACAGAGAGATAATTACATCATCTAGCACACCCTTGAGCTTTATTTTTTAACTATGATATAATTATAAGATTGCGGGTGTGGAAAGAATATTGGATAGTTGTAATTGTTCCATGGCTTGTCTTGTCATTACATTAACTGTGGCTCCTATATCTATAAAGAAATTAGGAACATGGGTATTATTGATGTTAACTAATACAATTGGATTGCTAGGATCCATATATTTTTCCATTAGATTTCTACCTGGATCAAATCAATTGTTCTCCCAACAAACTAAATATTTTATCGCTCAATTTTCTTCCTCCCTTGTTTCTTAAGGAAAATACCCGTAATGTATTTTGCGTAGATAGGAATATATCTAATGGATTGCAATAGGGGGACATTGATACAATCATTTCTCAACTTAGAAGCTAAGATAAATTTGCGGTGCTTGATAGGCTTTTCTAAATTCAACCTTTTTGGATAGGGTGAGTCACTAAATGATTACAAGTACTCTAAATTTGGAGAAATGTTTTATTTGATGAATCACTTGTTTGGTTAAGAGTCTTCTCCATTGTTTCCTATTGAGTGATAATAGATGAGTCTTCATTTTTATTAAGAGTCTTTCTTGACCTCAGTTGGATGCCTTACAACCCAACTAGAGTGATAACATATGCCAACAATGGTGATAATTCGACATGAAAAGCATATTGTTTTGTCATGTTATTAGTGTTAGTAATCATTTGAGAAGGAAGTTGTGTAGGTCATCGAGGTTGGGCAACAGGTGGTTGTGAAAACTATAATTGTTGTGGCACTATTAATTGAGTTCATTGGGCTTGTGAATAAGGAGGATATGTTTGTAGAAAAGGTGTAAATTATTGTTTCTATGGTGCTAAGATATAGAAAAATGCTAGCATATTTTTATAACGAGGCCCTCACCATTGTTGTTTCCATGGATAATTTTGAACTTGTTGGGGAATATTTTTTTTCCAAGACATATGATGACTCATAAATTGAGATACATGATGTTGTCTAGAAAAATTATTACAATTCTAAAGCATATGATCATAAATTATACCTAAAAGTCCACTTTTGTAGGTTTCTTAGGTGTTGATGAATTTCATTGTTTTGCTTCTTGGTTTTCTCTTCGATAAGTCTAGGTATAGATGGGAAGCTTTTTGTTGCATGTTCACCTGCACAAATGACACATATATGAATAACATCCAATGGGAATTCTCACAAAGGGTTCTTCTTCCTACGTTTATGACAAACAATGGAGTGTTGATTTTTCTTCTTCTTACTTCTTCTTAAATTATAATGTATATAGTTGCATATTGATATTTTCAAGCAAATCATTTTTAAAATTTTCTAATAAATTTTCTAAATCATGCATGGTCACACCAATCATTGCATATTTGGTGTTTTTAAGAAGAGTGTCCCTAATTCTTCTACCAAATCTTATTTTTCTTCGAGAATACTTCTTGTATAGGTTTCACATTTTATCAAAATGAAACTATGAAACATCCCTAGAACCCATCAGGTTTAGTACATTTATAGACTCATCCAAAATGCCTCATAAGAAAATAAATTTAATGGTGTTTGAAACTATTTTTTTTATTTAGATCATTGGAGATTGCATAATAACTCCTGAAGATATTCTTCAAGTCCCTTTTCCGCTCTTTATGTGATTTTAAAAATTTCCTCTCTTAAATCCCTAGCTTTAGAATACTCTAGAAACATTTTGAGAAAATTTCCTATTCATTCCATCCCAACTTGTAATAGTGTTACCCCAGTCCCATGATTGAGCACAAGGCTGTATCCTTGAGAGTAGCGGCAAACAATTTATGTTTTTGGGCATTCATAGAATAGTGATAATTCTTACTTCAATTATCAAACTCAAATGTAAAACCATCAGGATCTTCATTGTCCGTAGCATAAAAGTGTGATTGTATGAAAGGGGAAATATTCTTCATTTGAACCACTATTATTGTTTCTTATTAATACATTTCCTCAATTATTATGCACAATATGACAAACAAAATCCCCACTGGGTATCGACCCTTGTGACAAGGCCTTTGGAACAGGCAAGGTATCACCCAAAGAACCTATGGGGGCTACACGAACTAGGTTTTTACACTTAGAAGGGAAATGGGAATCCAATGTGGCCATTAGTCTACCACACCTAAAAATAAATTTACATATAAAATTCATTTACATATTTTTGAGGAAAATGAAAAACATTACCTAAAGCGAAGATTTTGAAATAAAGGGGTCCAAATATTACTCTTAGCAATGAAGTTTATCCATTCAACCATGATTATCAGATATAAATGCTCCTCGTAAATGAAATCATCATGAAAGCCTACTTTAATAAACATGCATCAATACAACCATCATTCTTATTACCAAATGAAATACATATACCCTTACCAAAATGTTCCACCTTACCAACCTAATTCAACATTACATAGCTATGTACTTGACCCAATACCCAAATGATTAACTAACAAACCGCACAACTAACCGTAGTCCCATTGGATTCTCTATATTTATACATAATTAAATGCACAAAACTAGCATGGGAAATGCTGAGGTAAAACATTACTATGGGTTGACAAAATGTTGTTGCTAAACTAAACTAAATTAAAGCATTGGAATTTTATATTTTCAAACTTAACAACTTCCCACTTAGTTCCCGTTTCACTTCCACGCCATTTTTTATTGTGTAATTCTCTAATATATACTGATGTTACACATTGTCATCTCCATGTGATGTTCCCACACTTTCTTTCTACATCCTTTGCCTACTTGCACACAACCAAAATTGCTCCAAAAGTTGCCTCCAACAAGCCCCCAACACACAATTATGGCTCGTACCAAGGCATTCATCCCTTCTTCTATTCCCAATATTTATAGGAGCCTATCTCCTAAGTGCATTGAACTCATGCTCTCTCATCACATCTATGGTTATTAGTTATTGATGTTGTTTTTGATGGCAGGAATCTCTATAGAGGCTAAGGCCACTATTCCTACACAAAGATCTACATGCCACCCCTCATCATGTGAAAAGTTGATTCCTTTTGGATATTTTGGTCCACATTTAAGTGGCCACTCCAAAACTGCCATTTATGAACTTCTCTAAGATAAAATTTCATGATAAAATTTCTGACTAAACCATACCTCCCCATTTATAGTATCTCTTAGAGTAGTCCTACTCCTATCCAATATATTCATATGCTCCAAAAGAAAATCCATTCACTTGATCAAAGATATTGACACTTCCTTATGCAATAACTCAACTCTAAGCCTCGTAGACCTCCATTGGTTCCTAACATTGCATCACCCTATCACTTTCACTCTCTTCTGACTGAAATCATTCTTCATTTATCACCATTATAATGAATGAATAACTATGACCCTACACCTTATTGAAAAAATTCACCATATTGCAACACCTTCCGATCGCATGGCTATGTGTAGGATAATTTATTGCAACATGATGTGAATTTTAGAATGTCGGATGCAACTTACATTGAAACCCTTTGGAACTAGGGAAGGAGTTCATGGATTAAGTTACATCTTCATGAAATGGTTCCAAAGTCTCACTCCATTAATCAAAGGGATAATAAGCTTATGCGTTGTCTAGGGGAACATATGTGAATCCAAATAATACAAGCTTCGAGGTCAACTCCTTATACAATTGTTGGTAGCCACATAAAACTATTATAGTAATTAATAACTTCAATTTCCTATCACATCCCTAACTGTTTTAAGTTTCAGCACGTGGCTTCCATCATGGCACCTACCCCCAACATTATACATTGCTCCTCACTTTGAGATAGCTACACCATCCCTATCGTCCTTACGCAATAGGAGTCTTTGTGAAATATATATAGATGTGGACACTAGTTTCAACAACAATAACTAATTTGATCTATCCTACATCATAACCAAAATTTAACATTGCTACTACTTATTTACATACAACAAAACTATTGAAAATGATTTTTTCTACTACTGCATGGAAGACTAGTTGTCCCTCTATAGCTTCACACAAATCTCATTTACATAGCTTTCTAATGGTTCACAATTTAGTTTGTTGAGTGGTACTACACCTTCATTGTTCACATTCCTTATCTTATATGGACCCAACCAATGCATCTGAATATTTTTGGGTCACATCAACAACTTACTATCATAAAACAATGCTATGTAGCTTGGTTCAAATGTCTTATGTTTAATAAAATAATCACACCAAGATTTATTTCGAGCCTTCTACAGATTTTGATGAAATCGGATGAACGTTCGATCCTCTTCTAACTGCATGAACTCTTCAAGTTTGTGTTCCAAAGAAATTGAATCTATCATATGTTTAAATGAAACAATGTGAAAACAGGTACTAGGAACTCCATTGGCATCATTGCTTCTTGTCCATATATAAACCTCAATTGGTGTGTGTCCTATCAAATGCTGGAATCAAATTATCCTAAACATCTCCATTTGTATTACACACATTGGTGATGACATTCTCCAATTTTGCTTTTAAATATTCTACTACATCATTGTCCTAGCGATGATAGGGTGTACTATTCAATAGTCCTATTGAGAAAATCCATTTTTTGGTCACTCACAAAGATTCTAGAACAACCAAATATAGTGACAACATTTTCAAATAGAAACTGCATAGTAGTCTTAGTGCTACAATACTTTACTAGTGCTTCTTTATCACACTTAATCAAATAGTTTGTACCAGTCATGATGTATCTCACAATTGATATCTTAGCTTGTGGGTTGGTAGGACCACAAATGTGTGGACCACTTATCGAAAGGTTGTAGTGTAATCTATGGGGCCAAAAGCATCTCATCTCTCCTTGAAGGTTTTCCAACCCTCTTAAAAAAATTACAATTACTGCAAAACTCCTTAGCATCAACATGTAACATTGGCCACCATAATATATCCTACAAAATCTTTTGTGTAGTAGGTTGCCCTATATAATGTCCTAATGCAACTCCTTCATGTGTCTCCATCAATATCATTTGTCTCTTATGTTGTAACTCGCACCTCCAAAAAATATCACCAACTCACAACTTTAATAAGAATCTTGTAATCAGTTGATAGTCTATAGGCTTGATGAATAATTGCTTCTTCTACATAACACTATACTCAGCTGAAGCAACTCCAATACTAAGGAACTAGGAAATTTTGGAAAATTATTTGTCGACCATTGTAACGATGAATAAATGTGCATATGATAGGTTGTCATATAAGTTTCAATCATCCTATCCTGTAACAATAATTTATATATGGTCTAGGCCAGCACTCAATTACCTGAGTTTGAAAACCACTTCATAGTCATACTCATGAAATAATAATAACCATCTATAGATGTGCTCCCCCAACATAGGTTTGGTCAGAAGGTACCTTAATGTCAAATTCTCTAGATATAACTTTAATTTAAATCCTAAAAGGTAGTGTCAATACTTCTGCAAGGAATAGACGATATCCAACGCTTCACAATCAATAGTGGTATAATTTTTCTTAGCCATTGATAATATTTTTCTTGCAAAGGAAATTTGGGGATCCAAACATCCTTCCCCTGGTTGTGCTAACACAACTACTACAGCAATAGGCAAAGCATCCTTATGCACATGAAATTATTTTCTCTAGAGGAAAGATCAAAATTGGTGTGATAAACATCCTCTCCTTTAAGATATCAAGGGACTTATAACAATCCTCCATCCATTTGGAAGGTACATCTCTCCTCAACAAGTGCTCCATAGGTGCGGTTATATGAGCATGTCCTTTTATGAGCTTTTGGTAATAACTATTATGACCCATAATAGCACAATGGAATATGAGTACGAGGAGGAAGATCCACTATGATTGTGATCTTTCCAAGGGTTCACCAATAACCCTTTCTTACACACAATGTGACCCAATAAATTTCCAAATGGGGAACAAAAATACATTTCTTAAGATTCGATGAAATTTAAAACTACTTACATTTATATAACTTCAATCGCAATACCTTTATATGTTTTTGTAATAGGTTTAACACCATATAATAAATACTGAATTAAGGCCTCTATGATCCATATCAAGTTCTTGAGACATGTTTTCAGTGGTAATCACGTCAAAATTCATTTGTCGACGTGTTTCGAATAGGCAAGTGTGGTTCATCGTCAGGACAAGATGAAGAATAAGATCATGGAAACAAGTTAAATAGAGAGACTGAGAGTTCAATCTCTCTATTTAACTAGTTGACATGATCTGATTCTTCATCTTTTCCTTGCATTCAACCACATTTGTTGGTTCGAAACACGTTGACAAATGAATTTTGATGTGATTATTGCCAAAAACATGTCTCAAAAACCAACTAATGATCTATATAAAATTCAAAAATTTTATCAATAAATTCCTTAAAAGTTACAACAACAATTTTGGAGAGTATGGCAAGTGCATTCTTTAGACCAAAGGGTATCATAGTGTATTGAAAGCATCCCCACTTTGTCGCAAAAGTAGTCTTATGAAGGTCTTCTTTAGAAATGCAAATCTGATGATATCCAAAGAATACATGGGTGAAAGAATACACCTCCTAGACACCAAAATCGTCAAATACTTATTTCATAATTGGGTGTGAACTCGATCATGCATGCATGCATCATTCAGGTTCCTAATATCAACCCAGATATTGATCTCCCTTGTTTTCTTATTTTGAAATACCATTGGGAGTATCCATTCTAACTCCTCCACTGGCTCAATCATCATGGCTTCCAACATTCTATCCAAATATTTCTTTACCTTATGCATATATATTGGATTAGGAATGCGTGGAATTTTTTTATCTAACTTAGTACCTAGTACGAGAGCAATTGACATTTCACCTACGTTTCCCACTATTCCCTTCATCTTGGAAAAAATATTTGGAAATAAGTCTTGGTAGTTCCTTAGCAAATATGATATGTTCTCTACCATCTCATCTTCCTAGGAGTCTCCAATTAGACCCATCTTTGGATTCTCTCCACTAGTATTGTTTCAATTATTTTTCTTAATCAAATTACAGTATTCCCTTGTTCCTAGCTTGAGTTTAGATAAAATTTGTTCACCTCCATTCTCTAGGATGTGAAGCTCCCTCAGATCCTCATCATCATCAATATCCTCCACAAAATTGTAACTTTCCATAAACTCTCACACTAGCTATAAATTTTGATGGGAGGGACACACTAGGACCATATTATATATAGGCCAACGCTCTAATGAAATTATCTTTTACTTTAGCACCTTATGTTCTTGATCCAATGCCTTATTTTCAACTATAAAACTAAACCTAGACTTAAACTTTCTTTTCATATTCTCTCACTTCATTGTGCATCTACACACTTCCATCTCCACATACTAATTCCTAGAAAAGGAATCTAGACTGTGCATGAATTTGTGAGCCCACTCTGCTTGTATTTTCCTTTTATTCCATGCCACAACAAAACTCTTCACATGGTTTGTGGGGTAGTCCAAACCTACAGACTTAAATTCCTCTACCTTATATTCAGACACAAACCAAATACACAACATATTCTTACACTTTTGCCAAGAATTTACATCAATCTTATGTGTGACCCACTAGTACACAAGAGTCATTTTTAAGGTGACATCTAAGGCTCATAATTTCATGTCCTTAGGTATCTAAATAAAAGATCCAACACCGGTTAAATCATCAAACCTCGGGGGATCATATACTTCTATCATAATTGATCACATTGTATGAGTGATATGTGCACACCTATGAGTACAAACCTCATTCAACCAATTCTACCATTCTTTCATTCCTTCTCAAAATAAAAATAAAAAAATGAACCAATGCTACACTATATTAGCACACCATTTGCAATTTGGTTGACATAATATTCCCTTTGTGCAGTGATCTTGTAGATATCATCCAATGCCTCTCCATCCATATCTTCTTGAACAGACTCTGCATAATAGTCTCCTTCACTTGGATCAAATGATGCAATCACTCAGTCTTCCCCAGACTTGAAAAGCATCTATTTTTTCTTCGTATTAATAATATTTTGATTGGTAAAGGACTAACTAATTCCCAATGAAGTTTGATAGGGGTCAGTATTATCAATAATTTCAATAACGTCAAAATCAACCATATTTGTAACCCCATCAATATCTAACTCCACATTTGACAATCTATTAATAGGTAAAATTTTAGAATGATTTCGCAATTTAAGTTGGATATAGGATCAAGTTAAATTAGGTCTTCCCATCATCTCCCAAGTACTCTTGGGCAAAGTATTGACATAAGATCCTAAATCAAGAATAATATTATGAATGTCATAAGCTCCTAACTGTGCACCAAGCATGAACTCTCTATTGGCTATTGATTACACACCTAGGTAACTGCGTTTCTTCAATCACTAACTCCATTGTGCGCTAATCAATTATCTTGCGCATCTTCTACAGGGCACCATCATCTTACATCTACTCCAAGAATTTGTTCATAAATGCTCTAATTGATTTGTCTCCTCCTTCAAAACCTTTTGCAACATTTTTATCATGTATCTAGGGTATATCATATATTGGACTATCCTCTAGGGCATCCCACTATGTCATGACCATTTCTCTATGTACATACTTATAGGTTCCCTTCTCCTTCTAATGATAAAAATTTTAGGGTGTGTATGTATATTTCCGTACCAATTGTTGGCTAGTGTTGGTCTATTTGGAAGCAACTGCTTCAGTCTTGGTCCCTCCACGTGTAACAAATTTTACCTATGATTGATCTTGGGTGGCTTTACGGTCACTTTCTACCTGTCCTACCCCTTCTTCTCCTAGATCTTGGAAAGAAGCTAATGGAAGTCCTTCACAACATTATCTAAAGCTAAAAAATATGTGCATCTTGAACATGGATTAGAACACTCGCTATAAAGAAGTCCATGCTCACCAAACTTGTAATAGATAATTGGTCCCCTTCCTTATCCAAAATCTCCTCACCCTTGTATAGGACTTGCAAATCCTCTAGGTCCATTGCCCATTGTACCCTAACCTTGTCCTGGATGATTATAGTTATGTTCCATCCTATCTTATCCCTCTTGCAACATATAAGTATCCATGGTGCAATTCCACATTAGTTATAAATACCTGTAATGATGAATGTTGTGACCAAAAACCTTGCTCAAGTCACAAAATAATGATGTTGGTGTAGTCTTGTATTTATCCATTATTGGAAAATTTGGGGCTATATGATCCCATACTATACATGTATCACACCATAATCCGTATTCCTACACCATCATATTAGCTACAGTAGTCACCATATACCTGGTCAGTACATGGAAATAATTTCTATGGTGTCCTTACTTTTAACAAATTATACAACAAACCTTTTTGTGGTGTCCTTTCTCTTTTGCCTAATCCTATAACTAAAAAATAAGTGTAGCCATCTATGACTGAAGTTGAGCTATTGTAAAATGATCTCCGCTTACTATGACTATTGGATAGGCTTCATATTTTAGTGCTACCTCGAAGGCTTCTAACTATGTTTGAATGTTTTGTTTAGTTAATGGAGCACAAATATGCTGTAGCTTACCCATGATAAACCTTTCCTTAAGCTACTCATCAGGTACATTGAATGAAAAATTTACGAATAGTACATTAAGGAACTAATCATAATCCCAAATCGATTCATCCATTCTCTGTTTGATAGCCTCAAACTCTATAATACACTGTCAATGAGACACCTAGGCCTGCATAACTCCTTCATCATCACTTCTTTAACGTTCTGTAATAACCTTGGTTGTGCAAGTGGAGCACGTTTATTGTATTTCATGTACCAAGTGAATGCATGATATTTAAAGGTGATTTCCAACTATATAATCTTATCATCATCAGCACGGACATTGTTAGCAACCCAAACTTACTCGCATATAAACAAATGTTACTTTGCATCTCCATTCCTAGAACCATGAAAAACTAGTGTCTTCAAATTGTTTTTCATTCTTCTTTGTCTACTAGTTCTTGATGATGTTCAACTAGATACAGTTATTATATATTGTGATCCACTCCCTCCCAATTGACTAGTCTGCATATTACTACTATGTTAACTCCCTCCACTTCGTTAACTAAATAAATTATGAAACACCCTACTACGACACTAGTATTATAGGGACCTAACAACCTCTATATAAATAAGTTTGTGTGGGATCACATGTTTGACGTAGGGTGTACTTT
The DNA here is from genome assembly GCA_031772625.1 of Pinus tabuliformis. Classification (NCBI taxonomy): domain Eukaryota; kingdom Viridiplantae; phylum Streptophyta; class Pinopsida; order Pinales; family Pinaceae; genus Pinus; species Pinus tabuliformis. Next base: position 234,642,132 of record CM062816.1, on the reverse strand, counting down.
GAGTAGGAATCTAGGGATGTACATTATTTGTTATTCTCGGCCTTTGCTGTAAAGGCTCCCATTCCTCTTGTTAAATGTGCATTATGCCAATGTGCATTTGATATGGAATTATTTGATATCCACTACTCCTCCTTCCCCTATTACTTCTCACTATCTCCTTCATGGGACTTCAATTAAATGCAAGCACCAACGCATAACTCTCCCCTCTATCACCCACATTGGAACCTTCTACCACTGTGAAAAACATGATCTTCAAACTCTTCCATATTTCTCCTTCCAAACATTAATCAGTTGAACTTCCTTGGCATACCCTTTCTACAAGCCTTATCAAGTATCTTCCACATCTCCTTCATCATTTACCTTCTAAGATTCCTACATCCAAAACATGTAACCTTAGATTACTCCTCGACCATTCCCCAATTCATCATGAACATACAAGGGGTTTAGCTATTCATAGTGTTAGATTCCATGTTTGGTACACCTTTGTTGCACAACAACATGTTTACAAAGGTCGGTAATGGCCAAGTAAGCCATCCTTATGGACCTCCTAAGAATTTTCATTTAGTAGTAGTATATGAGATAATATATTCAATGACAAAATTTGTAATGTATCCTCCAATCACACTTTCAATCCGGAAATTAATAGCCTAGGTGATTGTATTATCCACCATATTAAGCCTTCAAACTTGCTCAGGAGTCCAACTTATATGTTCAACCGCTTTCTAATGTCTATTCTGGTTGTTGAAATTTTGAATTCAATCTACAAGAAACTCTAGAAATTTGACAAAGAAAATTTCTTAGACTTAAACAAAAATTTATCATTGTAGCCATATATTAATGCTAATCAACTGATTCATAATTTTACCAACAACAAACTTGTCTTCTTCTATAAAACACCCAAGTCCTTGAAACAAAACCATCTTTTGGTTCTTTTTAATATCTAACACATGTTATTTCATACAATGTGACCAACAAAACCCCCACTTGGTAACAACCCTTGCAACAACACTTGTAGAATAGGTGAGGTCTCACCTGAGGCATCTATGGGGGGTTGCGAGAATGCGGTTTCTGCAGCTAGAAGGGGAAGTGGAATCCAATCTGAGCCATCATTCTACCATACCTAAAATCTAGTTTACATATAAAATCCATTTATAGGTATTTGGGGAAAATGTAAAACATTGTCAACAACAAAAAATTTAAAAGAAGGGGGTGCACAAATTACTCTTAGCAAGAAAATTTATCCATTCAACCATGATTATCACATATAAACATTGCTCATAAATGAAGTCATCAGGAAAACATAAAACCAAATAAATGCATCACTCCAACCATCATTATTATTAGCAAAAGAGTGCCAAATTCAATATATATAACCTTACCACAATGTTCCCCTATGCTCACCAAACTAATTTAGTATTAAATGGTTATAGATTCAACATAATACCTAAATGATAAACTAACCAAACCTAGTCCCGTCGGCTTCTGTCAATTCTATAGAATTACATGCCCAAAGATACCATGGGAAATACCTAGGTAAACCATTACTTTGCATCGACAAACTCCTATTTATAAACTAGCCTAACTCAAAGTGGGAGCATTTGATATTTTCAGATTTAGAAAATTCCTCCCTATGTGGTCCTTTGCTTTTAAGTCATTGCCAATTGTATAGTTCTATAGTAGATACTTATGTTGTGAAATCTGCCATATCTGTGTGATGTTCTAGAATTTTGTTTCTACATCCTCTAGCCATACATGCATAGCCAAAACTTGCCTCCAACAATTACATTAGGATCGCCAAAAGCTTACCTCCTCCTCTATCTTCGGTTCTTGTAAAAATACCTCTCCTTCTTCTTCTTCTCCTATATTTTCACCTCCAAAAAATATGAACTTGGTATATAGGGCTATCTCAATCTCTTGATTAGGATGATGACCAACCTCTGAATTTGTCTTAGCCTCTAATCCCTCAACTAGATTGGCTTCCCCTACGAAATCTATCTTCTTGTTTACCTAGGCCTTTGAGCTACTTGCCAGGGTTTTGTCTTCCCTCTCCTTCTTAGAAGATTCACTTGCTATTGATTCAATGTTACAAGGCAGATTTTTAGAAGTATATTTCCTACCTATAAATTTATATTTACGCCTTTATCTAGTCATACATCCTAAAAAAAGAAAGAAAACTCAAATTAGTAATCACAAATCAAACCACCCTCATGAAATCCAGAAGCTATTTTGACCATCTCATCAACAAATTATTTGTTTGCACTATTAGCTCAAAAAAATAAGTTGCAAAAATTAAAAGAAAGAACCATTCTCTTAAGATCATGAAAAGGGATTGTGGAACTCATAAAATTGGTCACAAAAGTTCTTACCTCCTGTCTTACCTTCCCACTCCTCCAAGTCTTAAATTTTTGAGAATAAAATAAAAAAAATCATGTCACTAATTTCCTTATCTCTCGATCACCTCCATGGTAGTGATGCTAAAATGTTGGATGAATTTATTCATAGTAAATTCACAACATAAATATGTCAATCTTGGAGTGTATTATTATAGGTGTTACATAATATGTGCAAAGGCGTGGACACTGGTAATACTTCCTAGTAAACTACAACAATAAGGTTTCTATTTGGTATCATGACATTGGCCTATGGGAGAAAAACTTAGAATGTTTACTCCTACAAGGCCAATTAAGTTTTTACAGGCTACTTTGAGGTCTTGCCATTGGTAAATCTTAACCTATACTAAGTAACAATAAGATGGAGAGGGACACTCTAAAAGGGTATCAATCAGTTGAATACCTATTGCACGGATTGTTACAACACACAATGATCTCAATAAATATTTATCATCATTAATATTTGAAGAATCACATGCACTTAGGCTCCTTCAATTATTGAATCTCTTCTCTACTGCCTAAATAAGAAAACCTAATCTATGGGGACCACTCGATTTGTAAAGAAGCACCCTTCCCTCAAGGGTTGTAGTCTTCCGCACTCAAGTAAAATGTGTTCTTAGAACCAAAAAAGGTTGAAATTATTCAGATGATCATTTAGTTATTAATCTCCTTTCAATCCAAAGCAATTCTAAACAACAAGAATCAAGCCATAAAAAAGACTCAAAACAACAACTATGTGCAATGCTACCAAAACCAATCTCACAAAGAAAAACCCAAAAAAGAGTTATGTAGGTTGTTAACAAGATCAAACCTAGATTCATCAATAGAAGACTGGAATGTTAATTAAATCATATTGTGTCTTTATTGGTTATTCAAGGTGAAAAAAAACATAAAAATCATATATTTTATTTGTTAACTTGTTACTAAAACCATATGTCCATTTATGAAATTATTGTTAGTAATTGTAACTAGTTTCGGTCTTCATAATTATTATTTGTGTCATGTCATGATATAATTATTGTTTACAGTAAAAATAAATGAAAAATAAATTTTATTGCACGAGAAAATTGACATATTGAACCATGGGTTTCATGCTTGCATCATTCCTCAATATGTCAAAGCAACAATTGTGTGCTCTAGGATTTTTATCTTGAGACAAAGTCAATGTCATAATGTAAAAGATTCATTTTGACTCATGTACTAAGAAATAAAAATATTATTTGATGTCTTGAAAGGTCAAAAACACCTCCAAGGTCTATTCGGCCAACTCTTGTTCAAGTCAGCATAGAGGGGCCTAATTCTAGCCTAGCACAATATATGTAAAGGAGGACTCTAACCTCCATTTAGACACACACTTGGAATATTGTATCTATTCTGATCTGAAATTAAGGAAGAGTTCGAAGGATATAACACAAGAAGAGAATTCTAGTGAAGAGGAGAAGGAAATCTCAAGGATGGAAAAATTTGAAATTTGTTTTGATTCTTCTCCCACATGTGCATTTTTTGAAGTCATTAAGGTTTTCACATGTCTAAAGAAGAGCATAAGAATTTTGGAAGGATATATCTATTGTTTATGGTTTGCTTGATCATGGAAACCTTTGTTTGTGTCTTGGGTCTTGAAATTCTCCTTTGAATTTGATAAGAAGAGAAGTTCTTATGGGTTTTTCCATGTCGAAGGGGTTTTTCCTTAACATGGGGCATATATCTTGTACTAATGTGATATCTATTTTTTGAAATTTATTTGATGACGAATAACACACACATAATAATAATCTAAGAAGAAGATCATAATAAAAAATAACCGTCATGAATGGAAAATGGAATTAATAAGTTTCCCTAATAGATTTTCCAACATTCTATTAGAGCTATGATTAGACATATAAAGGCAAGAAAGATCGCATTTGTGTAAGGGAGAAGGTTTTCATGTCTCGCCTTCAAATCCGAGTTACCTAGAGAAGAGAATGAGCTTCAAAATATCACATTTATTGGGGTTACCTTTGTAATTAGTGTTGCAGAAAAATGTTTAAAATAAGAAGTGTAAAGGAGCCTAGAAGGACCTCTTGGGAGATCTAAAGGGCTAGTCCATTATCCTACTCAAGACTGAATCTCTTGAAAAGAAGAAAATAATTATTTCCATAAATCTAAAGGTCTATACATGAATTTTAATGTCTTTAATTTCCTTATAAAGCCGACATTATAAAGTTCTGTAGTGACCAAACTATCAAGTCTAGATCATCTTTTGAGGACTAGAAGAAGTCCCCTTATCAAGCAAAGAATTTACTTCTCAAAAAAACCCAGAATGAGATGTGTAGATCCTTCATATAACTGTTTGTAATATTTTTCATAAAGTTAAAATCAATATTTGAAGGGGCAAAAGAACTTGCAGGAACCAAGATAGCTTAGAGTTGTAGTTCCATCACAGAGATCCGAAAATTGCAATAGTTGTACATAGGTCCAATATTTGTATTGTCATCTAGATTGAAATAGCTATACACAGGTCAAAAGGATTGTGGTGTTCATGATATCATAATATTAAAAAATAAATCAATCAAATTGAGTCTCGAACTATAGTAATGTTTGAGATCTCAATCAATGAATCATGAGGAGGTAGATCAAGTATTCACAAGGCTACAAAAGTCATCTGGTAAGGGCATAAGGCCAACATTATTTCATCAAAGGATTGAAATTTGAAGCTATAATTGAAGTATAATTTTGGGGCTAGCTAAAGACTTACAAAATAGTTTAAAAGGTACAATAAAAACATCATGGCACCTATTCAAGGTAGGAGACCATAAGAACAAAATCCTATCCTTGGAAACAACTAAAGTCATCCAGAAACCAATTATTTGAGGGAAGGATAAGGTGAGATTTTATTGGAAATAATGAAGCTAAAAATAGTTAGTCACCTTGAAAGGAACATATCAAAGAACAAAAAGGCCTTGGAAAAACAAGAAATTCAAAAGTTGAAAGTTTCAAGACATGTACTAGACCTATTTTATAGAATAAATACTTTGGTGGAATTTTGAAATTAGTAGAAACACATGTACCAATATTGAAGGCCTACGAAAGTAAAAATTAAAGGCTATAGTTTATTCACTTTGTGAAGAGAATTTATCTTGAGAACAATGTGGAAGGAGTGGTACGTTGAATTGTGAAGAAGGGCTCATAGATAATTGGGGCACAAATGTTAGCTATGGTAGTTTTGAAGTCTTGACTTTTCAAAAATAGTAGAAAGACTGTAGCATATATGGAAGTTAAAATATCTTGGAAAATGTGGCATGCTTTCAATAATCATGGTTAACTATGGTATGTAGTCATAAGTTATGCACATTTGCGTACTTAAATAAAAGGACTATATTTGATTTTGTTAAGATTTTCTATGAATGTTTTGATCATAAGGTTTCTAGACTTTATCTTTGGATTCTAGGGATTACAAAAACCATAGATAATGTTTGAAGTATAAAACCCTTGTCAAGTAAGAGAAGACCTAATTTGTTTATTCAGTCATACAAGCTATAGTTTTTTTATTTTTAGGGTTTGTAGGTAGTATGTGGTAGATGGAAAATCCTAATAGGGGTATAACTGGATTAGAGACTCAAACCCATGGTTCGATGTTTCAAAAGGAAATATCATAAGACTTAGGCTTTGGATATGAAAACCATAGGAATTATTTATCTATAATATGCCATGAAAACCCTAGAGTATCTAATATCTTCATGCACTTGTACTTGTATTCTTTTCTTGTTGGTACTTGTCGATGAATGTTGCAGGTAAATAATAAAGGAAGCCAAATGAGCAAGATATATTATGAAGAGAATAATGAAAGGATAAAATGGTAACTTGGTAATCAAGTTGTATCCTTCGACACTCAAATAAATATATGACTCATATGAAGTTGGACCATGAGGATGTTGATGTTTCATTGAAAAATATTTTAATGGTGAGGTAAGTCTAATATATGTTATTGGTTATCTTGTTAATATATATATATATATATATATATATATATATATATATATATATATATATATATATATATATATATATATATATATATATATATATATATATATATATATATATATATATATATATATATATATATATATATATATATATATATATATATATATATGTTTTTTCTATCTCAAAAGATGTTGCAGGTATAAATGATGATAGTTAAGGAATGTTAAACGGTATGGATGTTGAGGGGAAATCTCAAGGTTTGGTAACTAACATAGATATAGTACAAGAAGTGCTCATATTGGGATTGTATGGTAGTAGTGTAATAAGATAACATGAAGGTCTAGAAGGGACATCAATTTCGTGAGGAATCTATGAGGCTCAGTTCTGCAAAGATCTCAATGGGGCAAGGTAGGCAATCATTTTGGCACTTAAATTTGAGTGGGATGGGAGGAATAGGTAGGTAAGGGGTTGAAGAGGGCAAGAGCAATCATGAATCCTCCCCAAACAACTAAAAACATTGAATAACTAAAATAAACTTCAAGTACAACGTTGCACTTTCAATGAATTCTACTTACACTCTTGTTTGTTTAGTTCAGAAGAAATAAGATAGATAATGCAATCACATAAAAAAATTCACAATCACGAAGAGAAGCACTGTACCATGAAAAATTTCCACATGAATCCCAAAGAGTGCTGCAAATCCTGGTCTCAATTCCTTAGCCAAAATACTGAAAATGAATGTACAATGAAGCTCAAGGCTTTCTCAAGAGTCCAACCATGCTAATGACTGAAAAATAACTTAATATAGACAAACATAGCTCATCCTTGCCTCTAGGGGTCGAGCTCATAAGTTTAGGAGCTGATCCAACTCATTCTAAAATGAGAACTAGAAACTAGGCAGCATAACTTCATGCCTCTAGAAACAAGGGAACTGATTCATTCAGTTTCAAACAACCTATAAACTGATGAATCTACCTCTACAAGTGAAACTCTAACATATTTACATCATAATCCATGAATTTTCATCAAATTACATCATAAATTTGCCATTAGGAAAGTGAAAAAGTCAAACTAGGCAAAGCTGGATGAAAAATGGAGCAAAACTTGGTGAAACTGGCAATTTTTCCTCTATGCGTCGTGCCTGATTCTCTATGTGTCGCGCCTGTTTGGAGCCACTTTTGGAGGCCTTCCCGATGTCCAAATGAGCTCCAGATGTGCTTGCTAGAAAGGTCTTCCTGTCTACTTTCCAGCCCAAGTGGAAGTTTTCAATTTGGCCTCCATTTTCTTCCCCCCTTCCCCCCCACCCCCCCCAAAAAAAAGTCCATTCTCCTAACACTGCTTCTTGTGTGTCAAAATAGGGGCAGTGAGGTCATGTTTTGAGAGTTTTCGACCTTTTTGAGGGCTCAAAACCTGCCCAAACTTCTTGGCCATAGGTAGAAGAGTGTAATGTTGCATGCAAAATCCAAAAATGCTGAGTTTTTTAGATTTGGAGGCCTCTAGCAAAAGCGAGCACCACATGGCGCGGTACATAGGGTAGAAAAACCTGTTTTTTGTGCCAAAAAATTGCAAAAATGCAAAAGTTGCTCCAAATTTCTTGAAATTTGAGATGAGTCTTCCCTATCAAGTGTTTTGATGGGCCAAGGAAGCCTCAGCCAAGATTTGAAGTCCTTCATCCTCGTTTTTCCTCCTTGATGCTCTCTTCAACTTTGCTTTCAAATTCCTGATTCTTGCTTGGCACACCAAGTTTCAGCACAAGTAATGATATGACAAATTTCTAAGCATATTTTTCTCATTCATTGCCTTCTCCAGCTTCCTCTCCAAGTGGATATTAACTCTTCCAAGCCATGACTCCCTATCGGCATTGATCTCTTGCTCCAAGGAAGTGAACTCCACCCTCCTTCTTCGAGCAGCCTGGTGGTTTTGCCAAATGTTTTGCAACCCCATAACCACCTGTTGATCCTCAAGCTGCTTATTTCTCTACTCTAAGTACTGTATAGTCCATTGGGCTCTATCCAAATTAGTAGACAAGGCATCAATGTCCATGTGCTGCTCCTTAATGATCTCTCTAAGATTTTCACTTTGCGAGCCGATATTAGTATCACCACCCTCAATGAGGATGAAATCAGTCTACCGCTCACCTAATGGTCCTTCTTCCTATAGTGGCCTCTTGCCTCGGTCCTGAACCTATTATGTTGATAAAGGAAGTGAGGCCCCTTCCACCCCAGGTGGAGATGACACTCGCTTTGCTACTGCAAACAACCGTCTAGTACCCCTTTGATAGGAGATGAACACCAGCACACTAGTGGTCTCATGGCCCTCATGCTGATAAGAAGGTCCACCTGCCTCATGCCTAGCCTCTGAAGGTCCTTGTGAAGCTTTGAAAAACTCACGAGAGATGAAGTCATCCCAAGTGATGCCTTGTAAACCAAGCTGATGAACGACCATAATTTTGATGAGAGCAAAATGATAAATATTGTTGAATTGCTGCTGAGGGGTCTTGTGGTGCACAAGAGTGGTCATCTTCTCTATGTTTTAGCATATGAAATAAGGAATTTTCATCATCCATACTTGAGTAAAATGCATCAGCAGCCTGATGTGATAAGCATACAAGTGGGAGAACCGGCCCTCACAGGTGAAATACTTCATGATGAGTTTCATTAAAGTAGCATACTCATCCTCGAGGAACCAAAAAGGAAACACTCTCTTGAACTATCTCAAAAGACTGGGTTTGATTTATGGTTCATAGTGTTGCTGGTCAATTTTCTGCCTCTTATTCCATGGTTCTCCAATGTTTGGTATGGCGGTTGCCAATGAAATGGTTTCTGGTGTTAATGTGAAAGTGACACCAGCAAGAGTGGCTTGATCACCATGTAAATGCAACACAAATAAGCGGGCCAACTCACGATGAAACTGAATATTAGCAGCCTTCTCACAAAATTCGTAACATCACTGATGCTGGAAACAAAAGATGGCAACAGGGCAGGCCTGTAACTCAGCAAGAGTGGTTGGTTCTTCTCTGATATGTTTGCCACCTCTATTAGGCCTCCTGGGTACATGTCCCTCCATGGGTGAGTTACTTTGGGTCTCCTCTTCATAATCATATGAAGGGTCAGATGCCCTAGTTGTTGGTAGACAAATTGCCTTAGAGAAATAGGTGTTGATGTGTCAAACTATGGTGGACTATTTTTGGTGATGTGCTCGACCTCTGCCACCAAGGGAAAATAGTGAAATGAGGGACTATAAGGGGAGGGAAAAATAGTCGGGAATTAGGGGCTATTTGGATAGATTTAGTTAGGGGAAATATGTGATGTTTTGGGAGTTTTTATATAGGATTAGGGTTTAGGGTTTTACATTTGGAAATTTGGGAAAAGGAACTTGGGATAGGGGATTAATGAATTTAGGGGGTAGGGGAACTTAGGGAATAATGAAATTAAGGGACAAATGGGATAAGGGAGTGATGGAGGAATGATGCACTTAATAGAAAAATAGTCACTTAAAACCCTAGCAACAATATCCTTTGACAGTTTGAAGAGATAGGGTTTTTTTTCATTTACACACTCATCATGCAATAAACACCATCACACAATCATCAAACTTGGATGCAAATTAGTGACAAAGGGTTAGCCTACTTGTCACGAGGCAAAACCGTGTGATTTTTGGTGATTGGAGGTCATTCTGGTGATTTTCAGGCCCTCTAGCTGTATGCACCACACATCCATCCCAATGCGTTGCGCCCTCCGATGTGCCACGCCTGTGTTATTTCTCACTGAATCCTGAGGCCCAATGTGTCGCACCCGGTGAGTGCACCGCGCCTCCTCCCTAGTGCACCACACCGACAACTTACAATAGTTTTTTACCCAAACTTCAAACTCACTTACCCAAACCATCTTGCTTTGGTTATCTTTGCTCTTGGAATAGAAATGAACTTCAAACACTTGGAGAAATGATTTATGCATGAGATTTTCAAATTTAATTTTGCCAACACCCACTTTCATAATGTTTTGCAAATGGCTTTATTTCAAACTCTGTTTTTTGGATCCTTTTCACCTTTTTGGCTTTGTGATGAACTAAATGACCTAAGCTTTGCTTGTTTTTGCAGGTGTTGGAGCTTTTGGGCTAAGGAAAGAAACTAGGGTGCAAATGAAGAAATTTACAAAGAGGGAAAAAAAAATTTCATGATTTTTTACAATAAAAGCTAAATACTCTGTTATTTTCCTCAAAACAGAGTTTTGAGGAAAAGTACATTTTTGAACACTTGGTCATGAAATTTATTGATGTTGCAACCTCCTCATGGCCTGCTGGTAATTATTGGACATTTTGACACATTTTCTAACGAAACCCTAACGAAACCCTAGACCTAATTGACCATGAAACCCTAAAGACAACTTTTGCAATTTTTGAGATAAAAGGAAGACTGTATATGTTTTTAAATGAAAAAACATGAGCCAGTAGGTAGATAACATGAGGGAAAATGAAGGAATGTCACTATTGTCAGATTATCTATGCGCCTAATGGAATGCAAATGACTGGGCGGGACACCTAATATGAAATGCAACAAGAGGATTTGATCTCTAACGGAGGGATGAAAATACCGACTCTAACACTTTGTACAATGAGATGTGGAGGAAAGAGGGATCCATGAAATCTATGAAAGACAAGTAAGAGCACTTGTTTCTGTGGCATCTCCAAGGAAGTTGGAATCTCCTCTAGGTTTGAGAGGGATTAAAATGAGTCTCCTTGAATAGGAGGAAAATATGTTTTCTGATTACAAAGAGAATAGGGGTGTCCTCCGTGATTAAAAGAGAGTATGGTTGTACATTGATTCTCCCTATGTCATGTACTAAAATAGGGCTAACAACCATAATTCTAGTGCATTGTTGGGAACGGGATTCCCCAAGGATAGTTTTGGGGCTAAAAGCCCATGTTTTGGAACGAATTTTGTAATAAAGTTGTAAATTATTTACATTTTATGATCGAAGAGCGCACAGTTGTCATAAGTCATAAAGGGTTGTCCACCGTTAATTTTGTAAAGTAAAGTCAGTTGCAAAGATCTACCCTTGGTCTGCGGACCATGGGATTGTATAAAAAGAGCTAAGTAAGTATGCTCTAAGTAGTCTTAACGAGTCATGAGTTGTAGTAAGAAGTCTTGAGTGATAAGGAGAGAAGTCTAAGTTTTGGGTCATAGAGTAGGTAGAGGCTCTGCAGCTGAGTGCACAGAGGCTTGGGTAGAAGTCCACAACTGAGTGCAAAGACCCCTGTAGCTATGTGCGTAGGGTAGATAGTGTCTGTAATCATGTGAAGATATCAATAAAGAGAAAAATTCTACAAATTTTGTGTCTTTGTTCCTGTTAATGCATCTTGTCATATTGTGTATTAATTTCATTTATAATGCTTATACAATGTGAAAATGTATGTAATTACATTGGATAATTGAACGCAATTAAGGATATCTATTTACGCGAGGCTAAATGTGATTGTTTAATAAGATAAGTAAGACACTTAAGCTAGTTTAGGAATATGTTCTATACGATGCATTAGCTGCGTGAAAGTGCCTGAACCGCAGGTCAGGCCTACGTGAAGGGTACCCCTTCTCGGAGGTACTGAAGGGTAGTGATCTAGGTGGATCTCTAAACACCAGTGACATGGAAAAGGCTCAAAATTCAAAGTGGCAGAAAGATGACTAACTTGACATCAGATCGAAGTGCTTGTCACGTTCATTCTAACGATGTGAATGACACTCCAATCTGAGTCTGGATAAGGAATATAGAGGCAGTCAACATTCGGTTGACTTTCGCTAACTGGGTAAGATTAATGAAGACATAATTTGGAATTTTTCGGAGGATGGAATCTGCCTAACTCTGGCCATATTCTGGGTGAAATTGTTGCCTGGTTAAAATGACTCCTTCGGCAAAAATCAGGATTTTCAAAAATGGCGTATTTTTTTTTTATAACAAAAATATTATAAAAAAAGGGTGGTAAGCCACCAACCCCACCACTCCAAAACATCAACATTTTTTTATGGAGGGGTGGGCCATGACCCCCAGTCCCTCCCCTCATTCCATGGGCCACCATACAATACGCAACACAAAGGTTTGGGTGAGCTATCCCTTGGGGCACGAACCCAACCCCATTAAAAAAAGCATGGACAGGAAAGGTGGGCTAGCCCTTGCAGTGCGGACCCAACCTCAACCTTAATAAAAATATGATTTGGGAGTAGGTGTAGTGGGTGGGTCACCCAAGGCGGGCCCAGCCTAAACCAATTTTCAAAATAACATGTTGTTGTGTAAATAAAGGAGGAGGTGGGTTTTGACCGCCCGACCTCCTCCATCATAACCGAATCTCCAACCAGCTCGCCTAATGAAGTTCTTGTGACGTCTGCCACCAATTTTTTATTTAAAAATAGCTCATCAATGCGCCTAGGTAGAGAAGAGGGAGCGCATACAGTTTGAGGCAGATTTTTGTAGGTGGGGTACATTTTCAATTTGTGTGATTTTGAAAAATTTTGTATGATTTCAGAATTTCTCTGTTATGAAACCATCTCAAGAAAAGATAGAAAAGATAGATCAATGCCTTAAAATTCAGCCTCTTCGAGGGGGAAACCTCCTTTACATTACATAAATGAGCAATTCTTCAATGATTCAAATGACAAAACCTCCGTTCTATGTATAGGAGTCTAAGGAGTCACAATATAACCCAGCCGACCTAACAATAATAATATAAAGCCCCAAAAATAACAATAGAGGGATTCTATGGGGCACAATAATAACAATATGGGGATAATAGGGGCACAACAATATTAATAAGGGATGCAACTACAATATTAATGCGGTAATCACTAGTTTTATAGGGACCCCAACATGCCCCTCTCCTTCAAAAAGGTGTTTTCCTCAATGCTTGAGTAGTTCTGGATGCTTCTGTATAAAATTCTCATCCTCCCAGTGGAATCTTCAGCAGATAACTTCCTCCACTTGACAAGATGCTCTGAAATTGATCGATTTTGTAGCTATCGAGTTCTTGTTTCTGTGACTACTTCCGGTTCCAATATAATTTTTCCTTCCTCGTCAAGTTCTAGCAATATTGTTTGAACTGGGAGCTTATAGCCTATAACCTTCTTTAAGCATGAAACATGGAAAACTGGGTGAAATCGAGAAGCTGCAGGAAGCTCCAATTTGTATGCCATAGTACCAATCTTTTGCAACACCTTGTATGGACCATAATACTTTGGTGATAATTTATTATCCTTCTTAGCCTGCTTGAGGGAAATTTGCTTATATGGTAGTAGCCGTAGGAATACCCAATCACCTACATCAAAACTTCTTTCGCTGCGATGTTGATCTGCCTGTTGTTTCATTATATTTTGTGCCAACATGAGGTTATCCTTTAAGAGTTGGAGGACTTGTTGTTGATGTTCGATGTGATGTTCCACTGCTTGGACCTTAGAGTTTTCTCTTAAATATGATGTGATGGATGGTAGCTGATATCCATAAAGTGCCATAAATGGGGTCATTTTTGTTTCTATATGGAAGGAAGTGTTATACCACCATTTAGCCAGATGCAACCATTTGACCCATTGTGTCTGTTCATCAGATACAAAACAATGAAGATATCCTTCCAAACATTTGTTTACTATCTCAGTTTGCCCATCAGATTGAGGATGATAAGATTAGCTATGAGCTAACTGAGTACCAAGACAAGAAAATAATTCTATCCAAAAATTTCAAGTGAAAATGGGATCTCTGTCACTTACAATAATCTTTGGGTTTCCATGTAGCTTTTGAATTGTTTCCATAAATGCAGTAGATACCGTACTCACTTTAAATGGATGTGATAATGCACAAAAGTGTGCATACTTGGTAAGTCTGTCAACTACCACCATGATGACACTCTTTCCCAAAAACTTGGGTAAACCTGTGATAAAATCCATTGAAACCTCCTCCCAATGTTGGCTTGGAATGGATAATGGTTGTAATAGATCCGGGGTCTTAATTGTTTCAACTTTATTTTTTTGGCAACCAAACATTTTGCCACAAACTTTTGAATATCCAATTTAAGGCCATCCCAAAAAATTCCTTCTTAACCATGTGGTAAGTTTTAGTGCCCTCCTAAGGGAGAAGTGTGCAATTCCATAAGAATCTTTGTTTTAGTTGGGAATTCTTATAGAGGTATAAGCGATATTTGTACCATAAAAAATCATTTTTCCAGCTAAATGTATCAGACGTATGGGAATCTTGTTGTAACTTTTGAATAAGTGACTACACTTCTTCATCATTCTTCCATTCCTCCCTTGCGTCATTTGTCCAATCTGGTTGGATAATAGAAATGGTGCACAACAATGCTTCCACATCCTCATCCTTTCTTAAGAGCGCATCTGCCACCACATTTTGCTTCCCTTTTTTGTAGATGATTTCAAATTCATAACCCAACATCTTTGTGACCCACTTTTGTTTCTCTTCAGAGGATAATCTTTGTTCTAAAAAGTATTTAAGCCTATCATGATCTGTTTTTACCTTGAAGTGTCTTCCCATTAGGTAGGGTCGCCATTTCTTAAGTGCATGGAGTATTTCCAACATTTCCTTCTCATAAATAGCTTTGTGTAAAAACTTTCCCTTGATTGGACGACTTTCAAAAGCAATGGGTCTTTCATCTTGCATTAAAACAACACCAATTCCATTTCCTGAAGCATCACATTCCACAATCAATGTTTTTGTGAAGTCTAGTGTAGCTAAGACCAGTGCTTGGCACATTGCCTCTTTAAGATGTTTGAAGGCCTTTGTTGCTTCTGGAGTCCATGAAAATGCATCTTTCTTCAATAATGTTGTTAGAGGTGCTGCTATTCTCCCATAATTCTTAACAAACTTGCGATAATACCCTGTCAACCTGAGAAATCCTCGCAGATGCTTTATGGATGTGGGGATTTTCCATTCCTTAATAGCTTTAATTTTTCTAGGGTCTACCTTAACTCCTTCATGAGATACAATATGACCCAGATATTCCACCTCTTGTACGCCAAAGAAACATTTGGATATTTTTGCATATAATTGTTTCTCCTCCAACAGTTGTAGCACCCTGTCAACATGTCCAACATGTTCCTTCCAAGACTTGCTATAGATTACTATATCTTCAAAAAATACTAACACAAATTTTCTAAGGAATGGTTTGTAAATGGAATCCATCAAACCTTGAAATGTTGAAGGTGCATTGGTAAGGCCAAAAGGCATGACCAAAAATTCATAATGACCATCATGAGTTCTAAATGTTGTTTTTGGAATGTCTTCAGTCTTCATTCTGATTCGATGATATCTTGAATGAAGATCCAACTTGGTGAAGTAAATTGATCCATGCAATTCATCCACTAATTCATCAATGACATGAAATGGAAACTTATCTTTAATAGTGAGCTTGTTGAGCTCCCTATAATCCGGACACATGCACCATGATCCATCCTTCTTGTGCACTAATACTACTAGAGTAGATAAAGAACTTTGACTCGACTGAATTATACCAGCCTCTAGCATTTCTGCAACCAGACGTTCAATTTCACTCTTTTGGGCAAAGGGATATCTGTACACCATGATGTTTGGAGGAACACTTCTTGGAATCAGATGAATAGCATGATCCTGATCATGAATAGGTGGGAGACCTTTGGGAGTCTCAAATACCTTGGAATGATTGTTCAAGAACTTTTGGAGATCTGGAGAAATAGATGATTCCAAAGTGGAAACATCTAGCAAACATAATTGTGCAATTACACCCCTCTGTTCCTTTCTTAGAAGCTTTGTCATACTGTTAGAGCTGATTATCTTTCCTGATTTCCCTGCAATAACCCTTAATTCAACTTCATTTCCTTCCGCAGAAAATTTCATGAAAAGTTCTTGAAAATTAAAAGCTATTGTACCCAAGGATTGTAGCCATTGGACTCCTAGTACAACATCAGCACCTCCCATTGGAATGGAAAGCATTGGGCTAGTCAATACATAATCTCCCATCAATAGCTTGATATTATGGAACCTTCTAGAGAAATTTATTATTCCTCCATTTGCAACCATCACTTGACACTCTAGTGTTGGATATAAGAATCAATTCAATTCTTTTGCTACCTTACAATCAATAAAATTGTGGGTACTTCCTGAATCAATCAACACTATTACCTTTTTCTTCTTGATTTGTCCTTCTATATTGATGGTTTGAGGAGTGGTAATTCTAGCCAATGCATTATAAGATATGGTCGGATTCATTTCTTCTTTTTCTAGGCTTTGTTCTTAGAGTATATCCTCTTCTTTTGACCTTCCTTGCTCCTTTTCTTCTTCCTCTTCGCAATCTATGTAGAATAATTTCTTCTCAACACACTTATGACCTTTAATGTATTTGCTATCACAACTGTAACAAAGCCCTTTTGCTATTTTTTCTTCCAATTGTTGTGGTGTCAACCTTATAGGTTGTGGAAGACTAGGGGCAACAACACTTCCATCTTTATAGTTGTGAGTGGTATGCTTCCTGGTCGCCATAACTTTGCTTTCTATTTTTCTTGCTAACCTGAATGCCTTCTCTAATGAATCAGGTTCCCAAAGGTGAACATCATGTTGGATATTATCCTTTAAAGAGCCTATGAACACATCAATCCTATACTCCTCTGGAATATTTTTTACCCTTATGTTCAATTTTTGGAACTCCTCAATGTGCTCCATTATTGAACCCTTTTGTTTGAGACTTATCAATTGGCTAAAAAAAGTGTTGCTTTTTGTATCCTCATAATGTGCTACCAATTCTTCCGTAAAAATTGCCCAAGTGATAATTTGTTTACGAGAGTAAAGCCATTGATACCATACAAACTAATTTGGTTCCAAATATAAAGTTTCAATACGTACCTTTTGTATGTTTTGCACATTATTGAGATCGAAAAATTGCTCCATCTATAATATCCATGTTGCGGGATCCTTGCCATCAAACTTCCTCATATCGATTTTTGGAATATGGTGGGTCTTCAATCCCACATTGGAGTCTATGAAATCATGATTAACATTTCTTTTGTTCGCATCATGAGTTTCCTTTACAACCTTTTCACCATTAGTAAGTATTTCTTGTAGAAAATTTGTCAAATTTGTCTTCAAATCTGCCATGTCTGTCTTCAAATCTGTCCTCAAATTTGCCATGTCTCTCTTCAAATTTGTCTTCAAATCTATCTTCAAATCATCCATCTTAGCTTCCATGCCTTTTATCCTAGATTCCACGCCATTTATCTTAGCTTCTGTTAGCTTTTGTGAGTGTGACATTTGTTGCACTTGTTCTTGTAATTTTGATATATCATGTACCATTTCTTCCTCTTCTTCATGAGTCATACTAGGGCTTTCAGGTTTCTTACTAGGTGTTTGCATTTTCTTTCCTCGGGGCATCCGTTACTGTTAATAATGCTCTACTATGCCCTTTGAATTCCTTCAAAATAAATTTTCAAACCAATCTTAAGCAAAAATTTAAAAGAATCTACACAACTTTTTTCACTTTGTAGGAGCTCGATATTTCCTCTAATGTATCTCTGTCCTTTCAAATCATATAGTTCTGAAATTGTGACCTACAGTAGCCCTTTGTTTCCTCTTTCTAATGCCATTAATCTGATCCAAATTGGATTCTGCAAGGAAGAGTTATACAAAATCTCCCACAGTGACCTGATTATATACTACTTCAGTAGAGCGAACTTGTACGACGTGCCATGAATCACTGTTTTGACCTTTGACTCTGAAAAATATATACAAGAAACTAAAGTTCATCCTCTTTCTATACCTTTTGATGAAATTTCAATCAGATTCCCAGAGAGAAATTTATGACGATTTTCCCCAGGTCACCTATTTGGAATGAAATTCAGGAGTCTGCAAGAAGACCAACTTCCTCAGATCATATCTCCGCAAATATAGCACGAACAGCTCTGAAATTTGGACTTGAGATTCAGCATGATTTCTTCTCAAATCAGTTTTTTTTTAGCTTCTGAAACATTGTAGAAAAAAGTTATAGTCAAAATTCCATGATGACCTGTTTGGAGCAGTGAAACCCTAGAATCCAAAGCTCTGATACCAAATGTGATGAAACCAACTCAAGAAAAGATAGAAAAGATAGATCAAAGCCTTAGAATTCAGCCTCTTCGAGGGGGAAACCTCCTTTACATTACATTAATGAACAATTCTTCGATGATTAAAATGACAAAACCTCCTTTCTATATATAGGAGTCTAAGGAGTCACAATATAACCTAGCCGACCTAACAATAATAATATAAAGCCACAAAAATAACAATAGAGGGATTCTATGGGGCACAGTAATAACAATATGGGGATAATAGGGGCACAAAAATATTAATAAGGGATGCAACTAAAATATTAATTGGGTAATCACTAGTATTATAGGGACCCCAACATTCTCGATACCATGAACATAATGACGTTGTCCATTTCTCCATCAGAGTTCTGCATTTTTCGACCATTTTTCAATATGGAGGTCTAAAACTCCTATTTGTAATTGATGCTTGTACCATTCTTTCTCATGCCACTTAATGAATGAAGGCCTCCCCATTGATCGATAAAGGCGCAGAGATGTAGTCCAAGTCAGATGAATTCTTTTATCAAGCTTCTTGTCTTCTTTTTTGCTTTATGTGTTTCTCCTCTTCTCTCATGTGCACATTAAATTTCAATGTTTAAGCTACAATTTATGCATGTAATTCTTTAATACATCTATAAGCAAAATATCCTGGATCAAGTGGTATCAAAGCAGGTCTTTGTAGATGTGAATTGCATGTATGTATAATAACAAGAAATAGGCTCTCAAGAGGTGAAGGGAAACTAAAGTCTTTTGATCCCCAAGTCGGGCATGTACATCGAAGGAGAAACATAGTAGATGAAGAGGCTCGTTATGAAGAGGAGATCAATTTCAACAAAACCTTCTATAGAGTGGCAAAAAATGTTGGTCAACTACTTTCAAGGTTGGAGAAGGTAGAAGAGAAAAAGCTAGAAGAACAAGGTTGAGAGCATGGAAATGGTGAAGAAGAACCCCCTCCTTCTCCTTCCACGAGTGAAAGTTATTCTTCCTCTCATCACCATCATCATAGAAATTCAAGGGATGCATCTAAGAAACCTTTCTTTAAATTAGATGGCAAATTTGATCTTCCCATGTTTAATGGTGAAAGTAATGCAGAAAATCTTAGTAACTAGATTAGGCAGATTGAAATCTACTACAGGATTTAGCTTATCGAAGAGGATGATATAAAGATTCAGCTGGCCTATATTCGATTGAGTAGAATGACTCTCATTTGGTGGGAGAGAAAATTGCGAAGCAGTAAGAGTGTGGGTAATCTTCTTTCCGCATGGCGTAGTTTCATTTCTGCATTAAAGGAACAATTTTATCCCTTGGGTTATAAAAAAATGCCTTAATGGATTGGCAATACTTAAGGCAAGGCAGAGGTTAGGATGTTCAAAGCTTTATAGACGAATTTAGAAAATAGACATTTAATTTGGGCATTGAACATGACTCACCTGAAGTAGTAACTAAGTATATTTGATCGTTACATAGTTACCTTATACATTTATTATTATTGTTTGAACCAACTATTATTGATTCAACTAGTGTAAAGGCCATCCATCATGAGAACATGCGAAAAAATTAAAGAGGTTATCATTTCAAGAAACCACCTTTCAAACCTCCGAATGGAAAAACCAAAGTGAAAGGAAAAGGAAAGGAGAAAAGGATGACATCAACCAAGAAATATGAAGGAGAAATACCTCATTGTACTCACTGCAAAAAGGAAGGCCATGACGACGATCATTATTAGAAAATGTACACGGAAAAGAGACCAAACAAGTATGGAGGAAAAAGCAAGCAAAAGATAGTGGCAATTGTGTAGCAAGACCTTGGACCTGATTCCGAAGATGAAGCATTGATCACGACAGTAGGAACAAAAGGTACTCTTACACATGTTAATTCTGAACCACATGAAGGCACTAGTTCAATAGATGAGTCTCTTCCTAATGAATGAAAGAGAATTGTGCTATTTCGTATTAGAGTTATCATAAATCATAAAAACGTGGAAACTCTATTTGATACTGGATCCCAAGCAAACTTAATATTATAGTCCTTGTTAAAGAAGCTAGGCTTAGAAACCCAACCACATCCAAAACTACCCACTTGGATGGATACATGATAATGCAAAACTGAATGTAACTAAGCAGTGCAAGGTTGAATTTTTTATCACTTCTAAGTTAGTGGATGAGGTAAAACTTGATGTGATACCATTGGATATCTGTGGCATGGTATTAGGGAATCCATATCTATATGATAGAAAGACAACCTTCTTCCATCATGAAAGAAAATACCAAATCACAAAAGATGGGGTAAAATATATTGTAATGGTTCATGAAACTAAAATCAATGTCAGCCTTGTAAGTGCAGGACAAATTAAGAGGTTGGTGAATTCCAGTAAGGGTTGCATGCTTATGGTTGTAAGGGGAAAAGATGCATAATTATATGATGCTTTCTAGGGTTTTGATCATGTGCATAAAAAGGGATTATGTGAATTAATTTCTAACTATGATGAAATGTTTCAGGAACTAAGGGGATTACCTCCAAAGAGGGAAATCCAACATGAGATACATTTGATATTGGCATGTACAGGATGTCGACCATTGAGATGGAGGAGATCAAAAAGCAGGTGCAGGAACTATTGAACCAAGGGGTCATCAGACCGATCACTTCTCCATGCGGCTCACTGATTGTCTTAGTGCCGAAGAAATATGGTACATGGAGGATGTGCGTGGATTACCGAGCACTAAACAAAATCATGGTGAAAAATGTTACCCCCTTCAACTAATTGATGACTTACTAGATCAGTTAGAGAATGCTATCTATTTCACAAAATTGGATTTGTGTAGTGGTTATCACCAGGTCCAAATTGCAGAGCAGGATGTGTGGAAAACTGCATTCAAGCCCAAACAGAGGTTGTTCGAAGGGATGGTGATTCCATTTGGACTTTGCAATGCTCCACCCACTTTCATGAGGGTCATGAATGATCTATTTAGGCCTTTCATTGATGAATTTGTTCTTGTATATCTAGATGATATTCTTATCCTTAGTAAAAGTTGGAATGAACATGCATACCATGTGAAGAAAGTGCTTGATGTATTGAAAAAAGAAAAAATCTATGTAAAATTGTCTGAGTGTGAGTTTGGGAAAACCTCTTTGGTTTGCCTGGGTCATATTGTTGGTCATGGTCAGCTAAAATTGATCCTTCTAAAGTCGAAGCAACTGTAAATTTTCCTAAGCTTACTAGTGTAACCAAGGTTCGCAGCTTTTTGGGTGCAGTATAATATTGGAGGAGATTTATTGCCAATTTCTCTATTATTGCAGCTTTTTAACACACATTGACAAGTGTAAAGCAAGTCTTTCAACAGGGAGGAAAGTAGCAGATGTCCTTTGAAACATTGAGGAAAA
This sequence comes from Pinus tabuliformis, assembly GCA_031772625.1. Classification (NCBI taxonomy): domain Eukaryota; kingdom Viridiplantae; phylum Streptophyta; class Pinopsida; order Pinales; family Pinaceae; genus Pinus; species Pinus tabuliformis. The sequence continues at coordinate 234,620,313 of CM062816.1, read as the reverse complement.
GATTAGCACTGCACTGGTCTTGGCCTTACCAAGTCCCCAAAAGTGATTTTAGATTGAGACAAATGTCGTGGATATGCCATGGTAGTTGTATTGATGTAGCAAAAGATGTCAATATGTTACCATTCAGAGAAGTTCTCTCACGTTGTGATAAACTATCCCGCTTATGACAAGGAGTTATATGCCTTGGTCCAGAGTGTGAAGAAGTTGAAATACTACCTGATTGGCAAGGAGACGATCATCCATACGGATCATCAGCCCTTGCAGTATCTTTAGTCACAAACCAAGTTGCAACAATCTCATCATTTTAGGTGGATGGGTTTTCTTTAGCAGTTTCATTTGGTAATAAAGTATAAGAAGGGCACTAGCAACAAAGTAGTCAATATGTTATCCTGCCCTCCTATTTATGCTTATGTTATTTTTCATAATGCTTCGTTATCTTTTGAAAGCTCTGCTAAACAATATGCTAACGGTGATGACTTTAAGGAGATTTATGAAAAACTAACCCATGGTTCACAGGTGGACAAATATCACTTGTAGGGGAAATTGTTGTATCACCTTGGCAAATTGTGCATACCCACAAGAGAAAGGGTAAATGTAATCTGGGAGGCCCACACCTCCCTTGTGTCTAGTCATTTTGGTGTTGAAAAAACTTTGTGCCATGTACAAAGATTTTGTTTTTGGCCGCATATGAAGAACATTATGGCTCGCTATGTAAAGGGATGTGTGATATGCTCTATTTCAAAGTCCTCTAACAGAAACCTTGGGCTCTACACACCACTCCCTATTTCAAGTCATCCATGGGAAAGTGTGTTGATGGATTTTGTAGGAGGTTTGCCTTTTTCTAGGAAAATTCACGACTATTTGTATGTTTTCGTTGACCGTTTTAGTAAGATGTATATTTTAATGCCTTGTAAAAAATAGATCACTATAGAGCAGACTGCTTATCTCTTCTTTTAGCATATTTGGGTCCATTTTTGGTTGCCGACATCGATTGTGGCAAATGGGGACTCTCACCTTCTCGGAGAGTTTTGGACCAGCTTGTGGAAGATGATGGACACCAAATTGAAAAGAAACCCGACATTTCGTCCACATACTAATGGACAAAGAGAGGTTTTCAACTGCAGCGTGGTATGCTTGTTGCGAGGCTATTGTGGAAAACATCCAAAGTTGTGGGATGAGCATCTTCCATATGTACAACATTCCTACAACCGAGAAGTGCACTCATCTACGCATTGTTCACCATTTGAGACATGTTTTGGCTACCTGCTAACAGATCCTTTTGATATGGTCTTTGGAAGGGAAGATGACTCCAGTGGATGTGATGACAGGGAAAAAGTACAACAGTTCATTCAACAGATCAAGTTGATTCACAAAGCTGTACAGGAGCAGTTGGAGAAAATTCAAGCACGGTACAAGGCTCAACATGAAAAACATCGAGTCGACTATCAATTTCAAGTGGGAAACAAGGTGTGGTTCCATATCAACAAGGAAAGGATGAAGGGAGAAGGGAAGAAGTTGTGACCAATCCGTTATGGTCCACTCACCATCTTGGAAAAGATTGGAAACAATGCCTTTCATCTCAATTTGCCGATATATATGCAAATGTACTTCATAGTGAATGTGGAGAACTTAATGTTGTATGAGCCACCATTGATTATGGACATCAAAGAGGTGGGCACAATTCCTATAGTTGATGACTTTGCACTAGAGTACCTCGATGAGTTCCTTGAAGATATCATCCTTGATAGAATAACTAGGACATCATGATGAGGAGATGTGGAATACCTTCGAATTGGTTTCAAGGGGATGCACCCTAGCAAGGCAAAATGGTTGGAAATAAAAAGAGTGAGGGAACAATTCCCTCACTTACCAATTAACTGATAAAGCTTTTGGTAGTCCAAAAGCTCCTCAATGGGGAGGATTGATCCAGGTGGATCTCCAGACACCATTGGCATGGAAAATGCTCAAAATTTAAAGTGTCAGAAATATACTTAACTTGACATCAGATTGAAGTTCTCGTCGCCCTGATTCCAACAGTGCAAACAACACTTCAATCCGAGTCCACATGAGGAAGATAGAGGTGGTCAAAGTTGGGTTGACTTTTGGTGACTCGACAAGATTAATGAAGACACAATTTGGATTTCTAGTAGACAGAATCTGGCAAACTCCAGCCAAGTTCCATGTGAAAATTGTCACTTGGTTAAAATGACTCCTTCAGTCAGAATCGAGATTTTAAAAAATGGATTGTTGTTTTCTTTTATAACAAAAAAAAAAAAAAAGAGTAGGGGGGCACCAACACCGCCACCCAAAAACTTCAACATTTATTTATGGAGGGGTAGGCCATGACCCTTAGCCACTCCCCCCTTTCCACAAGCCACCATACTCTATGCACCGCAAAGGTTTGGGTGGGCTAGCCCTTGGGGCATGGACCCAACCTAATTAAAAGAAACATGCATGGGAAATGTGGGCTGGCCCTTGGGGTACAGACGCAACCTCAACCTTAATAAAGATATGATCTAGTGGTAGGTGTAGTGGGCGGGTTGCCCAAGGTGGGCACAACCTTAACCAATTTTTAAAATAGCATGTTGTTGTGTAAATAAAGGAGGAGGTGAGGTTTGACCACATGACCGCCTCCATAATAACTGGATCTCCAACCAACTTTCCTAATGAAGTTCTTGTGATGTGCTCTGCCAATTTTTTATTTAAACATAGTTCATCTATGCACCCAGGCAAAGATGAGGGAGTGCGCATAGTTCGAGGAAAATTTTTGTGGGTGGGCCAAATTTTCACTTTGTAAGATTTTGACAAATTTTCTATGGTTTCATCATTTCTTGACACCATGAACACAAAGGTGCTATCAATTTCTCCATCAGAGTCCTACAATTTTCGACCATTTTTTAGTATGGAGGTATAAAACTCCTTTTTGTAACTGATGCTTGTACTCTTCTTTCTCATGCCACTTAATGAATGAAGTCCTCCCCAATGATCGAGTAGGGCCTGAAGACGTAGTCCAAGTCAGATGAACTCCATTATCAAGTTTCTTGTCTTCTTTCATGCTTTATGTGTTTCTCCTCTTCTCTCATGTCCACATTAGATTTCTATGTTTAAGCTACAATTTATGCATGTAATTATTTAATACATCTATAAGCAAAAGATCTTGGATCAAGTGGAATAAAGGGATAGATTAACAGAGCCCTAGAAATTAATGACCTGCACGAGAGCAGTGATAGAAGGAATAAACTAACATCACGACCATCTTAGGGTGTAGAAACTGTTGGAAATAATACTCAGAGGGGTGGGTGAATCAGTATTATCAGATCATTAAAAAATTTTCAATGCTCAAAAACATATACGCTACTTCAGTTAAGTGAACCCGCGTGTACACGCTTCTGTGTCTAAAGCAACTAGCGTATATCCAGAAATCTTATGATTCAGTTAGCTTATCTTCAGTAAATGCATCAGAACATTATTAACCATATTAACAGTAAACAGGTGCAGTATAACAGAACAGATCATCACACAAAAGCCAAACACATGAACACAAAGATATAAGGTGGAAACCCAATGTGGGTGAAAACCACCTGCTGCAAGTCATCTCAATCTTCTTCTTAATAAGAAAATCCTTTTACAATATTTGTACTGGTGTAGTCTTATACCAGTATGGGAGCTACAACCCCCTTTGCTCTTGTACTAGCCGATCCATTTACTAGTACACAGGCTGCTACCTGCTACAATGCTCCAAAGATCTCCCTTAGCTTTTGTACTAGCTTAGATACTAGTACGTAGGTGCTTGCCTACAATCTTCTCTCCTCCAGGTACCTCGTTTCATCAATTTTTAGACTGGATACACTGAAGCACAACACATAATCTGAAAGGCCACTTTTCATCCAATTTTCATACTGGACCCATAACTATCATTGAAGCTCAAAAACAATCATCAAACTCTGAATCACTGAAACCCTGTTGACAACACCGTCACCAGAACACAGAGAAGACACAGAACTCTATAATAACCATCAGACCCATCTGCAACTTCAAATATCAAGCTTTACAATGTATACGCTACTTCGATGAATCAAACCCACGTGTATACGCGCTTTTACCGAAGACAACCCGCGTACAGATCTAAAAATAATTTCTCATAACTTGCAGCTGTACCAGACATCAGTCATACTCATAACACTTACAGAACAATACATGCGTCAGTATGTAGATCTAGAATAAGCATCATAAAGATAGTTCATTTCAAACCATTTGATCCCGATCTCTCCTTAGATCTTGTTCTCAATCAGCCGGTGAGATCCCTCCTTAGCTCAAATCAAGCAATGCATCATCAACCCATAACCTGCATACTGGATCTCACACTTCTTCAGATATTTAAGACATTTCAGATACACTTGCCTAATGATTTCCTTCTCCTTATATAGCCTTAGGCCTTGTTCAATACCAAGAGCCAAAACCATAGAAATCTAATACCATCAGCTTCAAAACTAGGGATCAACACGTCCGTCGAGTCACCAAGGTCCGAAACCATAGGCACAACTTCCAAGGAATAACCGCCATGGACCAAAGATAAGTTTTCCACATACACGCGCTTTTACTGAAGCCAACCAGCGTCTACACGCGACTTGGTATATAGCGAACCTGCGTATACGCGACTTGGTATATAGTGAACCTGCTTGTATACGCGACTTCGGCTTAATGAACCTGCGTGTATGAACTTTCTCTTCTTCTTATAGTCTGATCATCAATTCCTTGCTGCTGACCTTCTGCACTATGATTTGTCATCAGTGTGGTTTGCCATCAAGGACAACACTTATCTCATAATGCCAACAATCTCCCCCTTTGGACTTGATGGAAAAGCTAACTTGTCACACTTAGAACTATCATCTGATTCCTTTGAGCCGTCCTCCATCAGTCACATCTGATATCTCTTCTGAAGATTCATCCAGTTATACATAAGTGAGATATTCTTCTATGAGAGGGTTGCCATCAAGTACAACACATGCATCATAATGCCAACAATCTCCCCCTTTGGACTTGATGGCAACAACACCAAATCACTCTCCCCCTTTGACATCAAGGGCAAAGGGTGGACCAAGATATTCTCTTCCTTTGCTGAATCATTCCACTGTCCATACTCCCCCTGAGTACCTGCTGAAATCTCTGAATAATCTCCCCCTTTGTATATGCCAAGGTGTACCAATATGTCCATTCTCCCTCTGAGTACATGCTGAATCTCTGTTCTTGCTGAAGTGTGCTGATCATGCTCTCCTGACTGTAAGCAAGGTCTACAAAAAAAATGTTCTACAAGAAAGAACACGACTCTATACATCATAAGTGACCTTCCTAGCACCAAAGACTCATACATACATCCATCTCCCAATCAAGTGGGGATATACCAAAAGTTTACACATGATAATTCAAGAGTATAACATCATTCATCCCAGGCATAGTGGGGAAACCAACATAGGCCGTTACATGACCTTGATGAAAATACATGACTGAAATATTTCAACATTCATCAAATGACCAGAAGAGATTTCATCAACTGATTACAATAGATAGAGACACTCAATTACTTCATGAGTCACGAGACCAGACATCTAAGTAAGACCACGATAGTCATCAGCAGCTATCATACACAATGTATGATTTGTTCCATAAGCATCTAGTCCAACAATTATATTTTCCTTTTGTTCTCCCTCTGCATCTAAGGTAATGCCAACACTGCATCGTTATCTGATCCCTCTGACTGTACCAGATGGTCTCTGTTAGACCAATTTCAGAATCTTTTCATTCAGAGTTTGCCCTTGCTGTTCAGAACTCTATATACGCGACTTTACCTGCATAAATCAGCATATGTATGCGGATATCCTTTATACAACACGCATATACCAATTTCCATATCAGCAGCCTGTAAATGTCCTGTAGAGAATAAGTCATCAACCTATAACAAGGTATGTCTGCATCAATTCATTCCTTTGAACAGAATTCAGAGTCATTCACATTATATCATGTGTGAAACAACCATAGCCATTTCATCAAGATCTACATGATCCAAGTATCATTACTTGGGAACATCTGCATCATATGTAAGTATAAACCTATCATCATATAGATACGAATTCATCATCATGTCTCCAGCAAAGTGACTTTGAGGAGTCATCCGTGTATCAGCACTATGTATCTTGAGTTCAAATTCTTTTGACAAAGCTTCTTGATATCATCATCAGCAACAATCCTTATCCACATGAGTGCCTGCACCATAACTGTATGATCTTTATGCATATGACAACAGCAGTATATGAGTGACTCATCATCAAGTGAGGAAGATGTGTATTCAAGCTTTGTACTTCTCCTTGTCCTTATGAAGATTACCATGTAAGCACCATATATGCATCATCAAAGAATCAATCATAAATCTGATCTGAACATCTTCTATGTAATTTCAAGAATCATATGAGAGTTTATCATAGACAACTCACAACCACATCATAGCAAGATATATCATTTAGCCATATAAGAATCATCACCAAGGATTATTAACCATAATGCCAACAATGAATTACCAAAGGCATATGCTCCCCCTCAACCAGTGCCATCTGTTAGATCTGATCATGCATATATCAGCAATAAGCATCAAAACATCATCATCCTCAAGTTAGGATCAAAACACTTCTAGACATCATACAAGTAACAAAACATTTCCACACATCGTCAACAGACTGTAGCTATTAACCAATAGAGCAAATAATAGACTGAATCATATCAGATCCTTTTTCTGATCCTGTCCCCACTGCTTTTCCTCAGACTGACATATACTCGACTTTGCAGTGTCTAACTCGCGTATATACGCGACTTCCCTTTAAGGAACTTGCGTATGAGATTCAAAACACTGAAGTTTTACACTTTCAGCTCCCCCTGAGTCTGATATGTCTGTGCTGTGCTGTGTCTCAGTACATTGTGCTGACTGTACTTCCTTCTTCCTCCATATCTTCAAGTGTGATGAGGTTTTCTCCTTTTGGTGTGATGTCCATCCTTTGTTCCTGCATTCCTTTGCTATATGTCCAAGCTTGTTACATGCATAACATCTTACATGTTTCATATTCCTCCTGTAGCAATCAACAGCTTTGTGACCAAACATATTGCAAGTAAAGCAATATCCATTAAAGTACCTTGAGTGTGATGATCTTTCTGCATGATGGTCTTGAACCCTTCTTCTTCTACATCTAGCTGCAACATGTCCAAGATTATGACATACATAACATTCAACATTATTCATAGGAGGAGTAAAAGATTTTCTTTGAGGAGTCTCTTTCCTTGATTGTTGATGGGGTTGACCTTTCATCTCCTTGTTGATCATTTTAGATTTCTCTTTAGAGTTCCTTGCCTCACCTTGTGAGCTAGATTCACCTTCAACAGATTCATGAAAACCAAGACCAGTCTTGATAGCAGGAGACCTTTGACTACTAAGAATATCATCCAAGGCTTTAGTACTATCTTGAAATCTCAAAAGTTTATCCTTTTCTTCTAATTTACCTTTCAAGATATTTACCTCAACTTGAAGTTGTTCCTCCTTTTCTAGACATTGCTTCTTCATGTCTTCTCCATCTTTCCTTCCTTCTTCCAACTGATGCCTTAGTTTGAGAATCTCCTTTTCTTGTTCTTCATTCAGATCCTGCTGCATTTGATGAACTCGGAAGGCACATTCTAGTTGAGATTTTAAGCTGGTGACTTCGTTTTCTTGTTTTGCAATAGCTTGGAGTAGATCTGTATTCTGCTTCTTTGATTCTTCAAGATCTCCTTTTAGTGAGAGGATTGTAGCTTCAAGATTTTCATAGTAGCTGGATCTATCTTTGAGTTTCTTGATGGTTGTGCTTCTTTCGTTGACTTCTTTTCTTAATGATGTCACTTCATGCTACAATTTTTGACATTGGTCTTCCTTGTCCTTGAGAAGCTTTCTTACCTTGTTTCCTTCTTCTAGTTGGGCCTTTAGTTTGGTAACTTCTTCTTTGAAAGCACATTCCCTTTTGTTCAATAGATCTTGTTGATCTTTAACTTTGTCTGCAAGCCTTCTAAATACTGCCTCTATTTGATACTTTTCTTGCTCACCCATAAAAGCATGTTCAGTAGTTTCACTATCACTTCCATCACTTTCACAAGGAAATATAGGAGGAGCATCAGAGGATAACACATTCATACCTGATAATGATTCTGAATCTGATTCTGAATCTGAAGAACTTCTTATACCTAATCCCCAATCCACTCTCCCACTGTCATAGATCTTCTGAGATGTCTTCTTCTTCTTATGAGCTTTCTTCTTAAGCTTCTTTCCCATTGTTCCACGGATCTCCTTCAAGCGATCAAGCTTCTCTGAAGGACCTGCTCTGATACCAATTGTTGGAAATAATACTGAGAGGGGGGGGTGAATCAGTATTATCAGATCATTAAAACTTTTTCAATGCTCAAAAACATATACGCTACTTCAGTTAAGTGAACCCACGTGTACACGCTTCTGTGTCTAAAGCAACTAGCGTATATCCAGAAATCTTATGATTCAGTTAGCTTATCTTCAGTAAATGCATCAGAACATTATTAACCATATTAATAGTAAACAGGTGCAGTATAACAGAACAGATCATCACACAAAAGCCACACACATGAACACAAAGATATAAGGTGGAAACCCAATGTGGGTGAAAACCACCTGCTGCAAGTCATCTCAATCTTCTTCTTAATAAGAAAATCCTTTTACAATATTTGTACTGGTGCAGTCTTATACCAGTACGGGAGCTACAACCCCCTTTGCTCTTTTACTAGCCGATCCATTTACTAGTACACAGGCTGCTACCTACTACAATGCTCCAAAGATCTCCCTTAGCTTTTGTACTAGCTTAGATACTAGTACGTAGGTGCTTGCCTACAATCTTCTCTCCTCCAGGTACCTCGTTTCATCAATTTTCAGACTGGATACACTGAAGCACAACACATAATCTGAAAGGCCACTTTTCATCCAATTTTCATACTGGACCCATAACTATCATTGAAGCTCAAAAACAATCATCAAACTCTGAATCACTGAAACCCTGTTGACAACACCGTCACCAGAACACAGAGCAAACACAGAACTCTGTAATAACCATCAGACCCATCTGCAACTTCAAATATCAAGCTTTACAATGTATACGCTACTTCGATGAATCAAACCCGCGTGTATACGTGCTTTTACAGAAGACAACCCGCGTACAGATCTAAAAATAATTTCTCATAACTTGCAGCTGTACCAGACATCAGTCATACTCATAACACTTACAGAACAATACATGCGTCAGTATGTAGGTCTAGAATAAGCATCATAAAGATAGTTCATTTCAAACCATTTGATCCCAATCTCTCCTTAGATCTTGTTCTAAATCAGCCGGTGAGATCCCTCCTTAGCTCAAATCAAGCAATGCATCATCAACCCATAACCTGCATACTGTTGGGCCTCAAAATGGTCCCTATTTTCACTCCATTATTCACCAATATCTTCACATCTTACCTTCATGTCACCTCCATTCCACCTCCACATCATTCCATTTACCTCATTATTGGATTATAACTATTCTTTTCCAAAGTTTATTAATTCTTAACATTTTTAAGTGAATTTATGGCTAAACTTTAGAAAATAAAATGCTTATACTTATACCTAACAATTAGAATGAGTTTGTTGACATGTGTAGGCACAAAGGAAGCTTCCAGGGCATCTTTATGTGGCCTTGAATGATCAAATTCGAATTTGATAAGATAAGCTTCATGGAGAAGATCATGGACCTCATGCAGGAGATCATGGAGGATAGGGTTATGTGTCATCATTGGTTGAGAAATATGTGGGTCAAAGGAGAGAATAGTGGGTCTACATTTATGAGGTTGTTATCATAAGTTTTTGTATAAATAGGAGTACCTCCTCCATTCCAAAGGAGAGGACTCTTAGAGCATTGTATCCAATTGATGATGGAATAGAATAAGGCTTCATTTTTCATATATTTCCATTATGTAGTTTTAGATATAAATTGTGTGAATGTAGGATATGAATTTATGTAGTTTTAGATATAAGTTTTCTTAATGTAGTATATGGAATAATTTGTCTTGTTCTTAAGAGAATTGAGCTCACTCTAAAAGGATGAGAGAAACATTTTATTTCATATTAGATCTTGTTTCATTTCATTGTTTATATGTTTAAGGATTTGATTGATGAATGGGTTTTAAATTAGAATCTTATCAGCATGTGAGAGGGTACCCAAGGGTCTAAGTTAGGCTCTCTCTCTATTTGATTTGCATGATAATTAAAATTCATTCTTTTGCTTTTATGTTTCAAGTATCATATGAGGAGATACCAAGAGTCTAAGTTAGGCTCTCTCTCCAATGATTTATATGGTAATTGAAATTCATTCTTTTGTTTCAAGTCATTTCATTTCTTATGCTCATGAATGACTCTTAGTTTAGTTTGGATTAGTACATGAGAGGACAATCAAGAGACTAAGTTAGTCTCTCTCTCTACTTGAATCTAAACAATAACTAAGTTCATTCTCTCGTTTTCATTTTAAGTTTTTAGTTTTAGGAATGATTTCTCTATGATACTGCAAGGAAGGACAACCAGGACCTCCTTAGTTAGGAGCCTCTTCCCTTGCATATTATATTGAATCATAAATAATTTAGTTAGACATAGGTTAGTTGCCTACTCCTGCATATATTGTGTTGGCATCATCACAAGCTTACGAGTTTCCCTGGTCGATAATTTATGCAGCAATTTAAGTCCAATAAATTGCCCAACATTTTGGCGCCGTTGCCGGGGATCGAACCCGGGTCACCCGCGTGACAGGCGGGAATCTGTGAGATGGGAGAGATCCACCTCGAACCTGTGAGAATGCTTGTGCTCAGAATGCCTCATGGAGACTTTCAGCCACGGCCTCCGTCCCGTGCAGATCATCCTGTCGGACTTCGGGCACCGGTTCTTGATACGATCCTGCGCTTTCTTGATTGCCCGCCTGCACATTCTATTGATCATGGTTGCGAGCTCTACATAGGGTCCAGGGTATCAGCCATACTGAATTGGAGATACGAATTCTGGTAGGGACTAAAGAGGTGAAGCACCGAAGAGTGATAGTTCCAATAACCTATATTGAAATGACCCAAATTCTCATTGCAGAGACGCTAACTGTGATAATGGGGTGATGAAGTCCAAAGAACTCTTCTCCCTCGCCCCCGAGTCACCTGAAACCACGCCTTTCCAGTCGGTCTCTCCAAATGCCTCCAATGATAGCAACACTTCAAGCGCCTCAGCTGCCACCCTGTTACTTCTTTGGATCGGGTGCGTCGGAGTTTGGATGTTATAGGCACAAAGTAACCGAGGTTCTCGCTGTTTCAATTCATGGTGATATTTTGTTTGGATTTTTTTTTTTTTTTTTGTGTTTCCATTTTTAGTTTAAATTAGTTTTGTATTTATTGTAATTTTATATTTATAGCTTTTCATATAATGATTCGATTTGATTTGATATGTATTTATATATTATTAGTTATAATTTTGTTTTAATAATTGATTTGTTTTGATTTGTTTTTTTGTATATATTTGTACATAATTTATTGTTGATGGATATGTTTTGATTTACATATTTAATTTATATTAATTATGATTCTATTAATATATTAATATGATTAACTATATTAATATATTAATACATTAATATATTATGATTATATTAATATATTAATTATATTAATATATTAATACAATTGTATTAATTATATTAACCGTATTAATATATTATTATATTATGATTGTATTAATATATTTGTATATTAAAAAAATTCTTATTCTTATTTTTTTTTTAATTTAAAAAAAAAATAAAAAAAAAATAAAAAAGAAAAGAAAAAACAAAAAGAGCTAACTTTAATTTAGTAATAGTTTTTTTTATTAGGTTTTAACAAATAAAATTTTGTTGTTTTTCATTTAAAAATAATAAAAAAAAAATATAAAAATTTTTCACTTAAATAATAAATTAAAAATCTATGTTTTTAATTTATTGTTTAATGAAACGTCTAAAAAATTATGTTTTCATTTAAAAAAAAAAAAAAAAATCTAATTTTTTTTTTTTTCACAAAATTCACACAGATTCGAAAAATAGGATACTTGGAAATAAATTTAAAAAAAAATCAATTGGAGGATTCAATTCTCGATAGCATCAAGATGGCATAAACTCATAACATAATTCTTGTATGCTTTACAGAACAGAATTGCGAAGCACATTCATGAGTTATCTAACAAGGAGTAGTATTTTACATGGTTATTTTGAAGAATGGATTGAAATTGATATCATGAATTGAGTTACATTCAACGCTTTGATTTTCTTTTATCTTTTTATTTGGTACGAAATTTTTGCGTAAGAATCATGAAGGATATGCGCAATTCTTCTTGAGCACACTTATGTTTTCTTTGTACCAAGTTTTTTTACAGGTTACAGGATAATCAAAGTGATCATTCAGGAGATTACATTGTGACGACAATTAGTCTTCCAAAGACTAAATTCATGAAAAATTCTGAAGACAAATCCATCTCCACAACCACTACCTTCCACCTCCCTTTCTGAAAAGATTTTGAATCCCACCAATTGTACATCCATAAAGCATGACACTTCCATATCCATTTTTCACAGCAAGAGTTCTTATTCATCCACCATGCATTTTCGTTACATGCATCCATTTTCTTTCTCATTATCATTCCCCTTCATTTCTGCCAATAAAACCCTGCTTGAGTCAAAGTCCTAGAGTCTATGTATCATTGAAAAAACACCTAGAGGCTTGCATGCCTTAATGGCAAGTACTCTTGCCAATGAACAATGGGAGTACATTAATATCCCTTGTTCGTTGGATCTTGTAGGTGACTCGACTACGACAAATTTATTCGTACCTACAAAGATGTGTTAGGCATCCTGACTCCTATTGGAATCAATGGTGGGAGCTCTTGTGTTGGCTAGGGGCATTCATTAACGGCCACTAAGTCAACAACTTCTTGCTATGTTCGACATCGACACATATAATCACATAGTAAGATTTGTGCCATCGAGCGTTGAAGACTTGAAGACCCATATTTTGTAGAAGATGAAGCCAATTTCCATTCATTGTATTTCCATTCATTGTATACATTGTATTTCACTTGAGGACAAGTGAATAAATAAGGCTGGGAGGAAAATGTAACTTCTATATTTTGTATACCTTCCAAGCCTTATATGTTTTCAACCATATTCAGCAAGACTCATCAGATTCATCATCCAGTAGCAGATACAACTTTCAGCCATGATCAGCAGACTCCTCAGATTTTTCATCTAGTAGCAGAGGATCCAACAGCTGATACGACAATACAGATCCATCTTTCATCCACAGCTTGAAGAAGCAGATTCAGAGCAGAATTGTGGCAGTTTCACATGCATGATTCATGCATGATTTTCCAACCAAGTAAAGAAGACCATGAACAAAAGTTCTTGCAGCCACACGTGCACAGCTCTCATCCATTTTGGAAGGGTAAGTTAAGGTATGATATTTTCTAACTTTTAACCATTAAATTCCTTGAAAAGTTAGAATAATAATTTTTGGAAAAACTTCACTTCCTTTTCCCTTATTTTCCCCACTTCACTTCCTTTCCAAACCATCTGTTTTTACATACATACTTTGTCACATTCATACAACATCCACATTCTAAACCCCACTTACCTCCAAAATATATTTACTATTACATGAGCATACAAATGGCTTTGTCAAAACTATTTAAAAGTAATTGGATGCCAACACAATCATGGTTGTTACACAAGAACCAACCATGATGCATTCCAACACAAATACTCTGCAACAAAAATCACATTATCAATATGCAAAGATCATACATCGAATGCAACAAGCAAAATATGGTTGAAACACAAGAACCAACCAAGTTGTAATTCATCAAAATAATGCTTTGCAAAAGTTATGTAAATGATATCATGCAGAGTTTAAGCCAAAGCTCAAAAAGTAATGTAATAGATTGCATGAGGACATGCAATATCTTGAGTTTGGGGGAGATGTTGGGCCTCAAAATGGTCCCTATTTTCACTCCATTATTCACCAATATCTTCACATCTTACCTTCATGTCACCTCCATTCCACCTCCACATCATTCCATTTACCTCATTATTGGATTATAACTATTCTTTTCCAAAGTTTATTAATTCTTAACATTTTTAAGTGAATTTATGGCTAAACTTTAGAAAATAAAATGCTTATACTTATACCTAACAATTAGAATGAGTTTGTTGACATGTGTAGGCACAAAGGAAGCTTCCAGGGCATCTTTATGTGGCCTTGAATGATCAAATTCGAATTTGATAAGATAAGCTTCATGGAGAAGATCATGGACCTCATGCAGGAGATCATGGAGGATAGGGTTATGTGTCATCATTGGTTGAGAAATATGTGGGTCAAAGGAGAGAATAGTGGGTCTACATTTATGAGGTTGTTATCATAAGTTTTTGTATAAATAGGAGTACCTCCTCCATTCCAAAGGAGAGGACTCTTAGAGCATTGTATCCAATTGATGATGGAATAGAATAAGGCTTCATTTTTCATATATTTCCATTATGTAGTTTTAGATATAAATTGTGTGAATGTAGGATATGAATTTATGTAGTTTTAGATATAAGTTTTCTTAATGTAGTATATGGAATAATTTGTCTTGTTCTTAAGAGAAATGAGCTCACTCTAAAAGGATGAGAGAAACATTTTATTTCATATTAGATCTTGTTTCATTTCATTGTTTATATGTTTAAGGATTTGATTGATGAATGGGTTTTAAATTAGAATCTTATCAGCATGTGAGAGGATACCCAAGGGTCTAAGTTAGGCTCTCTCTCTATTTGATTTGCATGATAATTAAAATTCATTCTTTTGCTTTTATGTTTCAAGTATCATATGAGGAGATACCAAGAGTCTAAGTTAGGCTCTCTCTCCAATGATTTATATGGTAATTGAAATTCATTCTTTTGTTTCAAGTCATTTCATTTCTTATGCTCATGAATGACTCTTAGTTTAGTTTGGATTAGTACATGAGAGGACAATCAAAAGACTAAGTTAGTCTCTCTCTCTACTTGAATCTAAACAATAACTAAGTTCATTCTCTCGTTTTCATTTTAAGTTTTTAGTTTTAGGAATGATTTCTCTATGATACTGCAAGGAAGGACAACCAGGACCTCCTTAGTTAGGAGCCTCTTCCCTTGCATATTATATTGAATCATAAATAATTTAGTTAGACATAGGTTAGTTGCCTACTCCTGCATATATTGTGTTGGCATCATCACAATCTTACGAGTTTCCCTGGTCGATAATTTATGCAGCAATTTAAGTCCAATAAATTGCCCAACACATACTGGATCTCATACTTCTTCAGATATTTAAGACATTTCAGATACACTTGCCTAATGATTTCCTTCTCCTTATATATCCTTAGGCCTTGTTCAATACCAAGAGCCAAAACCATAGAAATCTAATACCATCAGCTTCAAAACTAGGGATCAACACGTCTGTCGAGACACCAAGGTCCAAAACCATAGGCACAACTTCCAAGGAATAACCGCCATGGACCAAAGATAAGTTTTCCACATACACGCGCTTTTACTGAAGCCAACCAGCGTCTACACGCGACTTGGTATATAGCGAACCTGCGTATACGCGACTTGGTATATAGTGAACCTACTTGTATACGCGACTTCGGCTTAATGAACCTGCGTGTATGAACTTTCTCTTCTTCTTATAGTCTGATCATCAATTCCTTGCTGCTGACCTTCTGCACTATGATTTGACATCAGTGTGGTTTGCCATCAAGGACAACACTTATCTCATAATGCCAACAATCTCCCCCTTTGGACTTGATGGCAAAGCTAACTTGTCACACTTAGAACTATCATCTGATTCCTTTGAGCTATCCTCCATCAGTCACATCTGATATCTCTTCTGAAGATTCATCCAGTTATACATAAGTGAGATATTCTTCTATGAGAGGGTTGCCATCAAGTACAACACATGCATCATAATGCCAACAGAAACTTGGTTCCAGCATCCCCCCATACTGCTTTGAGTGAGACTTTGATCTGTGCTCTGCAGGCTGATGCCGAAAGGGCCAGTAGTGTTATGAAACTAGCTCACAAAAAGATAGAAAAGATAGATCAACACCTTAGAATTTAGCCTCTTCGAGGGGAAAACCTCCTTTACATTACATAAATGAACAATTCTTGGATGATACAAATGAAAAGACCTCCTTTCTATATATAGAAGTCTAAGGGGTCACAATATAATCAAAGCCGACATAAAAATAATAATGTAAGGGCACACTAATAACAATAGTGGGCTTCTATGGGTCACAATAGTAACAATATGGGCACTACATGGGTACATCAATATAACATGGGGGTTGTAATAATAACAATAAGGGGTTACACTAGTAGTATAGGGGCCTAACATGCCCCTCTCCTTCAAAAGGTGTTGTCCTCAATGCTTGAGTAGTTCTTGATGCTTCTGTATACAATTATTGTCCTCCCATGTGGAATATTTAGTGGGTAAGTTCTTCTACTTGATGAGATACTCTGAAATTGATTGATTTTGTAGCTGTTAGGTTCTTGTTTCTGTGACTGCTCCAGGTTCGAATATGATTTTTCCTTCCTCTTCAATTTCTCGCAATATTGTTTGAATAGGGATCTTTTGCAACTTTTGAATAAGTGGCCATACTTCTTTGTCCTTCTTCAATTCATCCCTTGCTTCATTTATCCAATCTAGTTGGATAATAGAAATAGCACAAAACAATGCTTCCACATCCTCATCCTTTCTTGAGAGTGCATCTGAAACAAAATTTTGCTTCCATTTTCTATAGAGGATGTCAAAATCATAACCCAACATATTTGTGACACATTTTTTTTGTTCTTCTAAAGATAATAGTTGTTCTAAAGAGTATTTAAGACTATCATGATCCATTTTTACCTTGAAGTGTCCTCCCATTCTATAAGGTCGCCATTTCTTAAGTGCATGTAGTATTGCCAACATTTCCTTCTCATAAATAGCTTGCTTGAGATGTAGTAGTAAAAATACCCAATCACCTACATCAAAAGATTTTTCACTACAATGTTGATCTACCTATTGTTTCATTTGATTTTGCACCAAAGTGGCGTTATCCTTTAAAAGCTGGAGAACTTGTTGTTGATTCTCAATGTGATCTTTCACTGATTGAACCTTTTTCTTATTGATATGTCCTTCTCTCTTTAGGGTTTGAGGAGTGGTAATTTCTTCCAATCCTTTACAAGATATGGTTGAATTCATTTCGTGATGCTCAATGTGATCTTTCACTTCTTGAACATTTTTCTTATTGATATGTCCTTCTATCTTGAGAGTTTGAGGAGTGGTAATTCTTGCCAATGCTTTACAAGATATGGTCTGATTCATTTATTCTTTCTCTGGGCTTGGGTCCTAGCATATATCCTCTTCTTTTGATGTTTCTGGATCCTTTTCTTCCTCCTCTTCATACTCTATGTAAAATAATTTCTTCTCAGCACACTTATGACCTTTAGTGCATTTGCTATCACAATTGTAACAAAGCCCCTTTTTTCTTTTTTCTTCCAATTGTTGTGGTGTAACCCTTGTAGGTTGTGGAAGGCTAGGAGAAACAACAGTTCCATCTTTATAGTTGTGAGGGGTAGACTTCCTTGTTACCATAATTTTACTTTCCACTATGTGACAAAGCCCTTTTACTATTTCCAATTGTTGTGGTGTTGCTCTAAAAAAGGTGTTGCTCTTTGTATCCTCTGCTATCATTTCCTCTGTGAAATTTGACCACGTAACAAGTTGTTTATGACAACAAAGCCCTTTATACCATAAAAATTGATTTGGTTCTAATATGATGATGCAATACATACATTTTTTAATAGTGGTACACCATGTAGATCAAAATATTGCTCCATCTGAAGTATCCAATTTATCAGATCCTTGCCATCAAACTTCTTCATCTTGTTTTTTCTTGATTTTAGGAGCTCAATCTTGAAATGACTATAACTCTATACTTTTGGATCTTTGAGTTCTAAAATTGTGACCTACAATAGCCCTTTGCGTCCTCTTTCCAATGCCACCAGTCTGATCCAAATTGGATTCTCCAAGGAAGAGTGATGCGAAATCTCCCACAGTGACCTGATTATAGACTAGTTCAGTAGAGAAAACTTGCATGACGTGCCACAAGTCATTGTTTCGACCTTTGGCTCTGAAAAATATATAAAAGAAACTACAGTTTGTCCTCTTTCTGTACCTTCTTACATAATTTCAATCCGATGCCCAGAGAGAAAGTTATGATGATTTCCCCCCGGTCACCTGTTTGGAATGTAATTTAGGAGTCTACAAAAATACCAACTTCCTTAGATCATATCTCCACAAATATAACACAAAAAAGATCTGAAATTTGGACCTGAGGTTCAGTACGATTTTGTCTCAAATGGGTTTTTTTTTGGCTTCTGAAACTTTGCAGAAAAACCGTTATAGTGAAAATGCCAGGATGACCTATTTGGAGCAACGAAATGCTAGAATCCAAAGCTCTGATAACAAATGTTATGAAACCAGCTCACAAAAAGATAGAAAAGATAGATCAACGCCTTACATTCAGCCTCTTTGAGGCAGCAACCTCCTTTTCATTACATAAATTAACAATTTTTGGATGATACAAATGACAAGATCTCTTTTCTATATATAGGAGTCTAAGGGGTCATAATATAATCAGAGTCGTCATAACAATAATAATGTAAGGGCACAATAATAACAATAGTAATGATATGGGCACTACATGGGTACATCAATATAATAAGGGGGTTGTACTAATAACAATAAGGGGTTACACTAGTATTATAGGGGCCTAACAAGTAGTGTAGGGATTTGTTTGGCTAACTAACGTTGAACCTAGGTCAGGCCCCACCAAGCCAACAAATGGTTTTGTTGCCAGGACTAGAATGTGCATAATAGATGTGTGATGTCGTATCATTGGAATCCAACTATGAAAGATATCGGAGACTCGTTGGATAGGAAGATCCACGAATTCGCAGTGCAATAGAACATAAATCCATGACTGACAAAGGAAGAGTGGCTAGATAGGTACCTATATACAGAGATCCACGAGATCTTTTTCTGTTCCTTTCTGGTTGAGATAGATGAGTGGATCATGAAGCTAGCAGATTGCCAAGGAAGGTGGAAAGTTGATAGTCCTATTGTCTGGACCCTAGAGTTAGTACATGGATTGGAAGCCTCTAAGGATAAGATCGCCTGTGTTGTCGATCATTAAATTGATCGCATCATAGAAGGATTTGTGACTGAATTGACGGTCGATACATCAGTCAACTACAACGAGGTGGAGCGAAATTTTTCAAAGGACTATGAGGTAAGTACTTGAAGTCTTTAAATACGTAGATAAAGATGTTATTATGTGAAAAATGGGTTATGCAGCTACCTTGATGTTTGGAGCTACGCAAAGTGGAAAGACTTACATGAATGAAGGAATAAAGGGTCTTGAATATAGTCCATTGACTTCACCTCTATTGGGTGACGAAGAGCGAGTAGTGCAGGCTTCTCCATGAAGTGCTATCCAGTTAATAAGCAAGGATTCCCATGACTACCACCTCCACCCACACCACCTCCAACTTCACCACCATCACCTGCCACTTCACTCATACCACCTTCATCTCCACCGTAGTTCAGCATGGAAAATTCAGTGAAGCTACCTTTTTTCAAAGGCTTGGGAAATGAGGAATCGGACCAGTCCTGGTCCGTCGTGAAAGCTGTATGTGAAGCACAGGGCATTACAAATGTTCACATGAAGAAGAAAACATTGGTTAGTTCTTTGCAAGATGGCATGCTAACCTAGTACATTAAATAATCTAATGATAACCCAAATGCTGGAGTAGTAGACATCCAGACTGCACTAAATAAATAATTCAGTAGGCCTAAATTTGAGGCACAGTCGATTGTAGGGTTCAAGGAAATTGTGATGAAACTAGGTGAGACACCTTGGGAATTAGATTAGAGATTGTAGTGTAAAATCTGCGAAGCTAATATGAACTTAACTTATGGACAAAACCGCGAGTGGTTCATGGCTTCACTCCTACCACACTTAATGGTTGCACTATCACAACAGAAAATAACAACACAGGCAGAGGCCTTGGAGAGTGCAATGAGACTGCATGAAACACTGATGTAGGATACAAATCTGGGCGTTCAGCAGATCCATGCGTAGTTGCAAAATCCTTGCATTGAAATTCTGAGCTTGAAGCAGGACAGGACAGTTCAACTGGAGGTACGTGAAGAGGTATGGTGCCTAAAATGCAAGGGTCAGGGGCATGACAAGGACCATTTCCTAGTATTTGCGAATTACATGGCAGGAGGGGGACCGCTGCCTTTGAGGCCAGAAGCTCAAGTAGGACCAAGCATGGGGTCTACATTCTGGTGCGCTATATGTCAGGTAGCAGGAAAACATACGATGAATAATTTTCATTTGCTATAGAAGTTTGTACAGAAACCGCAACAATTGTTTTACAACATCTGTAGGTCGGTAGGGCATTATCATTGTGATTGCAGAAGTTATGAATTGATGATGGATAGAACACCCACCTATAGGTTTCAAGCAGAAATGCAACCCCCTATCCAGAGTGTGAGGATGGCCAGAATAGACTTCCAGGGGTGTGGATGAGGTCGAGGACAACTGATTTTCTACAATTGCAGAGGACCAGGACACTATGGCCACTATTGCACTAAAACAACACATCCGTTATTCAAATATTGCACTCTTTTTTATCATGAGATGGAAGACTGTCCTAGGTTGATAGCGAGGATAACTAACAAGGGGGCGCTACCACCTCAACCAACTCAGAACGTATGGATGATGAGTTTTGATCCTGACGAAGAGGATTCAAATGTGAATATAGTGCTACGAAGTAGAATTGCAACAGGTGATGATAAGGTGAAACAACTTGAACATAGCGTATTGGTTTGCAAAGTCCCGATGAAGGAGGCTAAATTTGATTCGGATCATGCACGTGAAATGTTGATGGAAGCAAAGAAGAGCTTTGCTGAGGCCTCCACCTCAGGGAGCAAGGATAAGCCTGATCAGGAGATGGACCCTTCTCTTCTTACAACCTTCCTAGAGACCTGCATGAAGTTGTTGTGCAATAGCAAGGCCGTGAAGGGATTACAAGATTTTATAAATAGATGCATCAAAAAAACTCCTGGTGAACCCCGCATGGTACAAAAGATTGGTAAGCATAAAACAAGAACATGATGAGAGAAGAGGTTGACCACACAAATAGGAGAGTACGAAATGGATTAGGTTATTTTGGATCTAGGGTTAGACGTGAATGTCCTACCAAAGTAGACTTGGGAGAAAATGGGGAAACCTACGCTACAGTGGTATCCGATTTAGTTAAGGATGGCAAATTAGCAGAAGATCATCCCCATGGGGCAGCTATAAGGGGTGACTATAGATATTGAGGGCACAAGCACACTGGTTGACTTAGAAGTAATAGAAATTGTGGATGATAGCAACCCATACCCTACACTCCTTGGCATTCATTCGGCTACCAATATGAATGGGGTAATCAAGCTAAAGAAGAAAAATACGATATTTGAGAAGAAATCGCTCCATGTAGTAGTACCCTAGATCCTGCTGAAGGATCGCACTATACTGAACCAGCCCGTGATTATGAGAGCAATGATGAATTGGACTATATCTATAAGATAACAGCGCGAGACCAAGATTGGGTGAATAGAACAGCAGATGAATGAATTACATGGGATCGTGAGAGTTCCTTCACCTCAAACTCTAATGAATAATTAGAGTGTTGGAAGAATTGGTTACATGGAGTAACCACACTGAGTTGTAACATGATGACCCAATCTCTCCTTTGTGTGTCATCAGAGGTAAGAAATCTGGCCACTTACAATTACTTGAATGGTGTAGGTATCTTTTTGGATGCATTCGAGAGGGAGGTACTAGAGAAGTAGCGCTTCCAGGCTTTGGACTAGGCACTGAGCACTATGTCTATAAGGTGGCACGGTACACGCAAGGGTGGCTTTGATGATTGGCATGATTGTAGGAGGATGATGAAAACATGCTTTGGGAAGCCGAAGGTATGAATGATACACAAATATGATGGGAAGGATGATTCGCATGTGCACTTGGCCAAATGGGCTCAAGCTTATGTAGAGAAGCCCCAACCTGAATGGTTTCACTTCTTTTGTCACACCCTAGATGTCATCCTGATGAACTGGTACTTAAAAACAGAGCTCTGCCATGGTACATGTGAATGGGATATTCTGTACGAGGGATTCATAATGGCATTCATCTTTGAAGATGGGTTTGACTGTATCGACGAGGCGTTACAAGAAGTAAAAGCAACAATATCTAGGATATCACAGGATCATTTGGACCTAATTTAGCCTAATTAGGCTACTCAGCTGAGTCACATGCTGGAATGGTATAACGCAACCGTTGAAAAAGAAGATGAGGATCCATGAAAGATTAACGTCCCTGAAATAGTAGGTCATCGCAAGGTTGAAGGACCGCAGATTGAGAACCCTGATATAACCACACCACTGAAAATGAAATAGGTAAACATTGGCATGGAGGCAGAGCCCAAATTCGTGAAGATTAGAGATTACTGGGGTGATGTGATGGTGGGTAGGGTCGTTGAATTGCTCCATGAATACCAGGATTTATTCCCTAACAAGTTTACGGATGTAAAAGGTATAATCAGGGACCTAGGAGTTATGAATATCACGTTGAAGCCCGATGCGAAGATGGTTAAGCAAAGACCTTACCATCTCAATCTGAAATATAGGGAGAAGGTCCGCTTATAGCTATAGAAGATGCTCACAGCAGGCATCATGGAGCCCATAGAAGAATCTGATTGGGTAAGCCAAATGGTGGTATAGGAAAAGAAAAAGAAGGATGAAATAAGGATATACATATATCTTAAGAAGTTGATTGATGCTTATGTACATGATCCCTTCCCAACCCCATTCACTAATGAAGTGTTGGAAAATGTAGGTGGCCAAGAATCTTATTCATTCACTAATGGGTTCTTTAGGTACCATCAGATCAAAATCACGCCAGAGGATAGGAGCAAGACAACCTTTGCGACTGAGTGGGGGTGTTTTTAGTACACTGTAATGCCTTTTGGATTGAAGAATGCGCTTGAGATTTTTTACATGTAGTTGTTGTTGCGTTTAAGGAATTTATTCATAAGCTCCTGGAAGTGTACTTTGATGACTGGACTATTTTTGGGCTGGTGAAACGACATGTCATAACTTTATGCCTGATGCTAGATACCTGTCGAAGATACCAGATCACGCTTAATCTAAAGAAATGCCTATTTTATGTTCATTTTGGGACCCTACTAGGTCATGTGGTTTGTAGACAGGGATTGATGGTAGATCCCACGAAGATCACGATGATACGTAACTTGCAAGCACTGAGGAGTGTGAAGGAGCTGCGTGCTACCCTAGGACATACTGGATATTACAGGAAGTTTACCACAAGCTATGCCCAAATTATCGCACCTATGGAGAATTTATTGAAAAATGATGTCACATTCTATTGGAATGAGGACTGTAAGAAAATCTTGGATGTATTTAAGGAAAATATGGTCACTATGTCAATTTTAGTCTTCCCAGATTGGAAGAAGGAGTTTCACGTACATGTCGACGCATCATGTATAGCGCTTGCATCAGTACTAACATAGGATGGCAGAGAAGACTTGGACCATCCTATAGTGTTCAGAGGAAGAAGGTTATCCAAGGCGGAGAAGAACTCTTCCACCACCGAGCATGAAGGGTTAGCCATGGTATACACACTCCAGATGTTTATACACTATTTGTTGGATAGTCATTTTAAAATGTATATAGATCATTCTGCACTGAAACACATGGTCAATAAGCCTATGTTGGGGAGGGATAATATACAGGTGGTTGTTATTGTTCCAAGAGTATAATTTTGAAGTTATTGTGAAGCCTCGATGAGTAAACTTGGTGTTGGCATTATGATACAGATGTTGTCCTTGATGGCAACTCACTCGAATGATAGATCATGGTGCGGTAGGTCAATAGAAAAGAATTAATGATCAGAGAGAGGTATATGCATTCTCACGTTTTAAAATTAGCGTATACACATAGGTTAACATACCAAAAAGAGTGTATAACATACACATGCACTTTCACAAAAGGAAAGGTGCATATATCTTGGGAAACTAGGTTTTGGTCCAAGGTATTTGGTCCATGGTATTTTGATCCATGGTATTGGTCTAAAGTATCTCGTCTGAGGTATTAACCCTAGGTATCTGGTCCAAGGTATTTGTCCTAAGTGGTTCTGGTCTGTGGTATTGAGAAAGGCCTAAAACTATAAAAGGAGGAGAAGATCATTAGGCCAAGGGTGCAAGTATTGAATATCTGATGAAGGGTGAGATCCAGTATGTAGGTTATGGGTTTGTGATGCTTTGCTTGATCTGAACTAAGGATGCACCTATGTGGATGATGACGAATGATGGATGGGGATCATAAGGCTTGGAATGTATTATCATTATGTGGTTTGATCATGGATAGACTAGATCTGAATTACTGATGCATGTTTATTCTATAAATGTTATGATCTAGGTATGACTGATGTCTAGAATAGCTGCAAAATTATGAGCTAATATTTGCAGATCTGTACACGAGTTCGCTTTGGTAAAAGCACGTATACGCACTGGTTCGGCTCATCATAGTAGAGTATACATTATGAAATATGATATCTGAATGTGTAGATGGTTCTAGTGGTTGTTGCAGAGTTCTGGGTTCTGCTTTGTGTTCTGGTGACAAGTCTTTAGTGATTCAGTGCTGGGTGATTTAGAATTTAATGATTGGTTGATACAATGGTTGTATTGCAGTGGTGATTGATTTTGATCTTCAATGTTGATGGGTCCAGTATGAAAATTGGATGAAATGTGGCCTTCAGATTATGGTGTTGTGGTCCAGGAGTATCGAGTCTGAAAATTTATGAAATGTGGTCCCTGGAGGAAGAGTTAAGGTTGGAGAGTTCTGTTAACACCCAGGTTGTTCCCTATGACTCCCAAGGGAATACGGCCGGGGTAACCACTAACCAATCTTTGGGTTACAGCTTCTAGCCAAACTGCAACCAGAGAGGGCTCTCTCTTTATGATTTGTCTCTGTTCTTATAGTATTTTAGGCTAGCTATGATGTTCAACTTTTGTTTTTGTGTTTGGTTGGATAACAATTCAGTCAAGGTGTATATGCTCTCATTGGAATGTTAAATGTCATTGGGCAATGGAGTCAGTGGTCCTTTAACTATTTTGAAGTGCTGTGTGATGTTGTAGTGACGCTGCAGAGCAAGGTTAGTGTCTAAGAAATAAACTTTCATGAAGTGTTTGGGTGGGTTGTGTCCAGTTTATGCAAGGCACTTAAGAATCTTACAGTAAACTGCTTAGAGAAAGACAGTGAGGATATTGACCTAGGAGCATTTAAGAATTTCTAGGTAATATTCATACGTATAGAATCACCAGCTACATGAGCAATTAAGAATTCATGTCCATGGTTATTTCTGAAGACAAACATTTACAGCAGTAAAAATTGAGTACAAGGTGTCGTATAACAAATCCTGCACTATTCTTTTTCTTTACTGCTAGCTTAGTGTAACATGAGTATGATTTGATAAACATAAGAAAGGCAAGAAAAGAGATTAAGGAAAAAACTTGTTATTTCATCAGATAGCACAGGAATTCTGCATCAACACATGAATCATCAGCAAGACACCGTAGTTCCAGGAAATCACTGAGCTGATCTAGCTCTTTGTATCAAACAATTCAGAAGGTAAACAGTATACATGCCTCAGAGTGAAAATTACCAACCCCTTATGCGTTACTAAGGGGAGTATATATACAAAGTTTTACATAATAAAAATATCTGAAATGAAGAGTAAATGCTTCATTAATAGCATGCCAACCGCTAGAGTGTAGCAGCTGAGAAAGTTAATGCTGTAATAACTTTTGTTGCCTTAGCTGTCAAAAATGGTCAGAACTTGTTGACTTTGCTGGCAGTTGGAGTCGGCTGAGGGTATGCTGTCAAAATTTGTGTATTTCTTTACCTTTTGGGCCAGCCGTTGTTGTCTATGTGCTGAGTCACTTTTTAGCTGCTTTAACTGCTGACATTTGTCACGTTATTTGTATTGTGTGATCTGGAGCTGGCAGTGACCGAATGACTGAAGCTACCGTGGCAAAACCTGAAGCATCGCTTGCCACCAATCCTCCTTTGGCATTTGATGTCTACGCATGTTTATCAATGTTTCCTCGGTCTCTGTATGTTTATAAAGATTGGGAGGGGTTTCAAACAAGTGATTCACTTCATTTTCAATGAAAAATAGGCCTTCAAGTTTGTCATATAAGCTCTGCCCTGTAGGAGGCCCTGCTTGTTCAGATGAACTGCCAGATGCAATAATATGATTTTCTATAGTGGTTGCCATTCTGTTGGCCATTTGATCTGGAGAGATCAGTTTTCCTGCACCACTAAGTAAGCTGGGCAGGCCTTTTGCTTGCAGCACTCCCATTTTAACTTTGTATTCCTCCACATCTGCTTGCATCTCATAGTACTTCCTCTCCACTGTTTGTATATAGTTCCTGAGAGTTAGTGCCTTCTTGGCAGAGAGGATAGCCTCTGTTCTGTTGGGAATGCCTATAGCTGCTAATTCCTCCCTTTCTTGCCTGTTCAGGAAGTCTATCATTCTGTTTTCCTGCTCTGGTCTGTTTCCTAGCACTGTCTTGGCCTTCTGAATTTCTGCTTGAGCTTGGCCCATCAAATCCATCTGCTCATGCATTATTTTTATTGACCTCCATTGCTGTTTGATGGATTGGCCAATTTTGGCCCATAGGATTCTTTTTATGTTGGCCATAGCAGTCTCCAGATTTAACTCTTTCTCCAAGGCCTTTATCTTTTCTTTCAGAGCTTTTATTTCTCTGCTTTGCTCTGCTACAGTCATTTTGGACTTGTCATACTTGGCATCTAATTCTGCCAGTTTGGCCTTGGCTTGTTTTATTTCATCAGCCTGCAGCTCCATTTGTTTTATGGCCTTGGTCAAGTCTTCTACACTAGTGCTGGTATCTGGAGCTGTTGTTGTCCCTACTGCTTCTGTTGTGGGGGCCACTGCTGCCCCTGAAGTTGTTGCTGTTGTTGAAGTAGTTGGAGGAGCTTGGGAAGTGGATTCTGCCTGTTTATCTTGTAGTGCTCCTTCCAGCTCTTTCTCCAATTCCCTGATCCTCTGGTCTTGCTGCATTAGGAGGTCTAATTGGTCATCGACCTGTTTTTGCTTTTGAAGCTCTGCTATTTGAGGGTGCTCTGTGGGCTGCAGCTTCAACCTCCTCTTCAATGCATTCAAGTCATCATCTTTTTTCTTCATGAGGGCCTTCACACCTGTTGGATCACTAGGATCATGTCCTAGATCAATGATGATTTCCTCAAGAGACTTTATTCTATTGTCTTTGGCCTGAGAGGACATTCTCTCAAAATCCAACTGGGTGTTGGTGTTTTTTAGGGACTCTTTCAGCTCATGTGCCATGGTGGCCTTCTCCACCAAGGTTGCATAGACCATCTCCCCAGCTTGCTTATGGAGTTCAATCTGGTCCATGGGATGTATATCTCTGGCTAGGACCTCCACCTTTGTCTTTACAAAATCTGCAACTGTCTTAGGCTGCGGCCCTTTGGGCTTAAAGTGGCTAAGGAGCAATTTTTCCTCCTGAATGTCATATACCGACATTAGCCTTTCTTGCTGGGCTGGTGTTGCATCTATGAATTGTTTGTAGACCTCAGCCCTTAGCAGCTCATTCTGAGCTTTTATTTGTTTGAAAGAAGCCTTGGTGCTCTTGGGCTTCTTGCTTTGTTGGGAAGAAGAGGACACCTCCAGACCAAGCTGTAAAGTTTGCTCCTGCTGAAAGGAGCTTGTACCTGTATGCTGATTGCCCTCTCTGTCTTTTCTTGCACTGTCCAAGACATCATCAGTAATGTCTTCTACCTCTGGGGAGTCTGCTCTTTGCCTTTTGGCTTCTGGCTGGTGGGAGGATCCACTGAGAGGAGTGGACTCTTCTCTTTCTCTTTTTGTACCCCTTTCCTCATGTGCTGGGGTCTGTAAAATTGGGGCAGTTAATGGCTCAGTTTGAGCTGGTGGTGTTTGCATTATTGGAGCTGCTGGCAGCCCAGTTTGTGGTAGGACAGTTTGCCCTTGCTGCTGTTCTGGCTGCTGCTCTGTTTGCTGCTCTGTTACAGGGGCAGACTTTTCCTTCACTGCTTCCTCCTCTGCACCCATTATACCTTTGCCTTTGTCTGTCACCGGTGCTGATGTAGAGGGTGCCTGTGGTGCAGTCCTTGTAGCCGAGGTCCCTTCTCCCACTGAATAAGGCGGTCTGAAAGGTACCTGCTGCACATAGTCTAGGTCAATAGTTTTCTCAAGCTCCCTACTATTCTTTAGCATTCTCTCTTCCTCAGTTAGATTTTCAACTAGAGTATCCATCTGCCATTCTTGCAGGTTGGCATATTTTTCAATATGTGGGTAATGGCAATGCTTAATACCTATAAGCCTATACTTATTTCTCCTAGCAGTGATGAAACCTTCAGGGTCATAAGGGACCCACCGAAAACTATAGGACAGCTTGTATTTATCCTTAAGGATTAGGTCTGCCTCTTCCCACCCTTCTTTCTTGTTCATGATGAAGGGGCCCAACTGATGTTTGAACTTGAGGTGGGCCTTCTTTTTGGAGCTGTGGAAATGGGTGAGGTCGGATTGAATCAATTGCCTGTAATACTCCAAGGCAAATAACCTCATAGGTACATATTTTGGGAGCCTGTAAGGACAGAGCTCACAGCCATAGATCCTAATGACAGTATGGTTCTCATATAGGTACCAATCACCTATTTTATATTTTTTGGAAAGCTGCAGAGCTTTCTTTATCTCATTTGATATTCTGGGAGGAGGGGACCTCATCAACAAGCAAGAGACTGGGTATACAAATTGGTCAACAAATTCACAGTAGGTATAGGGTGAATTTGTGACTTTGTGATAGACAGAGGTCCAGAAGATGACAGATCGTCTTTCCCCTCTATGATCCAGCCTTTTAATGTAGCATGGGAAGGCTTCAGAATGGTAGTACATGAACAGGTGGTAAATATAGGCCGAGTACTTGAAGACCCCCTGTCTGTCCACTCTGCTCAACTGATCATGAATCTTGTTAGCTATGAACTTAGCAAAGTTGTATTTGCAGGCAGGGGGTTGGCGTGGGCTGTAAGCAAATAGAAATACCAACATTGTTTTATCCACATGCTCACTGTTTTTGTACCCCAACACATAGGCAATCATGTCCAGAAGAAGACTGCCTATATCATTGAAATGGACATTCAGGTATGGAGGTGGCCCTGTAGGCTGGCACTCAGGTCTCATGAAATTCCTGGTGACCTTTTGGATCTCCTCACTGGTCATCTTGGCACCAGTGTCCACCAAATAGTTCATGGAAAATGGGATCAGCAACTTTGTCTGATTAAAATGTAACATTTTGTTGATGGACTCAGCATTAATGTAGAAAAGGATCCTCCCAGATGGAGTGCTAATAGCTCTGTTCTACACATCATCGTTTTCAGCACATAGGTGAATGATTTCAGGGAAGACATTTACAGCTGGGAGACAATAGTATGGTAGGTTTGACTCCCATATCCCATGTGTACCATGACCATCCTTATAGTCCTCTCTCAGTTGAGTGAAGATCTGCAAGAAGTCCCTGTTACCCTTAAAGTCTTCAATAAGACAGTCTTTGTCAGCAAATGCCAAGGCCTCCAGCTCTTTATTTGGTGGATTTAATGGAGCTACACTGAGGGATGAGGATGCAGAAGCAGCCATTGTAAAACTTGGTTTTGAAATAAGGTGATGGCAATGGTCTGCAAAGTTTTTTTTTTTTTTTTTTTAGAGCTTGAGTAACAGGCCAAATGTAGACCAAGTCCAAAGTGTTTTTTCAGTGGAAAATGCAAGTTGGTTTCTGCTGTTTGCTGCAAATTCCCAGGGATGTGAATTGCTAAGAGTAAGTTGCAGGGGGTATGAGGTCTCCTTTGGTGGCAATTGCAGATGGCCTGTACTCGGCAAAAGGGAACAATGCCGAGCACCTCGAGGAAAATTTTACAGTTTTAGTCCATGGAACAACTGCTTCAATGTCGAATTATAGTTCTAGGGTAATGCAGGTTTCTTGCTTCACTCTAGGTAGTAGGTGCAGAGTTTAAATGGAATTTAACAGGTGCTTGAATGGCAATTTTACAGTGAAATGGTAAGCATGGGTTAAACAGAGGAATTGCGGTGAATACCTGGATGGAACGCTTAAATGGTCTGCGGGCCTGACTGTGGAGGCACGAGGTAGCTGAATTGATAAGCTTGGGCGGCACAAATTCGAATTTTGTAGCTTCAGGAACAGTCTGGCGCGGAAGCAGCAGCAAGAGCTCAGTGTATTTTCGCTCGAAAATGACACAAAACGGCTATTTCGGGCCTTAATAACGGTAATTTTGGCAAAAATGGCTTATTGGCGCGTTTCCGCCAATGACGTCAGCATGACGTCATGGCGGGGCCCGGGTACGGAGGTGACGTGGCTGCTGAGGTGTAAGCCAGGGTGGCAGGACACAGTGGCGGATGGATAAGGTGGCAAGGCTACGTGGAGGGCCACGCGGCGCGGGGGTGGGCGGAAGCGACATGACGTCAAGCTGACGTGAGTGATGACGTGAGGGAATGGCGGTATCGGGATGGTGGTAAGTGGGTTCCCCGCACCGCTTTTGCTGATGAGTGGTATTGGGGAGGGGGGCTCCGAACAACCCCAGCGTTTGACACGCATCCCTGTACGGGGCGGAAAACCATTTTCCCCGGACGCTAAAGGTCGGCAGATCCGGGCCCACGAATACCCGCCCACCGTCGGATCATGGGTGGCGGAAGATCGACGGCTGACGGGCCCTCCGACGGATCGTGCAGGTTGGGGGGGCCCGCTAGCCTATTAAAATATTCAATTTAATATTTGTAGGTGGAAAACTTTAGAGTTAAGGGTTTTTTGTGCGTTTTTCGGGATTTTTGGGTTTTTTTCAAGGGTTTTATAAGGGAAAAAAGGTTTAGGAGTGGGTTTAGCAGGGGAAAAGGGGTTTTCTGTGTTTTTTGAGTAGAGGGAAGGTGAGAGCTTAGGGGAAAGGTTGTTGCTCATAACCAGAGGTTAGAGCAGCCCCAAGACAGGGTTGACCACAGCCCCTGGTGGACTAGTGTCTCCCTAAACAACATATTTGGCTATAATGCCAAAGGGAGGATATGTAGATAATGCTGGGATTTATACACCATAGTGTTATAGTAGTAGGGGGAAGGGAGATATGAGGGATTTAGATAAATAGACGTTAGGGGTTAATATGGATGACAGGGGTGAAACATGGATGAAATCCCTAAGTTTATGTGAAAACAACTTAGTTTAGAGAGTAGATCAAAATGAAAAGAATTTTAGACAAGAAATGTGGCTTTTTAAAAGAATAAGAACCACCATGAAACCTCAGATCTTTTCATCAATCTCAATATGAAGGGATATTAGTTATGAGAGTGAAAGGGGAAATTGGGGAGTTAGACATGCTGCCTTTCTTTGCTGTAACCTGATGGAGAAGAGGAGCTTCTCAACCATTGATTTTCCTTTGTGGACATTTCAGCACACCTTTACTTTGCAAGGAATGATGTTTCTGCAACCCCAGCTACCTACCCATCTACTTGCCTAGCATTTTTTGTTTCTTCTTGGAGGGTGCACTTAGGCTTGCAGACCCTTACTTGCCTTTTCTTTTCTTTGGCTTTTTCTTTTGATGGTCTATCTACTTCTACCCTTATTTCTTCCAAGGTCCCAGATTAAGCTGTTGGGAGCCTTACTTCTCTACCTAAGATACTTGTCTGCCAAGATTAAACAGTTTGGACAGACTTCTTTCTCTAATCTACAACAAAAATTGAAACATGGCATGACCCAGCTTAGGCTGTTGGATCACCCATTGAGAAGCATAACAGCAGCAACTAAATGCACATGTGTGCCTTTGATCAGAATATGAGATCTTTGCCTTGCCAAAGTAGATCATATTGGCACTTTCCATGCTAATCATGAAAAATGAAACCTATTGGTATAGGTAGTTAACAAGTTCAATAGGCCAGTGCCTACGTACTGGTACACATATCAGCCAGCGCAAGAGCCAACGGGTTTGATCTCCCTTCCAGTGGCAACTGGAAAATGAGAGAAGGTTGTGTCCTTCTGCAGGTGGATGCCTGTGTACTGGTATGAGTCTGCGCCAGTACAAGATTGTAAATAGGTTTTTCTTATATTAAAAGGAAGACATCAGCAGGTGGTTTTTCTGTCATATTGGGTTTCCACCTTATATCATGGTGTTCATGTGTGTTTCTTTTGTGTGATGCTCTATTCTATTTTTCTGTACCTGGTTACTGTTTATATGGTTAATGAAGTTCTGATGCACTGATTAAAGATCAACATATGATGTATTAACTAATCATAAGTTTGCTGGATATATGCTAGCTGCAGTAAACTTAGTTGCATATACATGCAATTTCCCTTAACTGAAGTAGCATATATGAATCTAATTATGGAAATAAAAGAGCTATTGATTTTCTAATACTGATTCACTGCCCCCCCTCTTAGCATTATTTCCAACAATTGGTATTACAACAGGTCCTTTGGTAGAAGCTTGATCACTTGAAGGAGATCCGTAGAACAATGGGAAAGAAGCTAAAGAAGAAAGCACCTCAGAAGAAGAAGACTGCTCAAAGGAATAGCAACAACTTTCCATTAGGTGGAAGCAAGTATTCAGATTCTAAATCATCTCAGATTGAAGGTGAATAAGCAAATGAAGCATCAGATGAAATCATAGATCAACAAGATCTATTTAACAAAAGGGAGTGTGCCCTGCAAGAAGAAGTTTCCAGATTAAAAGCTCAGCTGGAGTGTGCCTTCAAAGTACATCAAATTCTAGAGGATGAAGTGATATCATTAAAAAATAAGCAGAATGAAAAACTACCTCAAGCAGATAAAGAACAAGAAAATGAGATTCTCAAATTAAGGCAACAAGTGGAAGAAGGAAGAAAGGCTAAAGAAATATTGAAGAAGCAACATTTGGAAAAGGAAGAGCAATATTAGGTTGAGGTAAATATCTTAAAAGGTAAATTAGAAGAAAAGGATAAACTATTATGATTTCAGGACAGTACTAAGATTTTGGATAATATTATTAGAAGTCAAAGGTCTCCCCCTACCAAAACTAGTCTTAGTTTTTATGAATCTGTTGAAGGTGAATCTAGCTCACATGGTGAGGCAAGGAGCTCTAATGCAAAACCTAAAATGCTCAACAAGGAGATAAAAGGTCAACCCCATCATCAACCAAGGAAAGAAATTCTTCAAGGAAAGTCTTTTACTCCTAACTGTGGAAGTGATAGATTGTTATTTCCTCCGATGAATAATGTTGAATGTTTCAAATGCCATAACTTTGGACATGTTGCAGCCAGATGTAGAAGTAGAATGGTTCAAGACCGTTACATAGAAATATCATCATGTTCAAGGTACTTTAAGGGATATTGTTTTGCTTGCAATATGTTTGGTCACAAAGCCATTAACTGCTATAGAAGGAATATGAAACATATGACATGTTAAGCATGTAACAAGATTGGACATAAAGCAAAGGAATGCATGAGAAGATTTTGGGCACCATACCAAAAGGAGAAAACATCATCACACTCGAAGATATGGAAGAAGAAGCAAGTACAGTCAGAAAGATGTGGCATAGTAGAGTATACAGACATGACAGACTCAGAGGGAGCTAAAAGTGTGAAACTTCAGTATTCTAAATCGTATACGCAAGTTTCATGAGAAAAAGTCACATATATACACGAGTTCGAAGCTACACAGTCGTGTATATGCTGGTTTGAGGAAAAGCAGTGGGACAACCTCAAGAAAAAGGGTCTTATATGGTTCAGTCAATTATTTGCTCTGTTTGATGATGGTTACAATTTGCTGGTGATGAGTGGAAATGTGTTGGTACTCATAAGATATTATTTAGAAGTCCTTAACTTGATGTATATCTCATTGATGATGATGCCTTGATACTTCTTACTAATATGTGCATGAGCAGATCTGACAGTGAACAGATGGAACAAGTTCAGGGGGAGCATATGCTTCGAATAATGCATTGTTGGCAAAATGATTAGAAGTATTTGGTGATGATGCTTATGTGGCTAAATGATACATCTTGCTATTTCAGATAATACTTATTGTTGGTTGGTTAAGAGAATGGTATTGCAGGTTACAGGTCTAGATGTTGTAGATCGATGCTTATGGTGCAGATCATATATGGTGTTTGATAGTTGTTGATGACTATCATAGTCTTGTTTAGATTAGTTGTCCTTGCCATGTATATCATTTGATGTAAAGGTCATGAAAAGACCTAATTTATAATGCCACTATGTATGGGAAGGATGATGTAATAATTTCTATTTCAGTCATGTATAAACATTTGGTATGTCTCCACTTGGATGGGTGGATGAGTGAAAAATGGTGGATCCCCACTTGGTTGGGAGATTGGTGTATGTGTGAGTCATTGGTGATAGGAAGGCCATAATCACTTATTTGAGTTTTAGAGTCATGTTATTTCTTTTGAAAAATATTGTTGCGGACTCTGCATCTGCTCATGGGGAGAAAGAATTATTGGTACATCTTAGCATGTGCAAAGGGGGAGCGTAATTAGAGATTTCAGTATGTACCTAGGGGGAGTATGGACAACATAATGTATATCAAGGGAGAGAATATCATGGTGCGTCCTTTACCCTTGATGTCAAAGGGGGACAGTGACTTGGTGTTGTTGTTTCCATCAAGTCCAAATGGGGAGATTGTTGGCATTATGATACAGGTGTTGTCCTTGATGGCAACTCACTCAGATGACAGATCATAGTGCAGCAGGTCAATAACAAAGAATTAATGATCAGAGAGAGGTATACGCAAGTTCACCTTTAAAAATTAGTGTATACACACAGGTTAATAGACCAAAAACAACGTATAACGTACACACACACTTTCATAGAAGGAAAGGCGTCTATATCTTGGAAAACTAAGTTTTGGTCCAAGCTATTTGGTCCATAGTATTTTGATCCATGGTATTGGTCCAAGGTATCTAGTCTGAGCTATTGACCCTAGGTATCTGGTCCTAAGTGGTTTTGGTCTGTGGTATTGAGAAAGGCCTAAAACTATAAAAGGAGGAGAAGATCATTAGGCCAAGGGTGCAAGTACTGAATATCTGATGAAGGGTGAGATCCAGTATGTAGGTTATGGGTTTGTGATGCTTTTCTTGATCTGAACTAAGGATGCACCTATGTGGATGATGATGAATGATAGATCAGGATCATAAGGCTTGGAATGTATTATCATTATGTGGTTTGATCATGGATAGACTAGATCTGAATTATTGATGTATGTTTATTCTATAAATGTTATGATCTGGGTATGACTAATGTCTAGAATAGCTGCAAAGTTATGAGCTAATATTTGCGTATCTATACACGGGTTCTCTTTGGTAAAAGCGCATATACATGCTAGTTCGTCTCGTCAGAGTAGTGTATACATTATGAAATATGATATCTGAATGTGTAGATGGTTCTAGTGGTTGTTTCAGAGTTTTGGGTTATGCTCTGTGTTCTGGTGATAGGTCTTTAGTGATTCAGTGTTGGATGATTCAGAATTTAATGAGTGGTTGATGCAATGGTTGTATTGTAATGGTGATTGATTTTGAGCTTCAATGTTGTTGATGGGTCCAGTATGAAAATTCGATGGAACGTGGCCTTCAGATTATGGTGTTGTGATCCAGGAGTATCTAGTCTGAAATTTATGAAACGTGGTCCTTAGAGGAAGAGTGAAGGTTGGAGCCTTCAGTAGGCCGACGCCTACATACTGGTAAACATATCAGCTAGTACAAGAGCCAAGGGGTTGGACCTCCCTTCTAGTAGCAATTGGAAAATGAGAGAAGGTTGTAGCCTTCTGCGGGTGGGTGTCTGCATACTGGTATGAGTCTGTGCCAATACAAGATTGTAAACAGGTTTTTCTTATATTAAAAGGAAGACAAGAGTATGTGGTTTTTGTCCCGCATTGGGTTTCCACCTTATATCATGGTGTTCATATGTGTTTCTTATGTGTGATGATCTGTTTTGTTTTTCTGCACCTAGTTACTGTTTATATGGTTAATGAAGTTCTGATGCACTAATTAAATATCAATATATGATGAATTAGCTGAATCATAAGTTTTCTAGATATACGCTAGTTACATTAAACACAGTTGCGTATACACGCGAGTTCCCTTAACTGAAGTAATGTATATGAATCTAATTATGGAAATAAAAAAGTTATTGATTTGCTAATACTGATTCACCACCCCCCCATCTCAATATTATTTCCAACACTTGGGACCAGATCATCTATCACGCATCGAAATAAGGGAAGCGACCACTAATTTGGAAGAAGGATTGCCTAACACACAACTATTTGCAGTGCACATCATGGATGGTCATTTTAAAGATATCATACACTTCCTATTTATAGGAACTACCCTGGAAGGATACACCGTCCAACAGTAGAAGGATTTAATGTTGTGCACGGAATGTTTTTTTGTCAATGCTTGGCATCTGTACAAAATGGGGTCTGACAAAATATTGGGATGATATGTACCAGAGTTTGAAAGAAGTAGTATCCTCACAAACACTCATGGGGCCACTATGGGAGGACATTATGCAGGGAGAGTGACCACGTAGAAGATTCTACGTGCAGGGTTGTGTTGGCGTCCCCTCCATCAGGATTCCAAAACATAGTGCAAAGTGTGTGATGTATGTCAAAGGATTGGCAGGCCATTGTGGAGGGATGAGCTGCCTTTGAATCCACAGATGACATTACAACCCTTTGAGAAATGGGCGATAGATTTTGTGGGACCCATCTAGCCCCAAGGAAAGACGGGAGCAAGGTACATTATCACCGTGATGGAGTATTTAACTCAATGGCCTAAGGCACATCCTATGAAGGCTTGCACAGGCACGACTACTGTGAAGTTCCTCTTTGACTATCTACTAGCATGATTTGGGTGTCTAAATATTTTGATGACTGATCGCGGTACGCACTTCCTCAATGAGACGATCAACACGCTGATGGAGGCATTTCAGGTATATCACTAGAAGAGCATGCGTTATCACCCACAGGCTAACAGGATGGTGCAAGAATTCAATAAAGTGCAAGAGAATGTGTTGGCCAAGGTTTGCAATGCTTAGCGAAGTTATTGGGACCTACGCACACCTGGAGTACTATGGGCCTATCGGACGACATGCAATAAGCTAACTAGACAAACACCCTTTACGCTTGTATATGGTGTTCAAGTAGTGATTCCCATGGAATACATCATGCCTTGTCATAATGGATTACTGCTCAACGAAGGTCTGAAGATATCAATAAAGAGAAGCATTCTACAAATTCTGTGTCTTTGTTCCTGTTAAGCATCTTGTCATAATGTGTATGAATTTCATTTATAATGCTTATATGACGTGCAAATGTATGTAATTACATTGGGTAATTGAACCCAATTAAGGATATCTGTTTACACGGGGCTAACTATGATTGTTTAATAAGATAAGTAAGACACTTAAGCTAGTTTTGGAATCTGTTCTACAAGCTGCTTTAGCAGCGCGAAAGTGCCTGAACCGCGGGTCAGGGCTGCGTGAAGGTCAATCATATCCCTTCGTGGAGGTACTGAAGGGCGGAATAAAGGGATAGATTGACAGAGTCCTAGAGCTTAACAACCTGCACAAGAGCAAGACGACCATCTCAGGGTGCGGAAACTTGGTTCCAGCATCCCTCCATATTGCTTCGATTGAGACTTTGGTCAGCGCTGTGCGCGCTGATGCCAAAAGGGCCAGTAATGTAGGGATTTTAGATAGAGGAAGAATGACTTGTTATAGAGTTTTGTGAACCCAACGTTTCAGACTACCAAGTGAGTCCATCATCAAGGGATGCATGAATAGATATTCTCTAGATCTTAATGATGTATCCAGGAGCTAGATTTAGGTTATATATATAGGATATTAAAGAAAATATGTAAGAAAATAGGTCGGCTATTATTTTACTAGTTTTTCATTTATTTATTTAATTAATTAATTTTATTTATTTATTTATTTTTTAATAAATTAGCTAATTAATGGGTTTAAAGGATAAATTAATTAATTAATTTTATTATTTATAGAATTATTTATTATGTTTATTAATTTTATTTTAAATAGTTGGTTTAATTGATTTATTAGTTAATTTGTTAATTTAATTAATTAATTGTTGAATTGAGGCTTCTGTGATCCATATCAGGTATATGAGAGATTTTTCGACGTAAATCACAAGATCTATCATTTGTCAACACGTTTCGAACCAACCAGTGTGGTTCATCGATAGGACAAGTTGAAGAACCAGATCCAGCTTTGCATGTTAAATAGCTTGAGCAGAGCCTCCAACGTCTAGCTAGGCTAATGGCTAAAATGGACTAGGGTCCTTATCTCGAAAATAAATATATAAATAATATAAATAATTTAATTTAATAGGAAGTTATTTATAATGAGGGACTAAATAAATATATAAATAATACAATTTAATTGGTTGTTAAAAGGTATTAACAATTAAATAAATACATAGAAACTATAAATATTAGAATAGAATGTATAATTAACTATATATAGAGTCATTAAAAAATTAATAAATACATAGCAAATATAAATAAGGAAAAAAATACATTAGAATAAAATCATAAAAATAAAATAAAAATATATAAATACATTAATATATATATATATATATATATATATCTATATCTATATATATATATATATATATATATATATATATATATATATATATATATATATATATATATATATATATATATATATATATATATATATATATCTTAGAATAAGTTAGAAAAAAATTATGAATAATTGTAAATATTAACTAACTAGAATAAAATAATATTAGGTTAAAAAAAAAAAGGTACAGAAACAATCAGATACAATTTTTGTATTGAAGAGGCTAGTGTCATTGCTAGGGTTTCTCAGTTCCATTATCGGAAATTTAGGGAAGCTCTAGAGATTGAAAAGAGGCCGAGCAATCTCAATAGAGAGGATGGTTGGAAAATGAGTAGATGTTGGGTCCCAGCTCTTTCTTCCTAGTCGCTTCCTTCCTTTCTGCCCCTCCTCCTCCCCTCCCCTCATTTCTGGTCTCTTCTATTTATAATCAATTAATTATTTTATCTAATTGTTTATGTACTTTTTTTTTAAGCTAATATTATTTTATTCTATTTAGTTAATATTTACCATTATTTTATCTTATTACTTTCTGTATTCATAATTTTATTTTATATTTATTATTATTATTTTTTATTTTTATTTTGTTATTATTATTATTTTTTAACTTTTATATATATATATATATATATATATATATATATATATATATATATATATATATATATATATATATATATATATTGTTATCTAGTATAGATAACATAGAAGACCTATATCATAATTTTACTACAACCCTCTCATATTCTATTAAAAAGTTCTCAATTGAAGTCTCAAATAATAAAAGAAATAGCAAAACCAATCCTTGGTATGACAAAGATTGTAAGAATGCGAGGAGAGCAATTAAGGAAGCTGTTGATGATTCTCTTAAAATGGACAAGATAAGAATATACAAAGCCTTAATTAAAAGGAAAAAGAGACAGTACATTCGTCAAAGACAGGAGAATCTCTTACACCTCTCTAAGGTAGCTCCTAAAAAATTTTGGAGGCAGATTCTGACTAGGAAGACTAAGGATAATAATAAAATTGCTCTTCACGATTGGAATTCTTATCTTAAAAAGCTTTATGAATCTCCTAATGCCACGGATAATTTGGAAACC
This sequence comes from Pinus tabuliformis, assembly GCA_031772625.1. Classification (NCBI taxonomy): domain Eukaryota; kingdom Viridiplantae; phylum Streptophyta; class Pinopsida; order Pinales; family Pinaceae; genus Pinus; species Pinus tabuliformis. The sequence continues at coordinate 234,580,197 of CM062816.1, read as the reverse complement.
CTGCTCACAACGAAAGAAGTCTTCTCTTTAGAAGACATTAAGTTTGGAGTTAATCGCCTCGCGAATGGGAAAGCTAAGGACATTGAAGGTTACCAGGCAAAAATCTTAAAAATTGGAGGCCCTGTCCTCATCCCCCACATCCACAAGCTTTTCAATCAAGCTGTTAAGCAAGGTTTCCCTAAACCTTGGACTGAGAGCCTCATTATCCCTATTTTTAAACGTGGAGATACAAATAACCCCTCTAATTATCGAACAATTATGATCAGCCCTCTCTTAGCCAAATTATATGGTAGTATTCTGGAAAAAAAGTTAAGCACATGGCTTGAAAGTGAAGATAAGCGGGCTAAAGGCCAAGCAGGTTTCAGAAGGCATCACTCAACAACAGACCACCTTGTTACGCTAAGGATCATTGCGGAGGAATGTCGTAATGATAAATCCAATTTATTCTGCTGCTTTGTAGACTTTAGAAAGGCTTTCGATACGGTTCCTAGATACAACCTTTGGAATAGGTTAGAAGAGCTAAAGGTTCCTCTTGAGTTAAGAGCTGCTGCTATAAGGCTATACGAGAATGTAATTGCCAAGCTAAAGAACAATGAGGGGTGGTCAAAAGATATTAAGTGTAACATCGGAGTTAAACAAGGTTGCCCCCTTTCCCCTACTCTATTTGGCATCTACATCGATAAGCTTGAAGGTTATTTAGAAGAAGCAGGATGTGGTGGCACAATCTTAGCTGGGATAGTCATTATCCTTCTTCTCTATGCTGACGATATTGTTCTTCTGGCAAGGTGCCCTTCTGATCTTGATAAACAACTCAAGCTTCTTAAGGATTTCTGCTCTACCATGGGTATGACTGTTAACACAGACAAAACAAAAGTTATGATTATCAAATCTAAAAAGGACACTTGCGCTAATTTTACGTATGACAATAATAAATTGGAGGAAGTGTATTCTTACAAGTACCTAGGAATTGATATCCATCACAAGCTCAACTGGAACCATAGCATTGAGAAAAGGATCAATGGGGGATGGAAAGCTTATTTTGGTCTTGAAAATAACTGTAAAACAGCAAACCTCGTAATGTGGGATAAAAAGAAGTTCCTCTTTGAAACATTAGTCACTCCTGTTATCTTATATGGCTGTGAAGTTTGGGGCTGCAGCATCTTCAGAGAATCATGGAGAAAGATTGAGCAAATCCAGAAGCGTTTTATAACTTATAACCTGAAAATTAAAAGTAATACACCCTATCCTATTCTCCTTATAGAAGCGGGTCTTTCTTCTATTGAGAGCCTAGCTATGCTCAGGTTTCTGATGTACAAGCACAAGCTCAATAACATAGACAATCATAGACTTCCTAAGCTAGCTTTAAATTCCAGCAAAAACCACCTAAGGCTTAACTGAGGATGGCATAAGGACACAAGGGCCTGGTTAAACTATTGGGAGATCAATGAGAATGATGCTTTGCAAAACATAAATAACATTAAAGATATTGTTACTTCTAAGTTCAAAGAAAAATTGTGGTGTGAGAAAGATTTAGCGTCTAAAAGAAAACTAAGTTATTATAAGAAGGTCATCAACCCCACCCTTGAAGATCAAAAGTATCTCTCTATTCTAACTAGCTCCAAAAAGAAAATTAATATAGCAAAGATTAGAACGAATTCTCATGAGCTCCATAGTGAGACTGGCCGCTGGGTAGTTCCTAAAACACCATGGATGGAAAGGATCTGCCATATTTGTGAGAATAAGAGCATCGAGGATGAAAACCACTTCCTCTTAGAGTGCCCTGCATACAACCACATTAGATCTCAATTTCACAACCTTTGTTACAATACTGACCTTTCTAGCCTTTTACAATGCCAAAATTATAGTGAACTCAGGAGGCTTCTCTCCAAGCTTTTTGAGCATCGGAATAAAATCTTAAATCAAAATAAATAATTTGTATTTTTAGGTCCGATAGATCATTATTTGGTCTCAGTGGACGTTAACAACCATCATCATCATCATCATCATCATAAAGGTATATAGATATGTTTTTTTCTTTTTTTAATGTAATTATATATTTTCATTTTATTTTTATCACTTTATTCTAATGCATTTTTTTATATATTTGCTATGTATTTATTAATTTCTTAATGACTCTATATAGTTAATTATACATTTCATTCTAATATTTATAGTTTCTATGTATTTATTTAATTGTTAATACCTTTTAACAACCCATTAAATTATATTATTTATATATTTATTTATTCCCTTCTTATAACCAACTTCCTATTAAATTAAATTATTTATATTATTTATATATTTATTTTCCAAATAAGGACCCTAGTCCATTTTAGATGTTGGCCTAGTTAGTCATTGGAGGCTCTGCTCAAGCGATTTAACATGCAAAGCTGGATCTGGTTCTACAACTTGTCTTAACGATGAACCACACTAGTTGGTTCGAAACGCGTCGACAAATGATAGATCTTGTGATTTACGCTGAAAAATATCTCATATGCATAATTAATTAATTAATTTAATTAATTAATTAAAAGAAGTGATTAATTAATTAATTTTATTAATTATTCTTTATTAATATGTTTATTAATTTATTATATCATTAATTTCTTAATTTGATTAATTAATTAATTTTATTGTTTGTTGATTTAATTGTTACATTTATTTCTTTAATGTAAAATTAATTATTTAATAATTTGATTAATTACTTTTATTAATATTTTTAACTAATTACCTAGAAGATACTTTGTTGAGGCCTCGACTGCTAGGGTTCTGACCACAACTCAGACGGCGCAGTCTGCACAGATCAAGTTACCATCACAGGCCTGACCTCTGGCTCTGTTTCGACTACGCAATTCAGGGTTCTATCGCAGGGCAATGGACTCATCCCAGGGGGGGCGTCAACGCCCTCCCCCAAAGCAAACACCTCACAGCAAGGACCTGAACGGACGATTGTGTTTGGTTCTGTTGATGAGGAAATGATAAACAAGGAGAACCCGCAACGATACGGGCACAATGAGACAGGCAGCCAGGGGGACAAGACCGGTGTCACACCCGGAAGAAAGGACAAACCAGAGGAAGTTTCGAAGGTCTCTTCGACTACATGCAAACCAATAGCAACCAAACGACCCAGAATAGAGCTGCCGGGACAGAAGATTGAAGAACGAATCCAATACATGAGGGATCATGCCCTCATCAGGAAATTTATAGGGTTCTGGCCGACAGAAAAAGCCCTATATGGTTGGATTGCAGCGAAGTGGAAACCCAAAGGAGACGTGACTCTGCAGCTAGGGCCGAAAGGGTTCTTTACTGCGATTTTCTTTTGCCTTGAAGACAAATACAGAATCCTGGGTGAAGGGCCTTACTTTTTCAACTCAATTGGTCGATACTTAAGGGAATGGATAACAAGATTTAATCCGGACAAGGAAGACCTCACCTGGGCGCCAATCTGGATCAGAATGTACTCACTTCCAGATGAGTACTGGGATGAAGATATTCTCAAAGACATAGGAAATGGATTAGGGGAATACATAAAAGCGGCAGAAGAAACAAAAATGCGCAGATACACATCCTATGCTCGCATCTGCGTCTTTATGCACCTGGACAAAGCCCTGCCAGAATCGGTAAGTCTCTCTCACCGTGACAATGAATGGATTCAACCCTTGGATTATGAACATGTCCCTTTTCGTTGCCGAAAATGCCACGCTCTCGGGCATCTATTTGGGGACTGTCCCCTAAATGCCAAAGCTAACGCTCCTGAACCCTCAGACTCCCTGACCCATGATGGCTTCACCAAAGCTCCTAGCCACAAACGAGCACACAAAAAACCTTCAACCGGGAAAAATCCCGAGCAAGACAATGCCCCCGGCCCTGCTTTAAGGAACAGCTTTGAAATTCTATCTTAAACCTCGGAAGAGAAAATCCTGATCTCCAAGACCAGTTGCGCACCCCCTTCCTCCTCCTCCCAGCCTCCTCCTTCAGCCCCCCCCTCTGAACATCAAACCCCCAAAGTTACACTGGCGAACCCCAAGGAAGGTCGAAAGGAACCTGCAGAAAAAGACAATGAAATGGACGTAGATGGAACTCCAGATCCCCTCCAAAGCTTAGATATTTCCACTGAAGGAAATAGCCAGGTGCAACAGATGGATGAAGAACCAGAAAGTATAGATCTGAACGGACTAGATATTTTAGAACTAGAATTAGCATGCAAAAAGAAGGCTTATGACAGTGTCCCAGAGCTTCAGCTCAACAAACTGGAAGTGGTCATCTCTAGGGCTTATCAGCAGCAACAACTAGGCATCCATCCAGGAAGTCAATGGGATGGAGGCCTTCCCCCAAAAGACTCCAAAAAGAGGCGAATAAGAACTGATCTCCAGCGAACAATAGCGATAGGGAAAATCCTGGTGGACTCAGGCAAGTATGCTAAATTGATGAAGTACTATAAACCCTCTACTAATAGTGAATCATGAAGCTCATTTCATGGAACCTAAGGGGGCTCAATAGCCCAGGAAAACTCAGAGTGTTAAAAAATATGATACAAATGGAAAAGCCGCAACTATGCTTTCTCCAAGAAAGCAAGTGTAACAGCTCTACACTAGGCAATATCCTCTCTAAAGCATGGCCAGGTTGTCAATCGGTGGCAGTGGATGCATTTGGCGCATCAGGGGGGCTTGCCATTGCATGGAACACACAAGTGCTTACTCTCTCTAGTTTCCACGCTTCTCATCGCCTCATGGAGGCTGCCTTCCACATTTTAGGCACCAATATTCATGGAAACCTCTCAAATTTCTATTTCCCGCAGGAAGCAAGAAACAAAATAGCTCTTCTCAACACCATAGAAGTTATGAATAACAATAGGAGGCATCCACTATGGATTATTGGAGGGGATTTTAACATGATCAAAAAGTTAGAGGAAAAGATTTGGGGAAGAACTAAATTGGAACAGGAAAACAAACATTTCAAAGACTTCATCGAGAACACCTCTCTTATAGATTTGCATTTTTACAATGCACTTTCACTTGGAGCAATCGAAGAGCAGGAAAGCATCAAATCTCTTCCAAACTAGATCATTTCCTCATATTAGATAATTCGGTTCACTTAGGAGGAGACATAACAGCTGCCATTCTTCCCGACTCAGGCTCGGATCATTGGCCAATTGCCCTCCAGTGGCAACGGCCAGGCAACTCCACCAGAAGACCGTTTCGCTTCGAAGAGTTCTGGCTCACCCATCCATCTTTCAAAGACTTTGTCAAAAAAACTTGGACAATCTTCACTCCTCCAGAAGGCTCCAAGATGTTCCAGTTCCAATAGAAACTCAAATATTTAAAAAACCAGCTAAAGCGTTGGAACAATGAGACCTTTGGAAACATATTTAAGGCGCAACATGACTTAAATAAGGAAATGGCGGAACTCCAGCAAAAAAAGAGCACATAGGGTCACACTGAGGGGACCCTGGAGCAGGAGCATCACATCCACAACCAGTTGGAGGAGAGGAGAAAGCAGGAGGAGATATATTAGAAGCAAAAATCCAGGATCAGATGGTTGAAAGAGGGCGAACGAAACACCAAATTATTCCACCGAACCATTATTCAATGAAGAATGCACAACAACATCCCTTTCATTCAAAAACAAGGAGGGGCAAAAGCAAAACAGCATGAAGAAATTGAGGAGGAGTTCCTTAATTACTTCAAGCAAGTTCATCTAGAGCTCGATGCAGACAGGCGACCTGCAATAGATAGAATTACACATAATGTGCCAAAGTTAATCACGGAGGAACATAATGAACTTCTCCTCTGCCCTATACTTACTTAGGAGGTGGATACGGCCATGTCCCAGCTCAAGGAAGGAAAAGCCCCTGGCCCAGATGGCTTCACCACAACCTTCTTTCACACTTTCTGGGAGCTGATAAAATTGGAGGTATGGCAAGTTGTAGAGGAATCGAAAGCTCTTCATTGGCTGCTTCCCTCACTCAATTCAACTTTCATTGCCCTTATACCAAAAGAGGTGGATTCAATCACCCCGGACAAATTCAGGCTGATTTCTCTTTGCAACATCATATACAAAGTCATCTCCAAAGTTATTGCCAACAGGTTGAAGCCCCTCTTGCCACTGCTCATCTCTCCGGAACAATCTGGATATGTGGAAGGGAGGTAGATCATGGATGGCATTATCCTCTCGCATGAGATCATACACTCCCTCAAGCAGTCCAATTAGGCAGGTATGATTCTAAAGCTTGATATTTCTAAGGCTTTTGATAAGATTAGTTGGACCTACATTTAGCAAATGCTAATTGCCTTTGGATTCTGTCCCATGTGGATCCATTGGATCATGAGTCTTATATCCTCCTCTTTCTTTTCCATTCTCATGAACGGGATCCCTTCTCGCCCCTTCAAACCCTCTCATGGAATCACGCGAGGTGATCCCCTTTCCCCCTTCCTCTTTGTTTTAATGGCTGAAGGCCTGGGTCGTCACATTAAACAAGCCCTCCTCTCTCAACAGCTCAAAGGTCTCTCCATTCACCACTCCCCAGCTATATCTCATCAACAGTTTGTTGATGACACCATGCTCTTTGGCTACCCTTCTATCCAGGAAGCCTCCTGCTTTAAAACCTTGCTCAATGACTTCTTTGAAGCCTCCGAAACTAGCATCAATAGCTCCAAATCGCAGATCTTTTTCTTTCACACCCCTCATGTCGTTAAGACTATTGTTGCTCGAATTTTGGGATACCCCATTGCAACTCTCCCCCCCAAATACCTTGGAGCCCCTTTTTCTGCCTCCGCCATCAAGCACTCCTCCTGGTGTACTCTCATTGAGAAGCTCGAATCTCGTCTCAACCTCTAGACGCACAGAGCTCTGAACTTGGCCAGTCGTGTAGTGCTCATAAAGTCAGTTCTTCACGAAATGTCGCTCTACTTATTCTCAATCCTAGCGGTGCCAAAATGGGTTCTAAAAAGAATTAGGGACCTTCAGCAAGGATTCCTATGGGGAAACATGGCTACAAACCGCAAATGTGCCCTGGTAAAATTGACCACTGTATGCACGCCCAAAGAAAAAGGGGGCATTGGCCTGAGAGACCCCACGCATAGCAACACCATCATGAGCACAAAAATCTGGTGGCAATGGCTCTCCAACCCAAAAAATCCTTGGGCCATAATTTGGATGGCCAAATACACCAATCACAGACCCCAGGAGGAGCTCATCAGGTTCACTCCCAATGACAAAGGCTCGCTAATTTGGAATGCGGCCAAACAACACTTCCAATTGATACAACAACATAGTTTTTGGGAAGTAAGAAATGGCAGAATTGCACGATTCTAGACAGTTGCCTGGAACCAAATGCCACAGCTCAGACGCATTCTTAACCCACCTCCGAACTTCATTGGGGAGGAGCAGCAACAAGAAAAGATTTGGCAATATTGGACTTAGAAGATAGAGCAAAGCTTCAGGAAATGGAAACAGGGTAACGAGTTAATCACAAATGAAAATCACCAAACCGTTGAGGAGCTGGAAAGGGAGCTTCGTAAAAGGAGCATCAGACATGACTAAGGCAGAGACATTCTACAATGGGGGTACCAGCCTAAAGGTGCCTTCACCACATCTGAGGCCTACAAAATCATATGCAATAACCCTACTCCCCCAGACCCAATTTGGAGCAAAATCTGGGGGTTCGGATCTTGGCCCAAAGTCTCTTACTTCCTTTGGTTGGTAGGACATTAGAGAATCCTCACATGGGATAAACTCAGACAAATAAATTTTCATGGCCCCTCCATTTGTTTTAATTGCAATTCTCATGAGGAAACTCTCCAACACCTCATGGACTCCTGCCCCTTAGCCAATCAGCTATGGGAAAAGGTAAGCTTCAGATGTCAAAGAAGATGCAGACTTGAGGACGACATCACCAACTCTTTACGTCATTGGCAACAAATCATTACAAAAGTAAAATTCTCAACCATTTATGCAACATAATCCCCGGGTTCCTCCTATGGAGCATATGGAAGGAAAGGAACAAATGCATATTCAAAGATCAATGCTCCCCGATAGATAGTATCTGGAGTAAGCTTTGTGGGAATCTCAAAGAGACGCTGATACTCCGCTCATGGACTGAGGAGGACTTTCCGACTCTAGACAATGAGAAAGCCATTTTAGAAAACTGGCAAATTCATATTCCTCAGGGATTTCACAATAACGACCCTTCTAATGGCAACAACCTAAAAAAAGTCTCCTGGACAGCCCCTCCAAAGCATACCTTCAAGCTCAACTTTGATGGTGCCTCAAAAGGAAATCCTGGAATTGCAGGCTTTGGCGGAATTTTAAGGAATCACAAAGGCACACCCCTGCTGCTCTACTTTGGGAACATTGGGTGGGATACCAATAACTTGGTTGAGTTAGAGGGACTCTCATAAGGACTCCTTCTCGCATGGAAACACAACTTCCAACCCCTGGAAGTGGAAGGAGACTCCCAGATGCTTATAAATATGGCCAAGCATCTCTTAAATGGATCTCATGCAAGGAAAATAGCCACCAGTTGGAGGCTCGAAGCGAGACTGGAAGCCATAGAACAAGTGCTCCACAGTAACAGGGCCATCACCTTCAATCACATAAAAAGGGAAGGCAACAAGGTCGCTGACCTCTTGGCCAATATAGGGGTGGAAAATGAGAATACTATACTCACAGGAAAATTGGATATTATATCAAATCATGATCAGGCACAGGAATGCACTCGCCTGGTCCAAAGAGATGTCGTTCCCTCGGATGCAGGTGATAGCTCGGATGGGACACGCATTTAAATTCGGCCACATGCCAGCCATGCGCCATCGCAAGGAAAACACATGGGTGCAGGCCTGTCTTCGGCCGCGCGGGAGTGATATGTTTGATATTTTCCAGAAGAGCTTAAATTCTCTGTCCGGCTCTTCGGCTCACATGGAGGCTACAGTAATGGCGGACGGGTTTCGAGGTGGAGGCAGTTATGATAAAAGCAAGGGTGGGTTGGGTCTCACTACGCAGATTCATGGTCTGTTCATGGTTCTTCCTTAGGATATGTTTATGCAACCTCTCGAGGTGCGAGCAGCTGCAAGAGGTTATCTTTCCGTTTGGGCCAATTCGCCGTCTGTTTGTGGTATCCCCGGGACTAGTTTGATACTCCATTTCGCGCTGCGCATTATCCATTTGGACCCTGCAATTATGGTCAGGCCTCGACAGCGAATGCTTAGCCGTCGAGGCACCTCCCATGGAGGGTCTTCTTGCCCACCTGTAGATGTTACCTATCCCCATTGCTGCCACTGCAATTGCCATCGTAGCCTAGAAGCCAACCCCCTTCAGTCAAGTCAATTCCTGGACTCAAGCGCTCCAGACTCTGCTTCCTTGCCCGCCTTCGGCTCTGCCATTTTCAATTTCAATAGTTCTTTGAACTATGACCGAATCAGTGCCCATGTGTCGGTTCTCTTCATCGAAGACTCCCCGGATGGCGGCGATACTCAAGACAATAGGGGGAAGCAGCCAGCTGACGGCTCAGAGAAAGTCATGAAGACGCCTGGGGCAGAACCAGAGAATGTCTCAAATCGCCCTCTGGCTCAGGAGGTGATGATCAGCAAAGGTGAAGACGTCAACATGGAAACCGCTCCCACTACAGTGGAGGTGCAGGAATACGGGTGGTGCTGGGTGGTTGAGGAGGAATCAGACGAATAATGGCGCCTTCGTTCCAGGTCTCTGCAGCACATCTGTTAGGACTTTCAACCTCTCTCGCTATTTTGATTATGTTTTGGTCTTTATGTTTATGTTATGATGGCATACTGTCTATGTTTGGGTCTTGGGTACCGGGATCTTTTTCTATGGTTGGGAAGTGTCTGTCTCCCCTGCGCGGGATTTCTCTCCTGTGAGGGCTGGTTTATTTTTGGTCTGGCTAAGTCCTCGGACATTGCAGTCTCAGCTGTTCCAAGCTGCCATTACAGGAAATTGGTTCTTTCTGTCTTGAAATGATGTAACTGTTTTCTGTTTATGTATATAATAGAATAGTTTTAGCGAGAAAAAAAAAACTAATTATCTAATTTGTTTTATTAATTAAAATTAATTTATTAATTTTATTTTTTATTATTTGTTAATCTGTCTATTAAGTTAATTTATTAATTTTAATTAATTTATTAATTTATTTAATTTTTAATTAAATAATAAATCCTTATAGATTTGGTGACTTATTGCTATAATATTATCTATCATTCCTAGAGATAATTTTTAATTGTTTAATGTTATCAACTGATTATGTGTGAAGTAATCTATTACTAATTTATGTTTATGATGTTGATTGTTTTATTGTTTAAGGAGGATGTTATATGATTGATGTTTTTGTTAATTATTATATTGATGTTTTTAAGAGAGGAGGGAATAGGTTAATTTAAGGGATAGGTGTTAATTATTGATTTTTAAGATTTCAAGTAAAGGTTTCCACGTGTTGCTTAGTTTTAATCCATTGTCCCGGTTCAAATTGTTCTTCCTTTTTTCTATTTCTATGGATTCTTTGATTTTCCTTTTAAGATAGTGGTCCTCTTTTCTAACCAACTTGACTTCTTCCATGCAGAACCTGGGTCATGCCCCACCAATCCAACATGCATGCATCACAAATAGGGAGAATGATAACTTATTTGGTTGTCCTTGTTTCAGGTACCTTGATGGATTAGGATTGATGTCCTAAGTCAAATACTTAGACATGGATAAGGATAATGTTGGATTGGATAAGAATCTTGGATAAAATACTTAGATTCATCTAATGTGATGGATTTGGATGGAGATCCTAAGTCACATGGACTTGAATAAGAATGGTCTGATGGTAGGATTACTTTAGCTATCCTAGGTGGAGTAGGTACCATGGTGAGGTGGTATGGTGTCCTATAGAATGCATTCCAACATTTTTCTCTGATCTTGTGAGAGATAGAGCGTATCTGCTAAGGCCTTGAGTAATGTGACAGTGTTGACTATAATAAGTGATACTTATCAATCTGGTTCTCTTCTTAGAAGAAAATTTCAAATGGAGTACTAGCCTTGTACCGATTGAAAAATTATGAATACCTCCCTAATTAAGATGGAGTGTTAGAAATTGTAACTATATTCGGTCTTCATAATTGTCATTTGTGTCATGCCCTGATATAATTCTTATGTATTTTCAAAATAAAAGAAAAATAAATTTTATTGTAAACGAAAATTGACTTATTAAAGCATGGGTTTCATGCTTGCGTCATTGGTCTATAGGTCAATGCACCCATTGTGTACTGTAGGATTTAGCCTTGAGCCAAAATCAATGTAGTAATGTAAAATACCCATTCAGGCTCATGTAACAAGAATGAAAAATATTATTGGATGTCTAGAAAGGTCTAAAAGACCTCCACGATCCATTCAGCCAGCCCTTGCTCAAGCTGGACTAGAGAGGCCTAATTCTAGCCCAGCAAAGATTATATAAAGGAGGACTTAGACCTCCACTTGGATATTAAACACACTAGGAATACATTATCTATTATTATCTACCTCTAAGGAAGAGTTCAAAGGCTAGAATAAGAGAATATATGTGCATCGAAGAGGAGAAGGATATCTTGACAAAGGAAACATCTCAAATTTGTCTTGATTCTATGCCCACATGTGAGTTTTCTAAAGTCACTAAGGTTTCCACAGGTTGAAGAAGAGCATAACCAGTTTTGAAGGACATATCTCTTGTTGGTGGTTGGCTTGATCTTGGAAGTATTTTTTGTGTCTTGGGTCTTGGGAGTCTCCTTTGATGTTGATAAGAAGATAAGTTCTTAAGGGTTTTACGCTGTTGGAGGGGTTTTACTGTGACATGGAGCCTATATCTTGTGTTCATGTGATCTTGATTATTTGGCACTTATTTGATGATGAAGAAAACACACATAATAATAATCTAAGAAGAAGATCATAATCACAAATAACTGTCATGAATGGAAAAAGGAATTAATAAGTTGTTCTGATCGATTTTCCAAGAATTATAGTGCTAAATATTAAATCTATGTATTACAAATTACAACATGAGCAAGGTGTGGTGAATTGTTCATTTGATCTACTCGAGACACGATATTACTATGTATTATGTAGAAATCTTGAACATTGCAAACTAGGCCTGCATTTTATAAACCAAAGGAACTCATCCATATATCCAATATATATGCTATCTAGACAATCTACCATTCATTGTGCCATATTTGATCACAATAAAGGGAACCCCAATATCACAGTAGAAACTTTAAGGATGACATCTATGGGTTATGATTAAGATGTTCAAAAGATGCATACTTTCATATATAAAACCTATCAAGAGGACGAGTATTATTCTTATCCTTCTCTCAAACACCGATACCACCAATTACACCTTGAACTTACAAACCAATTGCAAATACCATGTATTACATAGATTTAATGTAAAAAAAAAAATGGGCACAAGTTAGTATAGAAAACATTGGTACAAAAATTGAGATTTGTGCACTATACTTATATGGAATGTGATTAACACAACCTAGATTTAGATGCAAAAGGTTGAATAGAACTAGTATTCCTTCATCTTCACAAGTACTATAGTGCAAAGTTATCATAGAGCTTGAAATCATAGATTAATGCATAAGGTTGGTGGGCCATTAAAAACCATCAGCATTGCTTGAAAAAAAAATTAGCTCAGATCAAATTATAAGATGAATCATGGATTTAAGTATCAACAATAGTCTTTTATTATGAAAATCCAAAAATTACATGTGAAATAATATAAGAACGACCCTAGTGACCACAATGCATGGTTACAAGACAATAGTTTGTCTCTACTCCCATTGTTCACTCAACACCCAAATCTGAAGCTTTTCATTATACAAAACAATATACCAAGTACATTGGCATCTCCCATTGCTTGAGTTCCTATTTTGAGTAAGATCCGAGAGATCCAATTATCTCAGCATTTATATGGAATAGAGGTGTAATAGAGTGTCAAACTAGGGTTGAGTGTTTGTGTTCTTGATTAAGAGATATAAACAAAGCACTCCCAAACTCGGCCCCATCTCATCAGATTGATCACTGAAGTGGTATCTCAGCCATGTGCTCTATGTGAACTTAAAGTCTAATCTAATAGATGGGAGAGAATGTTGGAACTAAACCCAAGAGAACCTATAGGTATAATCAAATGTGAAAGGTGTGCATTCATGATCAATGTAGAGCTCGATCATGGTTAAGGCCTCAAGGTGCTCTCTCTTAAAGAAATTGTGGGCAGGCTGCTCAGAGAATCACTTGATGCCTAGTGCCCATTCAGTCGCACGCTCTTGACTTTTGGTGTCTGTGATGTTCTTTTTTGTTGGAATATACTTTGGCTAAGAATTTTCTGCACAATAACATCTACATATGATCCACACAATTTAACAGATTTAAGTTTTTTCATTCAAAATTTTCACTTTATTACTAAAATTGAAAATTTATTCTTTAATAACTTGACTTTATATCTACGAATTATTTGTTTTGTTTACAAAATTTTCTCTTTACCAATGAGATTGCAAATTTATTCACAAAGTATCAAGAAGTATAAATTGGTTCCTAAATATTTTTTCATACATACGAGAGTGCACTTTTAAAATGACGTAAAGTTTACTATAATGTATTTGTGTTTATGCAAATTAGTATTAGATGGGTTGGAAATTACCATGTCTTTTGAATGATTTTTGTCAAAGTAAACATTGTATGTATTAAATATTATTCTTTAAATATATTCGAGTAAATTTGATCTTACGTATAAAATAAATTTTAGATTAATCATTTATGAATATATCAGAAAGAGTTTATGAATAATTAATTTTTTAATAATATATTATAAAATAAGATTTAAATTTAAATAAATAAATAAAATTATACTTAATAAAATTATAAAAAACTGATTTGTTGATTTATATTAATTATATTTTTTAATTTTATTGAAAAATATGAAAAATAAATACCACAATCAAAATATGATAAAATAAAATAATAAAATTAATTTTTAATTATTTAAATAGAACTTGAACCATTTAATTAATAGAACTTGAACTTTTCTAAATAAGTTATTTCACTCTTCTAAATGAGCTTTTTAATCGATGTGTTAATGGAAGTAGGAAAGTGAATTGCCTTCTTTTATATCTGAATCATGCATATCTATGTTAATGGAAGTAGGAAAGCTAGTTGCCTGTTTTTATATCTGAATCATGCATATCTATGTTAATGGAAATAGAAATAGGGAAGTGAGTTGCCTTCTTTTATATCTGAATCATGCATATCTATGTCTACATTGTTTTATGTGTTTCTGTATCTTTATTTCCGTAATATTTTATATATTCCATTGCTTCGTTAATTAATTTTTAATATATTAAATTGGGTAACTTCGAATATTGAATTACTTCTTTGATGCACATATCCATTTTGTTATAAATAAGGTGGATAAATGAAAAGAATAAATAAAATTGCACTTTCCAAAAAAAATGGTATTAATATCTAAAGCCATGGGAAATGAGAAGGAAATCACCACAGGGATAAATCATATTTTATGACGAGTGACTTTCACGAGTCGATTTTACAAAATATTATAAAGATATTTATATTAAATTCCTTTTTTATGTAAAAAATTGATTTCTCTTCTAATTTTATGAACTTTTATTTAAAAAATAACATGAATCACAAGTTTTCTTCGCATTTTTTGAAATACTTAGAAAAAATATAACATGAAGCCTAGCATAATAAACGATAGAAATAAAGACACTGTAATTTTGTAAGTTTTGTGCGATTGGTTTAAACGATCATGGATATTTTTGTTTTATCTTGTAATATAATTTTGTATTAAATGAGGTAATGAAAGTTGCCCGAGAATGAATTGGAAAATGGTTTGTTTACCTGTTTTGATCTTGCAAGCGTTTCAATTCGTCCTTTATCTGCGTCACCTCCTTTTGCCAAATCTATAATCCATTCAAAATTTGTATTAGATTCATTTGTCAATGCACAATATCGAATTTTTTTCATGTAAACCTTCCATAAAGAAAGTAAGTAATTACAATTCTAGATAAAATATCAATCTATACTTTTAACAACGAGAGTATATATATTAAAAAGAATTAGCATTCCCTCAGAAAGATGTATAAATATTAAAAAGAATCAGAATTCGTTAGTTTCGAAGGGCAAGAAATTAAAAATCTTTTTCTCCATTTCCTACGAACATAATGTTATTAATATCTAATTGTAAGTATAATTATCTTTAAAAGTAATTATAAAAACAATTATTGTTATTAGTTTTTATTTCAATTTAATATGCTAATGATTTTTAAAAGTTATTAATATATTTTTTTTGTAAATGGTAAAACTTATCATAAAATAATTATGATCATCAAAGGTTACTTATCATATCATTTTTATTTGAAAATATTTAAAATGTTATTTACACATTTAAAAAAAATATTAAACAATCATTTTATAGTCAACATTGTTTTGCTAGGTTAAATGTCAAAGACAATTAATTATATTGAACAAATCTTTTGAAACTAAAAATATGTGTGAGACATAAATATTTTGAAGTTGAGATTTACTTTATAGATGGATCATGTAACAAATATACATATTTGTATCGATTTTAAATAAAATAATAAAATAACTCTTCAAAGATATAAAAACTAAATTATTTTAAATAAAAACTATCTCTAACCATAATTGATAGTAGGTCCATCTGCAAGAAAAATTAAGATTCCAACTTTTGGCATAACTCCAATGATTTGAATGCAGTAGAAAGTGTTAACCAATATGAATAAAGGATGAAAAAAACAAATTAATTATGTGTTTATAGTTTTCTTTAATATATCATGAAAACTATAGTTTTTCTAGATTTGGGAATTTTTAACAATTAGTATGAGGAATATGTGTAAATATTTTTATGCTAGATATAAATTTGTTCCATGAAATATAAAAATAATAATTATAACAAACACTATTTCAATATTGACCATCGAAAAAAATTATTGCAATGTCCACATTGAGACTACTTCAATATTGACCATCAAAAATAAGTATTTCATTGTCCACATTGTGTGTGTGTGTTAATTGGGTCATTGCAGTGTTTTTCATTCATACTGGTCTTTTCAAAGTTGAAAAAGAGGCCGAATTAGTTCACAAGACCATTCTTGCGAGCATGACATAGTTTAACAAATTGGGATTTGAAACCTTCTAAGAACCATTTGAGGTATCAAATGGCATTTTTCTTTTTTTTGGGGGGGCGCGGGGGGATGTGTGGAGGAGGGGAGGAGGGGATAGCATTGGGTGAAACTTTTGTGCTTAGGTGATGCAACTTTGTATGTTATTATACACACAGAGACCTTTCCAATTATGTAAGGATTTTCCTAATCGAAGTAAGCATGCAAAAGTCATGCCACTCATAACTTTCCCTTCCTATTCTAACCACCATAATTCAAGAGGATGTCACATCAACTCCCATTATTCATGGAAAAAGGGATAACCACATGATGAAGAAGACTCTAGAAGAGTGCATATTGTAACTCTATTTAAGAATTGAAAGAATCAAACCTAACCACTACTAGGTTATTTGGTTATGTTATAATGAGGCCATTAGGAGGAAAAACGTTTACATTTCATTCAAGTGCATTTTGTCCCATAGATTATTAGAGTAGCTAGGAGTGCATAGGGAGAGGTCAAGTAGAGAGGCTTTGTTCATTGTAGCAGTCCATAGGCCACATGCTTCACTTCATTGTACTTGCATCCATTTTTCCTTTAAAGAAAGAGAGAAGAGAAACCTCACCTTCTAACTATGCTTTTTACCCAAAGGTTTCCCATGTTGTAGCTTATGTTAATTTATGGTTTTTTGAGTTTTATTTCATTGTTCTATACTTTCTGCATAGTTATAATAATCATGCATAACTAATAAAATGTAATTTACAAATCTCGGTATCTAAGAAGAAATAACCAATCATATTGTAGATTTCATATTTTAAGTATAATTTTATCATAACTATTATGACGAATTGTCTAGTGGAATATCTACTACAATTTGTGGATCATATTGGTACTCGAGTAGGTTTATTTGGGTATGTTGTGGTGAGTTGTAAGGATCCATATGAGATAACTTGAAAGTCACAAAACCTCAGCCAAGGCCAACAGAATTGTGAACCACCCTCGTGGTCCTATATAGGAGAGATTTATATGGATGCAAGGACAAGTTATAGATATGTATTATAATTTGGCCCTCTTCATGGAAGCCCTAATCAATAAGCTTGGGTTGTTTAGAGAAGTTTAAGGTTGTAATGTAGAAAGGAGGTCAAATGGTAGATTAGGAGATCAAGAAGAAACAAAGAAGGTGCCAAAGAAATAACCTAAAAGATATGGACCCAACTCAATTGTCATGAAGCCTTCATAGGTCTTGTTCAAAATGGAAGGGAAGTTTGAAATCGAGTTGACACTATAAAGCTAAATGACTAGTTCAACAACTAAAAGTTTATTTTTGTGTCCATTAGATAGAGGAAGAATAGAATATTCTATTTTCTTAGCTAAAATTAAAGGGGCGTGCCTTTGCTTAGTGGGAAAGCAACATGAAAACTTGAGGTTGGATGGATATCCTCTAGTGACTATGAGGGAGGTTTTCAAAGCCCTCATAAATTGATAATCTTACCCTATTGGGTATGCTGAGGGCTAATGGATTTAGTGGCATTAGAATATTAAGAAGTAGGGTCAAGGTGTATATGAGTATACCACATAGTTTTGATAGATAGTCATAATGTTGGGTATCTCTGCAAAGAACTTATACATATTTTAAAATATCTATGGGGACTATACAACCATCTGCAAGAGAAATCCATGTTGTTCTAGCCCAAATTCATCGATGAAGCTTCTTTACAAGAAAAATAAATACAGAAAATAGGCCATAAGATAAGGAAATCAAGTTGTTCAATGTAAAAGGAGCATTAGGATGCTTCTAAGGAGGGGAAGAAGAACTAGAAAGGGGGATGGATAAAAATATAGTATCCATACCAAACTAGTACAAATATCCTAGCAACCATTCTAACATTGACATCCATAGAGAGGAGAAGTGTTGCATCTAGAGGTTAAATCAAATAACATAAAGAAATAGGCAAAGAAGAAGAACATATTGGCCGTTAAATTGAGGAAACAATTTGATATCAGATCATACATGAATGAAATTATAATTTTTACATTAGTGTAGAAGGAAGTGAATATGAGTAACCTTTAGAAATAGGAGGAGTGATAATACCAAACTCTTCAATATAAACATATAGGTAAAAATAAATGTATTGATGCTTTGTTCAACTTAGAATCATAGGAAAATATCATTCCAACAAAGTTGGTCAACAAATTGGGGTTGGAAGTTTGTGATTATTGAAACACATATCCACTAGGATGGATAAATGAATATGTAGAAATAAGGGTAACCAAATAGCAAAAAATTAGATTTTCTATAATGATTGGCTTTAGTGATGAAGTAGAAATAGATATAGTTCCCCTTAATGTATGTGGAGTGGTATTTTGAAGTCCTTATATGTGCATATGGGATGAAATATTCATGTGGAGAGCCAACTAATACCACCCCATCAAGGATGACATATCCCTCACCATCAATGTGCACAAGGGAAAGTCTAATTTTTTTTTGGTAAGTTCCAACTAAGCCAAGAAACAAATTAGTTATAATGAAGATGTTTTACTATTTTATAGAGAAAATTAGTTTGTAGAAGAGTCAATAAGAGAAAATTCAGCCCTGGAGGTGTGCATTATGAGATATAAATAGAAAATGGAAGAGTTGCCTCAGGCATATAGGTATGTGTTCCACGAGCCTAAAGGGCTACCACCCAAGAGAGAAGTGGAGTACCAAATCTAGTTACTGTTGGACCCCCGATTATTAAACATTTGTTTGTACAAGAAGCTAATTATAGAAGAAAGTGAATCAAAGAAGCAATTGCATCTACTATTAGAATGGGGTGTCAATTAACCAAGAACCTCACCAAGTGGGTCATGCATCATTATTATGCTAAAGAAGGATGGAACCTGACATATGTGTATAGATTGCAGGGCATTAAAAAATATTACACACAATAATAGGTGCCCCCTTCCTAGGATAAATGATATGTTGGATAAATTGTAGAAAAATAAATACTTCACCAACATAGACTTAAAGTCATGATATCACCATGTGTGGGTTAGGGAATCAGATACTTGGAAAACCACCTTGAAAACTAGGAAATATTTATATGATTAGTTAGTCATGCATTTAGACTATGCAATATACCAACCAAACTTATGATGTTAATGAATGATATATTTCTCAATTTTATAGATGTCTATTTGGATTATATACTTTTATACAGTGAGAGCCTGTGAGTAAATCATCTCATATTTACCATAGGTGCTAGAGACATTAAAAAGGACCAACTAATAGAAAATATCAAGATGTGTGATTTTTCACAAGTCTTTGGTATATAGGGTATGTGATAGGTGGAGGAGAGCTAAATATATATCCTACCAAGATGAATCCCATCATTAGGTGGTCAGTGCCTCCTAATGTTTCTAAGGTAAATAGTTTCCTTAGGGTAACACAATACCTAAGGAAATTCATAGCATCTTTTCAATACTATCATCACCACTCCATGCCATAAAAACAAATGGAAAGAGTTTCTAGTGAGGAAATGGTTAGAAAATTTCCTTTCAGGAGTTAAAGAGGATCATTAAAGCACCCATTCTAGAATTAACAATCTTGCAACATCTCTTTGAAGTGGAGACAAATGTGAGTGGGTATGTTATTGGAGATATCTTGATGTGGGGAGGAAGTTCTATATGCTACCATTCTAAAGTATTTTAGGGGGAATTCCTTAACCACCTTACTTATGACAAAGAGTTGTATGCTCTTGTGTAAGATTTCAAGAAGTGGAATATTTAGGTCCATATTTAGCTATAATAGACCAAGCATTACAGGTGATTGGGGTTCTTATAGTATTTTCATTTAGTGATCATGTACAAGAAGGTTAGCAAATCAAGTTGTTCGATGTGCTTTTATGGCCACCTACATATAATATCACAAGTATGTGAACTTTGATGCACATGGTTCCATTCAGCCATGATGCATATAGAGAGGCATATTCAGAGGATGGGGACTTCAAGGAGGTATATCAGAAGATGAAAAAAAAAATTCATTTGTACGATGGTGACAACATAATTTACTAACATATTTAGGATGGGTTACTCTACATGTCAAACTAGTTATAGCTTCCTCAAGCTGAGTGATTGTAGTTGATTAGAGAGTCTGACACCTCCAAGGTTGGAAGGTTCTTTGGCTTAAGGAAGATAGTGGCCAAATTGCAGAGGTATGTGTATTGTCTTAAGATGCAAGAATAAGAATTTAGGTCCATAAGAGGATGCATGATTTGTTCTTTTATCAATCCTAGTAAAAGGAAATAGGGTTTATATAATCCCTAACTTGTACTCGCTCATCCTTGGGAAATAATTTCCATGGAATTCATATTAGGTTTACCAACAACTAGGAAGGGACATGACTACCTAATCATGGTATTTGATAAGTTCAATAAGATGTGTGTTCTAATTCCCCTAAAAAATACCATCTTTGGGAAGTAAGAAATGAAACTCCATTTTGGATAGGTCTAGGTGCACTTTCGAATACCGAGGAATGTCATTTTAGGCTAGGACACAATATTCCTCAATGCCTTGTGGATTACAATATGACAGAATATGGACATAAAGTGCAAGAGGTCTACAGTGTTCCATCCATAGATAGACGAGTACACATAAGTAGTCTATAGGACATCGGTTAAAATTTTGAGGGGTTACAATTAGAATCATTTAAGGGCCCAGATGAAAATACAGTATACATGTAAAAATCTTATAAAAGAGCATTCCACACTTCTACTAGAAAGCCCTTATTTGAAACTTTTTTTGCATATTTTCCACCTTCACCTTTGGATATTTCATATGGGAGGCAAAGAAGAGTGACGAAATATCTTACAGGAGATACCTTAAAGGATGAAAATTTTATTGAGAACATTAGTAAAATCCATATATGAGTACAAGAGACATTGTAAAAGTCAAAGGAGAAATACAAGGTCATGCGTGATCAACACAGAAAAGAGAATTTTGTTGGAAATAATACTGAGAGGGGGGGGGGGGGTGAATCAATATTATCAGATCAGTAAAACCTTTCCAATTTCATACTCAGAAACATATACACTACTTCAATTAAGTGAACTCGCGTGTACACACTACTGTGTCTAATGCAACTAGCGTATATCCAGAGATCTTATGATTCAGTTAGCTTAATCTTCAGTAAATGCAACAGAACATTATTAAGCATATTAACAGTAAATAGGTGCAGTATAACAGAACAGATCATCACACATAAGTCACACACATGAACACCATGATATAAGGTGGAAACCCAATGTGGGTGAAAACCACCTGCTGCAATTTGTTTCTATCTTCCTTTAATAAGAAACTTCTTTTACAATGTACTGGTGCAGTCCTTTACCAGCACGCAGGCTACAACCTGCAGAGGGCTACAACCCTCATAGCTCTTGTACTAGCCGATTCATTTACTAGTACATAGGTGCCAACCTACAAAAGGCTACAACCTTTACTCGTTTTCCAGCTGCTCCTGGAAGGGAGCTACAACCCCCTTGGCTCTTGTACTGGCTGATATGTTTACCAGTACGTAGGTGCCGGCCTACGATCTTCCCGGGACCACGTTTCATACATTTTCATACTGGATCCATAAGACAATCATCATTGTAGTACAACCTGCATCATCAATCACTGAAACACCCAATACTGAATCACTGAAACCTTGTCAACAACATCATAACAACAACCAGATCCAACTCCATCTTCAAATATCATACTTCACATTGTATACGCTACTTGGATGAACCCAACCTGCGTGTATACGCTCTTTTGCCAAAACCAACCTGCGTACAGATCTGCAAATTCAAGCTTAAAACTCCGCAGCTATATCAGACATCAAAACATACCCAGATCATAATAATAATAAACATGCATCAGTAGATCTAGTCTGTCCACAGTCAAACCATATGAAGACAATTATTCCAAGCCTTGAGATCTCGTTCCATCATCCTCCACATGATTGAAACCTTGGTTCAGATCACCAACCCATAACCAGCATTTGGATCTCACATTTCCTCAGATCTTCATCACTCACACACACTCACTCACACTTTGGCCTAATGATCTTTCTCCTTATATAGCTTTAGGCCTTGCTCAATACCAAGGTCCAAAACCATAGAAATCCAATACCATCAACCTCAAAACTAGGGATTGACACGCCCGTCGAGACATCATGGTCCGAAACCATAGGCACAACTTCCAAGGACTAACCGCCACGGACCAAAGGTACTTTTCCACATACACGCTCTTTTACTGAAGCCAACCTGCGTGTACACGCGACTTGGGTTTAACGAACCTGCGTGTATGAACTTTCGTGGCATGCTGTACTAAGATCTGTCCTCTGATTAAGTTGCCATCACCTGTACCAACCTCTGAGCACCTGTACCAACCTCTGAGTGAGTTGCCATCAAGGACAACACTTGAATCATAATGCCAACAATCTCCCCCTTTGGACTTGATGGCAACCACCACGCCAAGTCACTCTCCCCCTTTGACATCAAGGGAAAAGGGCGGACCAAGATATTCTCTTCTTTGGTATATCTTCTGTTGTCCAGAGTACCTGCTGAAATCTCCAAATATGCTCCCCCTTTGTTTATGCCAAAGTGTACCGATCTGTCCATGCTTCCCTTGAGTACATGCTGAAGTTTCTGATTTGGCTCCTAGTTGTATCAATCCATCCATGCTCCCCCTGAGTAGATGCAAGTTCTAAGACTAGCAATTCATTCAAGACCATGACTATCATTCATCATATATGATCTGTATCATAAGCAACAACCTGCAATACCATTCCTTTGATCAAACAGCAAGATGTATCATTTAGCTTTATCAACAACCATAATGCCAACAATGCATTATTTGAAGTATATGCTCCCCCTGAGCCTGTGCCATCTGTAGTTAGATCTGATCATGCATACATCAGTAATAAGCATCAAAATCTCATCGTCATCAAGTTAGGATTAAACACTTCTAACATCTTACAAGTATCAAAACATTTCCAAACATCCTCAGTAGACTGTAAACGTTAACCAAGAGAGCAGATATTGGACTGAATCATATCAGACTCCTTTTCTGAGCCTATCCTCGCTGCATTTCTTCAAACTGACATATACACGATTTTGCAGTGTTAAACTCGCGTATATACGCGACTTGTCTTCATTATATCAGCGTATGCAGGATGGAATACTGAATTTCATCACTTTCAGATTCCCCTGTGTCTGTTATGTCAGCTGACTGAGTTATGCCGCACCTTTCTGTCTCTGTCTCCTTCAATTCCTGCAACTGTGATGATGTATGGTCCTCTTGTCTTGAATTTTGAAATCTGCTCCTGCATTCCCTTGCTTTATGTCCATAGTTGTTGCATGTATAACACCTTACATTTTTCATGTTCCTTCTAACACAATCAATTGCTTTGTGTCCATATGCATTGCAGGCAAAGCAATATCCTCTGAAATACCTGGGATGCGATGATCTTTCTTGCACCATTCTACTTCTACATCTTGCTGCAACATGTCCAAGATTATGACATACATAACATTCAACATTATTCAGTGGAGGAAATAATCGTCTATCACGTCCATGGTTAGGAGTAAAGAATCTTCCTTGAGGAATTTCTTTCCTTGGTTGTTCCTTGTTGGGCATTTCAGATTTCTCATTAGAGTTTCTTGCCTCACCTTGTGAACTAGATTCACCTTCAACATATTCATGAAAACCAAGACCAGTCTTGATAGCAGGAGACCTTTGACTATCAAGAATATCATCCAAGATCTTAGTACTATCTTGAAATCGTAATAGTTTATCTTTTTCTTCTAATTTACTTTTCAAGATATTTACCTCAACTTGATGTTGTTCTTCTTTTTCAAGACATTGCTTCTTCAAGGTCTCTTCAGCTTTCCTTCCTTCATCCAGCTGATGCCTTAGTTTGAGGATCTCGTTTTCTTGCTCTTTATTCAGTGCTAGCAGCATTTGTCGAATTCTGGAGGCACCTTCCAACTGATCTTCTAATCTGATGATTTCTTCTTTGAGGGCATTCTCCTTTTTGCTAGGTAGATCTTGCTGATCTATGGTTTGATCTGATGCTTCATTTGCTTGTCCATCTTCATTCTGAGGTGATTCAGGATCTGAATTCTTGCTTCCACTCAACGGCAGGTTGTCATTGTTCCTTTGAGCTGTCTTCTTCTTCTGACGTGCTTTCTTCCCCATTGTTCTACGAATCTCCTTCAAGCGATCAAGCTTCTCTGAAGAGCCTGGCTCTGATACCAATTGTTGGAAATAATACTGAGAAGGGGGGGGGTGAATCAGTATTATCAGATCAGTAAAACCTTTCCAATTTCATACTCAGAAACATATACGCTACTTCAATTAAGTGAACCCGCGTGTACACGCTACTGTGTCTAATGCAACTAGCGTATATCCAGAGATCTTATGATTCAGTTAGCTTAATCTTCAGTAAATGCAACAGAACATTATTAAGCATATTAACAGTAAACAGGTGCAGTATAACAGAACAGATCATCACACATGAACACCATGATATAAGGTGGAAACCCAATGTGGGTGAAAACCACCTGCTGCAATTTGTTTCTATCTTCCTTTAATAAGAAACTTCTTTTACAATGTACTGGTGCAGTCCTTTACCAGCATGAAGGCTACAACCTGCAGAGGGCTACAACCCTCATAGCTCTTGTACTAACCGATTCATTTACTAGTACGTAGGTGCCAACCCTACAGAAGGCTACAACCTTTACTCGTTTTCCAGCTGCTCCTGGAAGGGAGCTACAACCCCCTTGGCTCTTGTACTGGCTGATATGTTTACCAGTACGTAGGTGCCGGCCCACGATCTTCCCGGGACCACGTTTCATACATTTTCATACTGGATCCATAAGACAATCATCATTGTAGTACAACCTGCATCATCAATCACTGAAACACCCAATACTGAATCACTGAAACCTTGTCAACAACATCATAACAACAACCAGATCCAACTCCAACTTCAAATATCATACTTCACATTGTATACGCTACTTGGATGAACCCAACCTGCGTGTATACGCTCTTTTACCAAAACCAACCTGCATACAGATCTGCAAATTCAAGCTTAAAACTCCGCAGCTATATCAGACATCAAAACATACCCAGATCATAATAATAATAAACATGCGTCAGTAGATCTAGTCTGTCCACAGTCAAACCATATGAAGATAATTATTCCAAGCCTTGAGATCTCGTTCCATCATCCTCCACATGATTGAAACCTTGGTTCAGATCACCAACCCATAACCAGCATTTGGATCTCACATTTCCTCAGATCTTCATCACTCACACACACTCACTCACACTTTGGCCTAATGATCTTTCTCCTTATATAGCTTTAGGCCTTGCTCAATACCAAGGTCCAAAACCATAGAAATCCAATACCATCAACCTCAAAACTAGGGATTGACACGCCCATCGAGACATCATGGTCCGAAACCATAGGCATAACTTCCAAGGACTAACCGCCACGGACCAAAGGTACTTTTCCACATACACGCTCTTTTACTGAAGCCAACCTGCGTGTACACGTGACTTGGGTTTAACGAACCTGCGTGTATGAACTTTCTTGGCATGCTGTACTAAGATCTGTCCTCTGATTAAGTTGCCATCACCTCTACCAACCTCTGAGCACCTATACCAACCTCTGAGTGAGTTGCCATCAAGGACAACACTTGAATCATAATGCCAACAAATTTGTTCAAGGTGGGAGACAAAGTGTGGCTACAGTTGAATAAGGAGACACTATAGGGTAATGGTAATAAAATCAAGGCTCTACTATTTAGTCCCCTTGAGATACTAAAAAGGATGGGGGGTAATGCTTATAAACTAAGTCCAACCCCATACATGAACATTTACTCAATGGTGAAAGTAGAGAATATGAAACTCTATGAGCCTTCCATGCTAGATGACGAAGACAAACAAGTCATACCTTCAATGGAGGATTTAATATATTGGGTTGAAAGGTTATATCCCATGCAAGGTTAAATCGTACACCCGAGAGAAGGTGGAGGAAACATTTCCTCACCTCATTTAGTAGAACCTTTTGGGGACCAAAAGTCTCCCAAAATAGGGGGGTGTGATCAATATTATATCCTTATATTTTTTTCATCCATATCGATGATTTCAAAGTGGAAAAAGTGGAGGAATCAACTTGACGAACCATTTTTACTAGCGAGACTTAGTGTTGGAAACTAGATCATTACTGAGATGGGGTGTGAATTAGTAGTGATGGCCTTTATATCAATTTTATAAAACAATTCCAGAATAACAATTTGTAACACACATCCACCATATTAGCTTATCAAAACATGAAAGCAACAATAAACTCAAAACATGATAACCATGGAAAGCATCAACACAAATAAGCACACATGAAGACACAAGTATTCTGTTGGAAACCTTTTCGGGATAAAACCACCCTGTTTCTATTACACGACACAATTATTATATTAATATATTGAACAAGGTTTTACGTGTATCATCTTACACACATAATCCAAAAGATCTGGCTTGCATTAAATTGTGCAGGAACGTATTAGTTAGGGAGATTTTTACTCATATCTATAGAAATCTATCCACTGGATGAACCCATGACCAATGATCCTCACCCAACACCTGTTGGAGTATCTAACACCGCTTGGATGGATAAATATGTACATTCTTGTAAATACACCGAATAATTGTCTACTCTGAAGCCTCCACATCTTCACTTCCTCCATGCAAACCAAATTTCATTCTTTTTCAGTCTAGGCTCTCAATAGTCTCAACATGAGTAGCCCAACAACATCATCATTGTTCACATAAAATATGAATAAAAAACTATGCTTAGACAGGGAAATTATTATCTTCTTCTCATACCAAAAAATCTACTCTTTAACACACAATAAACTACATATTATTCTCCTCTCTAAACAATGTCACCTACAAAACCAAAGATCTGAAATGATGTTGGAATCATTCTTTGAACTAAGGATGCATAAGTATGATATATCTCTGCAATATTTTGTGATTAGTTGTTTCACTATATACTCACTCACAATTCCCTCACAATGGCATGATCACACACTCTCAAGACAACCAACCAAATGAACTCAAATGCTTTATGTATTTAACATTTTCTGAGACGGAAACTCAGTAAATGATACAAGTAATGAAGGACTCAACAATAATTTTCGCATGTATGAATTTGCTCAGATCCAGTTCCTTGACTTGATCGCGCCACTATCTCAACTAAATGATGAATATTTTCAAGTTTAACCAACTTCTATAAGCTCCATCACATGTCTTGTCCATATACTGGAAAATCATGATTAAGAACATCACCACAATACAAAAGTTAGCTCAGATGTGAAAGGAATTTGAAAAACTTCAATCTAAATTCTAAATCGCATGCACAAAAATGATATATCTTGGTTGCAACTGTATGGATAAGCCTTCTTCCATGCATTTGGATCCCTTGAACTTCATCCATAAGCATAGCTCCATGTGGTTGGGGAAGAGGATAGAAGAAAATCAATCAAATCAGGTCAAAGCTCGTCCAAAATTCTTCTAGAGCTTGACAAGCCATCATAAGACCTCTAGAAGCCACTCTCAGCTCTGCAAAACTTTACCAAACAACTATCGCATCAAAATCATCATCACAAGTAAAACTAGGTTGACTTGGATTCCAAACAACAACCATACTAACACTTTCGACAACTCTTCCATCATTATGAAGCTCCAGACAATGTCAGACATCCTCCAACACCTATACAACCAACTCAAGCATACTTCAACTCTTGTATATCCTCTCCAAACCCTTATGTATCATATCATCAACATGACTACCCATTGCAAGACATGGAGACCTAAACAACAAAGCTCCTCAACTCTAGCTCATGAAGCAACATCATGGACAAAGAGTAACACCTATATCAGCATCGCGAGAAAGGTGTTCCTCACATATCTACTCTACACTGGCCATGAAACACCCTTGCACACCTAATCATCATGGAAATTGTAACACACCTCCATTCAATTCTATGTTATGACATGATCAGAACAACAAGAACATCAGGACCATGACATTCTGTGCTCACGCTCTATATGAAACACCCCAAAATTACATATCCATGCTAGTAGACATTCCAAAACCAATGCAACACATCAACCATGTACAAGCCATGTGTAACTAAAGATACAAGAGCTAACGAACTCTCCCGCAACCCATGCTATCATGTTGACATCAATTCGAACCAACAACACATCTACAAAACTACAACACACATCAATGCCAACAATCCCCTAATTTGGATTTGATGGAAACCACAACTAATCCAAATATTTGAACTTTCCTATGAAAAGTTATCTTTATCTTCACACTCTCCCCCTTTGACATCAATGGAAAAGGATAAAATATATGATCCTCCTCTGCATGAAATGCGTTACATCAACAAAACCAAAAACTCCACTCAACATCATTTGCAGGACTGAAAGATGAAAATAAAAATAACAATCCTCCACATAATATAAAAATATGTGCAATAAACTCCCCTTATAGACAAGTTATGTGTGATCAACAACAGACTAGAGTATGCTAGAAAATTATATGTTACAGGGGAATGGAACACATAAAATATTGCAGAAATATAAACACAGAAAATGCATAAAACAAGAGAGACATAGATACACATGGTTCACCGAGTTTGGGCTACATCCATGGAGAAACAGCCAGTACTTCCTTTTATATTATCCAGCAAACTGAAGAGATACAACCTACAGTAGATCCAATGTAACTCCCTCTTCGCTTTCAATATCCTCTCTCTTCATAACTAAGAATACAGATCTACATAGACGCAATACAATTCCCTCATATATAGTGAAGGGTTGCCTTCTAGGGAAAAAAACCCTAAATTAAACATAACTTCTACCGTCAAATCATCTGCCTAATGAACGGCCCAGATTGACTAGAGATTACTATACTTTTACAAGGAAATTTTTCATATGTTTTTAGATTCAGCAGTGCTGCCCCAGGACCCCCCAGCCGGGGGAGATTAGGGACAAGTCCCCCCTCGCATCCCCCCACATGGATGAGTGTACAATCTTCCTGGGGTATACATCCAGTTGAAACCTTTGAATACAGAAGATAATCAGGCTCCACACCTAATAGAGTAGTAGTATACATCTCCTATCAACAACAACAACATCCATGAAGTAGTAGCAATAGAAAATCAAGTCACAATCAAATAGAAACAACAACATAATGTGACCAACTAGCAACAACAACTCTGATAAACTCTATAGTAGAAAAACCATATATCCAATCGAAACCTTAAGAAAAACAACATATGCAGTCTCTTCATCTCATATCTATATCTCCACACTATACTATCCATCAAAAGAAAAATCTTACATCAACAAAATAATGTATATCTCGAAGCAACATCTTTCTCCTAACTCAATGGCTAGCAACAACCTGCTCTGAAGGAAACATGGTAGCAAAAAATATATAGTGACAAGATCATAACCTCATGACCATCCAAACTCCACTGAACAAAAACACCTCCATGGATTATTATGCAGTGATATATATATATATATATATATATATATATATATATATATATATATATATATATCACTGCCAATGCCTCCTTGAAACATGTAAGACGCTCTTTTATATGAACCAATGACTATGAACAAATAATATGTAATAAAGTGCAGGGCTTCATAGACCTATTACATGACTACCAAAATGATAATATATGGTTGCACAATTACATCAATATTTCCATAGGTATTTGCGCCTACTCTCATGACTCAACATATAACATGGCTTATGACTCTCTAACCAAGACAACCTAATTTACAATAAGAATACATGATTTCATGAGCATAATACAAGGCTTCATCAATGTGATATACTGCTAATAAAATGACACCAAGTGATAAAGCATCATAATGCATGGATGAAATAAACGCTCACTGCAATGCATTCCAATCATCATGGCTCACCTCTATGCACGACATAAAAAAGTACATGATATAGGAAATGAACAATATCTGATTTGCATGATAGCAATATAATAACAAATGCATATCACATGAAGACATCTAATAGTCTCACCAAATGACCAACCATAAATCAATATCTCAGCATTAGTAATCAACAACACATAACAATTCACAGTGGCTTGTTGACAGTACTAGACCTGCCAACATCTCATGGGATCTCCCCGATAAGAAGTCCCAACTAGACCTCATACCCTATGGTGTAGGAGTACTAGAAATGGGTCATATGGTATCACCTTGACCACGATTGTGTGCAGAGGTAAGTAGGATGTCCTTGCTAGTAGCAAGGGTGTGACCGATGCAGTAAGTTAGGGAAGGTGCATGAAGGTTTCTACAGAAAGTGAGGTGAGTGCACCCCTTGGAAACTTGTGAAAGCACGTGGCTAAGAATAGAACACATGAGCAAAGATGCATCAAAAACTAGAAAGAAAGTAAGCTAACAGTCCAAAGTGATGGTTAAACCAAAAACTCATCTCAATAAGATTCATACATACTTATACACAAGGAGTCCATACATGCATGCATAAGAAAACAAATACATATATGATTAGGGTAGCCAAGATAGCTGAAATACAATAACAAAATATGCATGAAATGTGTTGGCTCTATTATATTAAGAAGTGAAAGTTCCAATTAAACAATACAACCATGACCAACCACTAGTCTAGGTATCCAAACGTTACAATCATTGCCGCCTGCTCCTCCAAAGAGATGCACTAGCTCTGCACTGTGGAGAAGCTAGGGCTCATTACAATACTCTCCAAGCTTTCTCTAAGAGACTCCTATCAGAAGCTTGGTTGGCCAAAAGCTCTTACAATGAGTTTTTAGGTACTATAAATAGAAAGGGTGAGGTGACCCTTGACATTCCCCTTTGTGACTGTTCACCTACACTCATGACTCTTCAACTACTCTCTGACTATTACATTCAACTATCGACACTTAGACTTCCAATTTACAAGATGTTACATGCAATCTGCACATGTACCCATGTGAGACAAAATAGGCTTGAGCAAGCCATGAAAGCTACCACTAACACAAATATTTATGGTCAGACCAACTCTTTGATGCAATGATCGACAGTGGAAAACTGATGCCAAGATTGGTCATCCATGATGGTGTTCATGCTCTCAATGGTGATGTCATCCTGAAAGTGAACTCTTACCTTCGTTGCACCTGGGCACACTAGTGATGCACATGTTATCAGATGAGTTGGACAATGATGCACTCAAGATGATGATGCACATGTTATCTTGAGTGCATCTAGTCTAGTACCATACTGATGCATAGTGTCTGTGCTGATCTCCAAGTATGTGCTAGTGACCATGTGCATCAACTTGTTGAAGTACATGTTCAGCTCTAGTCGGACTTGTTTCTTGTCTTCACCTTGGTGAGTGTGCCAAATGTATGGGATCGCATGCAAGTGCATAATGACATCCATTCTCCTGAACACCCTTGCATGCAATCGATAACACTGCTCACTCTTTCTACTCCATGACAACTTCTGGTCTAGGTCTATAACCTGTATGGGTGTAGTTTCATTACTCTATGTATGTTGCGTCTCCTTTTGTGCATGTTCCTGCTACAAATTATTTTGTTGTTTGTGCAGTTCTTGTTCTTCCTTGAGTTTCCACTTCAGGACCTAAAAATCCTTCTCTGTTTCTCTCTCTTCCTTCACGCTATCACTCATAACCTCAATATCCATAGCTACTTTCATCACAACTAAATCTTCTTGATCTCGCAACTTTGTTCCGCTTCTGCATTGTCAACAACATTCCTCTTGCATTTGTCACACACATGTGTGCTACATTCTTCTTATCCTGATGGTGTTGCTCACTGTGATGTCACTTCCATTTCATCTTGTTATCCTTGTCCATGAACAACTTGATGTATTCATAGATAGGTAAGTTCATAGACACTTGATTGACTGCATCCCTAGTTGCGCTCTCAATGTTGTCTTTGACTCTACTCTCCTGGAAGCCATTATACCTATGTAGCTAAGAGGCAAACAAACACCTGTGATACATGGAGACATATCAACAATCATGGCAAGTAATATTTCAATTGAACACCAAAATAAACTAGAGGACTCACATGCAACATAAATGTGTGATCGTCTATGAAGATTACGCAATTTTCACTAGGAGGCTAGGAGACTGATTGCCAAAAATGTGCAAGGCAAAGTCTGGACTGTCGGGAGGCTAACTGACTACTATAACTATGCAATGCATAGTCCATCCTATCCTACTGAGGACTGAAATTGCACAATGTACAATTTCAGTCAGCAGTGACATGCAAACTAACAAATTGCATTGCATAGTTTCTGGGACCTATAAGGCATTGCCTCCTAGAATCGCATTGCACTGCCTCCCAGAATTGAAAAATTCAGACTTGGAAGTTAGTCTTGGGCCACACTTCACAATTTTTAGAGGGAAGGTAGAACCTTCACTTCCAGAAATGCGCAATGCTAGTCGAGAAAGGCAATGTCCAAGCAAAGGCATCCTGGACCCCCCAACAGGCGACTGAAAACATGAGAAGCCTGAATGCATGGTGATACTGAGTGTAAACAAGAGTGAATGATCACGCATGCAAAAAATCAGTGCAGGAATCAGAAAATGGGATAGCATGCATGTGTGTGAAGTAGGTCGCTACAAAGGCAACCGTTGGTTAAAAGACAGTGTCATGCATGCAACAACAGTGAGATGCAAAAGAAAACTGAAATGGTGCTTCTACAATATAACATACATAAAAAAACAACAAGTTCTCATTGAAATCAAGAAGACAACACTTACACAAAGAAAAACAGAAAAAGCTATAGAAACATAGCACAAGACATGAGAAGAAGACTTACCCTGAAACAACTAAGGTAAAAGTGCTGAAGACTCCTATATGTGATGTGGGATGCAAGAGTTGCAAGGTCAATGTGAGGAATGATCTTTGGAGTGTACGGTTCATGAGTTTTGATAAGGTTGATGTTATGACGTGCATGCCACAAATCTATTAAAATGCAACACTTTGCTAGAGGTTTCTAAAATGAGTTTTGCATGTAACCTCCAGCTGCTAGAAATAGATCCCTAGATCTAGGGATTCCTTTTGCATTTTTCCTTTTGCTATTTCTGGAAGAGCATCCCATGCATCCAAATCAATTTTTCTCAGTCCCAGAGGGAACTGGTCAACTTGAAGGCACACGCAACAACCTTCTTGACTGAGAGAGGGATTTGCACAATTTCTGAGAGCAACTGGGTTGGCTATCCCAGAGGGATTGCACAATTTCTGGGCTGAGATGTAATATTGGGCCATATTGCATAATTTTCCCAAGGAATGCTGTCTAATTTCATCCCACAATTTCTGAGCCCATCAGGCTGCCCAACAGATTTTCACAACCTTTGGGCTGAGTTACAGTACTAGGCCATTTTGCGCAGTTTTTCAAAGGGAGCCTTTTTTACTATTTTGCACAATTTTGGAGCTCAGTAGTTTGTCCACCAAATTTTCACAATTTTTGGGGGGAAGACTGGTTCCCCTCTAGAATTAGGAAATTTTCTGAGGGAGCTACTCAGCCAACAACTAGCCCATGTCTAGAATGGTAGCCTATGAGGAAAGTGGAGAAAACTAACATGCACAGGCTGGCAAGCTATTGAGAATCAATGAAGCTTATGTAATTGACCATGCAAGACATGCTGGCAAGGATGGTTGGTAGGGAGGTTCCAAGACGAAGCTAAAGAAAAAATTTGGAGGGTGGTTGTAACCGTTCCAACACTTGGCGATACACTAGTAGAACTCCAACTCTCTGAATGAACCTTGTTCATGAAAAGCAAGTATAACACCTCCAAAAGTGTTGTTCAGTTCTCTGTTTGTCTTCGTTTCCACACTTTATTGATTGTAAGATTTAGCATCTGCCAAGCTCTTGGTCGGTCGACACCCATTTCAAGCCAAGCCAACACAGTTGTTTCAATCGGGGATGAGGGGTATATTGGTGCACAAGCTTTATGGTTGTCAATTATTTTTTTTCATCT
This sequence comes from Pinus tabuliformis, assembly GCA_031772625.1. Lineage (NCBI taxonomy): Eukaryota > Viridiplantae > Streptophyta > Pinopsida > Pinales > Pinaceae > Pinus > Pinus tabuliformis. The sequence continues at coordinate 234,545,918 of CM062816.1, read as the reverse complement.
CTGGTCTTTCTCCCTCTCCTGTAGGCCTGGAAAGTACACCGACGGAGCTACAGATGAACACAAGTAATGTTGTATGACCAACGAGCTTGTTGAGTACCCCAATGGAGTTACTTACATCACCTCTCTATATAGGAAGACTTTCTCTTCTTTCACCTTATTCATTTTTCATTTTTTTGAAATTTTTCACATTTTCATTTTTTCATTTTCATAACTGTGCATAGCACTTATTCATTTTAGAGGTGGAAGAGGGATCCTGAATTATTAAGAGATGAAGAGGTTGTTCCTTCAGAGAAGTAGTTTATATATAGCTTTGACGTGCTTGTTAAGGTTTTCCCCCTCGCCTTACTCTACTTGACTGAGCTGACAAGGATTAACCCAAAAATAATCGACTAGAGTAGGTGACACTAGTTAGCATGCAAGCGTTTTGTTTTCACCAAGGTTCACTTTGAACAGTACATATTTTCCATTACTGCAACATGGACAAAAGATAACAAGTTCTTCATACAGAGTAAAGACGATAGATAACCAAGTATTCATAACTACACAAGTCCTCTTGTACTTTACCCAACTTGTTTGAAGAGTCGCACAGAGTTTCATGTGAAACTAACCTAGGGATGTAAGAAAGCAAACAAACACACAAAACAAAGCAAAAACAGAAGTAAATGCATAAGCAAAGTGAGTAAGAAAACAAGCAGGCAAGCAAACAAACATGCAATGTAAGAAGAAAACATGCATGAAAGCAAAGAACTAAAAGAAAACACTACTACTCCTAAGTTAACAGTGCATGGGTCTGCTTATGTAAAGTGATACTTCCAATGCAGCCATCAGTGCATTGGTCAACCCATGTTGGTGAAGGCATGGTTCGCAGACAAAAAAGTTGTGTGAACCAACAAACATGAAAGATATAACATTGAAGCTTACTACACTTAGGGTGCATCCATAGAACATAAGTGAGTGCAAGTGCATGACATGTGGTTTGTGGACTTATGATGGTATTGTGTGACATTGCATGCAAATGTTAAGCATATGCACACTCTTCACTGTGACATGCAAACAAATGAAATAAACAAAGACAACTTTTGTCGCATGTTAGGTTCCTAAATAATAGGCTTTATGATTTTGAATTGACTATGTAAAGTCTCGTAATTTTGTACATACTTTTTCTTTCCACAAAATGTTTTCCCATATTAAAAAATTTAAAGAGGGTAAGTCCTAAAAGAAAAATCAAAGGACTAAAAGAAAAGGACCAAAAAAGAAGACAAAATTTGAACCCCACCAAAAAGAGCTAAAAATATATCATGAATGTGTGCACCTTCAAATTCCACTACTCTTAGTTTACCTTTTGCAAATAAGATTGTGTGCATCTTGTAAAAATTCCACAATCCATGATGATCAAAGAGTTTAATCTTGATTCATTCATGCTTTAAATTTCATGCTGATAGATAGAGAAAAAAGATCTAGCGAAACTGTTTAATCTTGGTAGATCAATTGTTAGGTAGAGAATAATAGTGAGCTCATTAGTTTAATCTAAGCCATTTGAAGTTATAAGATTAGAATTATATAGTTCGATTATCAAAGAAAAATAAAGGGTCAGCAAGCTCAAATGCACCCAGTAAATGAAGAAAAATGTTAGGGTAAATGATGGGTAGGTAGAAGCAATTTTCATAAGGCATGGTACCATCAATTGTCTCATTTCATATTACTAACTTCCTTCCAAACTCATTTTCCCCTGTAAAAATATCCCTTACCTTCATTTTAACATTTTCCCCTTACTTCACTTATTTTCCCTTACCAAAACCCTTTTCCCTAGTTAAAAAAGCATATTTTCATTAGAAATGTAAATTCCCCTTTACTAGTTCCCCCTTTTATGATTAAAAATATAAAAACCCACTTACATGTTTAAAAACTTTACCCAATATCCTTTTTTAACTCATTTTCTTACTGTATTATTAACTCCCGCATATATATTTTCCCAACCCCATTTTTCATTAATTCCCCCACTAATTATCCTAGGTCCCCACTTCTACTTTAATACCCATCACATCACTTATCTCTGGGCCCTGCCTATCGAATCCCCGACTCATCTCTCCTATTTTTCCATCTGTTGGAACTTCATTCCTCGGATACAATGGCCAATAGATTCTATTGCACCAACAATTGCCCAAGTTTTAACACCATCGATGGGTTGTGAAATGAGTAGTTTCACAACCCTTCTCCCTTGCTACGTGTCAGCTCTAGATTGTATCACATCCTCCAATCTAAAATCGCTAACCTGCTTTTCACCATGTGATAGCGGCCAATCCATTGTCCAAATTGTACGATGAAACCACCATGCCATTTAAATTTAACCCTGGGCCCATATATTTAACCATTGTTGGTTAAAAGAAATAAACCTACCCTTTGTAGTAATTTCACCATTATTCTATTGAAGTTTGCGAAAAAGAACTCTGTCAACCTGGTTTTAAGAGCTTTCACACCAGAATTCAAGCCTTTCATCACCAGGACACAGTGTTGATGCAACCTAAAGCTTTATAAATACCGTTGAAGCCTATTTCGCTTCTAGAAAGCCTCAATTGCTTCCAGAACCCCTTCCACATACTAAAAGCTTCATTTTCCAGGTATTCATAAGTGTCAAGGCCTGTACTTAAGGAAGAAAGTAATAACTGCCAAATTGAACAAATTAAATGGCCTCCAAAAGTATTATAAATGTCAATCCCCTGCAACAACCTGTAATCGATGTTGAACGTAACCCCCTTGCTAACAAAGACTTCAAAATCAGTGATACAGTCATTGATGTCAACTTACTTAAGCTCCACTGTTGGAGCCATGATAAATTCATAGACCAGGTTGATGATATCCTCCTTTGGGATTCACACCTACCCAGGTATATATTCCCACAAACCTTCAAATTTCTAGAAATCATCATGCTCTATCAAGTCAATTATCTGCCCAGTGAAAGTGCCCTAGTAACCGGTAGCAAAGAGATTTTGTTCACAATTATTGCAGAATCAATAAACTAGATGTTGCAAATTCAACCTAAGCTTGATGAGGCCCCTTTGTCAATTGAAATCCTCACAGAGTTATATCTAAAGCTTGACCTTCCCTAGAGATTTCAGATCTTCCAAAATTTTCTTCCTTTATCTGTTGAAACCCCAAAGAGTAATCCTCCTTATTTAGATTCAATTTTTTTATAAAGAACAAGACAAATTGTTTCAATGTTGTCTTGTACTCTAACATATTTTACAGATGAGTATGTTGATTCTTCAATCCTAGGTTTTATGTCCATTTTATGCCCAGGACGACCTCCTAATTTCATATTTAACTTTGCTCAATACCTATCAGATTCTATCCATGAGCAGTTAGTTAAATTACCTGAAGGTGTGTTCAAGTATTCAACTGATTTTTTCATATGTTCTTATAGTTCCAATATGAAAGGTTTGCAATAAGCCTCCAAAAATTGGACACTAAGGGTAACCCACAATCACTTGCCTTCTGGACTTCCCTAATCAGAAACAGTTCCACAGAGTTCACCTACAAGGACTTCATTAAATCCTTTACTCATCCAGTTGCCAACATGCTAAGCAGTAGGAGTCAACCTAGGATCAATGAAGAAATGAAGAAAATATTATAGTTGTCAGAGCACAGTGGAATAGTAGATTGGTATTTGTACCAGAACCACACTGAAATTAGGGTGCATGGATGTAAACTCACTCCTTACAAGCTGCCCAAATACCTTCCCATGAGGTTATTTGCACTAGAATATATCAAGAAGATCCTAAATTCAGATGAGGTTAATTTTCAATCAACCAATGAGAAAACACAGTTCAAAATCAAGAACCAGATTGGTCCTTTCAATATCAATGATAAAAATGTTGGTCGAAAAGCAGATAAGTGTTTACTAGAATTCAAGTTTAGTGATAGTTTCAAATGGCGGTATGATCCTTTAAGAGTTATCAACATGTTAAGAATGAAGATTAAATTAACTCCTTTTGTCCATTATTCCAAACCAGAGATTGAGAAGTACACCAACCAGTCAGAGTGGTTGGAGGGTACTTTGAAAGAGGTGGAGATACCAATTGAGACAAGTCTTGTCCTATAGACTCCAGCCCTACAAGATAGGAATTCCAAGAGACCAAGAGATGAAAGTTCATATTCAGCTCAAACCGCCACTGAAACTATATTGAAATTAATGTACAGGAAGAAGCCCAAGCTAAATCCTGTAAATGAGCAAGAAGAGATAGTTGAGACAATTGAAGTCATTAATGTAGACTCAATGGTTAAAGAAAGTGCACCTCTAGCAGTTTCAAAGGAAACTCATTAACCTTCAACCTCTAATACTCAGATTATTCAGAAGCAACATAGTGTTGAAGTCTCTTCATCAAGAAAACCAGTGGATAAAGAAAAAGATATAAGGGAGAAATATAAAGAAATCAAATTGAGAAATGAAGCATTGAAAGCTGAAACCTATGCCCAATATATGAAATAGACTCATTGATGCAGATGGATGTTGGTGGCCACCCACCTATCCCATTTGGACCCCCACAACTGTTGCTTTTTCAGTTTCCTAAACTGTAGCACAATTTACTATTTTTAGCAGTTTTTCGGGTCCTAAACTTCCGAAGCCGTTTTGAGGCCCTAAATGACGTTTTTTTGGGAATCACGGGCAACATGGGTCCATGGACCGATGTTGCCTCCCAAGGTGGTAGTACTCGAATAGATCTTTCTAACGAGCTATCGTACGCGTCAAACGGAGATCGTATGCCAAAGTTACGACCCCGGGAAATTGATGTACCAATTTACCCAAACGGGGCCCACAATTTGGCGTTTCATCTTCTAGGGTTAGGTTTCGGGATGTGAAGGGTTTTCCATTGTTTCTAAACAATAAATAGGCCTTCGAGCCTCATTGTAATACAGTTTTAGAACAGTTCAGAGGCATGTAGCCGCACATCTCTTCTCAGAGATAAGCTACCATTGCCCTAGCTGGTTTATTTCCATTTCTGGTTGTAAGCATATTTCAGTATTTTCCATTAATGAAATGAAGTATTATTTCTGCTGCATCTATGTATTTATGGTTATCGCATCTCTGTATTTATGGTCATCTCTGTAATTTGTTGCGTTCCTATTTAAATCTGGATCAGTGGTATCAGAGCGGTCTGCTTTTTCTCTGTTTTTCTTTGCATGTCCCCAACGAGGTCGGGATATAAGGAGTTAGGGCTTGAACTGGTCAAACCTTTGCAAGACCAGCCTCGCAAATCCCGACAACCTCCCATGGCGGATGAGAAGAAAGACGAGGGGGTAGGAGATTATATCAAAATCTTGCTCAAAGAAGCGCTCGAGCAGCAAAGGAACGCAATGATGGATAGCTTTGCGCAGATCCTTCAGCGGCTACCCAGAGGCGACGCATCGGCTTCCAACAGCAACTCTGGAAACACCACACCATTTAAGGTACAAGTTAATTTTGAAATCCCCATCTTCGAGGGTAAAATAGACGCAGATGCCGTAGATAAATGGTTAAATATGCTAGATGGGTATTTTTCTGTTCATGAATTTTCAAATCGGGAAAAGATTGTTTTCGCTCTTCTCAAAGCAGCCCCCCACGTTAAGGACTGGTGGGAAACCTACTGCGAGCAGAAGGATGAAAGTACAGGCTCACTATTTTCAGCCGCACCCACTTGGAATGACTTCCGGGATGCCATCAAGGAGCAGTACTACCCTGTCGGAAGCTATGAGGACAAATACATCAAATGCACCACACTGCGGCAGGGACGAGACCAAGATGTGCCGGAGTTCACAAACATTTTTCATACCCTTCGCACACAGTTGGGTATCAAAGATTCTGAGCTACGTCTGGTACTCAAATATCGTGGCTGCCTACACAAATACATCCAGGAAGAGATGGAGTTCTTGAACATCTCCTCACTCGGCACAGCATACCAATACGCTGTCAAAATCGAGCAAAAGTTCAAACAGAAGAAGCGAGACTTTGGATCTGCAAATCCAAAGCCCAAAGGACAAAGCCAAGGCGGGGTGACCCAAGACAACCCGTCAAAGCCACAAGAAAAGAACAACACCACGAAGCCAAAGAAGGACACAGGAAAGTGGTGTGAGTTCCACAAGAGTCCCACTCATAACACAAGTGAGTGTCGGACCAAGCAGTCGTTGGTAGCTGAGTTGAAGGCTTCCGAATCAGATGCATGTTCCGACCCTGAGCCAGAACCCGACAAGGGGAATGGCAAAGGGAAGCAGATCATTGATGCAGATCCCAACGCCACTGTTGCCACTGCCAAGATCCAAAAAGATGAGCCCGAAAATCCAGAGGAAGGGGAGCGTCTTTTCCACTCACAGATGTGGGTGAAGGGTTCGCCGCTACAATTCATTGTCGATAGTGGCAGCCAAAAGAACCTCATTTTAGCAGAGGTCGTGAAGCGGTTGGGCCTACCGACTACACCACACCCACAGCCGTACAGTATTGGGTGGCTTCATGAAGGAAGGGATCTCAAAGTTCACCAACAATGCTACCTTCGCTACAGCATCAAGCCCTTCACAGACGAGGTATTGTGTGATGTTACACCTCTGGATGTTTGTGATGTATTACTAGGCCAACCATACTTGTGGAGGCGACATGCTGTGTATGAGTCAAGGCCTCGTGTTGTCATTATTTCTTTGAATAATTCATTATACAGGATACCGGAGGTAGCCCCACCTACCGCCACATCTTTGATCACTGTTAAGAAAGGCAGCAAGCTCATCTCACAGACCAGGATATTTATCTGTCTGGTTCACTCCCAAAGTAAGGGGAAGATTGTTGCTACCTCCATGACCCCTGCAAAGGGTTCCTCCATGCAGCAGCAGCAGTAAAGGGATACGGTCATGACAGAACACAGGAACAACTTCTCCTCACCCATAGAGATACCACACAAGTTTCAGGTGGGCAACAAAGTCTGGTTGCATCTGCAGAGAGAACGCCTTACCAGAACCCATTAGAAGCTCAGACCACTCCGACATGGTCCTTACAGTAGTACCAAGGATGTGGGGAACAATGCTTTGGAGCACATTATTCCTCCATTCCTTTGCCTGCACCAAGTGTTCAATATGGACCATCGTCGACCATGCTTCCCACCATTACTGGACACATCAGAGATTGCAGCACAAGTTCAGCAGAGGGAGGAACTCAACGCAATGGGGACCATTGCTTCCTAAGGGGGGAGGAATGATCCAGGTGGATGTTGGTGGCCACCCACCTATCCCATTTGGACCCCCACAACTGTCTCTTTCAGCTTTTTCAGTTTCCTAAATTGTAGCACAGTTTACTATTTTTAGCAGTTCTTCGGGTCCTGAACTTCCGGAGCCGTTTTGAGGCCCTGAACGACGTTTTTTTGGGAATCTGGGGCAACATGGGTCCATGGACCCATGTTGCCTCCCAAAGTGGTAGTACTCGGGTAGATCTTTCTAACGAGCTATCGTACGCGTCAAACGGAGATCGTATGCCAAAGTTACGACCCCGGGAAATTGATGTACCAATTTACCCAAACGGGGCCCACAATTTGGCGTTTCATCTTCTAGGGTTAGGTTTCGGGATGTGAAGGGTTTTCCATTGTTTCTCAACAATAAATAGGCCTTCGAGCCTCATTGTAATATAGTTTTAGAACAGTTCAGAGGCATGTAGCCGCACATCTCTTTTCAGAGATAAGCTACCATCGCCCTAGCTGGTTTATTTCCATTTCTGGTTGTAAGCATATTTCAGTATTTTCCATTAATGAAATGAAGTATTATTTCTGCTGCATCTCTGTATTTATGGTTATCGAATCTCTGTATTTATGGTTATCTCTGTAATTTGTTGCGTTCCTATTTAAATCTGGATGAGTGGTATCAGAGCGGTCTGCTTTTTCTCTGTTTTTCTTTGCATGTCCCCAACGAGGTCGGGATATAAGGAGTCAGGGCTTGAACTGGTCGAACCTTTGCAAGACCATCCTCGCAAATCCCAACGACCTCCCATGGCGGATGAGAAGAAAGACGAGGGGGCAGGACATCCTATCAAAATCTTGCTCGAAGAAGCGCTCGAGCAGCAAAGGAACGCGATGATGGATAGCTTTGCGCAGATCCTTCAGCGGCTACCCAGAGGCGACGCATCGACTTCCAACAGCGACTCTTGAAACACCACACCATTTAAGGTACAAGTTAATTTTGAAATCCCCATCTTCGAGGGTAAAATAGACGCAGATGCCGTAGATAAATGGTTAAATATGCTAGATGGGTATTTTTCTGTTCATGAATTTTCAAATCGGGAAAAGATTGTTTTTGCTCTTCTCAAAGCAGCCCCCCACGTTAAGGATTGGTGGGAAACCTACTGCGAGCAGAAGGATGAAAGTACAGGCTCACTATTTTCAGCCGCACCCACTTGGAATGACTTCCGGGATGCCATCAAGGAGCAGTACTACCCTGTCGGAAGCTATGAGGACAAATACATCAAATGCACCACACTGCGGCAGGGACGAGACCAAGATGTGCCGGAGTTCACAAACATTTTTCATACCCTTCGCACACAGTTGGGTATCAAAGATTCTGAGCTACATCTGGTACTCAAATATCGTGGCTGCCTACACAAATACATCCAGGAAGAGATGGGGTTCTTGAACATCTCCTCACTCGGCACAGCATACCAATACGCTGTCAAAATCGAGCAAAAGTTCAAACAGAAGAAGCGAGACTTTGGATCTGCAAATCCGAAGCCCAAAGGACAAAGCCAAGGCGGGGTGACCCACGACAACCCGTCGAAGCCACAAGAAAAGAACAACACCACGAAGCCAAAGAAGGACACAGGAAAGTGGTGTGAGTTCCACAAGAGTCCCACTCATAACACAAGTGAGTGTCGGACCAAGCAGTCGTTGGTAGCTGAGTTGAAGGCTTCCGAATCAGATGCATGTTCCGACCCTGAGCCAGAACCCGACAAGGGGAATGGCAAAGGGAAGCAGATCATTGATGCAGATCCCAGCGCCACTGTTGCCACCGCCAAGATCCAGAAAGATGAGCCCGAAAATCCAGAGGAAGGGGAGCGTCTTTTCCACTCACAGATGTGGGTGAAGGGTTCGCCGCTACAATTCATTGTCGATAGTGGCAGCCAAAAGAACCTCGTTTTAGCAGAGGTCGTGAAGCGGTTGGGCCTACCGACTACACCACACCCACAGCCGTACAGTATTGGGTGGCTTCATGAAGGAAGGGATCTCAAAGTTCACCAACAATGCTACCTTCCCTACAGCATCAAGCCCTTCACAGACGAGGTATTGTGTGATGTTACACCTCTGGATGTTTGTGATGTATTACTAGGCCAACCATACTTGTGGAGGCGACATGCTGTGTATGAGTCAAGGCCTCGTGTTGTCATTATTTCTTTGAATAATTCATTATACAGGATACCGGAGGTAGCCCCACCTACCGCCACATCTTTGATCACTGTTAAGAAAGGCAGCAAGCTCATCTCACAGACCAAGATACTTATCTGTCTGGTTCACTCCCAAAGTAAGGGGAAGATTATTGCTACCTCCATGACCCCTGCAAAGGGTTCCTCCATGCAGTAGCAGCAGCAAAGGGATACGGTCATGACAGAACACAGGAACAACTTCTCCTCACCCATAGAGATACCACACAAGTTTCAGGTGGGCAACAAAGTTTGGTTGCATCTGCAGAGAGAACGCCTTACCAGAACCCATTAGAAGCTCAGACCACTCCGACATGGTCCTTACAGCAGTACCAAGGCTGTGGGGAACAATGCTTTGGAGCACATTATTCCTCCATTCCTTTGCCTGCACCAAGTGTTCAATATGGACCATCGTCGACCATGCTTCCCACCATTACTGGACACATCAGAGATTGCAACACAAGTTCAGCAGAGGGAGGAACTCAACGCAATGGGGACCATTGCTTCCTAAGGGGGGAGGAATGATCCAGGTGGATGTTGGTGGCCACCCACCTATCCCATTTGGACCCCCACAACTGTCTCTTTCAGCTTTTTCAGTTTCCTAAATTGTAGCACAGTTTACTATTTTTAGCAGTTCTTCGGGTCCTGAACTTCCGGAGCCGTTTTGAGGCCCTGAACGACGTTTTTTTGGGAATCTGGGGCAACATGGGTCCATGGACCCATGTTGCCCCCAAAGTGGTAGTACTCGGATAGATCTTTCTAACGAGCTATCGTACGCGTCAAACGGAGATCGTATGCCAAAGTTACGACCCCGGGAAATTGATGTACCAATTTACCCAAACGGGGCCCACAATTTGGCGTTTCATCTTCTAGGGTTAGGTTTCGGGATGTGAAGGGTTTTCCATTGTTTCTCAACAATAAATAGGCCTTCGAGCCTCATTGTAATATAGTTTTAGAACAGTTCAGAGGCATGTAGCCGCACATCTCTTTTCAGAGATAAGCTACCATCGCCCTAGCTGGTTTATTTCCATTTCTGGTTGTAAGCATATTTCAGTATTTTCCATTAATGAAATGAAGTATTATTTCTGCTGCATCTCTGTATTTATGGTTATCGAATCTCTGTATTTATGGTTATCTCTGTAATTTGTTGCGTTCCTATTTAAATCTGGATGAGTGGTATCAAAGCGGTCTGCTTTTTCTCTGTTTTTCTTTGCATGTCCCCAACGAGGTCGGGATATAAGGAGTCAGGGCTTGAACTGGTCGAACCTTTGCAAGACCATCCTCGCAAATCCCAACGACCTCCCATGGCGGATGAGAAGAAAGACGAGGGGGCAGGACATCCTATCAAAATCTTGCTCGAAGAAGCGCTCGAGCAGCAAAGGAACGTGATGATGGATAGCTTTGCGCAGATCCTTCAGCGGCTACCCAGAGGCGACGCATCGGCTTCCAACAGTGACTCTGGAAACACCACACCGTTTAAGGTACAAGTTAATTTTGAAATCCCCATCTTCGAGGGTAAAATAGACGCAGATGCCGTAGATAAATGGTTAAATCTGCTAGATGGGTATTTTTCTGTTCATGAATTTTCAAATTGCGAAAAGATTGTTTTCGCTCTTCTCAAAGCAGCCCCCCACGTCAAGGACTGGTGGGAAACCTATTGCGAGCAGAAGGATGAAAGTACAGGCTCACTATTTTCAGCCGCACCCACTTGGAATGACTTCCGGGATGCCAACAAGGAGCAGTACTACCCTGTCGGAAGCTATGAGGACAAATACATCAAATGGACGAAACTACGGCAGGGACGAGACCAAGATGTGCCGGAGTTCACAAACATTTTTCATACCCTTCGCACACAGTTGGGTATCAAAGATTCTAAGCTTCATCTAGTACTCAAATATCGTGGCTGCCTACACAAATACATCCAGGAAGAGATGGGGTTCTTGAACATCTCCTCACTCGGGACAGCATACCGATACGCTGTCAAAATCGAGCAAAAGTTCAAACAGAAGAAGCGAGACTTTGGATCTGCAAATCCGAAGCCCAAAGGACAAAGCCAAGGGGGGGTGACCCAAGACAACCCGTCGAAGCCACAAGAAAAGAACAACACCACGAAGCCGAAGAAGGACACAGGAAAGTGGTGTGAGTTCCACAAGAGTCCCACTCATAACACAAGTGAGCGTCGGACCAAGCAATCGCTGGTAGCTGAGTTGAAGGCTTCCGAATCAATGCATGTTCCGACCCTGAGCTAGAACCCGACAAGGGGAATCGCAAAGGGAAGCAGATCATTGATGCGGATCCCAGCGCCACTGGATCCACTTCCAAGATCCAGAAAGATGAGCCCGAAAATCCAGAGGAAGGGGAGTGTCATTTCCACTCACAGGTGTGGGTGAAGGGTTCGCCGCTACAATTCATTGTCGACAGTGGCAGCCAAAAGAACCTCATTTCAGCAGAGGTCGTGAAGCGGTTGGGCCTACCGACTACACCACACCCACAGTCGTACAGTATTGGGTGGCTTCATGAAGGAAGGGATCTCAAAGTTCGCCAACAATGCTGCCTTCCCTACAACATCAAGCCCTTCACAAACGAGGTATTGTGTGATGTTACACCTCTGGATGTTTGTGATGTATTACTAGGCCAACCATACTTGTGGAGGCGACATGCTGTGTATGAGTCAAGGCCTCGTGCTGTCATTATTTCTTTGAATAATTCATTATACAGGATACTGGAGGTAGCCCCACCTACCACCACATCTTTGATCACTGTTAAGAAAGGCAGCAAGCTCATCTCACAGACCAGGAAATTTATCTGTCTGGTTCACTCCCAAAGTAAGGGGAAGATCGTTGCTACCTCCATGACCCCTACAAAGGGTTCCTCCATGCAGCAGCAGCAGCAAAGGGATAAGGTCATGACAGAACACATGAACAACTTCTCCTCACCCACAGAGATACCACACAAGTTTCAGGTGGGCAACAAAGTCTGGTTGCATCTGCAGAGAGAACGCCTTACCAGAACCCACCAGAAGCTCAGACCGACATGGTCCTTATAGTAGTACCAAGGCTGTGGAGAACAATGCTTTGGAGCACATCATTCCTCCATTCCTTTGCCCGCACCAAGTGTTCAATATGGACCATCGTCGACCATGCTTCCCACCATTACTGGACACATCAGAGATTGCAGCACAAGGTTAGCAGAGGGAGGAACTCAACGCAATGGGGAACATTGCTTCCTAAGGGGGGAGGAATGATCCAGGTGGATGTTGGTGGCCACCCACCTATCCCATTTGGACCCCCACAACTGTCTCTTTCAACTTTTTCAATTTCCTAAATTGTAGCACAGTTTACTATTTTTAGCAGTTTTTCAGGTCCTGAACTTCCGGAGCCATTTTGAGGCCCTAAACGACGTTTTCTTGGGAATCTGGGGCAACATGGGTCCAATTATCGATGTTCCCTCCCAAAGTGGTAGTACTCGGATAGATCTTTCTAACGAGCTATTGTACGCGTCAAACGGAGATCGTATGCCAAAGTTACGACCCCAGGAAATTGATGTACCAATTTACCCAAACGGGGCCCACAATTTGGCGTTTCATCTTCTAGGATTAGGTTTCGGGATGTGAAGGGTTTTCCATTGTTTCTCAACAATAAATAGGCCTTCGAGCCTCATTGTAATACAGTTTTAGAACATTTCAGAGGCATGTAACCGCACATCTCTTCTCAGGGATAAGCTACCATCGCCCTAGCTGGTTTATTTCCATTTCTGGTTGTAAGCATGTTTCAGTATTTTCCATTAATGAAATGAAGTATTATTTATGTTGCATCTCTGTATTTATGGTTATCGCATCTCTGTATTTATGGTTATCTCTGTAATTTGTTGTGTTCCTATTTAAATCTCAATCACTCATAGTGATTAGAATAGGTTATTTTCAATTTTTGACTACAAAACTAGAAAGTTGTAGATGCCTTTTCTACAACCACGGATGCAAGGCCCAAAAACAACAGTAGATGACAAGAAGACAAAATTTGAAGTTTTTTCCAAGAATGTTCATCCTATAGATCAAATTGAGTTTCATAAGCAAGTAGGAGAAATGATACAGTAACCTATGACCAACTATGCTATGAGTGTACAAAAACTACAGAATCCTCTAGAGAATATTAAAGCACAATTAAAACTGGAGAAGGCATCCTCACAAGCATAGGATAAAAGAATCAAAACACTCAAAGAATTGGTCCTGGGGTTTGGGTATGATCCTAAGAACATCAAAGAAGCTGAAGAGCTTATCAAAAAGAAGAATGAAGACATTGCTACATTGGAGAAGCAACTGAAATTACCTCCTATTGAACATCCACAAGCAAAAGAAGTTTTTGAGAATGAAGGCCAAAAAGATGAAATGATGAATCTCATCATTTAGTTGATAGCTCAACTGAAAGAAATGGAAAATGAGACAAACAAATTGGTGCAAGAAAAGAAGGTCGACATGGAAGAAGTTACTATCAATACCATTCCTACAGTTACTACAGCAGTTCCATCTACTTCATCAGCTCCATTACCAAAAGAACTTACAGATGCTACATCAGCCACGACATCAGCAATAGATTCAACAACAACAACATCTCATCGTGGTGATGAAGCAGGTAAACTGATCAAAGCCATGCAGGATATGTCCATCCAAACAAATGAAATAAATAGACTTAAAGAACAAATAAAAAGTCTAGAGGATGAAAAGAAGCTAGTTCAAATCATGCATAAAGATGAAACACAAAAATCAAACAGATTGAATGAAAGGTTACAAAAGTTAGAGAAAGAATTGACACCGAAAGAGCAACTAGCCCAAGCAAAGCAACAATTATGGGTCAATATCATTCTCTGTTAATGATATTTGGCCATCCATCCAAGTTATTTTTGAGCAAATATATTTGATCAAGGAAGCAAGTGAGGCATTTCAAAAGGTAAGAGCAGAACTTGGAAAGAAACTAGAAGAACCCTCTGGGGCAATCCAGTTCCTAAATTCTAAAAACAAGTATGAACTGCAGGAGCTTGGAATAACTGACAGAATAGAGACTATATTAGAAGTGATGAAAGTAATCACCAAAATAAATATGATGATACAGTTTGAGGAGAAATGTCAAAACATGCAACTACTAGTAGACAAGTTCATGATCAAATTTGATGTTTTGAGGCAGAAAGGTATGCCTAATCCTTTGGTGATTAATGACAGGTTAATGGAACATGAAGATTATGACAAGAAAATCATAGAAGTGGCCAAAGAACAATCCAACAATTCCTCCATGAAAGGAACTCCTACAGGAAAAGTTCTCTATCAAACTTTTGAGAAACTCTTTCACCTCCAACATGAGGTAAAACAAACCTACTTTTGCAAAATACACAGAAGATGATATAGAATAATGGTGAAAATGAGATTACTAGATGAAGAGGCTTGGGAGAAACTGAATGATTTACTTTGAAAGGAAAATGTAAAATAGGTAAAAGAGTAGTCAAGATTAAAAAAGAGCATGTAGGTTAAAACAGACACAAAGCAGTCAAAGAGTAAAAGTAAAGTAGTGACATAGTTTCAAGAGTATCAAATGAAAGAAAATAAACAACAAATGAGATAAAGCAGCAAAATATCAGTGAAAGTAAATAGCAAAGCCAAATAAGTAGGGACAACTTGCATTAGTTAGATAGTTGTATCTATCTTCTTGCATGAAGATATTTCATTTTCCTTGAATAATTCCTAAATCAATTTTAGGATATTTTGTAGTAGTTTTTGTATAAATACTTCATAATTCGAAGTATTGAAGGGTGGATTTCTGAGTATTTCTATAGTTGAACTCATCTACAGCCTGAGGGTTTACTATACTTTTCCAGTTGATAGACAAGACAAATAATAGAAGCATTTCTTTATAGTATTCATGTGTTCAGCCACTTCAGTGAAGTATATTTCAATTGTTCATGTTCTTTTCTAAGTTATTCTATAAACTTGAACTTTTTTTCTAAATTTGAATGTATAACAGGGATGTTATTACAGAATTTGTTTAAGTGCACTTTGTTCTGAAATGTTATTCATTTTAATGTTTTCTTCTAATATTTGGTTTAAAGGATCCTTAATTTCCCTGTAATCTCGATTGACCTCTTTCACCTTCCTTCGTTATCCGGTTTAAGGAATCATTAACTGCTCCTTGATCCTGATTGAAACTCATTTCACCATCTCAGCCCTAAATATCTATTGTTTCTCAGTTACTTTCCCTGTAACACTGCTTTTATAGTTAGTTTCTGTTCTATTTTCTTGATATATTGACTCAATAGTCTAATGGAAAATAGACAAGCACCTATCCATCTAAATCAGTAATTCCACCAACGAATCAAAATCAAACCAAATAAAGCAAGCATAGCTAGCCTAAAATCCATTAAGTAAACAAAGTTAAAACAGATAGAGAGAGCCCTCTCTAAGTTTGGGAAGGCTAGATCCTAAGCTCCAAAGTAGGTTGATAGTTACCTCTGATATTTCCTTTTAACACATTGAACAACCCTTGAAAATTATGGAGTGATAACATAGTGGTGACCATATTGGGGAAATTCAGTGCATGGTTAAAATCAATCTTAAAGGAAAAGGTTTTCCTCATTTTTTACATTAAGATTCTGAAGGGTTGCTTGAAATCATCATTATAAGTTAAAATTATGTCTTCTAAAAGAACAGATTATACTAGGGCTCATCCTGATCCACAACCTACTACAATTTTTGATGATCCTGACAGAATTGTAAGAAAATCTAAAACGATAGAGTCAAGAAAAGGTTAATCAATTAAACAAATCAAATTCACTTCCTAAAGAGTTATCAAGCTTAGAGGATATTAAATTTGACTTATCATTTGAGCATTCTTTGTTTCGTACCAAATCTGAAAATTCAGTCTATGATACTGTAATAGATCCCAATTTTATTCAATTTATTGAATCAAAGAAGGATACTATACATCCTGATTTAGATCAACATGTTCTAGATACTTTTGACAAACTTGATGAGTTAACCTCCACTTTGATAAGGCATATAGACAAAGCCTATTTTCAACAATTAGTTGAATTAGTTTCCCTAACTGTTGCTACCCCTGAACACTCTACAATATTTTTAGAAATTGTAAATATAGCCTCATTTAGTGCCACCTCACCTATAATATCCACCACAGTTCATTCCACAAAGCCATTCATACCTAAACTTCCTCTCCAACCTAATTTCTCAAGTTCATCTTCAAGCAACACTACTTCACCTCCCAGTCAAGCTAAAATTGTAGCCATGGTAGATAGATATGCACCTTTCACCTTACAAGCTCCTTTACATGCTATGCCACAGGATTACCAAACTAAAATTTTGCAGTTTGATGGTGTTGGTCAGTATACTACTCAACAACATGTAAATAAAATGACAGATTATTTTGAGTTACATGAAGTTTATGAGGCTGATGTACAAATGAGATTATTTGCACAAACACTAGCAGGAGATGTTAAAAAGTGGTTTAAATATTTACCTCCTAACCATATTTTTGATCTAGCTGCTTTCCACCAATTGTTCATAAATAGGTGGGAAAGAAATAAAAAACCTTTCGAGATATTATCTGAATATGAGAACATAAGGAGATCTCCTAGTGAATCAGTCCAGGATTATTGTACTATGGTTAACAACATTTACAATGCAATTCCAGTGAATATCAAACCCCCACCAGACCTTGCCCTAATTAAATTTCCAAATGGTTTTGATTCTGACATGTCCTATTAATTAAGAGAAAGAAATCCTCCAACTTTAGGACATATGCAGAGTGATGCAGTTAGTGTAGAAGCTAACTTATTGGCTAAAAGAGAGAAGATGAGGAATAAGAGGAGAGTTAACATTAAATAAGAATCATCAACTTTAGATGTTAAGAAATAGTTTAGCTAAAAGTGTAGAAAGGCTAATGGATAGGTTAGGGAATATGGAAAGAAAGCCTCAGTGGGAAAATCAACAAGGACCCCAAATTAGGAATCCCAACTTTCGAAGAAATCCTAATATTGGAAAATCAAGAGAAGTTGTACTTGATTAGTTGGTTATACCATCTTTCCAAGAACATTATGCTGAAAGTTCACAACAACATGAAGAAGACCAAGACACCCAGATAAACTTGATGGGAGTAAACAATGAGGATTCCATTTTTCTTACTCAGGAAGAATAGGAATTGTACATGTTACATCAATTACAATTAGATTCTGGAGAGTCCTTTGACTACAAACAAGGCTATGAATATGATATCTACGAATTTCATAAACAATATAGCCTTAGAAGCAAAAAGAACACAGAATTTCCTCCTAAGAAATCAACCCAAACCCAAACTAAGAAAATAGTGGAAGATCCTGGACCAAGATCCTACAAATTCTCCCTAGAGGAGCTCAGGAGTCCTCCAGCCCAAAGATGGTGGACATAACATCAACTAAAACTCAAACTTCAACTACACCTCAAACTTCAAATGCAACTCAAACTGTTCCAAACAATAAAATTGAAAACAAAACAGTTGGCACACAAACTGAATTACCAAGTGCTGGTAAAGAAAACAAAAACACACAAACCACAATTGCTAAGGATGAAATCATTCAATTAGGCAAAACTCAAATACCATTCAATATCAAAATTGAGTTAGCCAAATTGAAAATACCAGTTCCCTTAACAGAGCTAGTAAAAAATGAATCATACAAAGCACAAATAATTGAAACACTAAACATAGGTGAAGGCAAAGATGTTGTGAACCTTAATGATGATCAACCTGAGTTGTTATTTGGTCTAGAAGTAAATGGAAAACATCAACAAGGGGGTATCCCTCCATTCTATATTAGATTAAATTTTCATGATAAAATCTTACATAATGCTATGTTAGATTCAGGGTCATCTCATAAACTAATGCCTAAATCAATCATGGAAAGGTTAAACTTAGACATCACTAGACCCTACAAGGACTTGTTTTCCTTTGATTCTAGTCAAGTCAAATGCCTTGGACTAATAAAAGATATGTGTGTAACTCTAGTCCAGTTCCCAAAAAAGAGTATTATTATGGATATAGTAGTTGTTGATATCCTACCCAAGTATTGTATGTTCTTATCTTGGTCATGGGGAGAAAAATTACAAGGACCACTACAATTAGACATGTCATATTCTACCATTTTTGTATTTGGTCAGTAAAGAAACCTTTACAGAGAAACCTTGATGAAATACATGGTAAGTAGTTCAGAAAGACCATAGAATTACCCCATTTATTCCATGAATTCTAATCTGGACTCATTTATCTTATATAACTCAGAAAATAGCAAAGAAAAAATCACAACTTTAGAAGAAAAACACAAGGAACCTGATAGTGAAAACATAACACATGAGTCTCTATGGAATTTATATTTTGATGGCTCTGTAAATAGATTAGGAGCAGGATTTGGTGTATGGATTTACAATTTAGAGAATGATCATTCAGAAGGACATACTTTTAGACTGAATTTCAAATGCACAAACAACATGGCAGAATATGAAGCATTAGTTCTAGGCCTTCAAATCATAAGGAAACTTGGAGCCAAAAGAGTTTCCATCATGGAAGACTCAAAAATCATTATACAATAGGTCAGTGGAGATTATATTACCAATAACCCTAGACTTAGCTGCTATGGAGAAACCATCCTAGACTTGATAAATTGTTTCCTTGAGACTGACTTTGTTGTTATTCCAAGAAAGCAAAATATACAAGCTCATAGCTTAGCCACTTTTGCCAGCACATGCAAGTTTCCCTTCCAACCAAATCATTATTACATAGCTAAGGTAAGACATAGGCCAACCATACATGATAATTTAAAGTATTGGAAAATTTTCTCACATGATAATCAAATTCATGATTTTATAATGTCTGAAGGTTTGAAATGGTAATATATACACTGACTGTACATCAGAGTATACCATAAATAATGAAATAGATGTAAATGATGTAAATAAGTTAGAACCAACTAAATTCACTAAACTAGAGATAGATCAATTAGAAACTGTAGAAATTAAGGAATTAATCAATGATGAATCAGAAGTTTTAAACCTCAAAGACAACCTTTTTGTGCAAGGTATTAGCCCCACTAGAAGACATCTTTCACTTCGATGATGTAGCTAGAAAACCTAAAATGGAGCCTCTAAGGTCAGACATAAAGGAATGCAACATAGGGAAAAAGGAAAATCCTAAGCTCATCAAGGTATCTAAGACATTACCCCCATATGAAATGTTGAAGCACATTAGCTTGTTTAAAGAATTTGAAGATCTCTTTGCCTAGAGTTATGAAGACCTCAACTCTTATGACACCAACATTATTGAACATAAAATACCCATCAAACAAAATCAGAAGCCCTTTAAACAAAAAATAAGGAGAATTAACCCTGTTCTTATGCCCTTAATAGAAAAAGAAGTTAGGAGGATGTAAGATGCTTAGATCATAGCGCCCATCAGGTATTCTAATTGGGTCTCTAATTTAGTCCCCACTAGAAGGAAAACAAGAGGAATTGGGCTTTGTGTTGATTTTAGAAACTTGAACAAAGTATCACTGCAAGATAATTATCCCCACCCTAAAATGGATCACATTATCCATAGGGTGGTAGGTTTATCTAGAATACCATTACGTGATCGATTCTCTGGTTACAATCAAATCCTAGTCCAACCTGAAGGTCAAGAACAGACTGCATTCACCACTCCCTGGGGAACTTTCATGTATTTGAAACTTCCCTTTGGATTGATGAATGATGGGGCAACATTACAAAGAGCAATGGGCATAACCTTTGTAGAAGAAATCCATGAGTTTTTGGTCATTTACCTAGACGATATCACGGTGTTTTCCAAGTCGGTCGATGAACATCTAGATCATCTAAGAGAGGTATTCATAAAATGCAGAAAGTTTGGCATATCCTTAAATCCTAAAAAATCACTTTTTGGATTAGAAGAAGTAAAACTCCTATGACACATAATTTCAAAAGAAGGTATTAGAATTGACCCAACTAGAATAGAAGAAATCCTAAACATCAATCATCCTAGGAACATTAAAGAATTGCAATCATTCTTAGGTAAGATAAATTTTCTTAGAAGATTCATTTCTAACCTAGCAGAACTAATTAGATATTTGAATAAAATGTTAAAAAAGGATTAAACACTTGAGTGGAGAGTAGAGGCTAAGCAGTATTTTGAAGCAATCAAGGAAGCCCTTACTAAAACACCTATCCTCATAAGTCCTAATTTTAACAAAGATTTCATAATTTTTTCATTTGCTTCAGAGCATACCATTGCAAGAGCCTTGTTGGAAAATAATGATGAGGGTTATGAACAACCCATCACTTTCTTCAGCAAAGCTTTGAGATATGGTACTCTAAAGTATAATATAATGGAAAAGCAAGCCCTTGATTTTAGTAAAAGCCATAAAGGATTTCAGAGTATATATTCTATACTCTCACATAAAAATATATGTTCCAAACTCATCGATAAAGGACATTCTAACTCAGGATGGGCCTGATGGAAAAAGGGGCAAATGGATTGCCACCATACTAGAATATGAGATTGAAATTAAGCCTACAAAATTGATTAAAGGCCAAGTTTTAGCCAAGCTTATGGCTGACTTGAATTGTCGAGCCTTAGACATAAATTTTGTTGCTACCATAGATGATCAGAAAGAGACGAAGACTCCACAAATCAGTGAAGCTTTCATAATTCACCCTGGTATGTAGACATTATTTTCATTTTACTCAACCTACAAGCTCCTCCTGTTTTGGTGTTTTGAGTACTGCAACACTTGGAAAAGGTCGACGAGCGATGGAGGCTGTTCATGGACTTAGGGTTTCAGAAGGTCAGATTTGCGCCGCCGCAGGCCCTAAAGACTTGCTCTGCTGTGGATCGGACAGAATCCTGACGGCAGGACCCTCAGTTTTCGATGTTTCCCTCTGGCCCTGGGCTGAATCATCTGATGGAAAGGACTTACATGATTCGAACCACAGCGAACAGAGCCCGGAGCGTTTCCCCTCCTTCTGGACGCAGGTTCGTCTTGATGCGCTCTCCTTCGCAAACGCTCTGCATAAGACTGGCAGATCTGCCTACGTCTATGGAAAACCGAGGCGTATGACGGGTCCCAGACCCCATTTTGGCCTGCCGTGGAGCCGATCTGCCGATCTAGGGCCGATTTTAAATGGCATGGTCGAAGACAAAGTATGGGGTGGGAGTATGGACCCGATTCCTTGGTATTTTGGGGTTTCTCTGCTTTCTATAACGCAGATCTGGGCTTTTAGCATCTCGACGCATCACTCTAACAGAGGGTTAGTAGACTACGACATGCAAATGAGAGATAGCCTCAACAGGAATCCCGATCTGGGAAATGGCTCAACAGATTGGGTCGAATACTGTAGAACAGGAGCGGATGTATCAGATCCGATCAGATCCAAGCAGAAGCAAAATGGAAGTTCGCCAGATCCAGAACACAAATCCGAAAAACGGGACTTGATCAAGGCAGACATAGCGGATCTAAAGCAAATCTTTATCAGATCAACAGAAGGCAGACACGTTTGTGTGCAGATCTGGGACCGGATGAGTGTCTTGGAGCTAAAAAAAGAGATCCAGGACAAACTGGGAATTCCAGTTGCATTACAAATTCTAATATTTTCTGGGCACTGCTTGCAGGATCAACATACACTCCAGCATTACAGGGTTGCAAAGGACTCAACTATTTTCCTCAATCACAGATTGCGAGGTGGATCTAAGGGAACTACCTCAAAACCTACAGGTACCTATCGCGATGCAGCCAAAGGGAAAGAATCTCCAAAGGGGAAAGAATCTACAGCTGTTAATGCACCTCCAGGGCAGTATATCGTGGATCAAGCGCCAGAGAATCCCTCCATCTCGCTGGATTTACCAGAGGTAAAGCACATATTCTCAGATCTACAAAAAAACGCTGTTATTTGTAGATTTAACGGCTTCTGGCCTAGAACCGATGCTTTGCACCAATGGATTCACACGGTCTGGACAAAAAACTGCCAAATTCACCTATGCTCAAAGGGTTTCTTCATAGTAACTTTCCTCGTAGAAGAAGAAAAGGAAAAAATCCTCAATGAAGGGCCATGGTTTTGGGGCAGTGCGGGACTGTTTATTACCCCATGGTTCCCAGAGTTTGATGTCAATACCATGGTGGTATCAAGGATGCCAGTATGGGTAAGGCTGCATAATCTTCCGATACATTTTTGGCATTATAAGGCCTTATTAGCTATAGGGAATACCCTTGGAAGAATGTTAAAGATTGATCCAGAGAGACACATAAAAGGAATCTTTACTTTTGCTAGGATATGTGTCGAGGTAGATCTTAGCCAAGGACTACCTGAAAGCATCATTCTGAACTTCAACAATTCACAGTGGAAACAACCTTTGGACTATGAGAATACAGCATTCAGATGCAGGGGATGTCAACAAACAGGTCATCTGTTCAATGCATGCAAAAGCCACAACAAGAGCAAGCCACAACAAAGGAAGCCAAAAGGATGGCAGAACATAGATGATGTCGTAAAGAAGAGAGCAGCGGAAAATAAAGCCTCTTTGATAACAGAAGACGAAGAAACAGAAGCAGAAGAGGATGATATCACCATAGAGGAAGTTGAAACAGGGAACCAGAAGGGAAACATAGCAGACAACAAGGCTCCACAGTTTCATCCAAATCAGGCAGAGATCCACCAAAATCAGGCAGAGTTGACAAGCGGGGATCAAAGCATGGGAGGCATCAAACGGCATCATCACTCAGATACTTCAGACTCAGACAAAGAAACAGGCCCTCAGAATACAGAAACACAGTTAGTCATTGCTTCGATCGAGCCCACACAAGGAGAGTGGCGCAAGGTCGAAAAGAAAAAGGGTAGAAAAACTTGAAGTACGGAATTCAGTTTTTTACCTCTTTTTTTGTCTCTCTTCTTTTCTCTGTTCTTATTCTTTGTGCACGTTAGTCTTCTAACGTTGCATGGGGTGCGAAAGCACTCGAGCCCAGGTGGCATCTTACGGAATGCTTCATTGCATCTGCTAGTGTAACTTTTCATTAATTTATTAATAAAAGGTTACCGTTTTTTTCCTTGGAAAAAAAAGCTCCTCCTGGTTTATCTAGAACTAAAAGTATATTCCTAAAAATGGAAGAAATGAAATATTGTGTCTTAGACAATTTTTTATTTTGGAAAGATAAATGTCGTTTTTTGTTAAATTGTTTATTAAAAGATTAAGTGGACAAAGCCATGTAGGAATTTCATGCAAGGGATTATAGGGGACACCTATAATGGAAAACAACTGTTGACGAGTTTTTAAGGGAAGGCATTTACTAGCCCACGCTTTTTGCAGATGTCAAAAAATATGTGACCTCCTGTCACAAATGCCAAATATTTTGAAGGCAAGAAGAAACTCTTACCATTGCCCCTCAAGCCTATCTCAGCAAAAATGCCTTTTCATTAATGGGGTTTAGACTTCATTGGGGAAATTCACCCACCCTCCTCAGCCCAACATAAATGGATCCTGATAGCCACTGATTATTTTACCAAGTGGATAGAAGCCATCCCTTCTAGGAAAGCCACTGACTCTGTCATCATCTCATTCCTTGAAGACAATATCCTTTCAATGTTTGGATGCCCACAAGAGCTCATTACCGATAATGCAGCGCCTTTCAAATCTAAGAAAATGTTTGAATTATGTAACAAATACCACATCACCCTTGGTCATTCCACTCTCTATTACCTTCAAGGTAATGAACTAGCAAAATCTTCAAACAAAAGCCTAGTCAACATCATCAAGAAGCTATTAGAAGATAACAAGAAAAACTGGAACAAAAAGTTGGTGAATGCCCTATGGGTAGACATGCTTACTACTAAGAAACCTATTGGCACATCTCCTTGTCAATTGGTATATGGACTGGATGTTGTTTTTCCATCCCAATTAGGAGTACCAATGATGAAAATGATTCTAGAGCTGAAAGTAGAACCAAATGACATCCAAAGGAGGATAAACCAAATTATTCATTTGCAACAAACCAGAGAAGAAGTTTATATCAAATCCCAAGTAATTCAAGAAAAAATAAAGAATATCTTTGATAAGAAAACTAAAGTAGAGGCTTTCTACATAGGTGATCAAGTACTAAAATGGGATTCCATAAGGGAGGACAAAGGGAATCATGGGAAATTTGACTTTCTCTGGAAAGTCCCATATGTTATTTATGGTTACATAGGCAATAATGCATTTTTCTTGAAAGAATTAGATCGCATAGACTTACAAGGTGGACCAGTCAATGGTCGAATGCTAAAGCACTATTTTCCACTAGAGTAATTAGTAGTTCATTAGTTATATTCACTCTAAATACCATAGAAAAGTTTAGGTTGGAGTGGTTGATTATCTTCTAAAAGTTGAAGCCTGAAAAGGAAATGTTAATCTTTAAAAGGTATAACATCATATGTTTAAATAAAGGATATCACAGAGAGCAGTTCTGAGTAAATCACAGTCAAAGTTCCAAGGCCACTTATCGGAAAGTTCTTGACATCTCACATGAAGATGCCATCCCCAAGTGGAGCCACTGTTAGGTTCCTATAATAATAGGCTTCACAATTTTGAATTGACTATGTAAAGTCTTGTAATATTGTACATACTTTTTATTCTGCAAATTTTTTTCCCATATTAAAAAATTTAAAGAGGGTAAGTCTTAAAAGAAAAATCAAAGGACTAAAAGTAAGGGATCAAAAAAGAAGATAAAATATGAACCCAATGGAAAAGAGATAAAAATAGATCATGAAAGTGTGCAGATTCAAATGCCACTAATCTTAGTTTAATTTTTGCAAATAAGATTATGTGCATCTTCTCAAAATTCCACAATCCATAATGATCAAATGATTTAATCTTGATTCATTCATGCTTCAAATTTCATGCTGATAGTTAAAGAAAAATGATCTAGCCAAACTATTTAATCTTGGCAGATCGGTAGTTAGCTAGAGAATAATAGTGAGCTCATTAGTTTAATCTGAGCTATTTGAGTTATAAGATAAGAATTAGATTGTTTGATTATTAAAGAAAAATAAAGGGTCAGCAAGCTCAAATGCACCTAGTAAATGAAGAAAAATTATAGGGTAAATGATGGGTAGGCAGAAGCAGTTTTCACAAGGCATTGAGAGCATCAATTGGCTCATTTCATATTACTAACTTCCTTCGAAACTCATTTTACCTTGTAAAAATGTCCCTTCCATTCATTTTAAACTTTTATCCTTACCTCACTTATTTTCCTTTACTAAAACCCTTTTCCCTAGTTAAAAAAGCATATTTTCATTAGAAAAGTAAATTCCCCTTTACTAATTCCCCATTTTTCGATTAAAAGTATACAAACCCACTTACATGTTTAAAAACCTTACCCAATATCCTTTTTTAACTCATGTCCTTACTATATTATTAACTCCCACAAATATATTTTCCCAACACCTTTTTTCATTAATTCCCTTACTAATTATCACGAGTCCCCACTTCTATTTTAATACCCATCACACACTTATCTCTAGGCCCCGCTTATCAACTCCCTAACTCACCTCTCCTATTTTTCCATCCGTCGAATCTTCATTCCTGAGATCCAATGCCCAATAGAGCCTATTGCACCACTAATTTCCCAAGTTTTAACACCATTGATGGGTTGCGAAATGAGCAGTTTCGTAACCCTACTCCCTTGCTACATGGTAACTCCAGATTGTATTGCATCCTCCAACCTAAAACCACTAACCCGCTTTTCACCATGTGATAACTGCCAGTCCATCGTCCGAACTGTACGTTGAAACCACCCTCCCATTTGAATTTAACCCCATGCCCTTATGTTTAACCATTGTTGGTTAAAAGAAATAAACCTACCCTTTACAGTATCTTCACCATTATTCTGTTGAATTTTGTGATAAATAGCTCTATCAACTTGTTTTCAAGAGCTTTCACCACCAGGATAGAGTGCCGACATAGTCTAAAGTTTTATAAAGACCATTGAAGCCTATTTTGCTACCATAAAGCCTCAGTTTCTTCGAGAACCCCTTCTACAAACTAAAAGCTTCATTTTCTAGGTATTCCTAAGTGTCGAGGCCTGTACATAAGCAAGAAAGTAATAACTGCTAAATTGAACAAAATAAATGGCCTTCGAGAGTATTATAAAAGTCAATCCCCTCCAACCACTTTTAATCGATGTTGAATGTAACCCTCTTACTGACAAAGACTTCAAAATCAGTGATACACTCACTGATTTCAACTTCCTTGAGCTCCACTGTTGGAACCATTATAAATTCATAGACCAGGTTGATGATATACTCCTTTGGGATTGAAACCTACCTAAGTATATCTTCCCTCAAACCTTCCAATTTCCAGAAATCATTAGGCTCTGTCAAGTAAATTATCTGCCCAGTAAAAGAGCCCTAGTAACCCCTAACAAAGAGATTTTATTCACAATTACTGCAGAATCAATAAACCAAATGTTGCAAATTCAACTTAAGCCTGATGAAGCCCCTTTGTCAATTGAAATCCTCACTGAGTTATATATAAAGCTTGAATTTCCCAAGAGATTTCAAATCTTCCAAAATTTTCATCCTTCATCTATTAAAACCCCAAAGAGTAATACTCCTTATTTAGCATCAATTTTTTCATAAAGAACAAGACAGATTGTTTCAATGTTGCCTTGTATCCTAGGCTATTTTATAGATGACTATGTTGATGCTTGAATCCTAGGTTTTCTATCCATTTTCTGCCCGAGATAGCCTCTTGCTTTCACATTTAACTTTTCTTAAGACCTATCATATTCTATCCATGAGAAGTTAGTTAAATTACCTGAAGAAGGTGTGTTAAAGTATTCCTCTGTTTTGTTTCATATGTTCTTATACTTCCAATCTGAAATGTTTGCAGTAAGCCTCCAAAAATTGGACATTGAGGGTAACCACAATTAGTTGTCTTTTGGACATCCCTAATTAGAAGATATTCCACAGACTTCAGCTTCAAGGACTTCATTGACTCCTTTATTCATCCAGTTGCCAACATGCTAAGCAGTAGCAGTCAACCTAGGATCAATGAAGAAATGAAAAAATATTATAGTTCCTAGACCATAGTAGAACAGGAGACTAGTATTTGTACCAGAACCACACCAAAATTAGGGTGTATGGATGTCAAATCACTGATTACAATCTGCCCAAATATCTTCCCATGAGGTTATTTGCACTAGAATATATCAGGCATATCCTAAATTCAAATGAGGTTAATTTTCTATTATCCAAGAAGAAAACACAGTTCAAAATCAAGAACCAGATTGGTCCTTTCGTTGTCAACAATAGAAATGCTGGTAAACAAGAAGATACATGTTTATAGGAATTCAAGTTCATTGATAGTTTCAAATGGCAGTATGACCCTTTAGGAGTTATCAACAAGTTAAGAATTAAGTTTAAATTAACTCCTTTTGTTGATGATTCCAAACCAGAGATTGAGAAGTACTCCAATAGTCAGAGTGGTTGGAGGGTACTTTGAAAGAGGTGGAGAAACCAGTTGAGAAAAGTCCTGTCCCCCAGACTCCAGCCTTACAAGATAGGAATTCCAAGAGACCAAGAGAAGAAGGTTCATATTCAGCTCAAACCACCACTGAAACTAAATTCAAACTAATGTAGAGGAAGAAACCCAAGCTAAATCTTGTAAATGAGCAAGAAGAGATAGTTGAGACAATTGAAGTCATTAATGAAGACTCAGTGGTTAAATAAAGTGCACCTCTAGTAGTTTCAGAGGAAACTCATCAGCCCTCAACCTCTAATACTCAAATTATTCAAAAGTAGCATAGTGTTGAACTATCTTCATCAAGCAAACCAGTGTATAAATAAAAGAGACATAAGAGAGAATTATAAAGAAATCAAATTGAGAAATGAAGCAATGAAAGTTGAAACCTCTGCCTAATATATGAAACTGACTCCTACTGATCAGAAAAGGTTATTTTCAATTGTCAACTACAAAACTAGAAAGATGCAGATGAATTTTCTATAGCCACTGATACAAGGACCAAGAACAATATCAGATTACGAAAAGACATAATTTGAAGTTTTTTCCAAGAATTTTCATCCTATAGATCAAATTGAGTTCCGTAAGCAAGCAGGAGAAATATTATACTCAACTATGACGAACAAGGCTATGAGTGTACAAAAATGACAAAATTATCTAGAGAATATCAAAGCACAGTTAAAACTAGAGAAGGCATCCTCACAATCAAAGGATAACATAATAAAAAAACTTGAATAATTGGTCACGGGGGTTGGGTATGATCCTAAGAACATCAAAGCAGCTGAAGAGCTTATCAAAAAGAAGAATGAAGAAATTGCTGCATTAAAGAAGCAGTGAAAATTACCTCCTACTGAACATCCAAAAGCAAAAGAAGTTTTGCATAATGAAGGAAAAAATATGAAATGATGAATCTCATCATTCAGTTGACAACTCAACTGAAAGAAATGGAGAATGAGATGGAAAAATTGGTGCAGGAAAAGAAGGTCAACATGGAAGCAGTTAATTTCACTACCATTCCTACAGTTACTACAATACTTCCATCTACTTCATCAACTACATTGCCAACAACACTTATAGTTACTAGATTAGCCACTATATCAGCAATAGATTCAACAACAATAACAGCTCATCATAGTGATGAAGCAGGTAAACTGATCAAAGCCATGTATGATATGTCCATCCAAACAAATGAAATAAATAGACTTAAAGAACAAATAAAAACTCTAGAGGATGAAAAGAATCTAATTAAAATCATGCATAAAGATGAAACATAGAAATCAAACAAATTAAATGAAAGGTTACAAAAGTTAGAGAAAGAATTGACATTGAAAGAACCACTAGCCCAAGAAAAGCAAGAATTATGGGCCAATATCATTAACTATGTTAATGATATTTGGCCATACATCCAAGTTATCTTTGAGCAGATAGATTTGATCAAGGAAGCAAGTGAGGAAATTCAAAAGATAAGAGCAGAACATGGAAAGAAACTAGAAGAAGCCTCTAGGGTAATCCAATTCCTAAATTAAAAAAAACAAGTATGAATTGTAGGAACTTGGAATAACTGACAGAAAAGAGACCATATTAGAAGTGAAGAAAGTAATCACCAAAAGGAATCTGATGATATAGCTCGAGGAGAAATGTCAAAGCATGCAACTGGCAGTAGACAGGTTCATGGTCAAATTTGATGTTTTGAGTCAGAAAGGTCTGCCTAATACTTTGGTGATTAATGACAGGTTACTAAAACATGAGGATTATGATAAGAAAATCAGAGAAGTGGCCAAAGAATTTTCCAACAATTCCTCCATGAAAAGTGCTTTATCTGACTTTTGAGAATCTCTTTTACCTCCAGCATGAGGTAAAACATCTCTTTATAAACAAGCCTACTTTTGAAAATTACACAAAAGCTAACAAAATCTACAGAGGAATGGTAAAAATCAAATTACTAGATGAAGAGGCTTTGGAGAAACTGAATGATTTACTTTGAAAGGTAGAAGTAAAACAGGTAAAAGAGTAGTCAACATTAAAATAGAGCATGCAAGTTAAAACAAACACAGAGTAGTCAAAGATTAAAAGTAAAGCAATGACAGAGTTTAAAGAGTATCAGATGAAAGACACTAAACAACAAAAGAGATAAAGCAACAAAATATCACTAAAAGCAAACATCAAAGCTAAATAAGCAGGGACAGCTTGCATTAGTTAGATAGCTGTCTCTATCTTCTTGCATGAAGATATTTCATTTTCCTTGAATAATTCCCAAATCAGTTTTAGGATTTTTGTAGTAATTTTTGTATAAATACTTCATAATTATAAGTATTCAAGAGTGGATTTCTGAGTATTTCTGTAGTTGAACTCATCTACAACCTAAGGGTTTACTGTACTTTTCTAGTTGATAGACATGACAAATAATAGAAGCATTTCTTTACAGGATTCATGTGTTGAGCCACTTCAGTGAAGTATATTTCAATTGTTCATGTTCTTTTGTAAGTTATTCCATAAACTTTAATGTTTTTCTAAATTTGAATCATATAACAAGGATGTTATTGCGGAATTTGTTTAAGTGCACTTTGTTCTGAATTGTTATTCATTTTTATGTTTTCTTCTGATATCTAGTTTAAAGGAACCTTAATTTCCCTATAATCCTGATTGACCTCTTTCACCTTCCTTCATTATCCAGTTTAAGGAACACTTAACTCTTCCTTGATCCCAATTGAAACTCATTTCACCATCTGAGCCCTAAAGATCTATTGTTTCTCAGTTATCTTGCCATGTAACACTGCTTTTATAATTGGTTTCTATTATATTTTCTTGATATATTGACTCCATATCCCAATGGAAAATAGACAAGAACCTATCCATCTAAATCAGTAATTCCACCAACAAATCAAAATCAAACCAAATAAAGAAAACATGGCTAGCCTAAAATCTATTAAGTAAACAAAGTTAAAACACATAGAGAGAGCCCTCTTTGAGTTTAGGAAGGCTAGATCCTAAGCTCCAAAGCAGGTTTGTAATTACCTCTAATATTTCTTTTTACCACATTGAAGAACCCTTGGAAATTTTGGAGTGATAACATTGCGCATGTGTGCTTGCTATGTAAGACTCCTCCAATGCATGAGTGATGTGATCATGTAGTTCAAGTGGAGGAAGTGAAATTTGAGTGTGAGACTGATCTTCAATTCATGTAGATGAGTGATGAGGAGCCTTGGGTGTTTCAAAAATTTCTTGATCAGAAGTGAAACTAATCTCAAGACAGCGAGGACCTAACATAACCATCATCTCGGGCTGAAGTGCCTCTTCCTTGCTATTGGTGATGAATTCTTGCCTCTTTTGTTTAATATTTCTATGGATGCTAAAAACCTTTGTTGCAACCTTCTTTTCTTCTGTTTTGTTGATATTTCCTTCATGCAAACTTGTCTCTCCTCTTTAAAGGCTAGGGTTAGATCTGTTCACTATTATGTTTCTCTAAACATATTTCAGTTACTAGTCTTTTCCTTCAAGTTGCTTTCTCAATTTGTCTATTACATTTTTGAGTGCTTCTATACAATCTTTATTTTCTGTTTTTCTTTCTACACATTACTTCTTCAATTATATTTTATTCTTCGAGCTAGGTCCTTAAAGTAGTGATCTCCTCCTTGAGGTTTTTCTCCTTTTCATCACAAATCTACAATAGATTCGCATGATCCCTACATGTAGTTGTTAGTCTATCCACTTCAAAAACTAGTTCTTTGATTACAACGATTTTTTATTTATATTCATCCTTCAAAGGAACAACACCATTGTCCTCTTCACTACATAACTCAATAGAACCATCAGAATCATAATTCAAAAATTATTTGAACATATTACCTCATGACACAAATGTTTTGGTTGAGATTTTGGAATTTGATACTTCATTTACATGGGACTTATTATTTTCCTTCTTCAAACTCTTTTTCTTTTGAGACATCTTGTTCCTTCTTTTGGCCATGATCCACGATCTACTCTCCAAGCAGTCAAGATTCATTAAAGAGCATCAAGTTTGATACCAATTCTTGGAAACTAGATAAATACCGAGAGGGGGAGTGAATCAGTAGTGATGGACTTTATATCAATTTTATATTTGTTTGTCGGAATAAGAATTTGCAACAGACATCAACAATATTAACTTATCAAAACATAAAAGCAAAAATAAAATCAAACCATAATAACCATGGAAAGCATCAACACAAATAAGCACACATGAAGACACAAATATTTATGGTGCAAAGTCTTTCATGAGAAAACCACCCCGTTGATGCTGTGATGCTCAATGTTTTCATTACTATGTTGAACAAGATTTTATATGGATTAGCTTACACCCTTAAGCTAGAGGCTTGGCTTGAATTATAGTATGTTGACACCTATGAGTTAGGAGGTCTCTCTCTCTCTCATGGATCTAATGAAATCTATCTGTGGGAAGAACCCATGACCAACTAACCTCACCAAACACCCATTGAACTATCCAACATCAATTGCATATATAAATCTATTCCTTCTTCTGAATACTCGAATCATTATCTACTCTGAAGCCTTCACACCTTCACTTCCTCCATTCAAACCATGTTTCATACACTTTCATACTAGGCTCTCAATATTGTCGACATCAACAACCTAATAACACCATTATTCTGCACATAAAATCTAAATCAAACAATATTCCCAAAGAGGGAAATTATTCTCTTCTTCTCACAATTTTTTTTTTCTCTTTAACACACCATAAGTTTTGAATTATTCTCCTCTCTAAACAATGTCACTCACGAAACAAAAGCATTGAAATTCTCCTCAAATAATGCTTTGAATTCTACATAGATAACTATGATAAATCTCTAAAATACTATTTGAGTGGTTGTTGCAATATTTACTCACTCACAATGACCTCAAAATGCCATGCTCACACACTCTCAATAAAACCAAAAAAAGTAACTCAAATCCTTTCTCTATTTAACATTTTTGAGATGGTTATGTCAATAGATGTTACAAGTAATGGAGTGCTCAACAATTATTTTTACACATATGAATTTGCTCAAATCTACCTCCTTCACTTGATCAAGCCACCCTCTCTACTAAATTATATATATTTTCAAGTTTAACCAACTTATAGAAGATCCCTTGCCTTTTTCAACCATATACTAGAAAGTTATGATCAAGAATATTGGAATATTACCAAAATTAGTTGCGATGCACAAGGAATATAGAGAAATTCTAGCTTAATTCTCGATCACATGTAAACAATTGTTGGATCTTGGATACAAGTGAATGGATAATCCTTCTTTCAAATGGTTAGAGCCCTTCAACCACGTGGACAAGTTAACTCCATGCAATTGTGGCAAGGGATGGAAGATAACCAATAGAATTAGATCATATCCTACCCAAACTTCTTCCAATGCTTGACAAGCCTCTGTAGGACCTCTAGAAGCCATTTCCACAATTGTAACACCTTACCAAACCACTACCACATCACCATCATCATCAAAAGTCAAACTAGGTTCACTTGGATGCCAAACAAGAACCATACTAACACCTGGGTCATCAACTTACTCCACAACAACCCATGCTACTAGATTGACATCAATGCCAACGAACAACACATCTACATCACTTCCACACACATCAATGCCAAAACTTAGTCTGGAAAATCTAGTACTGAAACCTTCTCAAAGAAGATTGAGAGATTAAATAGTTCTTTTTGGAGGTTAAAACCTTTTCACTTATGTGTTTCCCCCTTTTTTCCTCTTCTACACATAGATATATTTCAACAATGCAAGAAGTGACCCAATCAAGGTTTGTATGCAAACGTTATGCCACTAGTAAGTTGACCTTATTTTGACCACCGTAATTTGAGAGGATGCTATGTTAGCCCCCATTATTCATGGAGAATTTGTTAGCCACATGATAATGATGAAGAATACACTAGAAGATTCCATTTTCTAACTCCAGTTAAGATTATATATCTATATATCTATATATATATATATATATATATATATATATATATATATATATATATATAGCACATGTGTCATTTCTTCGTTTCTTTAAACGGAGTTTATTATAATGGTATTTAAAAAAATAATAATAAAAAGTTGTGAATCCTTCCATGTTCAACACATAATTGATAGGTGACATATGTGCTTTTGTGTGTATGTGAAAATTGACAGAGATCCATCTTAATTCTATATCTTTCATAATATCATAGGTACAAAGTTCTTAGAAGTGGAAATTTTAAAAATAAAAATAAATAAAACTATACCTCGATATTTCATCCTTCTTCACACATGATAAATCTAAGATTAATATGAATCTACTTTGATTATATATATGAGTGGATTTATTATATAATATTTAATCTATAAATAATATCTAAAACTAGTATAATATAATTTTAGACATGGGATAAGTTGATGATTGATAAAATTGTGTTAAGAAAAATAAATCTAAGTTTAGAATGAATTTAGATTAATATTATTTATGGAAATATGGGTTATGGATTTAAGATCATTTATTCTTTCTTTCACTCTCCAACATGTAGTTCCTTAGCTTTTTTCCCCTTACACCTATGGTTTTCCTTTAATTACTTCTAGAGACTCTTCTTCTAATTCAAACTTATAATCTTCATCTAATGTGTCATTATGTATGAAATGTTTTCCTTACCAGAACCTCTTCATATGCCCCATTTGGTCCTTTTCTCTAAGTAAAAGAAATATTTTGTAATGTAATATTTTTTTCTTATACCACAGATTTAAAAAACAAATGCACAATAATAGTAACTATATCAACTAATTTGATCCAAGGATATCCCAAAACAATTTTCACACACACACACACATAGATATATATACAACATATTTATTGATGCAAGCTAGAACTACCTGCAAATTCTAATCCACAAATATAAAACCCACACAAAAATTACACTCAAAACTCAAATATAATTAATTTAAGATATAATTAATTTATTTGATAACATTGGCCTCATTATCATTGGCCATTTACTCATACTCCACAACTTTCCCACACTCACACACAAATTTTACAGAGCATCAAAATGGTTTCTTGCAATATGCATCAAATCAACAAGTACATTTCTTAATGTGAAATACTCCACCCAAAACCAAAATAATATCATATCTTGAAAATTATATTATAGCAAGATAGGTTTTGCCTTCCATGAATCAAGAGAGGATTCATAATGGAAATAATTAGATTTCTCCTCCTCTTACACTCATACTTCCAATCCTTCTCATGTTCTCCACATACGTACTAATTTATAAAAATAATTCTAAATCTAAAATAGGATCAAGATCCATAACAAGTGCATAAGGCCCATTCTATTAGTAAATAATTTGGAAAAATCAAAACTCAGGGTATTTTTTTTCACTAGCCTAATAAATAATATTCAATGATAATTTTTCTAGAGTACAACTATTTATTAAAAAATTAAAATATTTACATGAGGAATCCAACTTCCTCAAAAAATAATAATATCTACTAAAATTTATAAAATTTTGTCAATGCTCCTGCATCAGAATACCGAGGAACAAAATATTCCTGGACTCTCGTTGGGAAGATCTTTAACGCTTTGTTGTAACTTGTCTTTGACTGAAATCTTTCATGATGACTTAAATTTCCTCTAGCATGTCAAGATTCTCCATAAAACAAGTGAAGTCTATTTCGGTATGCTCCTGGAAACTTAGCTCTCACAATTCTTCTAGCTAATTCCTTCAAGAGCATCTTTGGAAGGACCTGAACTTGTACAACTGATACCATATTTCATGCACATGAAACAAACATGTCACAATTAATTTGAAATTTGTTCTTTATGGTTCCCAAGGTAGTTGCTTTGTTGACCACTTGCATTTCTTGTCCAAAATATTTTGCATTATCTTTTCCTTTCTCTAGAATTTGGAGATTTTCACACATTAACTTTTCACAGATTTCTAAAGCAGCCTTCTCCTTGACATTTTTATGTTGTTCATATATTAAAATATCTTCATTCATAATCATTTCTACCATGGATAGTCTTGGTTGATCTATATTTTCTACCATAAATATTTGAATGATGATCATATTCTCGTATTCATTGAATAGATCTTGAGTTTCTAAAGACAAGTGATTTACCTCAATTACTTGTGTTGCCATTATGATATAGGCATTATCCTTGATGGCAACTCAAATCAGATGAGAGATCACAGTACAATAGGTTAACATCAAAGAATTACAGATCAGTCTACAGAGAATGAAGAAAGAGAGGTATACGCAGGTTCACCTTGACCAAGCTATGTATACACATAGGTTCACTGACCACAAGTAGTGTATACGTACACATGCACTTTCATAGAAGGAAAAGCAAGTATACCTTGGAAAACTAAGCTTTTGGTCCGAAGTATTTGGTCCCTGGTATTGGTCCAAGGTATCTAGTTCAAGGTATTGACACTAGGTATTAGGTCCAAGGTATTGGTCCTAAGTTGTTTTTGTCCATGGTATTGAGAAAGGCCTAAAACTATAAAAGGAGGAGAAGATCATTAGGCCAAGGTGTGTAAGTATTGAATATCTGATGAAGTGTGAGATCTAGTAAGCAGGTTATTGGCTTATGGCATTGTGCTTGATCTGAACCAGAGATAAACCTTAGCGGTTGATGGAGGATAAGATCTAATGATGGTTCGAGATCTTAAGGCTTGAAATGAACTATCTTTATATGGTTTGATCATGTTTATTCTAGATCTGTATACCGATGCATGTGTTGTTCTGTAAATATTATGATCTGGGTATAACTGAAGTCTATAATAGCTAAAGAATTATGAATTAATATTTGCAGATGTACACGTAGGTTGGCTCGGAGAAAAGTGCGTATACACGCAGGTTCGACACATGGAATTAGCATATACCTTATAAAATATGTTTTAGTTGTTTCTATTTACTGTTGCAGAGTTCTCAGTTCTGGTTACTATATTGTGGTGATAGTATTCTGAATGATCAGATTGATGGGTTGTCAAAGTGATTGATTGGTTTGGCAGTGGTTGGTTCAAAAAGTGATTGGTTGATGCAGATGTATTTGATGGCTGAATTACAGTTATGATGTTGTTGATGGATCCAGTCCGAAAATTTATGAAACGTGGTCCTTGGAGGAAGAAAGAACATCGTAGCCTTCTGTGGGTCACAGCCTACATACTCGTAAACATATCGGCTAGTACAAGAGTTAGGCGGTTGTAGCGCCCTTCCAAGAGAAGCTGGAGAATGAGAGAAGGTGGTAACCTCTTGTGGGTAGAAGCATGTGTACTGGTATAAGTCTGCACCAGTACAAAATTGTAAACATATTTTCTTATTATTAAAAGAAGACAGAGATGACAGCAGTAGGTGGTTTTCACCCACATTGGGTTTCCGCCTTGTATCCTGGTGTTCATGTGTGTTTCTTATGTGTGATGCTTTATTATGCTTTTATTTCATTATCTAATAAATATCTAATATATTGGTTAAAGTTCAATGGATGATAAATTGGGTAAATCAAAAGTTCTCTGCATATACGTTGGTTGCCTTAAGTACAGTCTCGTATACATGCTATTTCACTTAGCTGAAGTAGCATATACAAATCTATTTGGAAAATTAAATTATTGATCTGATAATACTGATTCACCCCTCCCCCTCTCAGTATTATTTCCAACAGTTGGTATCAGAGTAGGTCCTTCAGAAGAAGATTGATTGCTTGAAGGGAGATCCATCATCATGAGTAATCAAGAAAGCATCAGATCCATCAGACCACCAATCTTTGATGGGAGTAACTTTGTTTATTAGAATATATGGACCACAACCTATCTACAATCACTTCGAGCATATTTCTGGGAAATCATGGAAGGAGGATATACATTTCCATCAGAAATTCCTACATACACGGCAGGTAAAAAGCAATATGAAACCAATTCCAGGGTTGTCAATACATTATTGGGAAGTCTATCACAATTAAAGTTTATCGATTTTATGTAGCTCAAATTAACCAAAGAAATATGGGACAAAATCATTCTAAGCTATGAAGGAGACTCTCAGGTAAAACGTGTTAAATTGCAAACTCTTAGAATTTAATATGAAACTCTTAAGATGCACAATGATGAAAGTATAGCTAGTTACTTCTTATGTATAGATGAGGTTGTTAATTGCATGAAGAATCTGGGTGAAGAGATAAATGAAGTTACCTTAGTTGAGAAAGTTTTAAGATCCTTGTCTACTAAATTTGAATCAAAATCATCTACCATAGAAGAAAAACAGGATCTACAAACTATCACTATGACACAACTTCACATAATCTTAATTTCCTTTGAGATGCAAAAAGGAGGCCCATCAGATATGAGAGAAGCCACATTTAAAGCTTCAACAAATAGAAAGGAATAAGTAAATGAATTAGGACATATTTCAGAAGAAGAAGATGAAGTAAACTTTGTCAAGAAGATTCAATGGGGTTTTGAAAGATTTAGAGGTAAACTACCTTTCAAATGTTTTGCTTGTGGAAGAGTCGGTCATTATGCTACCAAATGTCCTCATAAAGATAAACATGATAAAGGGAAGGAATATGTAAAATGGAATAGAAAACAAAGAGTAAGTAAAAAGAGTTACTATACTCATGAATATAGTGATGGTTTATCAAATAGTGATAAAGATGAAAATAGTAATGACTATAGATTTCTAATGGCTTATGAAGATGATAATTTTTGGGATGCTTTAGAAGAAAATGACCTTCATGAAGAAATATCTAAACTCAAAATTTGTTTAAAAAAAAATAATACGATTATAGATACCTTGACATACCAACTTGTTGAAAGAGAAAAACACAATGAAAAAATAGAATATGAAATTGTGGGTCTAAGAAAGGATCTTGAGAAAACAAAATCTCTCAATCTTAGATTTGTTAAAGGATCAGAAACCTTAAATGAAATTATCAAAGTGCAGCATTCTCCTCTAATAAAGACAGGTCTTGGATATACTGAAGAAGCATTTCAATCACAGAAGCCATCAACCTCCACTAAAAGCTATCTTGATGCAACAAAAAATAGTGAACAATATAACAATCGTTAGTAAAGGCATAAAGCAGATCACCAGATAAATCAGGCTCAATTTTCTTCAAGGATTAATAGAAGCCACAACCAACCTCAGGTAAATCATACTCAATTTTCTTCAAAGATGAATATCAATAGAAACTACAATCACCAGGTTAATAGATTCGATAATCGCAGGAACTTCTTTAATGGTCAATGTTTCTCATGTCATAATTTTGGACATAAACTTGCTGAATGTGTTGCTTACAAAACCATCATGACTAGAGAAGCACAAAATCAAAGGTATGTGACAGGGATCAAGAAAAGTTCCTATACTAAATTTTCTCTTCTTGAAAATGAAATAGAATGATCAATCTGCAACAACTTTGGCCATGAAGAACGTAAATGCAGGAGTAAATTTCAGAAAATATCTCAAAAGGAGCGAACTCCATTAAATCCCAAAATATGGAGAAAGAAAGAACCACAAATCAAAAGATGTGGTATATCCTTGTATGCAGAAGAACAAGAAAATCAGTGGTACATCAACAGTGGATGCTCAAAACACATGACATGTGACAAAGAAAATCTTCACTCATATAATGCCTTAGAAAAAGAAAAGAATGTCTCATTTGGAAATGACACTCCGGCTATCATAAAAGGTAAGGGCTTTGTTTTTTTGAAATAAAAGGTTAAAGTTGGGAATGTTATGTATGTTGATGGTCTAAAGCATAACCTGTTGAGTGTCAATCAAATGTGTGATCAAGGAAATGAAGTGGTGTTTTGATCAAACAGATGTGTTGTTCGTGACCTTGATATAGGAGAAACCGTGATCAAAGGTACAAGAACTCCAAACAAATTATACATACTCAAGGGAGGACAACAACGGTGCTACCTAAGCATAAATGATGAAAATTGGGTATAGCACAGAAGGTTGGAGCATCTAAGCTTTTCTCAAATAAGCAAAGCATGCATATTCTAGGTTGTTCGTGATCTTCCGGAAATCAACATTCCTGAAAATGAAATATGAAAACCATGTCAATTCGGTAAGCAAACCAGATCTCACTTCATTGAAAAAGAAGGGTCAGCTAGTAAGCCTTTTGAACTTGTTCATACTAATTTATGTGTACCATAAAGGAAAAAGTCACCTCATGGAGAAGAATACTTTATATTGTTCATCGATGATTTATCTAGAATATGTTTGATAGGTCTTCTAAAGCATAAAGATGAAGCATTTGAAAAGTTCAAGGCCTTCAAAGCTTTGGTTGAAAATGAATTAGATTGCAAAATCAAATGCCTCAGAATTGATCGAGGAGGGGAATTTACCTTGGATGAATTCTTTGACTTTTGTGAACAACATGGAATAAAAAGGCAGTTCTCCACTGCAAGGACTCCTCAGAAAAATGGAGTGGTAGAAAGAATGAATAGAACTGTTCAACAAATGGCTCGAGCTATGCTAGATGAATCTGGAACTCCTGAAACCTTCTGGGGTGAAGCTGCATTCATGATGTCACTATTCTCAACCAAGCAAATGTTTAGGTAAATAGCACTCAAACTCCACATGAACTTTAGTATGGTAAGACTCCTACTATAAAATACTTTAAAGTTTTTGGAAGAAAATGTTACATCAAAATAACTAATGAAAAACTTGGTAAGTTTGAACCCAGAGTAGATGAAGGTATTCTTCTTGGTTATTCTTCCCAAAGTAAAGGATATAAATGTTATAAAAAAATACTTGCGAAAATTATTGAAAGTATTGATGTTGTGCTTGATGAAGCATGCAAAAATCCAAAATAGATAAAAAGTAAAGATTATCACAATGAAGAATATGGGGATTATTTTCCCACATCAAATCACATTGATTCTGAAGAAGAAACCAATGAAGCACCAGAAGAAGAGATAATGGTAGAAGAAATGACTCCGTCTAGGTATGTTCAGAAAAATCATCCAAAAACTCAAATTTTAGGGGAAAAAGAGGCAGGTGTACAGAGAAGAAGAACTATTACAAAAACCTCAAGCTATCTAGCATTACTATCCTCGACCAAACCTCAAAATATAAATGAAGCGTGCAAATATGAATGTTGGGTCAAGGCCATGAATGAAGAACTTTAGAAAATTGAAAAGAATAATACTAGGGAATTAGTTCCTAGACTTCATGATAAGAATATCATAGGAACTAAATGGATATTCAAAAACAAGTTGAATGAAAATGGAGAAGTTATTAGAAACAAGGCCAGACTTGTTTGTAAGGGATATGCTCAATAAGAAGGTATATATTTTGAAGAAAATTTTGCACCTATTGCTAGACTTGAAGCCATAAGGATGTTTCTTACTCTTTCTAGTTTTCAGAAATTCAAAGTATACCAAATGGATGTAAAATCTGCCTTCCTTAATGGAGACTTAGAAGAAGAAGTACATATTGAACAACCAGAGGGATTCATTCTTGGAAATGATGAAAACCTTGTATGTACACTCAGAAAGGATCTCTATCGTCTAAAACAGGCTCCGAGGGCCTGGTATGACCGTCTTGAAAAATATCTCCACCAACAAGGTTTTTTAAAGGGTCAGCAGATAACAATCTATATACAAAGATTGACACTGATAAATTGCTAATAATTGTTGTTTATGTTGATGATATCGTTTTTGGTAGCAAAAAAGAATCCATGAGTCAAAATTTTTCTTCAGTAATGCAACAAGAATTTGAAATGTCCTTGCTTGGTGAGCTTACCTATTTTCTTGGTCTACAAGTTAAACAAAATAAAGATGGTATTTTTCTTTCACAAACTAAATATCTCAAACAGATGTTGAAAAAGTATGACATGGAAGATTCCAAACTAGTATGCACCCCAATAGTAACAGGATGCAGTCTCAGCTCAAATGATGAATCTGTAGCAGTACATCAACCAACTTACAGATCCATGATTGGCAGTCTACTTTATATAACAAGTACTCGACCTGACATCATGCATGTAGTAGGAATATTTGGAAGATTCCAAGCAAATCCAAAGGAATCACACCTTCAGGCAGTCAAAAGGATTTTGAAATATCTTCAAGGAACATAGAAATTTGGTTTATGGTATCATAGAGATACAGATCTTACTCTTCATGCATATACAGATGCAGATTGGGCAGGAAGTGTTGATGACAGAAAAGGCACTAGTGGTGGTGCATTCTATATGGGTTCTAGGTTAGTGTCTTGGTTCAGCAAGCAACAAAGTTCAATTGCATTATCTATAGTTGAAGAAGAATATGTGGTTGTTGCTGCATCTTACTGCACACAACTACTTTGGATGATGCAAACCTTCCAAGACATTCAGATCACATGTACTCCACCCATCTCCATTCTATGTGATAATACAAGTGCCATCAGTATTTCAAAGAATCCAATCATGCACTCCAAGACCAAGCACATGCCCATCAAATATCATTTTCTACCTGAAAATGTTCTTGAACAAAAGGTCAAATTGGAGTATGTTCCTTCCAAAGAACAGGTTGTTGATATATTCACTAAACCACTGCCCAGAGAGACATTCAAATATCTCATAAAAAAACTGGGAGTAGTTTCTGTATCATCCTGCTGTCAAATCTTATTTTTTATAGAAATGATGTTATACGCGAGTTTCATGAAGTGTAGTCACGTACATATGCGGGTTTCTATCGGCACAGTCACGTATATATTGGTTTGAGGAAAAGCAGTGGGCAAGACTTAGGAAAAAGGGTCTGATATGGTTCTATCAATTATCTGCTCTATTTGACGATGGTTACAATCTGCTAATAACATGTGGAAATACATTGGTCCTGATAAAGTTGTTGATAACTTGATATATTTATGATTGATGATGATTTTTTGATATCTCTTACTGATATATGCAATAATCATATCTGACAGTCAACATCTAGCACAGGTTCAGGGGGCGCATATGCTTCTAATAATCCATTGTTGGCATTATCTTAGAAGATCTTGGTATATATCTGCATAATTGTTTTGACCCAGGTGACTCTTTTCATTATGGAAATATACAGGTTGTTGATCCTGATGTTGCTGATGGTGCAGATCATATATGGTGTATGATAGTTTTTGATGACTATCATGGCCTTGTTTAGATCGGTTGTCCTTATTATAAATGTCATGCATATCATTGAATGTAAAGGTCATGAAAAGACCTAATTTGTAACCCCACTATGCATGGGATGGATGATGTAA
Source organism: Pinus tabuliformis (assembly GCA_031772625.1). Lineage (NCBI taxonomy): Eukaryota > Viridiplantae > Streptophyta > Pinopsida > Pinales > Pinaceae > Pinus > Pinus tabuliformis. The sequence continues at coordinate 234,502,703 of CM062816.1, read as the reverse complement.
TATTTCTTATTTTTTTCACGTATAAACAATTGGTATATCCCCACTTAGTTGGGTGGATGAGTCAAATTTGGCATATCCCCACTTGGTTGGGAGATGGATGTATGTATGAGTCATTGGTGATAGGAAAGTCATTGGTGATGTATGTATAGAATCATGTTCTCATTTTAGCAAATCTTTTTGCATACTTTACTTATGCTCAGGGGGAGCATGGACTCATTCATGGCAGCTCAATCAGTACACTTTAGCATATCAGAGAATTCAGCATGTACTCAGGGGGAGCATGACCCTTTTCCCTTGATGTCAAAGGGCGAGAGTGACTGACTTGGTGTTGTTGTTGCCATCAAGTCTAAAGGGGGATATTGCTGGCATTATGATACAGACATTGTCTTTGATGGCAACTCACTCAAATGAAAGATCACAGTACAACAGGTTAACATCAAATAGTTACAGATTAGTCTACATAGAATGAAGAAAGAGAGGTATACTCAGGTTCACCTTGACCAAGCTGCGTATATACACAGGTTCACTAACCACAAGTAGCTTATACATACACACGCACTTTCACAGAAGGAAAAGCATGTATACCTTGGAAAACTAAGTTTTTGGTATGAAGTATTTGGTCCATGGTATTTTGATCCATGGTATTGGTCGAAGGTATCTGATCCAAGGTATTGACCCTAGGTATTTGGTCCAAGGTATTGGTCTTAAGTGGTTTTGGTGCATGGTATTGAGAAAGGCCTAAAACTATAAAAGGAGGAGAAGATCATTACGCCAAGATGTGAAAGTATCGAATATTTGATGAAGTGTAAGATCTAGTATGCAGGTAATTGGCTTATGGTGTTGTGCTTGATCTGAACCAGGGATGAACCTTAGTGGTTGATGGAGGATAAGATCTAATCATGGACTGGGATATTAAGGCTTGAAATGAACTATCTTTATATGGTTTGACCATGTTTATTCTACATCTGTATACTAACGCATGTGTTGTTTTGTAAATATTATGATTTGGGTATATCTAAAGTCTGGAATAGTTGCAGAATTATGAATTAATATTTGCAGATGTATATACTGGTTGGCTTTGATAAAACCACATATACACACAGGTTCGACACATGGAAGTAGCATATACCTTATAAAATATGCTTCAGTTGTTTCTGTTTGATGTTGCAGAGTTCTGGGTTCTGGTTACTGTATTCTGGTGACAGTATTCTGAATGATTAGATTGATGGGTTGTCAAAGTGATTGATTGATTCAGTTGCGGTTGGTTCAGAAAGTGGTTGGTTGATGTAGATGTATTTGATGATTGAATTGTAGTTATGATGTTGTTGATGGATCCAATATGAAAATTTATGAAACATGGTCCTTGGAGGAAAGAAGAAGGTTGTAGCCTTCTCTAGGTCGCAGCCTATGTACTATTAAACATATCAGCTAGTACAAGAGTTAGGGGGTTGTAGCTCCCTTCTAGAAGAAGCTGGAGAATGAGAGAAGGTTGTAATCTTCTACAGGTTGAAGTCTATGTACTTGTATAAGTCTGCACCAGTACAAAATTGTAAACAGATTTTCTTATTATTAAAATAAGACAGAGACAATAGCAGTATGGGGTTCTTACCCACATTGGGTTTCCACCATATATCTTGGTGATCATGTGTGTTTCTTATGTGTGATGCTTTATTTTGATTTTACTGCACTGTCTAATAAATCTCTGATATACTAGTTAAAATTCAATTCATGCTAAATTGGGTAAATAAAAAATTCTCTTCATATACGTTGGTTGCCTTATGTACAGTTGCGTATACACGCTATTTCACTTAGCTGAAGTAGCGTATACAATTCTATTTGGAAAATTAAATTATTGATCTAATAATACTAATTCACCCACCCTCTCAGTATTATTTCCAACAACATCTTCACATTCCTTGCATTCTACTTTATCCTTAAAATTTTTTGTGTTATCGAGATTAACACTCGATTACTACTTGAATCCTTTAATGGTAGAAGTGTATATAATTTCCCATATTTCTCTAAATTGTAAGTGTTTTAGTCCCCATTATGTGTTACATCCGTGTTGTATTTCCATGGACTTCCTAGCAGAATATAATGGACGTCCATTGGCAACACATCATACACAATTTCATATTTATAAATTCCAATCTTAAATTCTACCTTACATTGATTAGTAGCCAAACATTGATGCCCCTTTTGTGACCAAGAGAGATTATAAGGTATAGAATGTAGTGTCTTCTTTAAGTATTACTTTTCTACCATTTTAACAGAGACTACATTATCCATGCTACCACTATCAATCATAAGTTTGAAACACTTATCTTTGTACTTCCACATAGTTATGAACAAAATCCTCCTTTGAGATGGTTCTTTGATCACTTTTCCTTCTTGCATCAACACTCTTTTTAATATCAAGAATTTACCTTCCTCGGGAGCATTTACATTTGCAACTTGATCTCTATCATCCTCCTTTGCATCTATCACATGAGCACCGCATTGGCTTGTTGATCTATGCTCAGGACATTCCCAAAACATGTGTCCCAATTTTCCACAATTGAAATAACTTGGACGATAATCTCTTCCTCGACCTCTACATCTGGAAAATGATCTCCTTCCTCTGAAATCACTTTTTGTTTTTGTTTTACTACTAGAAATTCCTTCTTTTTCTTTGGATATTGAACTCCTTTTTTGTTGTTTTTTCATGTCCTTTATCCTTTAAAGGACTTCTTCCTCTACTCAGTTTTTTTTTAGAGCAATCTTCTATAATGTTTTTAAAGCTTCCTAATATGCATCTTCCATTATTTTCAAAGGAAACAAGTTAATTTCGTCTTGAATCTCAAACCTTAAAACAATAATGTACCTTGCAATTTTTTTATCATTCTCTTATACATGTCCAACTCTAATGTTTAATTTGTAAAATTCCTTAGTGTATTCCTTAAGGTTCTGTAATCTCTTAAATATATTAATGTGATAATACTTAAGTAAAAATTTACCTTTAAGTTTCACCACCATCCTATACCAATCATTAATTTTGACTTTTCCTTTCCTCCTTCTTTTAGCTGGTACCTCGTGCCACCATAGGGTTGGATGTCCTTTAAGTCTATTCACTACATACTTGACTTGGTTATCCTTGTCAACTTTCTCAAAGTCAAAGTATTTATCTAATGCACAAATCCAATCTATTATCTAATTAGCATTCAAGTTACCTTCATATGATGGTACTTCCATTTTTCTCCTAGCATACATCTTAGCAAACATCTTCAACATTTTTTCCTCTGGTGTATCCTCTGCTTCTTCCTCACTAGAAGCCTCTTCTTCAACATCAATGACATCTCCCATGTTAGTTCCTCTTCTTTGTGCAACTTCCATGGATTCCATCCTATCATGAAGTATCCATAATTCTACCTACAATGCCACATTTGTTGCAGGCCTTCCCACTCATACTCCCTGAGCTTCTCCTGTTGATGCACCTCTTTAATTTTTCAGAACTATTTTTTATGCTCTGCTACTAAAAATGATGAAAGCTATAATTCCCTGCAAATTCTAATCCACAAATTTAAAAAACCACACAACAATTACACTAAACTCAGATATAGTTCATTAATGATCAAAATATTTACAATATAAAATTGGCCTCATTATCATTGGCCATTTAGTCATACTCCACACAAGCAAATTTTACAGAGCATCAAAATTCTTGCTTGGAATATGCATGAAATTAAAAAGTACATTACATGTACATTCATTTGCAATACTCCACCCAAAACCAAAATAATATCATATCTTAAAAAACATATTACAACAAGATAGTTTTTTCCTTCCATGAATCAAGAGAGGATTCCTAATGGAAAGAATTAGGTTTCTTCTCCTCTTATACTCAAACTTCATTTCCTTGTATAGTTCTCTGCATACTTACTAATTTACAAAAAGCATTCCAAATCTAAAATAAGATCAAGATCCATAATAAGTGGATAAGGCCCATTATTTTAGTAACTAACTTGGAAAATTAATAGCTAAGACAACCTTTATTATCTTTTCTTTTTTCTCTATCCTAATCCATAATATTCAATGATAATGTTTCTAGAATCCAACTAATTATTTATAAAATTAAAATCATTACATGAGGAATCCAACTTCCTCAAAAAATAATAAGATCTAATAAAGTTTATAAAAAAAATTAGATGTTCCTGCATCATTTATCCATAATAATATTCAATTAATTGAAAATTTGAATATTTTTACTATCGAGCTATGTGCTTTTTATATCTCTTTTATGAATTTTAAACCATTATCCAAGTTAATATATCTAAAATTATGCTTTCCACTAATTTATGGAAACTACTAACCTTCCATGATGAATATATCCATCAACATGTAATATGAAGTTGTCACATAAAAATAAATCCCAAGTGCTCTTTTTATCCTTACACTTGACATGAGACCATTTATCTAAAAGTAACTTTCCATATGCTTCATTAGAGAGTTCCATCATCTTCTCAATGTCGAACAACCACCACCATATGAAGGCATCTCCTCTTAAGACATAGTGTAGATAAGATTTCATGTTTCTTTCCATAATGGTTTTTCGTAGTTTATGAATTCTTCAATGTGAGGCCATCATGTTTCCCTATATAGAAGATCCAACTTTCCATAATCCCAAAATAGAGCACTGGTTTTAAACAAAATCACTTACTTTACAATTGAGCTCCTTTTTTAGTTAGGATTTGACGACAAAAATGTAAAATGATTTTAGTGATACTTCGTGAGTTGAATATAATTATGATTATAATTATCAAATTTAAGAGAGATTCTTCAGCGTAAATCACATGATATTTCAATTTTCGACGCGTTTCAAACCAACCAGTGTGGTTCATCATTAAGACAAGTTGAATGAACAGATCAAGCTTTGCATGTTAAATAGATAGAGAAAAACCTCCAACGGCTATATTAAGGTAACAGGTATATTGAAATGGATAGATTTGACCAGTTAGTTAGGACTGGTTAGATTTGACCATTTCAATATAGTCGTTACCTGAATGTAGCCGTTGGAGGTTCTGCTATATCTATTTAACATGCACAGCCTGTTCTGTTCATTCAACTTGTCCTGATGATGAACCACACTGGTTGGTTCGAAACGCGTTGACAAATGAAATATCATGTGATTTACACCAAAGAGTCTCTCTTAAACTTGTTATGGATCACAGAAGCCTCAATACAACAATTATCAAATTCCATGACTTCTTTATATCATTTAGTATTAGTTTGAATGAAATATCTTTATTTTAATAAAATACATTTAGTTTATGATGTTCACGGTCATCACTACAACAAGCCCTAAAAGAATGATGATTTTTAACTCCACTTCGTACACTCTATTTAAGATGTTTTTTTCATTTTCCCTTTAGGGAAATTCAAATATATTGTTAATTTATTCAAATTCTACAAAAAAAAATTTAGGAACCAGCCTCGATACTATCATAATCCTTTCTCCCATCTAAAAATGGTAAAAATATAATAAAAACACACTCGATGTCCAAGAATTCTCCCATTTAGTGACCTAGGAAAGAGCTCCAAAATAAACTGATGTAGGAGCATCCTGCTCAGAATATTATTGTACATTTGGTTGATTTAGGGGGTGATGCTTTTAATTATTTTTAGGAATATTGTATAGATTGAGTGAGAAATCTATGTGTGAGGTTTTCAGTTGTAAAATATTCTCAACGATGTGAGAATATCATGGATAATTAATATGTGTAGATCTCGTAGAGATCTTAGGGATACAAGATCCTCGAATAGGAATTAGTTGAGTGAATTATGGAGAAAATCATAGATTTAGTATAATCCATAATTACGTAATTAATATATAAATGTAAGCCTGCGAGGAGAGTGTTATAGATTGTTACAAGGATTTAGAGTGAGTTAGAGAGAGCTAAGTAGTGATGAGAATAAGTAAGAGCACGACATGTTATGAATATATATCTAAGTATTGTTATGAATGGAAGGCGTTTTGTGTTAAAAATGTGTTTCTGTCTGGTTTTTATTATGTGATTTGATTCTTTAGTCGTAGGCTAAATTCTCTATAAGATACAAGAAATTAAAAGTGGAGTCTATTTTTTGATGATGATCTCCTAGACAAAGGCTTTAATTTGTTGATTACCGGTTGAAAGCAGACAAAGATCGAATGCACTAACAAATCATCATTGATCATAGGATGGATCAATGATGATCTATAAGAAAGAGATCGATGGTGTTCGCATGGTGAATGTGTGTTATAGACATTTTTGGGCACTGCAACCCCAAGCATAAATGTCCATAAACCAAGGGCTCCTAAGTCCCTAAAGGTGTTGTTCCAACCCATAAAAAAACAAGGTCAACTGATTACAACATCTCCCAGAAGTTCTCCATGAAAAACTACTCAGAACTGGTCCAAACTGGACCATTTCACCTGCTCCATAGGCAAAGTGCGTTGCATCCCACCTAAATACACACAGTAGGTGCGATGCATGTCAAAAATCCCTTCTATGGGGTGCGATGGGCGAGAAGGGACAAATGGCAGGGTCAATCCACAAGGTGGAGAAGCATGGAATCTTCCAGAAACTTCTCCTGTGACACTTGCCTCTCTGAATTCGACCAAGGATGAGTAATAGATCATCAATCTCTAAGTCGAATCAAGAACTATCAGAGGGGAGACACTAATCAAATCTCAAAAGCTGACTCACCTCCCTTGCAGACATCTATATATGGATCCCTCATCCCAGAGATCCAGGGGCTGGAATTTTGTATCTTGTAAGGAAGTGTTGTTGGTTTCTTGAGGCAATATCATAGTGTTGGGTGATGTAAGCTTTTCATGAGGTGAAGAAGGGCTTACTTGCTGAGAGGATGATGGTGGGTCAGAACAATCGGTTGTAATTCTCTTGGCTCTTTCTTGATTATCAATAATGCTATTCAAGTTTTCCTCCATACACTTGTGTGATTGATGTTTTATGCATTTGTGTGGTTAATATACATCTGATCCTATATTGCTTATGATAATAGATCTATTTTCTCGTATAGTGTTATGCTGCTTTTATTCTACAGGTACTCTGTGAAGCTGGGTACACAAGAAGCAAGTAGCAAAGGACTATCAAAAGAGAGAGGAATCGAGCAAGGAACCAAGCGCAAGACAGAGGTTGGTCTCCTTTATTCCTCTCTCATCGATCTCTCATAAAGGAAAACAAAAGTAGTTTTAGTTTGTTTTTTTCTAAGGTAGCTACCAGCCTTAGTGGGATTAGCAGCTCTGCATAGACTCTATTCCCGGTAACAAAATGAAGACTCCACTGGGGAGCAAGTAGATTGTTTGTTCATCTACATTTGTTTACTTTATAAACTTACAGATGGAGCCTAAAGTCAAGCCAGCTAGCCTTTGAACTGCATTTTCTATGCAAGTGCAAAGTAGATCAACGCTTCCTCAGTCAATCTCCGGGTTTTTTTTATGAATTAAACGATTGATTTACAAGCTTTCTAATTGCCCTCGTGGTGGCTCTAGTAACCTCCTTAGATCTACCCCTGTGATTGATTTATTGATTACCACTTGCTTGGCCTAAATCCCTGAACTGAACTGCAAACTGTGACCCATAATCCAATCAAAGTCTCGTCCCTGGTCTAGCGCACTGTCTGTTCTGTGAAATTCAAATGCAGCGCACTTCCCGAGTGTAGTAGGTGCGTTGCATTTTAGTTTCACTGTGTTACAGGTGCGCTGATCAGACAAGGCCTTGTTCCTAAATTTTGGTTTCTATGTTCACTCTTTTCAGATCTATTCAGGAGTTTTGCTGCCTGGAGTTAGTACACCTCTGTTTGAAACCCCTTTCCTTGCTGTTATTTCGCCTCCATTGTGCAAAGAACTATAAATGTTTTTATGTATTTTTTGAGTCATTTTCAGTTCTCCTTTACAATGAAGTAGCGTAATTGTACTGTCGTTTCTTGATTTGAAAGTGTCGTAAGTGTCGTTTTCAGTCATAGAAGAGAATCTGATTGTTCTTGATAGTCAATTACACTGTTACTCTTGTATTTGGTCTGAATTAGTAGTTTTTCTAGTGTCGAAAGCAAGTTTTCAATTCCAAATCGCAAAGTGTTGTCATTGTCTTCATTTTGTCTTGAAAAGAAACTTGTTAGTAATTGTCGCTTTGAAAAATAATTCAGATTTGCACTTAGCTTTCTTTTTATCATTTACACATTAAGAAGGCTGAAAACAAATACATGCATGTGCATTTTCATTTAGACTGTTTGTCAGTTTGATTTAGGACAGTGCATTTAGTGTGTGCTCTTTGCTCTTTGTTGAAAGAATGCCATCTCTCTTTCCTTAGTAGCTAGGATTTCCATTTGCAAAAAGAAGATTAAACAACTGTTTATCATCTTAGATTGCATTTTAGGAATTGTACATCTACATCACACGGTGAACCTGAAAGGCAAATTTCTTAAGCAATATCAACTATAAAATAAATCTAATGAATCTAAAAATGCTTTGGAACCTAACGCACAACATCTAGAAGTCTAGGCTAAAGATGTATTCCGGCATCGTAAAGCCTAGTAACTGTTGTTTTCACTGTTGGTTGGGTGATTCCTCCACTTTGAGATGATAAGTGCCAGTACGAACTTGTGCTCCCACATACCGTCGAGTATATTTTGGGAGACCACAATAGGCTTTATCCTTTATCCATAGGAAGCCGTGTCTGCCGCCCTATCGATCGCAATGCACTGAACACAGCATTCGGGAAGATTGACTGCCATACCGTAAAAAGTATTTTGTAGTTTTGCGATTTGTTTGGTAATCCCTCTGTCTAGATTCCCAGAGCAGTCCCTTTCATTCCTTTTCAGACTCCTTAACGGAAAAGGTCCATCTGAGCACTTGTCACTTCAGGCTCATTAAAAATCAAAGGCGACTAGAGTCATCTTTTGTTTTTTCTCGACTCTTAAAAATTGAAAAAACAAGTTGTGTCAAAGTCTCTAAAATTCATCTAATTCGGAAACATACTTCCCCTTGATTTTTAGTTGATCGAGTAATCCACAATCGTGGAAGAAAGTCAATTGAAACCCCGTCGTTCGCGGAGGCTTACGAGTCAACCGTCTTTGTCTCCGGAATCGAAACTGTTACGGACAAAGCGAACTCGTTTAACTGGTTCCAAATCCCCTGGTAAAGTTAGAACAAGTGTTCCAACACCATTAGAGACTCCGGTTACTCCAAACATTTCTGGTATCCCTGCCTTTACAGAAGAAGTTCAGCAGCCACCGAAGGACAGTAGCACTGATCCTAGTGTGAGGGTAAACACTTGTATTACTGAACCCGTTCCATCTAAAGCTGGTTCAGAGGGTGTTATTCCCAAAGCATCTGTCGCTGCAGATTCCATACCCTCTTCGGCACCAGAAATATTTTACAGACCAGACGGTCTACCTCTTCCACCAGGTCTGATTGCTATAGAAGAGATTGTGGAGGATCCTCCATCCAGTACTCCATCGCAATTTGGAGTCGGGATCACTCTGTATCCTTCTTCATCAGAAATTAGTCTACCGCCATCGGAAGCTCTTGTAGAATCGCTAGGCAATCTTTTGGATAGACTAGAAATGTCTAAACAACCGTCAACATCTAGGACTGTGTCGTCCGACACAGCGATGGCAGAACTTCCTGCTGTCACTCCAACAATGTTCATCGGTATACCATCTGTCCCAACTAGCTCTCAATCGCTAGAAGGGGCCCACTCAGGGGATATTTCGACAGTATGGTCTGTTCCTGTTTGTTCATCTGGAATAGTATCCGGAAACTCTTATGTTGAGTCTCAGCAAATTGATCGTTCAGGGTGTCAATTTGGGCAGTCTGATCCTCAAGGGCAAACAATTCCTTTAAGTACTAGATTATCGCCGTATGGGGGGAAATATACCCTTTCATTGTCTCCTCCGGGAGGACAACCATACGGGAATTCACAACAAAATTCCGGTTATATTGGAATTACATCTAGCAGTTGGGTGCCGATACTACCTCAACAACCAAGAGTTTTGTATTTAATGCAACAATGTTTACCTATGTCAAATATACCAACTACGCCAGCTATTGTGACAGTGTCGCAAGTACAAGCGCTGCCTGTTGTATGCCAACCTCAAGTTTCTCAGGTTGTAATGCAACATCCTCTTGGCCCTGCAACTCAACCATAATCGCCAACTAGTGGAATGACACAAGCCCAAACGGGTACAATTACCCCTTATCTTGGTCAAACAGTCAGTATTGGACAACAGCACATGGCTTCACAACCATGGCTGGTACAATACCAATAACCGCAATTCCAACAGGTATACCAAGGATTTGAGCAACAAATCTTTGCAAATAGTGGGCAACCGTATGTTCAAAATGGTCAAAATCAACCATTCTACAATGGTTATGCACATCAACCTTACCAAAGTTACCAGCATCAAATGCATTATGCTGGTATGCAGAGACCAATTGCTCAGGCGATTCCATCTTATCCTGGGTATGCTTCGCCTAACCTGAATCAACAGTTACCCTTCGTGGCGACTTTAGAGTTACCGGATCTAAATCGGTTAACAAACGATCCAATCGCCTATGCCCCTTGGTGGCCAGCGATTCCACATAAACTTCTATCAGATATTCCTAAATTTAATGGAAATCTAGGTGAAGATCCGTCAAATCATGTGATGACCTTTCATCTGTGGTGTTCATCAAACACCCTAAATGATGATTCGATTAGGCTTCGCCTTTTTCAAAGGACGTTAACTGGTCCAATAGCAAAATGGTATATCGAATTACCCAGAGCTTCGTTTGACAACTTCAGTACCCTAGCCACAACCTTTTTAATCCATTTTCAGTTACCGATAAGGTACGAAACGGGAACGGAAAATTCTTACCAATTTCAAGCAAACAATGGCCACTCACATATCCGATCATATTCATGAGTGGCGACGTCATCGTAGAATGGTAAAAACGTATGTTCCTGATCAGCTTTAAGCTGAATGGTTTATTAAGTCATTATTGCCTTCCATCACAGAAGATGTTGCAAAAGGAGGAGTTGTCACCGAAGAGCAAGTTATCACTCGTGCGCAATATTTAGACTTGATTTACACTCAGTCTGGCACGCTCTACGATAAAATACATGACTCTCCCAGACCAGAATTTTTGGTCCCCCCTTCCTAAATCAAACAATGACTCTCATGCTGGCGATGGCATGATTGGCACGACAGACATGAAATCGACAAAGGCTACATCTAAAAAGGCCCGTAAGATTTCCAGTCAAAATGCGAAAGAAGAACTTCTCGCCTCGGAAGTAAATGCCATCTCGACTGATAAAGGCAAAGAAACCAAGCAACCAGGAGGCAAGAAGAAAAACAAAGGGAAGAAGAAGAAACAGGAGGAATCATCACCTGAAAAATCTTCTACAAACCCTACTGGAAATAGGAAACCAAAAAATCCATGCATAATATGTGATGAGGATCATTGGACAAAAGACTGTCCATTGAAAGTTGAGCTTAAAAAATTCTGCAAGAATTCAAAAACCTCAGCAGTATTAACTGATCCATTTCCGAATCCAGGAACAAATTTGGTTGACAGTGGAAATGCTTCCCCGTCCCAAGTGCTGATGTTGTCAGTTTCCAAACAGCAAAATGATGCTTTGATATCAACAAGGAACAAAGATTACGGGAATCCACAGCTGTCAAACAACAAGGATAAAGATCAACCTAGTAGTTCGACAACAACTTTGATAGAAGTTGCACCACCCATCATTCCTGAGCTAACAATAAAACCGCCAAAGGGAGTAGTACATAAGTCGACATTTAATCCTCGTGCAAGAGCAACACGGAATTATAATATAGTGGAAGATCTGGCCCAATCGCCATCCGCTATGTCGACACTTGAGGTACTACAAAATTGCCCATCCCAAAAGCAGGCTTTATTATCAGCTATTGGTGGGATAGACCCAAAGGATTCTAATCTTGTGTCCTTTAATCATAAAGGATACGATCCTCAGTTACCAGCTCAACTAGCTTTCCTCATTCAAGTGAAAGCCCTCAACAAAACTGTTCATCGAACAATTATTGATGAGGGGGCATCTACATGTATTATGTCGATGAGTTGCTGGATAACTTTAGGATCTCCAACCTTGTCATGATCTTCGACAACATTAAAAGCATTCGATGGATGAACATATACCCCGTATGATATTCCAAGTAACTTGCAAGTTGAACTAGGGGGGAAAACAGTAGAAATAGATGTTGAAGTAATCGACGGAAACCTCGATTACGACATCCTACTGGGAAGACCATGGATATATGCTATGGCTGTTGTTGTGTCGACCTATTTTAGGAAGATTGCATTTCCCTTTCAAGGAGGGATTACAATCGTCGATCAACAAACTTTCCTCCCCAATGGTTCCCAAGTTACGAGAAGCATTCCGATGATCCATGGAAGCCCCCATTCGCTTCAAAATATTGGAGTAGGCCTACTAAAAGACCCTACATTAATGGGTACTTTTGCCCTCCCACCTCCACTCAACCTAGCGGAAGTGGCAGCGATAGGAACCTGCAATATGATATCTTCTATTAACAAGATCTCGGAAAACGATATTAACATGGATCATCTATTGGTGTTGCCTCCAAGCCAAATGGAAATATTGTAGCAATCAATGTTTCTAGCATGGGAGGCAAACCCAAATCAATGCTCATCAAGTGTTTGGATAGATAGGTCTAAGGAATATGGCACCCCTTCAGATCCTTGGTCGCAAGTGCAATACACCGACGAAGGAATTGTTCAATCAATGGTAATTGAAGGGGCGCCATGGGAAGATTACCACCATCGTTCCCGTCTTCCGACTTGTAAAGAAGATACTCCTGATGACCTTCATCATCCGTCAGTTTTTGATTTCCTATCAAATACTGTAAACACGGTGGATTCCAAGCGAAACTTGTCCAATATTGAAGAGACTATCGCCATAAATATCTCGACCAAAACAGTTGTTGTAGAGATTATTTATGTTGGCAAATGTTGTTCTCCTTCAAAACTGGAAATATATAACGCTCTTTTTCGCGAATTCAGAGATGTCTTTGCTTGGTCATATGATGAAATGCCAAGCATTGACTCGAGTATAGTTGAACACGAAATTAAGATGTATCCAGATTTCAAACCAGTACGACAACGGCTATGGTAGGTGCACCTCAAGAAAGCCACTGCCATCAAGGCAGAAGTTGAAAAACTTCTCCATGCTGGTTTTATTTACCCGGTTCCTCTAACCGATTGGGTATCGAACATTGTTCCTGTTATGAAAAAACAAGGAACGATTAGAGTGTGCGTCGATTATAGGGATGTAAATCAAGCTTATCCAAAAGACAACTACCCTACACCCTTTATCGACCAGATAATTGATGAATGCGCCGGATGCAAAATCTTTTCATTCATGGATGGATTCTCCGGGTATAATCAAATAAATATCTGCCCACAGGACCAGTCAAACACTACATTTATTTGTTCGTGGGGCACATTCGCATATCGCAAATTACCCTTTGGTTTAAAGAATGCAGCGGCAATGTTTCAAAGGGAAATGAATTATGTCTTCCATAACATCAAAAACATCGTTCAACCATATCTCGATGACCTTCCACCTCATTCGTGAAAGCGGACCGATCATCTGTAGCATTTAAGAGCGATATTTCTACATTGCCGACACTACAAGATACGACTCAATCCACACAAATGTGTGTTCTGTGTCAGTTCTGGTCGTTTACATGGCTTTGTAGTCTCAAAGGACGGGATTTGTCTCGACCCATGTAAGGTTCAGGCAATCATTAATTTGCCTCCACCTTCAAATTTGCTTCAGATTCAAAAACTCCAAGGGAAAGCAAACTTTCTGAGGAGGTTCATTCCAAATTACGCAAAACTTGCTAAAGGTTATACACGTCTATTGAAAAAATAAGTACCCTTTAACTGGGATCAGGTTGCACAAGCTTCCTTTGATGCTTTAAAAGAATCCCTAATGAAAGCATCATTAATGTACGCTCCTGATTATCAAAAAGACTTTAACCTGTATCTGGCTGCAGCGGATAGAACCATCGCAATGGTTTTAGTTCAAGAAGACAATGGAATTGAAAATCCTATATATTATTTAAGTAGGAACTTAAATGATACAAAAAGCAAATATTCTTATGTTGAAAAGCTAGCGCTCGCAGCTGTTCAAGCGATACAGAGATTTCGACACTATGTCCTCTTTCGAAAAGCTACCATTCTGTCAGATTGCAACCCCATGACTTATATATTGTCGTGACAGTTGCTGGGGGGCAAATATTCAAAATGGATAGCAATTCTACAAGAGTTTGATCTAGAATTTCTAAAATCCAAGTCAAAGAAAGCCTTGGTTTTCATAGAATTATGCGATCTCCCATCGTCGTCCAACGATGAAACATCCGAAGAAACAATCGTGGATGAATCTCTGTTTCTGATATCTTCAAGCAATCCGTGGTATGGAGACATAATCATCTATCTCCAAACCCAAAAATATAGGCCTAATACATCCCGCTCCGAACAAAAACGTATTCGATACCAATCAAAAGACTACATGATTGTCGGTGACACGCTTTACCGTCGTGGAGTCAATACAGTTCTGAGGAGGGGCCTCACCCATGAGGAAGCCGAAAAAGTCCTGAATGATTTCCATTCAGGCGCGTGTGGGGGGCATCAATCCGGTTACGCTACGGCACAAAAATTTTTACGAGCAGGATACTTCTGGCCAACAATCTTCAAAGATTGCATAACCGTAGTCAGAAGTTGCCATGCCTGTCAAATTTTCGATAGCAAAACCAGAAGACCACCCACACCTCTGCAGCCAATAGTTGCTGTTGGGCCATTCGCCAAATGGGGCATTGATTTCATGCCATGTAACCCCACCTCAACCGGGGGGTATGGGTACATCATAGTCGCAGTGGACTATATTACCAAATGGTCCAAGCCGATGCCTACATTAGATAACACTGGTGAAATAGCTACCCTTTTCTTTTTCAATCATGTAGTCACCAGATTTGGCGTTCCACGGGCTATAGTCACAGATCATGGATCGCATTTTCGCAATCGCATGATGGCCGAATTAGCTGCCAAATTAGGGTTTTCTCACGACAACTCTACTCCATATTACCCACAGGCCAACGGACAAGTTGAAGCAATCAACAAGATCCTGAAGCGCATGCTGCAAAGGATGATTGGAGTCCACAAAAGGAGTTGGCACCTGATCCTGTACTCGGCCTTGTGGGCATACCGAACATCGGTAAGGAATGCAACTGGGTTTACACCTTTCCAACTGGTGTATGGCCTAGAAGCAATCTTACCAGTTCAGTGTGAAATCTCGTCCCTCAAACTCGCAATCGACCTTCTCCCCGGAACTTCAGAAGAGGAGGCTCGTTTCTTGGAAATAATCCAATTGGATGAAACCCGACGTGATGCTGCTTTGGCTAACGAAGCCCATAAGAGACGAGTCAAGGTGCAGTTCGACAAGAATGTCAAACCCCGTGTCCTCTCGGAAGGTGACTTGGTCTTGCTTTATGACCAGGAATCCGATAAATTGGGAGCAGGTAAATTCAAGTCTTTATGGATGGGCCCCTATATTGTTAAGCGAGTGTTAGAGAAGGAGCCTACGAGTTAATGGATCAGGATGGAATTCCACTGGCGCAACCCCATAACGGGTTGTACCTTAAGCGTTACGATGCATAATCAGTATGGTAACCTATATGCTTTTGTTACATTTTTGTTTTCGCTAAGGGTAATCGTTTTGGTCAAGTAAATCCACTTTTTACATTTGTCGCAGATGTCAAACCTATTGGAATCTTTTGTTGGATATGCTGTCGGAGCAAGTTGTAGTTCGCGAAACCTATCTTCTGCGGCCTGGGCCATTTTTGATCCAAGCGGCGAGTTAGTAAGTTTCAGATGGGTATGTATTGGTCAATCAACGAATAACATTGCTGAATATAACGCGTTGGTATAACTTCTCTCTGATGCCATCACACATGGCATATGTCAACTGGTCGTCAAGCTAGACTCACATCTCGTGATACTACAGCTCACTGGTACCTACTCCGTCCGAAATCCAGCTATCTATCGCATGTTCCTAAGGGTCAAGATTTTGGAGAAGCAATTTTATTTTACTCAATATCAGCATATTTCTAGAAACTTAAACACATTAACTGACTCATTGGCAAATTATGTGTTAGATAGACATTTGCAACATTTATAAAAAGAAGCATTTCATCAATATTTGCATTCGAATCATGTAACTTAACCAAAATAAAACTCCGAAAATCAAAAATATATATATAACTGTTTATGGTTTACACATAATGTTCTGTAACGAAGACAAAATTGGTCAAATGACCCAAAACTCAAAACGCTAGGGGGCACGCCAGTAGCATGTCGCTGCAACCTCAGAGGCAGCTCGTCAGTCCTCACATCTAGAATACCGAGAGTGAGGCCCTCGACCTGATCCTGTAATGCTGAAAGAGTCTCAGCCACATCAAAGTCGTGAAGGATAGCCCTTCCCACATCCTCTCCTGCTGGAGCGACAGCTGGCACTCTCAGGCGTACTACTGGCCAAACAGGACCAACATTTGCATGAGCACATGAGTTTTGATTAGTCTTGACAGAATAAAGCACAAGGACATTATAAAAGAGAAACGATAAACATAAATATGGTCAAAGAATTTAGCAATGGCACCCCACTGCTCGCCAGCCGGCAATACCAAATCTGGGTCACCCCGGAAATCCATACCAGCATATGGATACTCAGAATAAACCATCTCCTAATGATCGAACCACCCGAAGAAGGTATCAGAAAAGGAAATCTAAGATTGACCAACATGTTTGGACATATGGTCAACCCATCTTTGCATCCGTGGCTCAGTCGGTGGAGGTAAACCAAGTGAAATATACTGCGGCTGCATCAGCGGGATCTTTTCGAAGGCAAAGGTGGTCAAAATAGAACCATATCCAAAGTTCTTCAATCTTCCGTTCTTCACCTTGGTCAACTGTTCTTTCATCACAAAGAGTACTGCATCACACCAGTTGAACACTTTCGGTTCGAGACATTCTAAGGCATACTGCATATAAGACCAGTTGGCCACATAAATAGCCGCACCACCAGCCATCCTACCGAAAGTGAACAGAACGGTCCTCAGGGACCTGTCAGTGACATCTCGGATGATGATCTTGTCGTCTTTACTTGGCTGAGATCCCTCTCTACAATACCTACGAATGTAATCTCTCACAGATTCACCCCCACGGGCCGAACCTGATAAGGAGATAGGGGCACCCCGCCTCGATAAGCCAGTCAAAAAATAGATGTCCACGATAGTCAAGGGGATGGATTTGCCCCTAATCTGGAACACTTGGCTGGTAAGGTCCCAAGCATCGAGCAAATACTGCAACAAGTCGATTTGTTGCCTCATGCTAGAAATGCGAAAAAACTTGAACAGGCCACAGTTCCGCAGTGCGTTTACCGTAACCGGATCATGTAAAGCAAGCATGTCCTCTTCTTCATGCTCACGTTCTCACCATGTAATAGGCATTTTGCTCCAATGAATCTCTGAAAACAAACAAGAGAAGAGTTAGATCCTAATTTGGTGAGAAACAGGAAAAAATTTCCATTGAAATCTGTACACAAATTTCCCTCCTTGCGCCCATCGCACCCCCAGCAGTGTTTTGGGTACGTTGCATGCTAACTGTCCAGTGGGTAGACCAACATGCAACACACCTTTCGATATATAAAGGGTGCGATGGAGCCAGGGCGCGTTTTTCAAACCCTAGAGGCTCAGAAAAACTAGAAATCAGGCTCAGAATGCAAAATGGAAAAGATGAAATGAAAGAGCTCAGGTTTAGCTCCTACCTGGTCCAGACGGTGCCAAAAATCGTCCACAGAATCTCCTGGAATTAGGTGGTGAAAATCAAGGGGGGAAAGCACCTCCAAAGCTCCAACAAGCCAAAGTTCAAATGAAATGGTAAAATGAGGGGTAAAAGCACTTTTAAATTACTTTTTACGTAATTCAAGTAAAATATTAGTGTCTTAACTCATTTTTCAAACATATATTGTTCATTTCTAACTAGTTTGATGAAGCAATTGAGCATGCAGTACAATCTTGGAAGGAACAAAGTTATTAATGGTAAAGTCAAGAAATGACCGTTATATCGAGCAGTTTTAACGCAGACTTCAAGCTCGTTAAAAAATAAACATAGGCAATGAGCAAGTGTTTCCCCCAGCGTTTAAGCTCATTTTAAAATAAAAAATGAACCAATTTCCGGTAAATAACCATTGTGAATGTAGTACTTCAGTCTTTGAAGCCTTTGTCGTGTTCTCATCATCACCTCCACTCTGTATTGGCCGATCATTCACCTCCACTTGATTGTTTACCCCTTTTGAGGAACAGCTGTGAAGAGTGATCCTGTTAGCCATCCTTGTAACACTGCCGTGATTGGAAAAGTCCAAACCTTACCTGGAATCAGATGCTACCCGAATTTATCACTCGTTCCTCAAAGACGAGTCTCCTTTAAGCTCTTTTCAATTGACTCGTAAAATATGAAAAGATTGCCGAGCCATTGGCCTGTCCAGCTCGTTAAAGCGACCGGAAGTGCTATCCCTCCTTTAGATTTTAATCTTTTTAGACCTGAGGGATTATTACACAAAAAGATCTAGCACTTGTTTTGTTCGGCTCGTTAAAAGTACCGAAAATTCATCCCTTCTGTATTATTTTATACTTTTTCGGACTTAAGGGATTAGATGACGAAAAAGGATTTTTTGGAGTTTCCGTTATGTCCCTTTTCAGACTCTCTAAAATTGAAAAGGACCGAGTTATCTTTGTCGTTAAACTCGATAAAACCTAATAGCGACAAACTTGTCCATAACAGACAAGAACGAGTTTCACTATCTCTAGGCTCGTTAAAGCATAGCAATGGGTTTGCCTGAAGGGAAAATTATAGAACAAGCATATGTTATCCTCCTCAAGCTTGACAAAAATAAAGAGGTACTGGTCAGCAATGAATGGGGAAAAATTGGGAAGAAACCTTGAAGAAACTTTGTTGGTAGCAAGTCGCTCTTGAACATGACACTTTCACTCCGCATCCAAGTCGGGTTGGGTTGTTCCATTCACTCGTCACATCACCATGGTTCCATCATACCATCCACATTTGGGGTTAATGCTACCAATCCATCATGTCAGTGTCGCCGATATGTTCAAGAGAAGTCGCTCAGAGAATTCACCTGTGTCTCACCCACTGCAATACATTTACGCTCCATTCTTTCAGGACCACCACCCTAAGCCGTATATCACCAGATCATTTTCACCTCCATTAAAATCATTTGCTCTGTTCCGTGTCATTGATGTGGGATTCACTAAGGCCCTCCTATGACAGATCTCTTCTTGTTGACATCAGCTCATTATCCAAGAAGTCGATCTAAGAACAACGCTTTCAGTACTTTGAAGCTTGCATGCCTCAATGGCAAGTTTCTCACTTCTGGCGATAGGTTTACATCAATGGCCTTCGACCGAAAGATTTTGCGTGGTGTTTGATGCCAAGTCCTTTATTCACACCACGTAAATTGTACTGTAGTACCTTGAGGGTCATCATCATTATCAGTGATTCCTCTCGCGCATGTTAACGACTTACATCATTGGCTGGTAATCAGGCGATGTCTTTCCATGTTCGACTCCAAAACATCTCTCACATGGATCGACTTGTACTTTGAGTGAAGATCGAACGCGATTGAAGACCCCGAATCTAGTTTCATCCATTCAGGCTACGATATATATTCAGGAAATTAAAGACATCAAATGTACATCATTGCTGCATAGATAATCATCCAATCTAAGGGATGATGGCTCTACCAGAATCATCAGTCTACACTCAGACAATTGTCTGTCCCATGTACATGAAAAATGAATTTATAAAGCTGAGCATGGGAATGCTCGCCTCAGCTAGATCATGAAAATATTATGAAGATAATGTATTGTATTGTATCTTATTACAGGTCTCCTTCCAGCTTGAAAGAACTTCAGATCCTCATGATAAAGCATTTAACCCGACATCAAAAAGATTAACGACCTCATGCTTTAGGGGGAAACTGTTATAGACATTTTTTGTGCACTGCAACCCCAAGCATAAATGTCCATAAACCAAGGGCTCCTAAGTCCCTAAAGGTGTTGTTCCAACCCCTAAAAGAACAAGGTCAACTGATTACAGCATCTCCCTAAAGTTCTCCATGAAAAACTACTCATAACTGGTCAAAACGGGACCATTTCACTTGCTCCATAGGCAAAGTGCGTTGCATCCCACCTAAATACACATAGTAGGTGCGATGCATGTCAAAAAGCCCTTCTATGGGGTGCGATGGGCGAGAAGGGACAAATGGCAGGGTCAATCCGCAAGGTGGAGAAGCATGGAATCTTCCAGAAACTTCTCCTGTGACACTTGCCTCTCCGAATTCGACCAAGGATGAGTAAGAGATCATGAATCTCCAAGTGGAATCAAGAACTATCAGAGGGGAGACACTAATCAAATCTCAAAAGCTGGCTCACCTCCCTTGCAGACATCTATATATGGATCCCTCATCCCAGAGATCCAAGGGCTGGAATTTTGTATCTTGTAAGGAAGTGCTATTGGTTTCTTGAGGCAATATCATAGTGTTGGGTGATCTAAGCTTTTCATGAGGTGAAGAAGGGCTTACTTGCTGAGAGGATGATGCCGGGTCAGAACAATCGGTTGTAATTCTCTTGGCTCTTTCTTGATTATCAATAAAGATATTCAAGTTTTCCTCCGTACAATTGTGTGATTGATGTTTTATGCATTTGTGTGGTTAATATACATCTGATCCTATATTGCTTATGATAATAGATCTATGTTCTCGTATAGTGTTATGCTGCTTTGATTCTACGGGTACTCTGTGAAGCTGGGTACAAAAGAAAGCAAGTAGCAAAGGACTATCAGAAGAGAGAGGAATCAAGCAAGGAACCAAGCGCAAGACAGAGGTTGGTCTCCTTTATTATTCTCTCATCTATCTCTCATAAAGGAAAACGAAAGTAGTTTTAGTTTGTTTGTTTCTAAGGTAGCTACTAGCCTTAGTGGGATTAGCAGCTCTGCATAGACACTATTCCCAGTAACAATGTGCACACACCTTAACATAGGAAATGGACCCAAAACATTATAAGATCGAGTTGATTGATAAATTCATGAAGAAACATGGGAGAGAAGATATGAACCATCTGGTCAACAGATCCAATAGATCTATAGTCATCGCGTGCCAACAAGCAGAGTCGTTAATTCTAGAAACGGATGCAATGGTTTATAGAATTGAGTTAATAGGTCAATTAATCATGACCGTCTGCTTGAATGGTGAATGTGCACGAGGTTTTAAATAAATTTCAGACGTGATATTTTATGGAATACAATTTAGTTGAGTTGAAGTCTGGATCGATCATAGCCGTTCATTACATATGGACGTGATCCGATGGATATCGCTCTGAAAGATGCATGCTGGTTATCCCAAGTTTTGAACGCGATAACATTTAGACTACAGTTTAATTTGTTTTGAGTTCTGATAAAGAGATCAGGGTCCGATAGTATGGTAAACACATAATTTAATTAATTAAATTACGAATTTGTGTATCAGTATGGTCAATAGAGTTTTAATTAATTAAATTATGAATTTTTGTATCGGTGTGGTCAATAGAGGTTTTAATTGCCTGTGAATTTGTTTAAAAATTCTAGATTCACCAATGTGCAGCTTCACCCCATCATTTTGGTATCAAAGCAGAAGAAGATTCTACGTGAACAATGATTATTTGTCAGTTTTAGTATTTATAATTTTTATGCAGAGTAACAACAGAGAAAGGTGAGAAGACTTGTAGTAGCCTAGAGCAAGGAGTGCTCATATGGTTCCAAAGAAGAGAACCATAGAGATGCCGAAAGACTGAACTCAGAGGAGGAAATCTTAGTGTGGTATCATGTAGCAGGGAGACTTGTTACTGCAGAGGTTGATTGCAACTCACAAGTTAAGGCTAATAGAAAGACAAGAAAGCATATGACAATGAAAATCAGAGGCACAGTGTAAGAAAAGGGAAAAGAAGAGGAGTACATTTTAGAATTTGATTGGGGTAAATATGTTCTTTATTGATTTGAGTTTGAAGAATTAGTGAAAATGAACATGGAGAAACTTAGGAAAGATTCAAATAAAGGTTAGATGAGTCATGAAGAGCGTAGGATAAGTATTGTAGAGATAAGATCAGAGTTGAATATAATACAATAATGGTTTCAAGAGAAAGAGAATGAAGACCGAAGACATGGATGGAGAATAAGGAAACGGGTCAAGTAGAATCTACTGCAACATATATGGATTTTTATGTTGATGAACAAACTTGAAAAAATAAATATTTCTTCGTTGGAGAAGGAGTGTGAAAATCTGTATTTAAAAAATATCTTATTTCCTTTGCCTATGTTTAATAAAAAGTCATAGGAATTGAGTCAAAACAAAGAGGATTTGCTGAAACCTAGAAATTCCATGGTGGGAATTTGGTGTTTGAAGCATCAAAAGAGACCGAAAGGTCTGATATTTTAAAATTGATAGTTTGTCTTTGAATGCAGGTATGGTACTGAATAAAGAATTTGTTACTATAGAGACACCTAATGACGATTGTTATGATCAAGAAGTCTTCCATGAACCTGAAGGAAATTGGGATGATTTTTTTTCATTCCATGAAGTTGAGTTTCCAACTCAATTAGAGGAATAAGAAAAAGCTAAAGAAAGAGTAGCAAAAGAAGTTGAAACCAGATAAATTGTAACAAAAGGAGGAAAGGACACCATAGAGAACATCAATTGTGTTGATGTGATTAACAAAGAGGAATTATTCCTAGAGCATGGTGGAGAAAATTGCTTTACTAATATACATAATCTGGTTGACCGTTCTAGTAATGATGATGGTGAACTTTCAGATTTAGTTCTTACTAATCTAACATAGTTACCTGGCAAAGCTATAGGTGCACACAGTGAACCAGTTCGAGACTCATTCAAAATTTGGAAATGAGGAAAATGGGTATTCAAGTTTGCACATGTAGTTCACGAGTCTATATTTCCAAAACAAAGGATGATGAGGTATGGAAATTTGAGAATCATGTTTAATAATTCTTTGAAGGTACTACTCTCCGAATATAATGCTAGACTACATGATGAAGTTATTTCTTTGAAGGACCATTGAAAAACAGAGTTTGGAATCCTGGAGGTAGCAGGGCATTCAAACTTGTAGCTGTCACATTACTAGATAAAGGTGACAGACCTCATAGAGAGGAGCGTGCGATTCTTTTTCTACATTGGGAGTCTAATGCAGGAGCATCCTTATCAGAATATTATTGTACATTTGGTTGATTTAGGGGGTGATGTTTTTAATTATTTTTATGAATATTGTATAGATTGAGTGAGAAATATATGTGTGAGGTTTTCAATCATGAAATATTCTCAACTATGTGAGAATATCATGGATAATTAATATGTGTAGATATCGTAGAGGTCTTAGGGATACAAGATCCTTGAATAGGAATTAGTTGAGAGAATTATGGAGAAAATCATGGATTTAGTATAATCCATAATAATGTAATTAATCTATAAATGTAAGCCTACGAGGAGAGTGTTACAGAGTGTCACAGGCAGTTAGAGTGAGTTAGAGAGAGCTAAGTAGTGGTGAGAATAAATCAGAAGACGAGATGTTATGAATATATATGTAAATAATTTATGAATGGAAGGAGATTTATATTAAAAATGTGTTTCTATGTGGTTTTTATTATGTTATTTGATTCTTTAGTCATAGGTTGAATCCTCTGTAAATACAGGAAATTAAAAGTGGAGTCTGTTGTTTGATGATCGCTTGGACAAAGCCTTTAAGTTGTTGATCGCTGATTGAAAGCGGACAAAGACTGAATGCACTAAAAAATCATCATTGATCATAGGATGGATCAGCGATGATCTATAAGTGGGAGATCGACAATGTTCACATGGTTAATGTGCACGCACCTTAGCACAGGAAATGAACTCGAAACATTATAAGATCGAGTTGATTGATAAATTCGTGAAGAAACTCGAGAGAAGATTTGAACCGTCCAATTGACAAATCCAATAGATCTATGGTCATCACGTGCCAACAAGTAGAGTCGTTAATTCTAGAAATGGATATGATAGTTTATAGAATTGAGTTAATAGCTCAATTAATCATGACCGTCCACTTGAACGGGTCAGATCCAATGGGAATCGCGTCGGAAGATACACGAGGTTTAAAATAAATCTCAGACGCAATATTTTATGGAATATAATTTAGTCCAGTTGAAGTCTAGATCAGTCACATCCATTCATTACATATGGACGCAATCCAATGGATATTGCTCTGAAAGATGCATGCTGGTTAGCCTATGTTTCAGAATTGATAAGGTTTAGACTAGAGTTTAATTTTTTTTGAGTTCTGATAAAGCGATTGGGGTCCAATAGTTTGGTAAACACGTAACTTAATTAACTAAATTACAAGTTTGCGTATCGGTGTGGTCAATAGAGGTTTTAATTTCGCATGAGTTTATTTAAAAATTCTAGATTTATTAATTGTGCAGCTTCACCCCATCATTTTGGTATCAGATCATAAGAAGATTCTGCATGAAGTATGATTATTTTTTAGTGTTAGTCTTTATAATTTTTTTGCAGAGTAACAACAAAGAAGGGTGAGAAGACTTGCAGTAGCTTAGAACAAGGAGTTCTCATATGCTTCCAATGAAGAGAACCATAGAGATGCTAAAAGATTGAGCTCAGAGGAGGAAAGCTTAGTGAGGTATCATGTTGCAGGGAGACTTGTTACTGGAGAGGTTGATTGCAGCTCACAAGTTAAAGTTGTTAGAAAGACAATAAAGCATATGACAAGGAAAATCATAGGTGCAGCGGAAGTAAAGGGAAAAGAAGAGGAGTCAGTTTTAGAATTTGATTGAGGTGAATATTTTCTTTAATTCTTTGAGTTTGAAGAATTAGTGAAAATGAACATGGATAAACTTAGGAAAGGTTCAAATAAAGGTCAGATGAGCCATGAAGTGTGTAGGATAAGTATTGTAGATATGAGAGCAGAGTTGAATATACTACAAGAATGGTTTCAAGAGAATGAGAATGAAGACCGAAGACATGGATGGAGAATGAGGAAACGGGCTAAGTGGAATCTATTGCAACAGAGATGGAATGCTATGTTGATGAACAAACTTGAATAAATAAATATTTCTTTGCTAGAGAAGGAGAGACTCATAGGAATTGAGTCACAACAAAGAGGATTTGTTGAAACCCGGAAATTCCATGGTGGGAATTTGGTGCTTAAAGCATCAATAGAGACCGAAATGTCTGATATTTTTAAAACTGATAGTTTGTCTGTGAATGAAGGTATGGTACTAAATAAATAATTTGTTGCTATAGAGAAAGCTAATGACCATTGTTATGATCAAGAATTATTCTGTTTACCTGAAGGAAATTGGGATGATTGTTTTTCATTCCACGAAGTTGAGTTTGCAGCTCAAATAGAGGAAGAAACATAAGCTAGAGAGACAAAAGCCAAAGAAGTTGAAACTATATGAACTGTAACAAAAGGAGGAAAGGAAACCATAGAGAACATCAATTGTGTTGATGTGATTAACAAAGAGGTATTATTCCTAGAGAATGGTGGAGAAAATTGCTTTACTGATATACATAATTTGGTTGACAGTTTGAGTAATGATGATGGTGAACTTTCAGATTTAGTTCTTACTAATCTGACAGAGTT
This sequence comes from Pinus tabuliformis, assembly GCA_031772625.1. NCBI lineage: Eukaryota > Viridiplantae > Streptophyta > Pinopsida > Pinales > Pinaceae > Pinus > Pinus tabuliformis. Next base: position 234,476,876 of record CM062816.1, on the reverse strand, counting down.
ACCTGACAAAGGTATAGGTGCAGACAATGAAATAGTTCGAGACTCGTTCAAAATTTGGAAATGAGGAAAATGGGTATTCAAGTTTCCATATGTAGTTCACGAGTCTATATTTCCAAAACAAAGGATGATGAGGTATGGAAATTCGAGAATCATGTTTAATAATTCTCTGAAGATATTATTTTGTGAATTTAATGCCAAACTACATGATGAAGTTATTCCTTTGAAGGACCATCAGCAAAACAGAGTTTCGAATCCTAGAGGTAAGAAGTCATTCAGACTTATAGCTATCACATTACTAGAAAAAAGTGATAGACCTCATAGACAGGAGTTTATGATTCTTTTTCTACATCGAGAGTCTGATGCAGGAGCATCCTCCTCAGATATTATTGTATATTTGGTTGATTTAGGGGGTGATGTTTTTAATTATTTTTAGGAATATTTATAGATTGAGTGAGAAATCTATGTTTGAGGTTTTCCGTTGTGACATATTCTCAACTATGTGAGAATATCATGGATAATTAATATGTGTAGATCTCTTAGAGATCTTAGCAATACAAGATCCTCAAATAGGAATTAGTTGAGTGAATTGTGGAGAAAATATTGGATTTAGTATAATCCATAATAATGTAATTAATCTATAAATGTAAGCCTACGAGGAGAGTGTTACAGAGTGTTACAGGCAGTTAGAGTGAGTTAGAGAGACCTAAGTAATGGTGAGTTGATTTTTCTTCCTTCTTCCACTTGCATGTTTTCTCTAATTGTTTGCAGCTCCATAATAGCTTGTTTGTCCTCCAGTTGCTTATTCTCTTGCTCAAGAAAGTTAATGATCCATTTAGCCCTCTGAAGGTCAAGTGATAAGGCTTGGATTTTAGCCTCCTTCTCTTTGATGATCATATCCTTGAGTCTTGAGCTTTGAAAACCAAAATTAGTATCGTCTTCTTCAACCAATACAAAATCCTTGTCTCTCCCTTCACTAGGGCCTTCTTCATGCACCTGTTGCTTTCCTTTGTCTTTGCCCTGTACCTGTTCAGCTGAAGAAGAAGGCAAAGCCCCTTTCACCACCAGTGAAGATAGCATTTTCCTGTGATCCAGTGAAGAAAACGAGACCCCTTCCACCCCTGGAGGAGATAGTACTCGTTTGGCAGCTGTAAAAAGCATCCTAGTGCCTCTTTCATAAGTTACAAACACAGGAATATGAGCCTCTTCAATTTTTCTTTCAGGCTCTTTTTGTTGGCCGAAAGGTCCACCTTCCTCTTGAGGATCTACAAATATTTGAGGCCCTTCGAAACTTTCATGGGCAATGAAAGTTTCCCATGACACTCCCAAACTAGTGAGCTGATGCAAAACAACAATTTTGATGACAACAAAATGATAAATGCTATTGAGTTGTTGTGGATATGGTTTTCTCTTTGCAATCACAATGATCCTCTCTATGTTTTTACATATGAAATACAGAATACTCATCATTCTGACCCTGGTGAAGTGCATAAGTAATCTGATATGGTAGGAATAAAGTCTAGAGAACCTACCCTCACATGTGAAGTATTTGATGATGAGTTTCATGAGTGGAACATACCGGTCCTCCAAGAACTTGAAAGGAAGCACCCTGCTAAGTTTACCATGATATTTGGCCTTAATATATGGTTCATAATGATGCTTGCTGATATTCTTCCTTTCGTTCCACTTTTCCACTACATCTGGCATTCTAGTAGCTTCTACAATAATAGCTGCTGAAAGAGTGAAATTGATCCCGACAAGGTGCACCACATTATTCTCCATGTTTATGACAAACTTCCTTCCTAGCTCATGATGGTATTTAATCCTCTCAACCATCTCACAACACTCAATACAAGACTGATATCTTAAACATGTGGTAGCAAGGGGGCAAGCAAGGAGTTCAATCATGCTAATAGGTTCCTCTCTAATAATTTTTCCACCCTTATGAGGTCTCTTGGGCTATACATTTCTTTCCCTTGAGTTGTCACTAAGTATTTGTTCTTCATAGCTTGATTCACTGCTTCTTGTCATGGTGCTTGTCTTTGGAATGGTGATGTGATGATGAAATGGTGGGAAAATGCTAATGCATGAGGACAAGGAATATGAGTATGAAGAGATTTTACAATGTGGAATGGAGTTGGAGAATGAAGGGAGAGGTTTTGGAAATTAGGGTTTTGAGAGGGACTTAGGGTTTGATGAAGGGAATGAGTTTTCTTAGGGGAGTGGGATAGGGAAAATGGAATTAATGGATTAATTTAGGGCAATGAAGTATAGAAAAGGGGAAAAAGATGTTGGTTTTGGTTATGGAGTGAAAGTTTTACAATGAAATGGAAATTTATGAAGACAAGCTAGGGTTTGATTTTCAAGATGCAAAAATCATGAAGAAAACATGTAGAAGACCAAATTCAGCTTAAAACCAATGAGAAATTACTTGTAGGAAAGAAATGCAGCATTTTTTAGAGTTTTGGATGATTTCGAATTGTTTTGGGACTTTCTGGGCTGATGTGTAGTGCACTGGGCCCAATGCACAAAGCTCTCTTTATGCGCAGCACCCTTGTAATTTTTCACTGACTAAAACCCGCTGATGTGCAGTGCCAGGCAACTTTGCTAGAAAACAGGGCTTTCACCTTCTTTTGCTCAATTTGCCTCTAATCACGATTTTAGCTCTTCAAGGGTTTTCTACACAATGGAATAGATGAATAGCATAATTTCACTTTATATATGGATGCCTTTTAATTTTTCCTTATTTCAAACCCACTTTTATAAAGTCTTAGTCACTTTGCTCAAAACCTCTATTTTTCATTTGAAGTGTGGCTTTTCTTGATCAATTGATGGACTGATGTATTGATGCTTTTGTTTTTTTTGTAGTGGCTGGAGTCAACAAGGTGACCAAGAATAGCTGTTGAACCTATTACATATAGAAACACTTTAAACTACATAAAATTTGAACATAAAATAGAAAACACTGTTTTCACCTCAAAACAGAGTTTTGAGGTAAAAACCATTTATTGAGCATATCATCAGTGAGGTGATGATTATATGAACCTATAAAACCTCTTCATGTGCCTGCTACTTTTATTGAGTTTTGGGTGACCATGATGGCAAACCCTAGACCTAGTGAGACTAAAACCCTAAAACTGATTTTTGTTAATAAAATGAAACAAAATGACAGTAAATCACGTAAAACATGTGAAAAAGGCCAGCAGGTGGATGTCACGAGGGAAACTGACAATGAACGACTTCCAGCAGTTGATCCATGACCTAATGGAATGCAACTGATCGGATGGGACACCTAATATGCAATGAAAAAAGAGAAATTTGATCACTGATGGAGGGATAAAGATACCGACACTAACGAGTACAAAGGTCACTTATATCTTTGTAAGAATTCCCAACTCAAACAAAATATTCTTTTGGAATTGCACACCTCTCCCTTAGGAGGGAAATATGGATTTTTAGAAACTTACCACAGGGTCAAGAAGGAATTTTTTTTGGGATGCCCTTAAATCTTATGTTCAAAAGTTTGTGGTTGAATCTTTAGTTTTCCAACAAAATAAAGTTGATAAAACTAAGAATCTGAGTCTGTTACAACCCTTAGGCATTTCATGTCAACACTGGGAGGAGGTCTCAATGGATTTTATCATAGGTTTATCCAAGTACAAAGAAAAGATTGTCATCATGGTGGTAGTTGTTAGGTCCCTATACTACAATTCTAACCCCTTATAGTTATTAGCGCAAACCCCTTATTGTATTATTGTTCCCATATAGTCCCCATGTTGTCATTATTATTATGCCCTATAGAAGCCCACTATTGTTATTGTTGTGCCCTTACAATATTATTGCTATGTAGGCTCTAATTGTATTGGGACCCCTTAGACTCCTATATATATAAAGGAGATCTTGTCATTTGTATCATCCAATAATTGTTCATTTGTGTAATGTAAAGGAGGTCTCCCCCTCGAAGAGGTTGATTTTTAAGTTGTTGTTTAATTTTTTATATATTTTTGTGAGCGGGTTTCATAACATTTGGTATCAATGCTTTGGATTCTAGTGTTTCGCTGCTCCAAACAAGTCATCATGGCATTTTTGCTATAACATTTTTGCTACAAAGTTTCAGAAGATAAAAAAAACCCATTTGAGCCTAAATTGTTCTGAAACACAGGTACAAATTGAAGATCTTGTCTTGCTATATTTTCAGAGAATTCTGTCTCAAACAATTCAACATGGAATTTTCACTATAATTGTTTTTCTACAAAGGTGCAGACTCTGAAATTAAAACCCATTCGAGCGGAAAACTTAGTGAAGTTTGAGTGAGAATTTCATATTTTTCTTCTCTATATTTGCATAGATATGGTCCAATACATTTAGGGTTTTTGCAGGTTCTCAAATTACATCTGAAACAACTGACCTTGGGAAAATCATCATAACGTTCCTTTGAGAATCAGAGTGAAATTTCGTAAGAAGGTATACAAATAGGACAAAGTGTACTTCTCTGTGTATCATTTTTAGGTCCAAAGTATGAAACAATGACACGTGCCACTTCGTACAAGTTCTCTTGAATGAAAAAGTATATAATCATGACATCTTGGGAGATTGGGCTTAACTCTTTCTTGGAGAATCCACTTTTGATTAGACTTGTGGCATTGGAAGGAGGACATAGAGGGCTACCATAGAGCACAATTCTAGACCTTAGAGATCTGAACTTTCATAGATACAACAGATTCAATATAGAGATCCTAAAAGCAAAAAAAAGAATGACTCAAATCAGTAAAATAGAAACACCTAGTAATCAAAATTGGATGGATGATTTGAAGAATGCGATCAAAGCTAAGATAAATAGTTTTATATGCGACATTGAAGCTAATATCGATGCTAGGGAAGCATAATTGAAGAAAGGCATGAAATATTTGAAGAAATACATGAAAGGTTTGAAGGAATGTGGGACAAAACTGCTATAAGAAAGGCGTTCTAATGACGAAAAGGTAGTACAAAAAAATCACGGTGAGAAAAAAATAAATGTTAATCATGATTTCATAGAATCTAACATTGGATTGAAGGCCCACCATATTCCAAAGATCAACATGAGGAATTTTGACGGCAAGGATCTCATAACATGGATACTACGGGTGGATAAATATTTTGATCTACATGATGTCCAACTGTTACAAAGGGTATGTATTGCATCTTTATATTTAGAAATGAATCAATTTTTATGGTATAAAGGGATTTTTTCTCGTAAACTACTTGTGACCTGGCCAATTTTCATGGAAGAAATGATAGCCCATTTTGAGGATGCAAAGAGAAACACCTTCTTTAGCCAATTGATAAATATCAAACAAAAGGGTTCGATGGCAAAGCACATTGAGGACTTCCAAAAATTGAATATAAGGTTAAATGATATTCCAGAGAAGTAAAGGATTGATGTCTTCATAGGTACTTTAAAGGATAACATCCAACATGAGGTTCACCTTTGGGAACCTGATTCATTCGAGAAGGCATACAGATTGGAAAGAAAAATTGAAAGCAAAATTATGTAAACAAGGAAGCCTACCACTCATAACTATAAATATGGAAGTGTTGTTGCCCCTAGCCTTTCAAAACCTACAAGGTTGAGATCACAACAATTGGAAGAAAAAAGACAAAAATGGATTTGTTACAATTGTGATAGAAAATACACTAAAGGTCATAAGTGTGTTAAGAAGAAATTAATTTACATAGACGGGGAGGAGGAGCAAGAAAAGGAACAAGAAATGTCAAAAGGAGAGGATATACACTAGGAACCAATCATAGAGAAAGAAGAAATGAATCTGACCATATCTTGTAATGCATTGACATGAATTACCACTCTTGAAACTCTCAAGATAGAAGGTCATATCAAGAAGGAAAATGGAATAATGTTGATTGATTCGGGTAGTAGCCATAATTTTATTCATTATATGATAACCAAGGAATTGAATTGCTTCCTATATCTAGCACCAGAGTGTCATGTAATGGTTGCAAATGGAGGAACCATGAATTTCTCTAGAAAGTTCCATAATATCAAGCTATCCATGGGAGAATATGTCTTGAATAGACCAATTCTTTCCATTCCAATCGGTGGTGCGGATGTGGTGTGGATGTTGTACTAGGAGTTGTATGGCTACAATCTTTGGGCATAATAGCTTTTAATTTTCAAGAACTTTTCTTGAATTCTTTTTGGGAAGGAAAGGAAATTGAAATAAGGGGTATCACAGGGAAATCGACAAAGATAATCAGCTCTAAGAGCATGACAAAGCTTCTAAAGAAAGAACAACGGGGAAAAATTGCACAATTATGTTCACTAGAGGTACCCACATCGAAATCATCTATTTCTTCAGATCTGAAAAACGTTTTGGACAATCATTCCAAGGTATTTGAGACTCTCAAAGGCCTCCCACCTATTCATGTTCATGATCATGATATTCATTTCATTCTTGGAAGTGTTCCCCCAAACATCAGGCCTTACAAATATCCATATGCCCAAAAGAGTGAAATTGAAGGTATGGTTGTAAAAATGCTAGAGTTTGGTATAATTCGACCTAGTCAAAGTTCTTTCTCTACTCCAGTGGTATTGGTACAAAAGAAGGATGGATCATGGTGCATGTGTCTAGATTATAGAGAGCTCAAAAAGCTTACTATTAAAGGTAAATTTCTGATTCCAGTCCTTGATGAATTATTGGATGAATTACATGGAGCAATTTACTTCACCAAGTTGGATCTTTGTCCAGGATATCATCAAATTAGAATGGACATTAAAAACATTCCCAAAACAACACTTAGAACTCATGAGCATCATTATGAATTTTTGGTCATGCCTTTTGGCCTTACCAGTGCCGCTTCTACATTTCACGGTTTGATGAATTCCATTTTCAAACCCTTAGAAAATTTGTGACAGTATTTTTTGATGATATACTAATATACATCAAGTCTTGGAAGGATCATGTTCAACATGTTGACAAGGTGCTCAAACTATTGGAGGAAAAAGAATTATATGAAAAATGCTCCAATTGCTTCTTTGGAGTACAAGATGTGGAATATTTGGGTACTCATTTAGCTCATAGCTCATCTTATCATCCTGAATTTGATGGGAAAAATTGCGATAGTGAACAAATGTTTGGAAGGATATCTTCATTTCTTTGTATCTGATAAACTGACATAATGGTTCAATTGGTTTCCTCTGGCTAAATTGTGGTATAACACTTCCTTCCATATTGTAGTGAAAATGACTCCATTTATGGCACTTTATGGATATCATCCACCATCCATCACATCATCTTTAAAAGAAAATCCTAAGGTTCAAGCAATGGAGGATCACATCGAGCGTAAGCAACAAGTTCTCAATCTCTAAAAATATAACCTCACTTTGGCATAGAATAGAATGAAACAACAAGCAGATCAACATCACATCAAAAGAATTTTCTCTGTAGGTGACTTGGTATTTCTATGACTACAACCATATAAACAAATGTCCCTCAAGAAAGCTAAGAAGGATCATAAATTATCACCAAATTATTATGGCTCGTACAAGTTTTTCCAAAAGATTGGTACTATGGCATACAAATTGGATCTTCTTGCATCTTCCCGACGCACCCAGTTTTCCATGTTTCATGTTTAAAGAAGGTTATAGGTGAGAATATCCCAGTTCAAACAATATGACTAGAAATTGATGAGGAAGGAAAATCATATTGAAACCTGAAGCAGTCACAAAAACGAGAAATCGACAGCTACGAAATCCATCAATTTCAGAGTATCTCATTAAGTGGAAGAACTTACCCACTGAAGATTCAATGTGGAAGGATGATAATTTTATACAGAAGCATCCAGAAAACACAAGCGTTGAGGAAAACACATTTTCAAGGAAAGGGACATGTTAGGTCCCTATAATACAAGTCTAACCCCTTATTGTTATTAGTGCATCCCCCTTATTATATTATTGTGTCCATATAGTCCCCATGTTGTTATTATTATGCCACATAGAATCCCACTAGTATTATTGTTGTTCCCCTAAAATATTATTGTTATGTAGGATCTGATTGTATTGGGACCCCTTATACTCCTATATATATAAAGGAGGTCTTGTCATTTCTATCATCCAAGAATTGTTCATGTGTGTAATGTAAAGGAGGTTTCCCCCTTGAAGAGGGTGATTTTTAAGTCATTGATCTATCTTTTCTATCTTTTTGTGAGCTAGTTTCACAACAGTAATTGATAGACTTACCAAGTATGCACACTTTTGTGCATTATCTCATTTAAAGCCAGTACATTATCTATTGTATTTATGGAAACAATTCAAAATATACATGGAAATGCAAATATTATTGTAAGCAATAGAGACCCCATTTTCACTGGAAAATTTTGGACTGAATTATTTTCTTGTTTGGGTACTCAATTAGCTCATAGCAAATGGCTCAATAGATTTGAGTTTCTAGAAGTCAAAACAGATAATATAGTAGGAGGCATACTTACTCTTTGGAACCCCCAAAATATTGGCATAATAGATGCTGAGGCATCTAGGAATTATTTATCAGTGGTTATTTAGCCTGTGGGAGATAGGGAGACTTATCTCTTCACGAATGTTTATGGCCCCCAAAGAATGGAGGACAAACTCAGGTTTCTAGATTCTCTGGTGGAACTAAGAGATAGACATGTAGGAGTACCATGGATGATGGGAGGGTACTTCAACATGATCAAATCACTTTCGAAGAAAAAAGGGGGAACCAGAACTTTAAGCAGAGACTCTATAGCATTTCAAACTTTTATAGATAATATGAAGCTAGTTGACACTGATATGAGTAATGGCCTCTTTAGTTGGAACAATAAAAGAGGAGGAGATGCCCAAGTTGCCTCAAAGTTAGATAAATTCATAATCTCAGAGGACGTTATGCTCATCGACAAGGAAATGATAGTGAGAATTCTCCCCTTTGGAGGCTCGGACCATTGGCCTGTACAACTTGAGGTTCAGGGCATTGGTACCCCCAAGAACACACCTTTTAGATTTGAGAATATCTGGCTCTCCCACCCAGATTTCATTAGCAACATTGCAAAATGGTGGATAGAAGATCTGCATATTCAGGGTACAAGAATGTTTCTGCTACACAAAAGACTTAAGCACATCAAGCTCAGACTTAAAGACTGGAACAAGAATGAATTTGGAAATATTTTTGAATCAAAAAATGTTGTTAAAGACAAAATGTAGGAACTCAATCAAGCCCTTATCATGGATGGCTTTGATAAAGTCAGAAATGATCAAGTCACCAAACATCATCAAGACTGGGAGAATTTATGTGAACAAGAGGAAATATTTTGGAGACAAAAATCTAGAGTTAAATGGCTAAAAGAAGGGGAGCGAAACACTATATTTTTCCACAGATCCACCATGGAAAACATATCTCATAATAGGATCTATTCGATCAAGGACGAGGGAGGTCATCTTCTTAATTCCCACGAAGACATAGAAGCTGTGTCAGTTCAACACTTTCGAGGTATAGCAAATGAAACCATTTTAGACAGAGATCATTTTATCAGGGACTTAACAAGGCATATACCTAGGCTTGTAACAATAGAGGATAATTTCAATCTTAATAGGTCAGTGACTAAAGAGGAGGTTAGTGAGGTCATCAAAGAAATGCAGAATAGTAAAGCACCAGGCCCTAATGGTTTCAATGTGGATTTCTTTAAATATTGCTGGAGCATTGTTAAACAAGATATTCTGAATGTAGTGTAGGATTCCAGAATGAATAAAACCATTTTGAAGGTGCTCAATACTTCCTTCATCTCCTTGATCCCCAAACAGGTCAATGCTCAGACTCTAGATAGGTTTTGACCCATAGCTTTGTGCAATGTGGTGTACAAGATAATATCCAAAGTTGTTGCCAATAGACTCAAACCCCTTCTTCCTACTCTAGTTTCTGTGGAGTAATCTGGTTATGTCGAGGGCAGATAAATTCTCAATAACATCATTCAAGAACATGAGGTGGTGCATTCATTGTTAAGCAATAGGAAGGCCGGAATGATTATTCAATTGGACCTAGCCAAAGTTTATGATAAGTTGAATTGGACCTATATCAGGAAGGTCCTTATAGCCTTTGGATTTGATCATAACTGGGTAAGATGGGTTATGGCCCTGGTAACTTCTTCTAGCTTTTCAATTCTAGTTAATGGTTCTCCTTCCAAGACTTTTACTCCTTCAAGAGGCCTCAGGCAGGGAGATCTGCTCTCTCCCTTTCTCTTCATCCACTTGATGGAAGGACTTGGCTGATGTATCAAGCATGCGAAAGAAGTTGGTAACATCAAGGGTCTCCAACTTTCTGAGACTAGACAGGCTTTGTCCCATCAACAATTTGTTGATGATACAATGCTGCAGGGAATCCCCATGGTCAAAGAAGCACTAGCTTATAAACAAATCCCGTGTGACTTTTCCATGGCTACAGGTATGGAAGTTAATCTCTCCAAATCTAATATTTTTTTTTCTTTAATACCAATATTTCTATTTAGAGAAATATCTCCAGAATTTTGGGCTTTGAAAGGGAGGCCCTTCCTTCCAAATACTTGCGAGTTCCTCTAACTGATAAACCTTTTCACAAGAGCATTTGGGAGATGCTGATTAATAAGATGTAGGATAAAATCTGGAAATGGACTATTAGATCTTTAAACTTGGCTGGTTGGTTGGTGTTTACAAAATTTGTACTTCAATCAATCCCCATCTTTATGCTATCAACCCTTCCAACTCCAAAAGGAGTTTTGCAACAATTTGGAACCATTCAAAGAGACTTTCTTTAGGGTAAGCGGGAGGAGAGAAATAAATGGGCTTGGTAGCCTGAGATAAGATTTGCAAACCTAAAAACCATGGGGTTCTTGGATTGGATGATCCAGAGGTTACTAAGCAAAGTTTTAGGGGCAAAGTTATGGTGGTGTTGGGTAAAAGATCCAAAGGCTCAATGGGCTAATATCTGGAAAGAAAAATATGCCAGCACTTGGCAAGAGAATGATCACATAAGGATGACTGGCATCATAAAATGCTCACACATCTAGAATAAGGTCTGGGAGAATAGAGGCTTAGGAAAAAGAAATAGCTTTTGGGAGATCAGAGAGGGAGATCTTGCCTTGTTTTGGGAGGATAAATGGCAATAAGAACCTACATTGTTAAGAGAGGAATTTCTTAATTTCAAGAAAGAAACTGATAACAAAGGGTTAATTAGGGTAAAATATTTTTGGGATCAAACCAATGGTGAAGGAAAATGTAGAACCTCGAAGAATATAGATTATAGGGAAGATAGCCCCATGAAAGAAAAAGTTGAGGCACTTCTGACAATGTTGGACCAAAGGAAAATTTTAGTTACAGGGGGGCATGACCAACTTAGATGGGGCAATAATAATGAAGGTACCTTCATTCTTAAGGAGGCAAAGTGCATACTCCTTGAGCTGGACTCCAATGTACAAGACAGGGTTTGGCAGAACCTATGGAAGCATCAAGGATGGATGAAGATCAAACTCTTCATGTGGCTGGTACATCATAAGAAAATTCTGACTTGGGATAACATCCGAAATAGGGGTGTTCTGAAACCTTCCAGATGCCAGCTCTATGAAACCCAAGAGGAAACAGTGGAACACCTTCTCAATAATTACATTTTCATCTCCAAGTTGTGGGATACTTTTGCCACTATTTTCCAACAGACAGACAGGAACAAAGGAAGCATTATCAATACCCTAATTAACTGGAGACGAAACTTCTCTGATTATGAATTTCTATGCTCAGCTTGGGATTTAACACCAAGCTTCATAATATGGAATGTCTAGAAAGAAAGGAACAACAGAATCTTCAAAAATGAAAAAAGTTCCTCCAAACGCATTTTTGAGCAGATCCTAAGATTTCTTAAAGAGACGGTAGGCACTTTAGTACAAACTTCCCCAAACAATCCACCTTCAGAAGCTGAAATGTAGATACTTCTTCAGTTGGGTGTGCAGGGGCTTATACCATAAGGCTTGGATAGGAAGGTAATGAAACTAGACACTAAGCAGGACTATTGGCATCCTCCCCCTTAGGGTTTTTTGATATTCAACATTGATGGGGCCTCAAAAGGCAACCCGGGTATCGCTGGTTTTGGAGGGGTGTTAAGGGATGAAAATGGCTACATCCTTTTTATTTTTCATTGCCATTTGGGAAGAGCAACTAATAGTATGGCAGAATTAATGGCTCTTAAGCAATATTTAGAATTACTGAAGTAGGATAATCTCCAGAATATAATTATTGAAGTTGATTCTAAGTTAATCATTAACTTAGTCAAGAGAATCAATTATCCGACGGAGCTAGAAAAAGTCTCAAAACATTGGAGGCTACCTCAGGTCTTCCAACAGATTCAACTTCACCTCCTATGCTTGCGTACCATGAGTTTTACCCATGTGCGAAGGACAACAAATAAATTGTGGAGATTCTGACCAACCAAGGGCTGCTCTACACCAAAAGCAAGGTCAAGTTGAGTTGGCAAGAGATGCCTCAGAATAGTTTAAGGGTGCATTGTCACGACCAGGCGGATGAGGACAGAATGTTGATTCAGAATAGAGCCATAGAGACGGGGTCTAGTTGATTTGGATTCATTATGAAGTATTATTTCAGAAGTAAGGTCATTTTTGGGACGTAGGTCACTGTAGGCATCCTTAACCCTGGTAGAAGATGTTGGAAGTTGCTCGGTAGACATTTTTTCTTGGATGGACAGCTGAATGGATGCATTTTCATCTACCATTGGTTCATTCACCTGAGGAGATGGGATGGTGCGAGGGGTTGGAGTCCAAGCTTTCTCGGTAGACTCAAAACCCCCGCATTTCTTTCTATGGTGACTTTACCATTCTCGGGGTGGTTTCTGGTTTTTCGCATGCCCTTCAAGCTGGAAGTGGTATTTTGGAGTTGGGAGGGATTCCACTTACCTAGCAACACGTGGCCAAGGGAGGGGAGAGAATACCTCCCTCATCGCATGGTAATTCTCAGTGCTTTTGGCTTATGCGATATGATCCTCAGTCGTTGGATAAAGCAAAATGAATCTACGACCAAGAACAAGCGTGCATGTTGGAGGGTCCAGGTTGTTTATCTCACAGTAATTCTCTATGCTTTTAGGTCTTGCAATATTATCCTCCACCATTGGATCTGGCATGGAGAATCGACGGTTAAGGATAAGTATGCAGGTTCGGGTGAGGGTATCTTCCGTGCTTGTTTTGCTTCATGGTGGGAATCAGTGGATTTCGGGCAATCTACATGCTTGAGGGTTATCCCCCCATTCGGACCTGAAATCCTTATAGAGTGGTCCCTAATTCCTCATCGGGTCCGATTCTAATTTTAAAGTGTTTGGGTCTTTTTGCCCAGATTTAAGCCTCCTTTGTCAGATCTCTGAGGGTGGATTGAATGGTCTCGGCTTTTGTTTGTATTTCATGGGTATTTTAGTTATGTTTGCGGGTCCTTGGCTTGGTTTTTAAGCCTTTAGTTCGATGCCCTAGGCCTTAAGCGGATACTTATTTCTATGGCCCACAGTTCCTTGGGGACTGTTGTATTTTATGTAGTTTGTTTTTCCGATTCAATGAAATAGAAGGTATGACTCTTGCTTGAACAAAAAAAAAGTAAGAACCTTTGTTGTAGGCGACTGGGTATTTTTATATCTACAACCATACAAACAAATGTCCCTAAAGAAATCTAAGAAGGAAAATAGATTATCACCAAAATACTATGGTGCTTACAAGGTGTTACAAAGTATTGTTAATATGGTATACAAATTGGAGCTTCTAGCGTCATCCCGAATGCACCGAGTTTTCCATGTTTCATGCTTAAAGGAGGTTATACGTGACAAGCTCCCAGTTCAAACAATATTGCTAGAACTTGACAAGGAAGGAAAAATCATATTGGAACCCGAAGCAGTCATGGAAAAATGAATGTAACAACTACAAAATCAATTGATTTCATATTATCTCATCAAGTATAAGAACTTACCCACTAAATATTTCACATGGGAGGATGAACATTTTATACAGAAGCATCTAGAGCTACTCAAGCATTGAGGACACTACTTTTTTGAAGGAAGAGGGGCATGTTAGCTACAAATAATACTAGTGTAACCCCTTATTATTAGTTTTAGTGCAGCCCCCTTATTTTTATTGTTGTTGCCATGTAGTCCTCATATTGTTATTATTGTGCCACATAGAATCCCACTATTGTTATTATTGTGCCCTTACATTATTATTGTTATGTAGGCTCTGATTATATTGTGACCTTTTATACTCGTATATATAAAAAGGAGGCCTTGTCATTTGTATCATCCAAGAATTGTTCATTTGTGTAATGTAAAGGAGGTTTCCCCCTCAAAGAGGATAATTTTTAAGTTTTTGATCTATCTCTTCTTATATTTTGGGAGTTGGTTGCATAACAATCACAACTCACTACTAGAATTATAGTTTCACAACCCATTGTTGCAACTTTGCTGCTACAACTTGCTGTTACAACTATAGTGCTCCAACTCTTATGCTAAAACTCTTGAAATCATAAGTAAACATTGTAACCATGAGCCATTATAACTTGTTGTTGTAACTCACCAATTCCATTGTTGTGTTGCAACTCTAGGCACCATGAGTCAAAACTAGAAACATGAAGAATTAAAAGCTTCAGCTAATCAAAAAATCAACCTGGTGTTATTACACAGTTTTTTTTTTCACTATTTCAATTTGGAAGAATATTATACACAGTTAATTGAGGTTTTAATAAATATTTTTGAATTATGTATGAGTCATTTATGTTTTCCAATTTCTATCAAACCATATGAGAAAATTGTGGATCTCATTTATTGGTTTTTATTTTATTTATAATCAAAAGATATGTATAAAAACAGTACATCTTTCATTCCATGGGGAGGACCATTAGAGAAATGTCTGAATTATAATGAAATAATTTAACTATTAATATTATATTTTGATTTTAGTCTATAATTTCCATAACTTATGATTTGATCAATAAATTTAATAACTTTATTTCTTTTCCATATTTATTTCATTTTCATATTTATGAAATATTAATTTCTTTCAATTAGCTTAGTTAATTAAATTAGTTTTTATTTTCAATGAAGCAAATGTTGATACACATCAACACTCTATTATATTAGTGTAGGGCCCAATCCAATAGAACAAAGTGTTGTGTAATTAAGGTAGTTCTCTCTTCTAGTTGTGTAATTTAACTCCATATTTATTTATTCACACATAATTTATTTTATTTCACTTTATAATTAATTTCTAGTTGTGTGAATTTTATCTATTTATGACTCATTTGACATGCTTCATTTTAGATTGGTTTGCATTCATTTATGATGTTGAAAAAATGTGCTTAATTCAATGTTTACATTTGTTTGTCTCAATAAATATAAGGATGATCTTTGCAACGATTATTCGTTTCATTTATTTCTTCCTATATGATTTATTTTTTTCCTGTGTGGTTTATTCTACTTATGCTAGTACTTATAATACTAAGCTTCCTATGTCCACTTGGTAGAAGCGTGTGATTTCAATTCTACAAGTGTCCTTATTTTTTGTCTAACATGTGCATGTTCTTTCCATTGAGGGTTGAAATTTTCACATGATGCCCATCCATTTTTTTAAGTGTGCTTGCTTTCCTACAAGTGGGTGTTTACTTTCTTGCAAGTGTGCTATGTTTCCTAAAAGTATCTTTAATCACTTTACTTTCAAATTCATAGAATCTTTCTAATATTTTGAACTATATATACTCTATCTACACAAGAAAATGTTGATACTATAACCATAAAACAAACCAGTGGAGGTCAGGGAAAATTTTAGGGGCTAAATTTTATAGATGGGCTAATTTTGGCCCAAATTTTATAGGATAAAGTTATTTCACCTCAAGAGTTGCTAAAAATTTATAGAGAACTATATAAATTTATTAGAAATTTCAATATTTTTATAAATATCTTACTAAACAATTTAGCTTTTTAGGGACCATTAAGATTTTCCAAGTTTTTTGCACTTTAAGATAAATTTCCATCCTTAATATTTTCCCTGGTGGAAATGGAGAGTGTAGCTTACATATAAAATGCACAGTAACTAACAAGGTCCATATGAACCAGACGGTGGAAATTAATTGCAGAATATCTTGTTATATTTCTGTGCAATTTGAAAGGTAATTGAAAGGTTGATTGTTATATTATGTCTCAGGTATCATTCTAAGGATACAACTCAATCTTCTTCAAGGGTGAAAATTGATCATGAGATGAAAGTTAGAGAGAGTTTATCCATATACTTGGACATGGATAATTATTTAAACTCCCGATAGAAGGTAATCAACCTATAGTTCCCTTCCAACTTTCTATGCTAATTGGAAACATAAAGACAATAAAATTAACAAGGGAATGGAGTTTGAGCAATGGGGATATGCAAAAAACCTACCTTAGGGATATGAATGCTTCATTGGAAGTACAAAAATTCTTGTTATTCCATGATGATTGAATCATTGTGTCTATGGATGTTGAGACAGTAGTGAAGAAAAATCTATGGATGACCTTACATCTCACAAATATTTTTGATTAAGGAAAAAAAGTCGAATATCAACGTGAATCTACTCAAAACGTTCTTGAACAACTCTTAGATATATATTTTTTTAATCTATCAAGTAGGATCTCTTGAAAGAATCATTATTATAGAGGTGTAAAATTACCTCTGGGAAGCAAGTTTATCCATCCTCCTCACAAATCTTCAATAGGAAGGTCGTGTATCACATATATGATACCTTTCATATTTGTCCTTTATTAGTAACCATTTGGTTCTATTCATTAAACCATAAAATGTTAGATAATATTTAGATATTTTTAAAGGCAACATTTTTATGGAAAGGTCCATATCTGAAAGAAACATATAGAGCATTAAATATTTTAAGCCACATTACAGTTCCTCTCCCAATCCATTAGGCCCTATCATATTTTATAGTAACTTAATATGATTTGGAATCACCCAAAAATAATGTATAAAGCTTAAATGTCAATAAAATATTTTAGTTCATATTCTAAGAAATTATCATAGCCTTGAAAAGTTTAGTTATGAGGACTTCTAGGCATTATAAACATTGAACGTTGCAAATACCCCAATATTTAAACTTCCCTAAATGGCTAATAAGTAGAGTAGAGGGACATCTTCAAAATAATATTCCAAGTGATGCCTTAATCCTCAGTGGGCATATCTTGATTTTATATTAATATGGCCCACTATTTTACTCCACTTTGAATCTAAATAAGGAATGTGATTTCTTCACTCAATCTAGTTTTTTATGCCTTTATTAATTATCTTCAAAAAATCTAAGTTCTCACTAGTTATTTTGCAAATAACTTTATATAATTAGGGGAGACAAAAAAAATAAAATGGAACAGCCTATGGACCCTTCTAAGGAACCTTTCCCTCACTACTCTTTCAAATTTACTCCAAATCCCAAAAGAGAAATGACTTCCCGTTTTCAAGCCTAGATCATAGGCCTTACTCAGTTATTATGAAAACTACCTAGAGACCCCATTTTTTTCACCACAATATATGATAAAATGAATGGCCCCAAGGCCCTACATGAAGTAAACGAATGAATGAATTGAAAGATTTTGTAAATAAGCTTTCTTTCACTCCTCTTTTAACTTCCCTAATGTTCAAATTTTCTTTCAGTCGAAATGCCATCTTTGGTCCCATACATTCACTAAATCCTTAAATGCCATTCAAAAGGAATCTCCAGCTAGTGACATTTCAAATTACAACGATAATCTTATATTTCCGTCTAATTGAGAAAGGAATTGGGTTACATGAAAAAACTTGTTGAAACACAAGCTCAACACACTAATTCAAATATTACTCCAACCCTTTAGAAATCTTCCCAAAATACATAAAAATTTGAAAGCCCACAACAAGTATTTCCCTTTGAATTATTTTGTAATTAATTTTGTTGTAGCTCTTACAGACAACCCCTGGGTTGAGGAAAGACCAAAGCCTAGGAAATCTTGATGACTGCTTGCAAAATTTGTTGGGATATATTTCACTTACACTCAATAGCTAACATATTTTTTGTGAGAATATTTTTCAGCGTAAATCAAATAATGATACATTTGTCAACGTGTTTTGAACCAATGGGTGTGGTTCATTGTCAAGACAAGTTGAAGAATCAGATCAAGGCTGCATGTTAAATATGTTAACATAGATTTGTTTAAGAATCTTCTTTAAGAAGAGAAATACACATCTCGCTACAAAGTAATACTCATAGAATAATTAAAGTTGAGTTCTGGTGGCCAACATTACATAAGCATGTAGTTTATCAGTCATTATAGAATATGGGAGAGAATAATTATGAAGGAGTGACAACAAATGCATAGGGCTTAGTTAAGAATATGTTGAGATAAAATCACAACACCCTCATTTTTTACTTATTTATTTCAAGTAATGGGGATCATTTTCATAAAGTTTGGCTAAATCACATTTTAATATTTTTCGTTGGGTTAAATGTCGTATGGTTTTGCTATATTTTCATTTTCTGCATATTTCCCTTCCGATTTCTTCATTTCATTTGACCTTTCACAAACTTTCCATTGACTTTCTTTTCATCTCATTTAGATGTGTGGTTTGGAAATGACACTACTCTGACGTTTGATCATTTTTATCACCAGGGCTAAAAAATGTATATTATGTTAATTTTTGTAAGTTATTTGTAAATATTTATTTTTGTTTAATTTTTACTAATTAATTCAATTTTTCGCTAACGGTCCTATAAAATCCCTACAGCTAGATTGTAAAACAAATAAAATTTTGTTATCGAATTTGGAAAGTTAATTCAAATTTCAATTTTAATAAAATTCCAAGATTTGAAACACATTAATGTCAAGTGGTTAAAGTTTTTAAAGTTGGGACTTGAATTTACAAAGTTGTTGTAGTTTATGGGTGGATCCCACTCCCCAATGACCTTATTACACAAAAGCCCCTCATTCCTTACTCCTTACCATGGCACCTCAGGATATCTTTTATCGTAACATTCTTTTCTCTCACCTTCACTATGGCATACTCTCAGAACCTCTAATATTACTCACCTCTGATGCCCGATGTCACTGGTCTCACCTCCCTCTTTATCTCATTGGTCTTCACTTCGCTTCTAATGTTACAATATCCATTCTTACCAAGGTTTTAATGACTCTACCTCATGCTTCCCGATACTCTACATACATCGTACTTTGGGATTTTGGTCCATCATAACTTCATTTTAAAAACCTCCTATATCACTTCATCTCCAATGTTTGATGTCCCTCATATCTTCTGATGAACCTCCAAATTTGACATAAATTAAGGCCCATATGATCACAATTCAGCACATTAAACCTCTCTTTTTGCATTAGATAATGTATTTTTAGCTTTAATATGTTCATTAGGAAAGTTTATGGATAATTGCATATTTGTGCCTAATATTATTTATTTTTGTTGAATATTGTGAAAATATTGGGCAGATTATGACGATATGGAGGATGAAAATACTTAGGGTCTTGCTCCCTACTACAGGAGGATCGATTTTCAATATAATCAAGAAGATATTCTGAAATTATTGCACAGATTATGGAGCTCCAATGATTGTGAAAATATAGGAATGTGTTCCTTGTCATTTAATGCAACTTCCTCCTTTCACAAGGAATGCTTCCTAATCATTTTGTATAACTACAAAGTCGAATTTCTCTCTAGGTGTTGATTTTTCTTAGTCTTATTATGGAGAGAACTCGTATTTTTGTAGCTCTAATTTCATTTCTTGCAGTGATGTAATTGTATTCATGGAAACAATGAAGATTATTGCCATGTTCAACTTCTAAATCTTGGTCTCCTCCATATGACTTTTATTTTCCTTGGGCTTGGGCATCCCAGAAGCCTCAAAGCCCTTTTTTATCATTTACTTTTATTCTTTTCACTTCTTATTCACATGCATCCCCTGTTCTTATCTTTTTTCTATTTCTACGTTTAGTATTAATGACTTTTTGGTTGTAGAATTGGGTTAAATTGTTGAAGTAAGATATTTTGTAGGATCACATCCATAAATTCATCATTTTAATATCTTTGGAAGGTCGTAATAACCTTTAAGCTACTTGTATTAGTTTCCTTATTCCCAAATCTAGATTTTTGGATGTCCCTTGTGTGAAATAAGAGTAAATTTGTGATATTTTGTAGAGCATGCTAACAAGATTCAATCATGTTGATTCCACTTGAATTAGACCACAAAAACATTCTAGGTAATAAAAACATTTACCCCATTGCATTTTCACTTGTTTAGGTTAATAATTTTATAGATTTATTAGCTCACTATTTCTCGAATTTCTAGGTTTTTGACTAGTAATTTTTTTTTCTATTTTTAGCATGGGTTAACAAAGATATTTTTGAGTGATTCCACTTGGAATGGAGACCTAATAAATGCTATTAAATAAAAAAAAAATTGTAACATCCAATTTGGATTTGATTCTCTTGGTCATTCTATCAATTATAACTTCGTGTAGTAAATCTCTAACATCTTGTAGTTCCCTGTAGTACTCTCCTAACGTGCATATACTTGTCAAGATTTGCTCAAAAATATTGGTTTTGGTCCCTTAGGGTTGAATAATGACCCCTAGGATCTAAATAAATGGTTTTGGAAGAATAAACACCAATTAGGAAATGACTTTTTACAATGTAGATTAGGCCTCTTTATTTGAATTCATGCTCTTAGTATTTCAATTACAATTGTCATTCTTGCTTAGGATTAATTTATTTTCCAAAGTAATATTTCCATTTATGAAATTATTTTAGGATTTCATATCCTTACATTCACTCCAGTATATCATGACATCAAAGCAAGGACACATTTTATGTTGCACATATAGTGTCGATACCTCTTAAGTTTGTACAAACCCCGGGTTGATAATTAAAGTTGGTAGCCTTAGGAGTTTCATCATTCTTGTTGCAATACCGAGGTTTATCACTTTTTGGCGCCATTGCGAGGGAGGTGTCGAAGTATGCATTATTTTCTTCACTAGATGATTAATTTCTTTTTAATTTATGTAAAAACAAAAAAAATATTTCATTAGGCATATTTCATTTCAAAAATAGAAAATTGCATTGCATTACCATTCTTATTAAAAAAAAAAAAAATACTTCTCCAACACCAACCCCCCCTTTTGATCATGTGGTTTAGTAAGAGACACATCACCATTCATTTTTGTAGGTATAGGAAGAAGAGGTTACATATAAGGTAGGAGAAATGGATGGAGATGATGACAATGAAGAAGATCCCCTTGGATTTCTCATTCAGGATACCAATGTCAGTGTGCATATGAAGAACATCCCTCCATATTTCCTTCCCAACTTCAATGATAGGAGTTCAGAGGATCCAGAAACCACTCTCTTTGAATTTTAAATTGTTTGTAGATCTTATGGTTACTTATTAAAAACATAAAAAATCATAATGTTCCTGAAAACATTGAAGGATAGAGATCTTAAATGGTTCATGAGTTTAGGGATTAATTCAATAAGATCATGTAATGATATGAAAAATATATTTCTAGAAAAATATAAACATTATGATCTTAAATAAGAAATATTTAGAATGAATCGAAAATAATATGACAACCTTGAGGATTTAATAGAGACGTTCATTTACAATTTTAAAAGGGGAAAATTTCATCATTTAGGATCTAACAGACTAAAACCCCTCTTAGTTAGAACAATTAGGGATGAGTGGATTGATATTATTGATCTCATGAGTAGAGGTGATGTATACCAATTATCATTTGAAGAAATTTGTGAAACATGAGAACACACATCAAGAGGAATGGCAAGAGTAAGTCAATCAACATCAAGATCGGTAAGTCAAGCTAAACTTGGAAATTTTCTTGATAACTTTACAAAAAAAAAACCTTACCAATCTAAGTGAACAAGTAGAAATGTTAAGAATACAAAATTAGAAAAAAATATGTTGATATTTGAGTTGTCCATGTAGAATTACATGATGTTAAATATTGCCCCTCATTACCAAGGTTGAAAGAGGTTTACCAAAAGGACAATTGAGCAAGTCCAACACCAATGTAACTATGTTATGTAGCTCCAAGAGGACTATGGAAACCTATTCAACCTGATATGATTTAAGAGCCTAATTCAAAATTTCAAGCTTATGCACATCCATATCAAAGTAATTGGAACATATTATTCCCTTGGAAACCTTGGTCATCCCAACCCCAAAACCAATCTTCGCAACAAGGTTGGAATGGAACTTATGGCAGAACCACAATATCCTCAATATTTTCCTCAATAGCCTGCATACCCAAGTCCATGTCATCCCTACCATTAACCTTCACCACAACCACAACCCCAACCACATCCATCTCACATATCCACTCCCACTCAACTACCTCTACCACCAATTATGAACCCACACAATGATGTAGCTCAGCCCACTTACAATGCTGAGGTGCAACACTTCCAAGCATCTCCTCTTGATCTAAATGGTATTCATCTGAGCTGAGGAGGAGTATAACAAAAAATATATCCTCTTGATATCAATGAGGGACAACATGTAGAAAAGGAAGATTCAAATGAGAAGACCAAAGAATCATGGGTTTCACTTGACAAAGAGAAGACATCAAAATCAAAGATTGGGAAAGTGCCCTCATGTTTACCATCAAATCCTCTATTTGTTCAAGATAATAAGGAACAAAAAGAATAATATATGAATTTCATGGAAGAAGAATACATCCAAGATGATCCAAATTAGCAAGTGGACCAGAGGCATCACAACTATATTGAAATATGGTTCTAGATAGTCACTAAGTTGCAACAATACTCTCTTCTTCAATTGTTCTTGATATCATTAAATTCAAAGAATTTGGTCTCTTATATTTAGGTACATGTCAAATGATATGTTTCGGGCCTACACGTGATTTTAACTACCATTTAGTTATGCAAGTGGCTCCATTGGAAGTATTCCTAAACTTGAAAATGATTTTTTTTCAAGTAGAGTAGGATAGGAAAAGAAATGAAAAATGAAAAATAAGAGAAAAAATAAAATCTCAGGTGGAAACCTCCTTTGAGGCACCTAGGGAGACATACTAGTTGAAAACCTCATTGAGGTGACTAGTAAGCCTAGAAGAAGAATATATATATATATATATATATATATATATATATATATATATATATATATATATATATATATATATATATATATATATATACTCCATGTATCTCTCTGTCTCTCATGAATGTAGATGCTCTCCAACCTCTACAAGAAACAAAAACAGGTTAGCCACGAAAAGAAAAGTTGATCAAAAGCCTAGTCAAAGGAAGTCAAACTTGGACTTTATCCTACTTTGCTCAAATGCTCCAGAAGGAATAAGGCCGTGCCAGTCCATCACCCTCATCTATTTCCACCATCCACTTACCATTCCCAAGCTTTTACCACTCATTTATCTTACTTTCCTAAAATGCTACAGGAAGTTTCTGTAGTTACTAAAGGTAACAAAAATACATAGAGCATAATATTATTTTTGTCATATCATGAAAACCATGCATCTGTTTTCCAACCTGTTTCGGGGGTGGGGGGTGGATATGGATGATAGTAACATGCCCAAGAAATTTCAACAAATTCCATTGCAAACTTTTCTAGAAATTGACCTCCATCGCCTGGAACCATTTATTACTTTTCTCTATATTCATGCATCCATTTGCAAATTTATTTCATTGGGAGGTACATATGGATGATGGTAACATTCCCAAGCCATTTTAGCAAATTCTAGGGCACAATTTTCAAGTAATCGACCTCCATCACCTAGTACCATTGTTTAAGTTTTCTCGATATTCAAGCATCTGTTCGCCGAGATTTTTTATGGAGAGGTGCATAAAGATGATGGAAACATGCTCAAAAAAATTCAGGTAAATCCTTTCTACCATTTGGAAGATATGGACAAAAGAAATCTGCTAGAAGAGGTTGTCCTGAATTACTATAGGAAGATAATGTAGTACTAAAGGAGGCAATCTAATTGGAGAAAGGGGTTAAAAATGTCATGTATTCTTTAAGGAAGATTGATATAGGGACCCCAACACCACTTTAGTCCCTCATCCACTCGATATAACCAAAATCCATCTTCCAATTCCACTCTGCCTTACATGAAAAAAAAAAATTGTAATCAACCTTTCCACCACCTACACCACTTCTTGATTATTTTAACCCTATCCTTATACCTCCTATGACTTCCCATCAATCCCACATGCATCACTGAGGTCTCGAAGAGGAAATAAATGACTTATATAGGAAGAGAATTCCTCTTGTAAGCATCCTACACAGTTACAACATAACTCGACATCAATTCTTTTTTCACTCACACATCAAAAGGTCTAGCCACCTTCAGGAGCATGAAGCCATTTCTAAAGATTGAAAATAGGGAACACCCTCCTTATGAAGCAATCCATACACTCCACCAGCAAAAGACTGAACAATGGAAAGAAAATCACACAGAACAACCTTATCAGTCAGAGAATCTATAAGATATGGAGACCTATGTAGAAGAAGAAAAGAAAATTAGCACCTCTATGGAAGCATGGATAGATCATCAACTCAGCAGCAACATGCATGCCTCTCCAACAACCATATGGTAGGTACAGGTATGCAATATTCTTGACCTCTTCTCTTGAGCATATTATAGTTAGAAATTTTTTGTTAATGCATGAGAGATGAGGTTTTATAAAGCTAAGGATTGATTAACAGTCTCATCCACCCTCAACTAGTTAATTGTAGCTAACTCCCTCACTCATGCAATGTGGAGAAGCCAAATTAGGAAGGTTGATGATTTTGAGAAGTAGGGACAATAATTAAAAGAGAAAATTTGTGCGAAGGCCAAGTCACCAAAGCACTCCAAGCCCTCCATCTACTTCATATGCTCTATCTATCCATCATTCATCCATCTCATTTCATAAGAAAAAATTAATATTTTTCAATAACAAACCGTACACTCTGTCTCACCCTAAAAATTTCTTAAAAAAAAACATAGAGCACATCCTCTGCATTTTCATAAACATTCACTACTCCCTCTAAGCCCTAGCATCATCCTCCAAACCTTGTACATCATCTATCATCGCTCACATATAGTTAGAAGACCCTGAAAGAGGAGGAATGACTGCAAGAGGAAGGGAGAATGCTGCTACAAGAAGGAAGAAAGGAATAAATTATGCTAAAAACCAAAATGGAAGTGCCTAAGAGAAAACCTAATAAAAAAAGAGAACTCCAAAGCCCACTAGGAAATCATCTAGGCCACAAAAGAGAAGAAGAAGGAAACAAAAGGAAAGAAGGTATTCACCATCAAAATAGAACTCAAACTTCAACAATGAGAAGTGGATTTCCAAAGGGTCTTTAATCTCTTTCTAGCTTTTGTCCAATGCCTAAAATATGTTATAGAAAAGGGAGAAAGGCATGTAAACACAGGTACAAAATGGAATTGAGGGGAATGGAAGTCAATCTGAGGGCCTACCCTAGTCTCAGACTACCATTTCTGCTCAAAACGGTTTAAACAGGCTGCTACAGGGTTTCCTATAGTTACTACAGGATGTCCTAGTCTACTATAGGATCTCATCTAAGGGAATTTTGAGGGTACTATAGGTGTCCAAATGGTGAAAAAGGTAGCATGAGGATCTGGAATACCTTTCCAAACCAAAAAGTTTTAAAGAATCCATCTTTCATAAGGGGAAAAAGGCATGAATATACAAATCAGGGAGGCCACTAGGGCCATGAATGAGGCACAATAAGGTCACTAAGTTGCTTAGAGGGTGAGAAACACTTTCAGCAAAGGGGTATGATGGGCCGCAAAATTAGACATAAATTAAGGCCCATCATACCATCCTTTAGCACATTAAACCTCTCTTTTTACATTAGATAATGTATTTTTAATTTTAATATGTTCATTATGAAGGTTTATGGATAATTGCATATATGTGCCTAATATTATTTAATTTTATGGAATATTATGAGAATATTGGGCAGATAATGAAGATTTGGAGGAGGAGATAATTTAGGGAATTTATCCCTACTACAGGAGGATCAATATTAAATATTAAATAAATAATCTATTATGAAATTATTTCACATATTCTCGAGCTCCAATGACTGAGAAAATCTAGGAATGTGTTCCTTGTCATTTAATACAACTTTCTAGTATTGAGAACCAGATCCACTACTTCATAGATTTTGGTGGGGAAAGCTTCCTCCTTTCATGGGGAATGTTTCCTAATAATTTTGTATAACTACCAAGTCAAATTTTCCTCTAGGAGTTGATTTTTCTTAGTCTTATTGCGGAGAGAACTTATATTTTTGCAGCTCCACTTTCATTTCTTGCAGGGATATAATTGTATTTATGGAAATAATGAACATTAGTGCCATGTTCAACTTATAAATCTTGGTGTCCTCCATACAACTTTGAGTTTCCTTGGTATTGGCCATCCTAGGAGCCTGAGATTCCTTTTGTATCATTTACTTTTCTTCTTTTCACTTTTTATTCACATGCATCTCTTGTTCTTATCTTTTTTCTATTTTTGCATTTACTATTAATGATTTCTTGTTGTAGGATTGGGTTAAATGGTTGAAGTAACTTATTTTGCAGGATCAAAAGAATAATTTCATCATTGGAACATCTTTGGAAGGTCATATTAATCACTGAGCTACTTGGATTAGTTTGCTTATTGCCAAATCTAGATTTCTAGAAGTCCCTTGTAGCAAATAACAATAAACTTCTTCTATTTTTTAGAGAATTCTAATGAGCTTCAATAATGTTTATTCCACCTGGAATTAGATCATAGAATCATTCAATTGAATAAAAAAAATTACCACATTTCATTTGCACTTGATTATGCTAGGAATTTGATAGATTTACTACCTCACTAGTTCTCAAATTTCTAGATTTTAGACTAGTAATTTTTTACTATTTTTTAGCATGGGTCAACAAAGGTATTTTTAAGTGATTTCACTTGAGATGGAGACCCAATACATCCTAGTGAATAAAAAAATTTGTCTCATCCAATTTGGATTTGATTTTCTTTGTCATTCGATGAATTATAACTTCCTGTAGTAAATATGTAACATACTGTAGTTTCCTGTAGTACTCTTGCAGCATGTATACGCTTGCCCAAATTTTCTCAAAAATATTTGTTTTGGTCCCTTAGGCTTGAATCATTACCACTAGGTTCTAAATCAATGGCTGAGGAAGAATAACACAAATTAGGGCATGTGTTTTTACAATGTAGATTAGGCATATTTATTTCAATTCATGCTGTTAGGATTTTAATTACAATTGTCGTTCTTGCCTAGGATTAATTTCTTTTCCAAAGTAAAATTTTGATTTATGAAATTAGTTTCGGATTTCATTTCCTTACATTCTCTCCAGTACATCATGACATCAAAGGAATGACACATTGTATGATGCACATATAGTTTCAACACCCTTTAATTTTGTACGAACCCCGAGTTGATAATTAAAGTTGGTAGCCTTGGGAGTTGCAACATTCTTGTTGTAATACCGAGGCTACATAGCTTCAACGAGATTGGTTAAAAAACATTGAGTTTTTATGTTAAAGTTTGTATAAAGGTTTCTTAACATGTAGAGAAATTATTTCATATTAGTTATGTAATTGTGTGAATATAATATTATGATAATATTAAGTAATGTATCCTATTAATATAATGTTTAACAAAAATATTAAATTACTTTCTAATTTATATTTCTATTTTGTAAAAAATTTAATTCATATGAGAATTATATTGGATTTTGAATTAATTCAACCTTTTTTTAGTTTGTAACTTAATTTAATGTTTTTAAATAGAATGTATATAAATAATTTAAAAAACAGTAATTAATTAGATATTAATTCATTTTAATTGTATATTTAATTAGAATTAGAACATTTAATTATAATTTCTGAATTCTAGCCCACACATGACATGCTATGAAATGAGCTCAAAAAGAGATAGAAAAGAGAGATAACCTCCTTAGAATTCGGCCTCTTCGAGGGGGAAACCTCCTTTACATTACACGAATGAACAATTCTTCGATGATACAAATGAAAAAACCTCCTTTCTATATATAGGATTCTAAGGGGTCATAATATAACCCAAGAAAACATAACAATAATAATATAAGGGCACAAAAATAACAATATGGGGACAAAAGTGGCACAACAATAATAATAGGGGATACAATGATAATAGTAATGGGGGAATCACTAGTATTCTAGGGACCTAACATGCCCCTCTCCTTCAAAAAAGTGTTGTCCTCAATCCTTTAGTAGTTCTAGATGCTTCTGCATAAAAGTCATCCTCCCATGTGGAACCTTCAATGAGTAAGTTCTTCCACTTGATGAGATACTCTAAAATTTATCGATTTCTTAGCTTTCGAGTTCTTGTTTTCTTGACTACTTCAGGTTCCAATATCATTTTTCCTTCCTCATCAAGTTCTATTAATATTGTTTGAACTAGGAGCTTGTACCTATAATCTTCTTTAAGCATGACACATGGAAAATTGGGTGCACTCGGGAAGCTTCAGGACGCTCCAATTTGTATGCCATAGTACATATCTTTTGAAATACCTAATATGGACCATAATACTTTGGTGATAATTTATTATCCTTCTTAGCTTGCTTGAGGGAAATTTTTTCTATGGTTGTAGTCGTAGAAATACCTAGTCACCCACATCAAAACTTCTTTCGCTATAATGTTGATCTACCTATTGTTTCATTCTATTCTGTGCCAAAGTGAGGTTATCCTTTAAGAGTTTGAGAACTTGTTGTTGATTCTCGATGTGATCTTCCACAGCTTGAACCTTAGAATTTTATTTTAAATATTATGTGATGGATGGTGGATGATATCCATAAAGTGTCATAAATGGCATGCTTTTTTCTCCAGTATGAAAGGAAGTTTTATATAACCACCCTTCAGCTAAAGGCAACCACTTGACCCATTGTGTATGTTTACTAGATACAAAGCAATGAAGATATCCTTCCAAACATTTGTTCACTAACTCAGTTTTCCCATTAGATTGAGGCTGATAAGATGAGCTATGAGCTAACTGAGTACCCAAACATTCCACCTCTTCTGCTCCAAAGAAACATTTGGAGCTTTTTGCATATAATTGTTTCTCCTCTAATAGCTTGAGCACCCTCTCAACATGTTGAACGTGATCCTTCCAAGACTTGTTGTTTTGACCTTAGGATCTAAAATCGATACACAAAAAACTACAATCTATCCTCTTTCAGTAACTTCTTACGAAATTTCAATCTGATGCTAAAAAAAAAAGTTATGATGCATTTCCGCAGGTCACCTATTTAAGATTAATTTGGGATCCTCTAAAATCCCTAACTTCCTTAGATCACATCTCCGAAAATATAGTGAGAAAATATCTAAAATTCGGACCTGAGGTTCAGAGAGATTTAAGCTCAAATGGGTTTTTTTCGCTTCTGAAACGTCACAGAAAAAAAGTTATAGCGAAACTACTAGGATGACCTGTTTGGAGTAGTGAAACCCTGGAATCCAAGCTCTGATACCAAATGTTATGAAACCAGCACACAAAAGGATAGAAACGAGAGATAAACGCCTTAAAATTCAGCCTCTTTAAGGGGGCAACCTCCTTTACATTAAATAAATTAAAAATTCTTGGATGATACAAATGACGAAACCTCCTTTTTATATATAGGAGTCTAAGTGGTCAGAATATAATCCAAGCCAAACTAACAATAATAATATAAGGGCACAAAAATAATAGTTGTGGGTTTCTATGGGGTAGAATAATGACAATATGGGGACAATAGGGGCACAACAATAACAATAAGGGATACAATGACAATAGTAATGGGGGTATGACTAGTATTATAGGGACCTAACATGACATTTTCCAGAATTCGGACTATCTTGGTGCCTCATCTTTGGATATGCATATCTAGAGTTTTACTCAACCAAATTAAGCCCACAATAGCTTGTTGGAAAGTTGAGGAAAAGGAGGATAATATGGTATGGTTATATATGATATCAACATTTAATGACCCATAAATCTAGTGGAATGAAAAGTGATGAATTCGAAACAATTTTTTTTTTTGATTTGGAAAAATGTTATTAGCTTTGGAAAATTGTTGTTACTTATTCCTCCCCCGGCATCACTAAAAAGGAAATAAGACTCAATCGAAGCAATCACATCTTCAAATTATTTTCATTTTAATTTATTATTTTATTTTGAACAATTCGTTGAGCATGAATTTTTATTTTTAATTTTGTTCATCAAATATGTTTTAGTTTTTGAATTTCATTTGATTGTGGTGGGAGAGTAGTTGAGGAGATGAGGGAGAAAATATTTTGATCAATGGAATTGTTCCAACAAGAGTGGAAATAAAATTCTGGCCAATCAATTAATTGGATCAAATTTATTCTCTAACAATTCTCTCATTTTAATTCTCTTTTGTAATTATAAATTGGGCTTTTGTTGAATGGAGTAGAGGGTTCTAGATTTAAAACTTGGGGAGATAATTCTCTGCAAAGAGAGGGCTTTTTGCATTGTTATAGGGAGCAATAATATTGTAGAGAATTAGCTAGTTTGGACTAGACTTTAGGAGATTAAAAAAGATCTATTCCAACTCTGATAATTTCAATCTATCATGAAATTTTCTGAGAATTTCAAGTACTCAAAAGTTGTAATCAAATCTTTAATTCTTATACACTATTGTAAAAGACAAAAGTTGATGGGTGGCCTGTAACTAATTGAATTTATGGCAATTCTTGATTCAAATAAGTTGGTTATTGTGGAATTTTGCACTATTGTGAATTCATTTATTAGATGCTTTTTTTAATAATTTAAAAACTATCTTTTAATTTACGAAGATTTTCAGAAGAAAAAAATCACATTACAAATATTAGGTCAGTGTGTTTCGAACCAACCAGTGTGGTTCATCTTCAAGACAAGATGAAGAGATATATCTAAGAATAAGGCTAAATAGGAAGATAGGTCATCCTAACGCCTGGAGGAAAAAGAACTAAATTTGACTAGGGAAGGAAAATTTTTATTTATTTATTTATTATTATAATTTAACTAAATGGCTATATTTGACTAGGGGGGAACTATTTAATTTGTTTAAACAATTAATAATTAATAATTATTTATTTTATTTTATTTATTTATTTATTTATTTGATTGTTCGATTTGGAAAAAACAACAAGGATTATAAATTATTAAAATATAAATAATAAATAAATAAACAATCATAACGAACAAGTAAAAAATGATACTAATAGAAATTAGAAATAAATTAAATGAAAAAAAAATTAAATGGTGGAGGTAAAAAAATAAATAAATAACTATTAAGAGTGAATAAATAAATAATAATACTAATAAAAATTATTAACAAATGTATAAAAATAAAAGGAGAGGGTGTTCTTCTTTAAAAAAATAAAAAAAAAAAAAAATGTATATATATATATATATATATATATATATATATATATATATATATATATATATATATATATATATATATATATAGATATATATAATGAATATGTAAATAATATTACTAATAAAAACTAATAAATAAATAAAAAAGAGGCTAATCCTCTCTAATGAAAATTAATAAAAGGAAGAATAAACAGGGAAATAGAACATGAAAAAGCCCAAACAAAGAGGAGAAAAACTGAGAAGAGAGGGCAGAAATCCAACAGCTACTAATTTTCCAACCATCATGCCTATTAATATTATTAGAAGACCTCTCAATTTCAATGGCTTCCCTAAACTTGCGGTGATGAAAATGAGAGATCTTTGCGACGACCTTAGCCTCCTCAATGCATATATGATGCTTGGTCTTCTCTACATGTTCTGCCAAAGCAGAAGATTTGGTCCTCCCATGCTTGATATCAGCACCGTGTTCCTTAATCCTTTGGCTAATAGATCGAATTGTTTGGTTAATAGACCAACTATCCTAGAAATATTTTTCAAGGGATTCTTGTCAAATTTTTTGTAGCTACAATTGTTGATGAGGTGATCTAGCATCTTCTTACAATAATCTTCCTTATGAAGGATGACAGTAGCCCCACCTTTTTCTACTTTCAAAATGACGATGTCTAGGTTCCTGTTCAAGCATTTTATGGCTTCGAACTCATCCTTGTTGATGTTATGCTTAGGGGGATTTTCTTTCCTAAGGATAACAACATAGTCTTGCCGAATAGTATCATCAATATTATCTGGTAAGCCCTTTATCTTTAAAATTCACAAAGAATGGGTCCCCCTTACACCCATTCTCAACATCATAGGTGGGCCTACCTATATTTTAGCTAAATATTTAGCCACAAAGCTTAAGCCCCTGGTCGGTCAGACGAAGTCCTTTGTCAAAAACTCTACACCATTTGTTAGTGAATTATAGGATATGAAATTTGATCTGAGAGATAGTCTTGTTAGATTTTATGTTGCTTCCCTGTACATTAACATCCCCATCAAGGAAGCCCTTGATGTCATCTTTCACCTTACTGATCTCGACACTGGTAGATTAGTTGACATTTGCCTCACTTCTACCTTTTTTTGTTTTGAAGGTGAGTTCTATGAACAAACCTGTCGGGTGGCCATGGGATCCCCCCTATCCCCTATTATCGCAAACCTGTTCATAGAAGACTTTGTATCCAAAGCCTTATCCTCAGCTACTTTTAAACCTAAGCTTTGGAAAATATTTGTCGATGACACATGCTCCATATTCCCTGTTCCACAAGATGATGCTAATGACCATTCTAATTTTATTATTTTGGCTACTGCTTGTGAGAACGACTTTTTTCCAAATGAGTCCTAATTGTGTTGTAACAATAATTATAACAATAGTGTAAATTATGAGTTGATTTCATTGGTTTTCCTTCACTTATTTTGTTTGATTTAAGCTTTTTTTGTGTTTTCAGTTTCAGTTTGTAGATGTCATTTGTGGCATATTATGTAATTAAGTGTTCAAAATTCTCAATCTATATTACTTGAACCATTTTCTTCTTGATATGTACTTCTATCTTGAGAGTTTGAGGAGTGGTAATTCTTGTCAATGCATTACAAGATTATTGGGTTGTGTTATATTCTTTCCATGACTAACCTACGTGGTGAATCAGGGGGTTAGAGCGGCAGTGGAACCCACCCTTCGTTGCACCAATTGTGCAAAAGGGAGGTTACAGGGGGGCGGTAGTCCCCCCCTATCTGGGGGGTTTGAGGGGGCAGGCCCAGGAAAAAAAAATTGGACCCTATATTAGGTTGGGTGAACCTACCTATGGTTTTCGGTCCATGGTTTTGGACGCGATGGTTTTTCGGTCCATGGTATTGGATGCTTCAGCTGTATAAATATGTATTGTAACATTGAAAGGAACATAATGTAAAATCAAGCTAGTAGTCTCGATTTTGGGATCCAGGGGAAAATCTCTGTGTATATGTGTTTTATGTGTTATGCTCTCGCATTGTTTATTTTATTTGTTTTAGAATTCGTATGGAGGTAATTTTTGTACAGGGTTAAAACCTAAATTTGGTATCAGAGTTGTTTTGGCTTCAAGGGGACACCTTTGTTGCTGAGGGGTTTTTTTCTCGGGCTTATGGTAGACCCTATTCAGTGGGAGATCTGCGAGATCGATTCTGGTGGCGAAAGAAGATGGCGAGCAGTGGAAAGATAGAGATCGAGAAATTTAATGGTCAGAGTTCTGAGTTATGGAAACTCAATAGGGAGGATCTGTTGGTGGATAAAGATCAGTGGATTGTGGTAGATCCAGCTACTAAACCAATGGGAGTGTCTGATGAAGAATGGAACAAGTTGGATCGGAAGGCAAAGAGCACAATATGATTGTGTGTCTCAGATTTAGTATCGCTGAATGTATCAGGGGAAGTTACGGTGAAGGCTTTGTGGGACAAGTTAGGGAAGTCTAAGTCTCCAGTGAATAAATTGTTCCTGCGGGAAAAGCTGTATAACCTGAGGATGAAATATGGAGACTCGGTGACAGAGCATCTGAATGCATTTAATACTGTGATAAGTCAGTTAGCATCCGTTGATATTAAAATTTCAGATGAAGATAAGCGCATCAATTTATTTTGTTCTCTATGAGATTCGTGGGATAGTCTAGTTATTGCAATAGGTAGCAATGCAACTACATTGTAGTTTGATGAAATAGTCTCATCCTTGCTAATGGAGGAGATGAGATGGAAAAATATGGAGAGCCAAAATGGTGATGCCTTGTCTGTATGAGGATGGTCCTAGAACAGAAACAAAAATAAGTCATCGAGTGGGAGATCTAAATCTAGAGGGAGATCTAAATATTTAGGAAAACCTGTAAAGGTGGTGTGTTGGAAATGCAGAAAGGAAGGGTACTACAAAAGGGACTGTAAATCTAAAGCTCCTGATAAAGGAAACAGATTTGATGATCCTCGTTCTGCAAAGGTGAAAACCACCTCAGATGAAGGTGGGGATGTGTACTTGGCTTCTTCAGGTACACATGTAGATCATGAAGCATGGCTGATTGACTCAGGTGCATCCTTTCACTTCACTCCACATAGAGAGTGTTTCTGCTAGTATGAGAAATACAATAGTGGTGATTTCTTCTTAGGGGATGATAAGAAGGCTAGAATCGTTGGTTGCGGAAAAGTAAAGTTGAAGTTGTAAGGTGGAAGGGTTAGAACACTTCTAGGTGTTCTGCACATTCTTGCATTGGCCAGAAATCTTAATTCTGTAAGCAAGCTGGATGATGCAGGTGTAAAAATAGTGTTCGAGAAGGATACCTGCAAGATGGTTTGGGGAGAACTGGTATTGATGCAAGGAGTACGGATTGGAACTCTATACAAGCTGCAAGGTAGCACAGTTGTTGATGGGTGTAATAGTTATGTGGTTCCTGAAAGTGGAGTAGAAAATCTAGTGGTCTTTGGAGAGAAGACCATGTTGTGGCATCAAAGGCTCGGACATATTGGAGAGTAGGGCCTTCAAATACTTCATGGTAAACGTATGGTAGAATTTATGAGCAACATCTCTCTGGATTTTGATTTCTATGAAAATTGTGTATATGGGAAGTAGAATCAGGTGAGTTTCCCCTCTAGTGGTAAGAGGGAAAAACAAATATTAGAGCTTGTGCATAATGACGTGTTTGGACCCGTGAAGATTCCATCATTGGGTAAGCTTGTGTACTATGTATCATTTATAGATGACTTCTCAAGGAATACATGGATATATTTCCTTAAGAAGAAACCTAATGTCATTGACAGGTTTAAAGAATTCAAGGCTCAGACAAGAAGATAAAGGTGCTGAGGACATATAATAGTGGAGAGTTTTGCAGTAAGGAATTTTAAGAATTCTGTAGGAAGTGTGGTATAGCACGGTAGAAGGCTACTCCATATACAACTCAGTAAAATGGAGTTGCAGAAAGAATTAACAAGGTGTTTATGGAAAGGGCAAGAAGCATGCTCAGTGATGTCGGGTTAAGACAAGAATTCTAGGCAGAGGCAGTGGAGAGAGCATGTTACCTGGTCAATAGATCACCTTCATCAACGTTGGAGGATAAGACTCCACAAGATGTATGGACTGGTAAGAAACCCTCTCTTTCACATCTGAGGGTATTTGAATGTGATTCATATGTACATGTTCCAAACGAGAAACAAACCAAGTTGGATAGTAAATCTGAAAAGTGCATATTTATTGGTTATAAGGATGGTTTAAAGGGTTAAAAGCTTTGGAACCCAATAACAAGGAAGGTTGTGTAGAGCCAAGATGTGGTGTTCATAGAGGTGAAAGATGTTATTAAACATGAAGTCCAACCAAAGGAACCTGAGAAGATAGAGTTTGAGCTAAAGGAGGAAGAATCAGACTCTACAACAGAGGAGGAATCAAAAGATGAAGAGCCACAAACTCTAGGTGTAAGAAGATCAGTTCGAGAAAGAAGGCAGCCAAAAAGGTATAGTCCATCTACTTTTTGCTCAAATTTTTCTTTATCTATTACTGATGATGATCCCAGAAAAGTGAAGGAAACAGGAGATTCAGAGGATGGAAAACTCTGGAAAGAGGTCGTGGTTGATGAAATTGCATCTTTGCACAAAAATGGGGCTTGGGATCTGGTGGAGTTGCTAGCTAGAAGGAAATCCATTGGCAGCAAATGAGTGTTCAAGAAGAAGACAAATGCAGAAGGAAAGGTGGAGAAATACAAAACTTGGTTGGTAGCAAAAGGTTATTCCCAGGTGCCGGAAATTGATTTTGGTGATATTTTTTCTCCTGTTGCCAAGATAACTTCTATTAGATTACTTTTATCTATTATTGATGCTTTTGATTTTGAGGTAGAATAGATGGATGTGAAGACAGTGTTTCTTCACGAGGATCTGGAAGAGGAGATCTACATGAAGGAACCTGAAGGCTTTGTGGTGAAGGGTAAGAAAGAACTGGTATGGTTCTTACTGAGGATTCTCCGGTGACTAATTCGGAAACTGGTATGCATGTTAAAGAAGTCTTTGTATGGGTTAAAACAATCACCAAGGATGTGGTATCAGAAATTTCATACATTTATACAGGGACTTGGCTTCACCAGAAGCAAAGTATATCACTGTGTGTATTTTAAATTAATTGGTGATCATGTTATTTATCTTGTCTGGTATATGGATGATATGTTGCTGGCTGGAAATGACAAAGAAATTATCCAGGATTTGAAGACCCAATTGTCCTCCAAATTCGACATGAAAGATCTTGGTGCTGCAAACTATATTTTGGGCATGCAAATTAAAAGAGATCAAGCAAAGAGGAAGCTCTGATTAAACAAGAGGAAGTATGTTGAGACAATACTGCAAAGGTTTAATATGTAGGATAGTAAACTGGTGAAGGTTCCAATTCCTGTAGGTGTAAAGTTATCAACTGAACAATGTCCCAAGACACAAGAAGAGGAAGAGGATATGTCCTGTGTTCCATATGCAAGTGCAGCTGGTAGCCTGATGTATGCAATGTTTTGTACTAGACCATACATTGTACATGTAGTGGGAGTATTAAGGAGGTTTATGTCAAAACTAGGGAAGGAGCATTAGATAGCAGTGAAGCAGGTTTTCAGGTATTTGTCTGGCACTAGTGATTATGGTTTGTGCTACCAAGGAAGTCTAGGATTGGACAGAGTTTTGGATATCTGTAGCTTTGTTGATGCAGAATGGGCTGGAGATTTGGATCAAAGAATATCTACAAGTGGGTATGTGTTTAACCTATTTGGAGGAGTAGTCAGTTGGATGAGTAAGAAACAATCTGTACTGGGGCCATCAACTGCAGAGGCAGAATACATGGAAGCCACTCAAGCAAGCAAGGAAGCAGTTTGGTTGCAGAGATTTTGTTCAAGTATGGGGTTAGTATAGGGAGCTATAAGGATAGACTGTGACAGCCAAAATGAAATTTTCTTGGCAAAGAACCCTACTTGCCATTCAAAGACAAAGCACATTGATGTTTAGTATCACTTTGTGAGGGATATGATAGAAGAAAAAAAGGTGTTGCTTGTAAAGGTGGATACTTTGAAGAATACTATAGATGCATTGACAAAATATGTGAGCTATGAGAAGTTCTCCTGGTGTCGGGAAACAATGGGTGTTTTAGGGCTGAAAAAATGACCAAGCTCTCCTATGGCCCCCTGTGGAAAGAAAACAACAAGTGGGAGAATATTGGGTTGTGTTATATGTTTTCCACGACTAACCTATGTAGTTAACTAGGGGGTTAGAGGGGGGGTGGAGCCCCCCCTTCGTTGTGTTGATTGCGCAGTGGGGGGTTCACAGGGGGTTTAAGGGGGATAGGTAGCCCCCCTGTAAGGGGTCTGGGGCAGCACCCAGGGAAAAAAAAAATGGACCCTATATTATGTTGGGCAAACCTACCTATGTTTTTCAGTCCATAGTTTTGTACGCGATGGTTTTTCGGTCCATGGTATTGGATGCTTTGAAATGTATAAATATGTATTGTAACATTGAAAGGAACATAATGAAAAATCAAGCTGGTAGTCCTGGTTTTGGGATCTAGGGGAAAATCTTTGTGTATAGGTGTTTTATGTGTTATGATCTCGCATTGTTTATTTTATGTGTTTTAGAATTCATATGCAGGTAATTTCTGTACAGGGTTAAAACCTACAAAGATATCGTCAGATTCATTTCTTGATGCTCGATGTGATCTTTCACTTCTTGAACCTTTTTCTTCTTGATATGTCCTTCTATCTTGAGAGTTTGAGGAGTGGTAATTCTTGCCAATGCTTTACAAGATATGGTCATATTCATTTCTTGTTTCTCTAGGGTTGGTTCCTAGTGTATGTCCTCTTCTTTTGAAATTTATTGATCTTTTCTTCCTCCACTTCATAATCTATGTAAAATAATTTATTCTCAGCACACTTATGACCTTTAGTGTAATTTCTATCACAATAATAACAAAGCCCTTTTTCTCTTTTTTCTTCCAATTGTTGTGGTGTAAACCTTGTAGGTTGTGGAATCTATAAGGAGAAAAGATAGTTCTATATTTATAGTTGTTAGAAGTAGGATTCCTTGTTTCTATAATTTCACTTTCAATCTTTCTTGCCAACCTGAATGCCTTCTCTAATGAATTAGGGTCTCAAAGATGAATCTCATTTTGAATGTTATACTTTAACGTTGCTATGAAGACATCAATCCTTTGCCTCTCTAAAATATCATTTACCCCTATATTCAATTTTTGGAAGTCCTCAAGTTGCTCTGCCATTGAACCCTTTTTTTTATATTTATCAATTGGTTAAAGAAGGTGTTGCTCTTTGTATCCTCATAATGTGCTATCATTTCCTATGTGAAAATTGACTAGATGATAACTGGTTTACGACAACAAAGTCCTCTATGCCACACAAATTGATTTGATTCTAAATGTAAAGATGAAATATGTACCTTATGTAATTGTTGCACATCATATAGACCAAAATATTGATCCATCTGTAGTATCCAATTTACTGGATCCTTGCCATCAAACTTCCTCATATTTCTTTTTCTTGATTTCAGGAGGTCAATATTGAATCTTTTTTATCCCTAAAATTTTGGATTTGAAAGGTCTGAAATGGCGACCTATGGTAGCCCTCTTCATTGTCTTTCCAATACCACCAGTCGTATGAAAATTGGATTCTCCAAGAAAGAGATATGTTGAATCTCCCAAGATGCCTTGATTGTATACTTTTTCACTAGATCAAATTTGTACGAAGTTCCATGTGTCACTGTTTCAAACTTCAAACCCGAAACTGATACATAGAAAACTAAGGATGTCCTATTTCTGTACCTTCTTAAGGAATCTCAATATGATGCTCATAAATAATGTTACAGTGATTTTCCTCAGGTCACCTGTTTGAGATATAATTCGGGCTCCTGAAAAAACCCTAAATTCCTTGGATCATATCTCTGTAAATATAGTGAGACAAGATCTGAAATTCGGACCTGAGGTTGAGAGCGCTTTCAGCTAAAATGGGTTTTTTTATCTTCTGAAATGTCGCAGAACAAACGTTATAGCGAGAATTCC
Organism: Pinus tabuliformis; assembly: GCA_031772625.1. Taxonomy (NCBI): domain Eukaryota; kingdom Viridiplantae; phylum Streptophyta; class Pinopsida; order Pinales; family Pinaceae; genus Pinus; species Pinus tabuliformis. Next base: position 234,437,324 of record CM062816.1, on the reverse strand, counting down.
ATGATGACCTGTTTGGAGAAGCAAAATCCTAGAATCCAAAGCTCTCATACCAAATGTTATGAAATTAGCTCACAAAAATATAGAAAATAAAGTTCAATGCCTTAGAATTCAACCTCTTCACGGGGGAAACGCCCTTTACATTAAAGAAATGAAAAATTCTTGGATGATACAAATGAAAAGACCTCCTTTCTATATATACGAGTCTAAGGGGTCATAATATAATCAGAGACGACATAAAAATAATTATGTAAGGGCACAAAAATAATAATAGTGGGCTTCTATTGGGCATAATAATAACAATATGGGGACTAGATGGGCACAAAAATATAATAAGGGTGTTTTACTAATAACAATAAGGGGTTACACTAGTATTATAGGAACCTAACACTTGGTATATCATAGCCTTCTTAATCAACTCTAGGGTTACCTCTAGGATTTTGGCTCCCGTAGGTGATATGAAGAAGTTTTTCTCCTCAATATATGAAGCAGCTAGCCAATAAATCAACTTAAGGAAATAATACATAGAGTGCACAATTTGATAGTTTGATCAAGAGTCAAATACTCATAACAGGTCCTCTCCTCTAACATGTTTTCCATACATGTCAAACAACAGGGGGTAAGGACAGTTGGGGTCTAAAATCTATGGCTATGTGTCCATCAACAACTCGACATTGGAGGAAGGTTTCACTTCCCAAGTTTTTGGGGATGTTTTCTTCATTTTTATAATATATAGAAACAAGTTACAGGTTGGGAGGCAAATAGGTTACCTGATTCACCAGGTGATGGGTGAAAAACAACAATCGTAGAAGCTTTTGATTAGCTTGGTAGACGAACGTCATCACAGAATAGTCGAGCAGCAGGGGGATTTTTGAAAAGAAAACAAATTTAAAATCAAATGGCTAAAATAAGAATTATTTTGATAGGTGGAGCGAGCAACAATCATTTAATGTTAGATGGCGTTATGGGGGGACACATGGAAAAAAATGATAGGGGAAGTGACATGTGACATGTTATGCAACCAACTCAAAAAACAGAAGAAGATATAGATAAACAACTTCAAAATTAGCCTCTTCGAGGGGGAAACCTCCTTTATAGTACACAAATGAAAAATTATTGGATGATTCAAATTACAAAACCTCATTTCTATATATAGGAGTCTAAGGGGTCACAATATAATCATAGTTGACATAACAATAATAATGTAACAAGACAACCATAACAATAGTGGGCTTCTATGGGGCACAATAATCACAATATGTAAACTACATGGCCAAAACAATAATAATAAGGGGGCTACACTGACAATAACAATGAGGGAATGAACTATTATTGTAGGGACCTAACATGCCCATCTCCTTCAAACAAGTGTTGTTCTCAACACTTGAGTATTCGCGGATGATTCTGTATAAAATTATCATCCTCCCATGTGGAATCTTCAGTGGGTAAGTCCTTCCAATTAATGAGATACTCTGAAATTGATCAATTTCATAGTTGTCGAGTTATTGTTTTTCTGACTACTTCAAGTTCCAATATGGTTTTTCCTTCCTCATCAAGTTCTGTAAATATTGCTTGAACTCAGAGCTTGTCACCTATAACCTTCTTTAAGCATGAAACATGTGAAACTTGGTGCACCCGAGAAGATATAGGAAGCTCCCTTTTTTATGCCATAGTAGAAATATTTTGCAACACCTTCTAAGGACCATAATACTTTGGTGGTAATTTATTATCCTTATTAGCTTGCTTGAGGAACATTTGTTTGTATGGTTGTAGCTGTAAAAATACCCAGTCACCTACATCAAAAGTTCTTTCATTGCAATGTTGATTTTCCTATCTTTTCATTTTATTCTCTACCAAAGTCAGGTTATCCTTTAACAGTTGGAGAACTCGTTGTTGATGCTCAATGTGATCTTCCACTGCTTGAACCTGAGAATAACTTTCCAAGAATTTTTGGAGATCTAGAGAAGTAGATAATTTCAATGTTTGAACCTCAAGTGGACATAATTGTGCAATTACGCCCCATTATTCTTTATTCAGAAGATCTGTCATGTTATTAGAGCTAATTATCTTTCATGGTTTCCCTATGATACACCTTCATTCAAATCCCTTTCCTTCCCAAAAGAATTTAAAGAAAAATTCTTGACAATAAAAGTTATCATACCCAAATATTGTAACCATTGGACTCCTAGTACGACATCAATACCACACAATGGAATGGAAAGAATTTGACTATTTAATACATATTCTCGATGGATATATTAATATTATGGAACTTTCTAGAGCAATTTATGGTTCCTCCATTTGCAACCATCACTTGACACTCTAGTGTTGGATATACGAAGCAATTTAATTCCTTGGCTATATTACAATGAATAAAATTATGAGTACTATCTAAATAAATCAACACTATTACCTTTTTCTTGTTGATATTTCCTTCTATATTGAGAGTTTGAGAAGTGCTAATTCTTGACAATGCATTACAAGATATCGTTGGTCTCATTTCTTCTTTCTCTGGTGTTGGTTCCTGGTGTATATCCTCTTATTTTGACATTTCTTGTTCCTTTTGTTCCTCGTCTTCCCAATATATGTAAATTAATTTCTTCTCAACACACTTATGCCCTTTATTGTATTTTTTATCACAACTATAACAAATCCATTTTGCTCTTTTTTCTTCCAATTGTTGCAGTGTCAACCTTGTAGGTTGTGGAACGGTAGGAGCAACAACACTTCCATATTTATAGTTGAGTGGTAGGCTTCCTTGTTGCCATAATTTTACTTCCATTTTTTCTTGCCAACCTAAATTCCTTCTTCAATGAATCAGGCTCCCAAACACGAACCTCACATTGGATGTTATCCTTTAAATTCCCTATGAAGAAATCAATCCTATGCTCATTTGGAATATCATTTACCCTTATATTCAATTTTTGGAAGTCCTCAATGTGCTCTATTGTTGAACTATATTCTTTGAGATTGATCAGTTGGCTAAAGAAGGTGTTGCTCTATGTATCCTTATAATGTGTTATCATTTCCTCATTAAAAATTGACCAAGTGACAAGGGGTTTACGATAACAAAGCAATCGATACCCTAAAAACTGATTGGGTTCTAAATATAAATTTTCAATGTGTACCTCTTGTGTGTGTTTCACATTATGAAGATCAAAATATTTCTCCATTTGTAGTATCCATGTTACCATATCCTTGCCATCAAACTTTCTCATATCGATCTTTGGAATATGGTGGCTATTCAATTCAATGTTAGAGTCTATGAAATCATGATTAACATTTCTTTTGTTCTCATCATGAGTTTCATATAATACCTTTTTTCCATTAGGAATCATTTGTTGTAACAACTTTTTCAAACCTTCCGTGTCTACTTTCAAACCATTCTTCATATCTTCCATGTTGCCTTTCATTTTTACTTCTATACAATCCATATTAGCATTCATACCATCCATATTAGCTTTCACGCCATCCTTCAAACCTTCAATTTTTTATTTTAAGTTATTCTTGAAGCCATCCATCGTAGCTTCCATTTCATTTTTGGTTACTCTTTGTGAGAGCGAAATTTGTTACACTTCGTCTCGTAATTTTGATATATCATGGTGCATTTCTTCTTCTTCTTCACGCATCGTAGTATATCTTTCTTCTTGATTCCTAGGTGTTTTGATTTTATTTATTCGAGGCATTTTGAAATACAACAATGGTTTCTATGCTTCACTATTCCCTTTGAATCACTTCAAACTGGTTTTTCAAACAAAAGTTATGCATTTTTTTTTTTAAATACATGCATTTTTCTTTCTTTTAGGAGCTTGATCTTGAAACGATTGTAACTCGGTAATTTTGGAGCTACAAGTTGTAAAATTTATTTTTGTGGTAGTCCTCTAAGTCCTCTTTCCACTGCCACAAGTCTAATTGATATTGGATTCTTCACGAAAGAAATGCCAAATCTCCCACGATGACCCGATTATGGACTGTTTCCATAGAGGAATGTTGTACAAGATGTCATGTGTCACCATGTTAACCTTCGGCCCTAAAGTTTATACATGACAAACTATAATCTGTTTCCTTTCATCCCATTTTTACAGATTTCAAATATGATGCCTGAAACAAAATATATGATGAATTTCCCTAGGTCACCTATTTGGGACAGAATTTTGGAGCCCGCGCAAACCTTAAATTCCTCATAGCATATCTCCTAAAAGGTAGAGAACCAATATCTTAAATTTTAACACAAAGTTCTCTGTGATTTTGGAACCACATGGTAAAAATTTCAGCTTCTAAAGCATCATAGAGAAACCTTTATGACAATGTTACCTAGGTCACCTATTTGAGATAGAATACTACAACCCGCAAAAACCATAACTTCCTCAGAGCATATCTCTGACAATGTAGCGAACCAAGATCTAAAATTTTTACATGAGTTTGTCTGAGATTGCATGTCGATGTGGTAAAAATATTAGCTTATGAAGCCTCGTAGAAAAAAAATTATAGCGAAAATTCCAAGATGACTTGTTTGGAGAAGCGAAACCCTAGAATCCAAAGCTCTGATACCAAATGTTATGAAAATAGCTCACAAAATAGAAGAAAAGATATATCAATGACTTCCAAATTAGCATCTTCTAGGGGGAACCTCCTTTATATTACACAAATGAAAAATTCTTGGATGATTCGAATGACAAAACCTCCTTTCTATATGTAGAAGTCTGAGGGGTCACAATATAATCAAAGTCGACATAACAATAATAATGTAAGGGCACAAAAATAACAATAGTGGGCTTCTATGGGGCACAATAATAAAAATATGGGGACTACATGCGCACAAAATTAAAAATAAGATGGCTAAACTGAAAATAAAAATGAGGGAATACAGTAGTATTATAGGGACCTAACATGAAAGGTAGACGGGAGTGGTGGATGGATTTTACCGTTTTACCTTCATCGCTCACTTTTCAACAACATTGGTGGGTTTGTGGAGTGGTGGGTGGTCCCCACCTCCCTCCAGATGGTGAAATAATGGGGGGAGGAATCTTCCCTCATCCCCCCGAACTTATTCTAAGCCATTGATCGGTGGATCCCTCCCTACTGACTATTCAACTCCATGGGGTAGCACCAACTTATTTATCTCATAAGTTACCCCCCCCCCTCGTATGTGTATCTCGGGATGAGTTGGGAGACGATGGACAATGATATTCCCTAAACCCTGCTCGAATTTTAACTAAAACATCGTTCCTTTTCTAATTTCCTTCCTTAACCTGCTGCACTTTCTTGATGAAGTATTCCATAGTTGCAGCCTTAGGTATTAGAGGCTCCTAGTGTATCACTGGGGCCTAAATTTTCCCACCTGATTAATTTAACTATTTTTGGAACCATAGGTGTTGAAAGAATCCTCTTGACATGCCTACAAAAATCTGATAAAAATTAATAAATCCAGAAATATTATACATCAATTATGGAATCCTTAAACCACTTGATAGTTTGAAATCAACCAATAGAAAAATAGATACCTACACAGTTGGTATGATTTCAAATTTGGTCTCTCCTTAATTTTGTTAAATCTCTCATTATGCTCGGTTTTTCCAAAGCCCAATGTCACAACCATTCAATCCATCAATAGTTTATTTGTTGTAATATTTTCAGAAGTTGTGGCCATAGTCCTACTGTTGGTTGAGTTCGACTAGAAATTTATGATTCATAATTTCAAATGGGAAAGGTGACTTTTCAATTGTTATAATTCCAAGCACTTTAGTCATTGAGTAAAAGTTTCCCCTCACCGTTACTACACTAATGGATTCTATTGTAACTTATTTTTACCGTAGTGGTTTTTTACTTTTTCCTTTTGTTGAAAAAAAAGAAAAATAAAAGAAATATATCAAAATAGAAAGAAAGAAAAATGAAAAAATGAGAAAAATAAATACAGAATATATATCAAAAGAAATGAAAATGAGAAAAATAAATACAGAATATATATCAAAAGAAACGAAAATGAGAAAATGTATATAAAAGAAATATATGAAAAAATAGAATAAAAAATAAATCCCAAGGTATGTGAGCAAGTTCAAATGCCGCACTATTTTGTTTTATTATATTTAAATGCTTTGTATTATGTTCTGAAGAGTTATTTTATTTTACAAATAAAGGTGATTTGATATTTTGTTGCTTTGCAATAAAGCGTGACTGGAAACCAATGAATGAGATCATCCCCTCCTGCATCGACGACAGGGGTTGCATTCATGACCCTCCCATAGTTTGAAGTCTAATGGGGGAGAGGGTGTCTGAAAAATAGATTTATGAAACTGCTCACTCATTATGTGGTGCCTCAAAGGTGAGTTTGGGACCCCCCTCTCCTAAACCACCGACCGCCTACCGTGCCCCCTCCAAAAATCACTTTCCCATTACCACCTTCGTTGATGCCTCGCCACTTGTCCCTCTCCTATTCTCTCCCACCAAATAACCATTGTGTGATTTAATTTCTCCTACCAAATGGTTATGTAACAATCTTTTTCATTAATATTTCATGCCAACATCTAAATGCATTAATGAGACAAACCCCAAAAAGGTTACACTCTACTAATAGATTCACATCCCCTATTTTAAAAGACACAAACTACTCTACATACTTATTTTCACTCTTTCATCTCCCAGCAGCACCAGTTTGGACCTGAATTTTGGATCTACACAACAATCTTGATACGCTAGTGATCACCATTTGCTTAGTAATTCATCACCCTAGCCTCTAATTTTTTATTCTTGGTGTCTTCTCATAAAGGTAAGTCAAAAAAATTTCTAGAAAGACCCACACTCCCCTTTGTAGTTAACTTGGACAAGCTCCCTCTGGTAGATACACAACATAAAATATCAAAAACATACTGCAAGTTCGACCTTTATGAACTCCACAACTGCAAAATCTAGAAATTTTCAATGTTAGTGATGAATTGAGCATTTGGGAGTATTTCCTACCAAAATTTGTCATTTCCCAAACTCATATCTTCCCATAATTTTTCACCTAATGTCATAATAGGTATCTTCCGAGTGAAAGGGCTATCATTGCCCAAAATAATGAATTTTTATTTTCCATTACACCTGAATCAATCTGCAAACGCTCCAAATTAATCTCCCATTTCGTATGCACCCTTTTTCTATTGATTCCCTCATGGAGATTTATCAAAAGTTCATATTTCCTCAATGAGCTCGTATATTTAATTCATTCTTACTTGAGAATTCTTAGTTTCCTAGAATTGATCTGCCCTATTCTACTTTAGTCTTCCCAGAAATGTCATGGAAGGTTATATCCATGGTCACCTATCCGTTAGGTTACCGTACCAATCAGTGAGATGATGAAGTAATATTGGGATTTTTATTAGTGTTCTATATGGGTAATAATCCCTCGTTTATTTTCAACTACAATCAGTTTTTGGTAGACAGTATTCATGATCAGTTTCTAAATTTTTCTATAGAAGGTGATTTTAAACATTAATTAGTTCTTGTGTATTTACCTTTATCTTATTAAGCAGATAGGTTTAAGTTCCCATTATATAATATATATGCACAAGGAAAGCCTCAGTCGGTCATTCACTAGACTTGGTTGGTAAGGAAGAACAAAGAAAAATATTCGTTCAATGATTTTGTAAACCAATCATTACATATGTCTTTATGTCTTCTCAGTAGTGATGTTATACCAAGGATTTCATCTGAAATCAGAATAATTATGCACCTCACTAAGTATCTCAAAATTAGAGACTGGTACCTCTACCATAATTATATAGAGATCAAAATATATAGATGTGAACTTCCTCCTCATAGGTTACATGTATTTGTTGCAATCGATGTCTCTACCTTATAATACATTAGAAAAATGATGAACTTGGACGATTTACGTTTTGTATCCAAGAAGCAGAAATCCCAATTCAAGTTAAAAGAATAGATTAGCTCTTTCGTTATCGATACCAAAGAAGTAGCGAAGGAGGCACATAATTTATTAAAGAAAATTGAATTCAAGTTGAGTTTTACCTGGTCTTATGACACCTTAGGAATTATTTCAAATTTGAGTGTTGAGCAGAAAAGAACTCCATATGTACATACATCCAGGCAAGAGACAAAATAGTATGCAAATCAAGAAGAATGGTAGTAAAATACATTACAGGAAGTTGAAGAATAGATTTTTAGTTAGACATATTCATAGACTATGGTTCCTCAAGAAAAAGAAACCAAAATATCAAGAGAAATTATGTCTCCTACAAACTCAGAAAATCAAGCTATAGGTTTCACATTTTTCAAAAGGACAAAGACGATAAATACTAATCAAGTGTCCTCAGAGGACAAGAGTTCATAGGACCAGGATACAGTGGCGGTATCAAGTTTTCCCACCACTTATTTTCCACAGAAGAAATAACATATTCAACTAAGTCTTAAGTTTCTCATGATACAATTCAGCAAAATATTTTTTCTAAATATAGAGAAATTAAAAGGAAATATGAAGCATTAAAGGCCAATACTAATTCTGAATTTTGGAAGTAGCCTTCCACTACACAACATAGATTTTTATTTGTACTTGATATTGAAAAGTGATATTTTCAACTAGATTTCTTATAACCTAAATTTCTAGTCCCTAAAGGGCCAAAGATCACAAAACACCCATTTTTGCTTTTGACACCAAGAAAAATCATGTAATTGATCAAATTGACTTGCATAAGCAGAATGGTAAAATGATGTATTCCACATTGACAATTTCAACTATGGTAGCCTATAAACTAAAGGATTACGTGAACAATATTCACACATAGTTAAATATGGAGAGAATTTCATCTCTCACTAAAGCAACTTGAATCAAATCTCTTGAATATTTCATGATCAAACAAGGATATCATCCTAGTAATATTAAAGTATTAGAGGAGATGATAAAGAACAAGAATGTTGACATTCAGCATTGAGGAATCAACTTAAACTTCCTACTAATGAACAACCATAAGCTAAGGAATTTGGTCAACTTGAAAAGGAAAAAGAAAATATGTTCAAATTGATAATTGAACGAAATGTTCAAATTCAGAAAATGGAAGCTCACATGGAATCACTCTTAAAATAAAAAGAGAAACAACTCAGTATTTCAACTTCCATTTCTATAGCTACTAGTTCTATAACAGGTACTTCAGTAGCAGGGACATCTACAACAACATCAATCATAATAGAAGCACATCCTACTAATTCAGCAGAACAAATGTCAAAGGCCACGGGAGAGTTGTCTTTGAAGGATGAATAAATTGAAAAACTTAAAATGCAACTCCAAAAGATTCAGGAACAGAAGATTAAATCTGATAATGCATATTTGGGTGAGATTCAAAGTAACTATAAATTAACTCAACAATTAGAAGTTTATGAAAATGAATCTTTAACTACACAAGCTATTTCTCAGGCTAAATAAAATATTTGGATAGACATTAATGTATCAATTACTGAGTTATGGCCGCTAATTAAAATTATTTTTGTGTAGGAATATTTATTGTAGAGGTCACAAGCAGTAGTAGCAAAAATAGAGAAGGAACTATACCATAAACTAGGATATTCCACAAGGATAATCAAAGTCATAAACTACAAGACAAAAGATGAACTTGAAGAATTTGGCATTGAAGACAGAACTGAAGTTGTCTTGGGGATGACGAATGTTCTAACAAAGAGGAATTTGATGTTATATCTCAAGAAGAAGTGCTATAGTTTGGAGGTTTAGATTAAGAAATTTCGCAAGAAAGTGATTGCTTTACATGAGAAAGGACTTCTAGCTTTGCAGGATAGAAGTGGCAATTTGATTCCACTTCAAGATTATCAACAAAGGTTACATGATATAGCAGTGGACAAGACCAAATTTTCTAAAATTAGATGAATTGTTACCACAAAAGCCTTCATTGAAAATTTAAGTTATGATTTTTTAATTCAACATTAAAGTAAGAATTTCTTTCTAACTAGGCCCACTTTTGAGAAACATAGTGAAGTCGATGAGTCATATAGAAAATTGTTAAAGTTTTTTATCCCTGATGAAAAGAGATGGGATAAATTGTGTGAGCTCATTGAATAGGAATGTAATGTAGAATTTCAAGAGCAGAGAACAAAATTTCAGTAGCATACAACAAAATTTCAGGGATGATGAACATAAAAGTTGATTTATAGCTATAGTCATCAACAAAAACCCTTGAAATATGTGCAGATTGTTCAAATTAGTTAATATCTGCTATTTTTCAATTCTTTTTTGATAATATCCCAACTATTTTTAATGATATTATATTTTTTAATAAATTTTCATTCTAGTTTAGATATGTTTCAATTCGAACTCTATAAATATTTTGTAATTCACAGAAGAGAGGGTTGAACCCTTGTGATGAACCGGTGAATATGCTTGTATCTTTATGAGCTACATTTGAAGTTAGTAGAAGGATTTAGGATTCATTCTAAGCATCTTATGCATCTCTGTGAGTTCTTCTTGTTATTCATTTATTTGTCTATGCACATGTTCAAGGTAACATAGATGTCTAGGTAAGAATAGATTGAATATCAATATCTTTGAAATCTCCTGCAAAGTTATCATGTTTTAAAAAGATTAATTAATTGAAATTATATGTCTTAGTTAATTCCTCTAAATTTTTAAAATTGTTGCCTTTTGTCATCTCTTTCCCATGTATTTCTTGGCTATAGAAAACTTCTATGCACATCTGCTATATATACGAAACTAGATGTTTAATCTGAATATTTAAGGACTTATATATCTTCTTAAATTATTTTTTTCATATAATTTTTAAAGATTAATTCTATTAAGAATCAACCCTTCTCTTCTCTCACAAATACTTAGGATTTGCATTTGTTTAAAATTTTAAGCATTGTTAATCCATTCAAAATTAAAAACATTACTTTATATGCTTTCACACAGTCCCTTAGCTTAGGACTATCTACAAGGACAACATCAAATTGGTGTCCTTGTCAAGGAACGAATATTGAAGCTTGTTTCCCTGGGAAAATGATTATACTTGTCACTTAATGGTGAATGAGAGGGCATCAGGCTAAAATCCTTCACCTTGTGACTCTAAATATTAAATCTGGCTTCACACAGGCATTCCAGATCATAGTCAGATCTAGAGATTTTCTCTCCTTTATCAGATCTAAGGACATTAGTTAAAATTGCATCAATTAGATGTAAGTTAGAAGCCTCCCTTCCTACTTTTTCCTCTATTCTATCTGAAGCACCTTTACAATCTGACCCTTCACAATCAACTCCAATCCCTACTCAATTATCAGATCTTCCTCCAAAATTATTAGAACTCCTTCCTAGAGGAATAGATATTCAAACTGCACTTTTAGTCCATCATCTTGAGGCTTTTGAAATTCCTTATTCACATATGGAACCTTCTGATAGTGAAGAAGATCCTAAAATTTCTCTTTCTCAGTGTAAACCACTTAATTTTAAATCTTCTTTTGTACATACTTATCCATCCACTTCTACTAAATCTGAAGAGGAACTTAGTACTTATGTTAATCATCTAGATTTTGAGGATCCTAAAATGTTTCTTCCTAAAGTTCAGAAGTTGGATAGTAATCCTTAATTCTTCCAAAAATCCAAGCCTTCCTTACCTCCTTCCTCTATTAAATTTGTTTCTCCTAAACATACAACTTCATCACAACATCAAATGGCTAGTATTCAACAAATTGTTGTAGCATGTTATGCAACATTAGTTCTTCCACCTGTAGCCCAACTCCCTGCATTTCCTGATGGGTATTTAAAACATTTACCTATATTTAATGGAGAGACAAGGCCATCCACTGAAGATCACTTAGTTGCATTCCTAGAATTTGTTGATAACATGAATATTGAAGATGAAGGTGTCTACACAAGACTCTTTCTTCAATCACTTGAAGAAAATGTTAGGATATGGTTCAAACAATTTCAAGCTAATTCAATTAATTAATGGGCTGAACTAGTTTATATTTCAAAAATCAGTAGGGAATTAAAAAGTATGTTCTTTATTACTTAATATAATTTGAAGACTTAAAAAGAAACCCTAGTGAACCTATAAATGATTTCATTAAAAGATTCAATAAACTCTATAACAAAATTCCTCCTAATTGAAAACCTCCATTGACTGCTACTAAGGTTAGGTTTTTGAAATCATTTGAAGATGACTTTGTTGTAATGATTACAGAGAAAATCATAAAATTTAGGAGACATGCAAACTAATGAAATAGAAGTTGAATCTAATAGATCAACATCTTGCAAACTGAAAGATAAGATATAAAAGACTGAAAAGAGGATGAAATCTAGAGCAGAAGGTACCTCATCAAAAACTAAAAATGAAGATCATAAAATTGATGAAATAACTTCTCTACTTGGAAATCTCTCTAACAGAATCTATAGAATGGAAACTCAACCTAGAGTAACCCAACAAGTTACAAACAGACCATGGATATAATATATAAGACCTTTTCAACCTCAAATTCTACAAAGATCAAACATTGATCAACAAATTCAACCTCCCCTCATGATTGATGATAAAGATCCTAAACAAATTGTTCCATTCAATACAAGTGATATTAATTATTTTTAAGATCCATCATTGCAAAATTATATTGTTCCAATCACTCAATGTCAACCTTTAATTCAAAATCAAGAAAATTCTCAAATTTCCAAGTATCAAGCTTTTTCCTGAATTCCTGATCATTGAATTAAATAGAAGATATGACCTTATACCAAGACCGGGACCTGGTATACTACTACAAAAATGTTACCTTTGATGAACCTCAAGTATAATCAATTGAAACACAAACACCATTAATTCAACCACATAATCAGTTACAAGAACATTAGTTTGTTGAAAATTTTGTTCAACTTTTTTTAATGTTGAAAAGGAATTACAAAGAGTTAAAATTCCAATCCCATTATATTAACTCTCTAAAAATCTAGTTTATAAACATCAAGTCTCTAAATGGATTCAATCTTCAAGTGTTGATGTATAGGGGGGTGTCATTAGTTTATAAGATGAAAAACCTCAAGTTGTTTTTTTTCCTAGTTCATATATAATTGATGAAAGTGTACCTCCCTTTTATGTCACCTTCAAAATTCATGGTTACATTTTATATAACTGCATTTTAGATTTGGGTGATTCCCATAATCTAAAGTCTGAAGTCATCATGGATCAAGTTCAATTGTAAATCAGTAGACCATATCATGATCTCTATGATTTTAATTCTAAGAAAGTACCTTTCCTCGAATTAATTAAGGATTTAGTGGTCACACTTGCTTAGATGCTTCTCAAGGGTATAGTCTTGCACATTTTTGTTACAGATATTCCCCCAAAATTTGGAATGTTATTAGCTAGATTTTGTTGTGCCAAGTTAGGGGGGAAGTATGTAAATAGGCTTGCATTATGCTACAATCCCAGTTTATGGAGGTGAATGTTTAAGACTATATAGAGAAGTAAGATTCATTTACATTTTATAAATAAAATCAAGCAGGTAATCATCCCATTTATGCTATTGACCAAGATTTTGGATGCTTTAAATTAGATATTAATGATCTTCTAAATCCTCAAATTAGCATTCAAAAAACTGTCAATACCCCTAAAATTGTAAACACTGACATTTGGAAAATTTATTTTGATGGGGCATTTTCGAAAGATGGGTTAGGGGCTAGAATTGTACTCATCTCTCCTTGTAAGAAAAATATAACGCAACCTTTTAAATTGGATTTTGAGGTCACAAATAATGTGGTAGAATATGAAGCCTTAATTTTAGGATTGGAGTTAGCTAAGAGGCTAAAAGATGAAAACTTGGTTGTATATGGTGATTCAGACTTGATTGTAAAATAAATTAGAAACTTGTGTCAACTAACTATCGTAAGATCAGATCTTATGGGAATAAAGTTTGGGACTGTGTAGATAATTATTTTCAAGCCTTCAATATCACGCCAATCCAAAGAGAAGAAAATATTCATTCTCATGCTTTGGTAATTTATGCTAGTTCTTTTTAAAATCCTGATCCTCTGCAATTGTATTATCAAATTGAGGTAAAATATAGACCTTCCATTCCTGACAAACTCAAATACTAGTAGGTTTTTGAATATTATGGACATTTAGAAAACGTTTTACAAGCTATAGATGAATTTTCTTCTTTACATGTGGAAGAAGAACACATTGATGAAATCAAATCTTATGAGGTGATCGAAATTAACATTTAGAACACAAAATAATTGATCATGATATCATTCAGTTATCAAATATTTATATTCCAAAAGGATTAGTTCCCCTTGAAAAAATGTTTGATCATAATGATGTATCAAAAACTTCATTGCTAAATTCTCAACAAGAAGATTTCCAGGACTGTAATATTGGTACGCTGAAGAAATCAAAAATGTTAAAATTTTGGCATCATTTATTCAAGAAATCAAAGAAAAATATATCAGTATTTTTAAACATTATAGAGGTTTATTTTCATTTTCATGTGAAGTATTGAAAACCTGTGACACAACCATTATTGAACATAAAATTCCTCTCAAGCCTGAAGCTAAATCATTTCAGCAAAAATTAAGAAGAATAAACCCAATATTGCTTCCAATGATTGAGAAAGAAATTAAAAAGCTATTGGATGCAAAAATAATTGTTCCCTTAAGATATTTTGAATGGATAGCAAACCTACTACCTGTTAGGAAGAAAAATGGTGAAATAAGACAGTGTTGACTTTAGCAATATCAATAAATTATCTTTAAAGGATAATTATACATTACCAAAAATGGACCAATTACATCGGAGGGTTTCAGGTTCACATAGGATTTCAATGATAGATGGCTTTTCTGGATATAATCAGATTCTAGTTAGTCTAGAGGATGGAGAAAAGACAACATTTACAACTTCTTGGGATACATTTATGTATGCAAAGATGCCATTTGGTTGAATCCGCGCTAGAGAAACATTTCAAAGATCAATCAACCTTGCATTTTTTTATAAGATAAATAAATTCATTGTGATTTATCTTCATGATTTAACTATATTTTTGGATTCTGATGAGAAACACTTAAGAAACGTTTTTGAAAGAATCAGGAAATATAGGACTTCTCTTAATCCCAAAAAAGTCATTTTTTTCCATGAAAGAAGGAAAAGTATTGGGACATATAATTTCAAAGGAAGGAGTTGTTATTGATCCAAAAATAGTCTCAATAGCTCAGGTAATTAGTTTACCTAGAATCAAAAAGAATATTTAATAATTTTTTGGGAAAATAATTTTGTTAAGAAGATTTATACCAAATTATGTTGATATTGTGAAAGATATTACTAATATGCTTAAAAATGATCATGAAGTCAAATGGATAGTATAGGTCATACATCAAGAAATTCATTCCACACGCCCCTGTACTAGCTAGTCTAGACTACTCAAACCTTTTTACTATCTTCTCCTTTGCCTCTGACACTACCATAGCATTTGTTTTACTACAAAGAAATGATGACAGATATGAGCAACAGATTTCCCTCTTCAGTAAAGTGATGAGAGATGTTGAACTGAGATATGACATCATAGAGAAGCAAGCCTATGCCCTTATCCAAGCTTTAAAATCATTCAGGATTTATGTCTTACATTATCCTATTATTGCTTAGGTCCCCAACAATGAATTGAGAAAAATTTTAACACAACTTGATACAGATGGAAAGAGGGGAAGATGGATTGCCAAGACACTTGAGTTTGATCTAGATATGAGACCTACCAAATTGGTGAAAGGACAAGGTTTAACTAAAATTTTGGCTGAAAGATTTTTGGTATCAACACCATTTTGTAGATTTCAGTAGAGAAGAATCCACAAGAACCTTGTCAGATCTCAAATGAGGAAAATCCACAAGAACCTTCTCATTTTTCAACAAAGAAGAATCCACAAGAACCTTCTCAGTTTTCAACAGAGAAGAATGTGCAAGAACCTTCATTTTCTCCATTGATTACTTCACCAAGTGGGTAGAATAAATCCAGGTTAAGATTGCATTAGATACAACTGAGAAAATTCATTGTCTAGATTTGGTTTCCCACAGCAAATAGTTACAGACATTGTATAGGCTTTCAGCAACATTAAAATAATAGAGTTTTGTCCGAAATATCATATTTCTTTACATCATTCTACACCATATTACCCACAAGGTAATGGGTTAGTAGAATCATCAAATAAAATTTTGGTTAAGGAAATAAAGAAAGTATTGGAAATCCACAAAAGAAGTTGGGATAGTCATCTCAGATATGTAGTTTGTAAAAACACAGTATCATCCAAAATATCTACTAGAAAGTCCCCTTTTGAACTTGTATATAGAACTAAAGCACTTTTCCCTACACATATAGCATTTCCAATAATGAAATTTTTGCAGGAATCATATGAGGAAATTGATGATTTTTTAGGGTGAATCAATCAAATTATTCAGCTAAACGAAGACGGAGGTGAAGCTAAGCACAAACTTCACCATACATATATATATATATGAAAATTTTATTTGACAGGAATGATAGAGAAAGATATTTTAGATAAGGTGGTCTAATTTTAAGATGGGATGCCAGAAGAGAGGAAAGAGGCAAGCATGGAAAATTTGATAATTTATGGTTGGGACCATTCAGCATTGCAGAAGTAAAGGGTAACAACACTTCATTTCTATGCAACCTAGAAGGAAAATATTCTTCATTGCTAGTCAATGGACAATAACTCAAACACTATATTCAGTATTAGATGTTGGCAACCATCTGCATTGTAAATTTTCTGTTTTCTTTAAATTTTAGCACCAAAGTGTGTTTTTCACAGAAAAGACTCCATAGAGTGAAGAGAAGGAAAATGGATCTTCAAGTTATCTTCATCCCATAAGGGTAAGTAGTCCCTCAATTTCTCAGATATTGGATGATTTCTCATAGGTTATATTCAGTGGAATAATCCCTTGTTGTTTGTGTTTGATGTTTTCTCATATCTACCTGTTCTTTAAAAATCTAACCTAGGATTTACTTAGCTACAATTTTGCATTTGCATTATTGGTTGCATTTGAATTTAATTTATCTAACCTATATTATGATAATTATGGTATGCATAGAGAGTTTTCCATCTCAATAAATGAATTTCTAAGAGTTATGAAAGTGAATTTTATCATCTCAACACTCTCTCAAATAACAAAATCAATATTTCCAAAATCAAGACCAATGCTCATGCTCTCTATCATAAAGCTAATATTTGTACTAACCCAATAACATTTGGGAATAATAAAATTTGTAAAAAAAGATTATAAAAGAGAGATTGGCGATGAGCATAATTTCCTTTTAAATTTCCCTACCATTTATAACTTAAGGCAACTTTACCCAATTTCCTAATTTAACTTGTTCGAATTAACAATTACATTGATTATAGGGGGGGTTGAATCAATATAATTAAAAAATCACTTATTTAATTCCTTTCAAACATCATAAAACATCAATTTCATAAACTGAATAAGTAACATAAGATACAAGTAGAAACCTTTGCATGAGAAAACCATAAAACTTCTTAAGATGAAAGATGTTGTAGGCACCAACCTATAGGATACAAAATCCCCTTTGCTACTTCGTAGGTGTCAACCTACAAGAGACACTAATACACTCAACTAATTTGTAGGTAAAAACCTACAAGAGAACCAATCGTGTTTGCTGCTTTGTGAGAACCAACCTGCAAGAGACACCAATCCCCTCTGCTACAAGATTTGTATGCACCAACCTACTTGGTTACTTCTTCGCAATGTCTATTAGTGGCTTATTCTTTCACAAAGTCTTCTTACCACTTCTTTATTCACTACCTCTATCATTTTATTCCATCTTTAATTTATATGCCTGCTACTTCTTCCTTCACCAAGTATATTTCTCTCAAAACTTGTTTCTTTTGGTTGTTTGAAGAGGACTCCAGGAGAGTACATTAATCCTAAATTCCTTCAGACATATCTCTGAAATTGTAGATAATGAAAGTCTAAGAATTTAAACATAATTAGATGAACGTATTTTCTATCTCTCCTCAAATTATTTTGTTGTAAAACTTCACCGATCAAAAGTTATAACGAAAATTCCTACCTAACTTGTTTGAAGAAGATTTCAAGAGAATTCTGGAAGCCTAACTTCCTTCGACCATATCTACAAAATTATATTGAATCAAAGACTAAAAATGGAACCATAAGTACATTAATATATTATTTACATCTCCTTCATGTTTCATTATTCGAAACATCACCAACCAAAATATATAGAAAAATCCGAAGATGACTTGTTGACTCCATAAATCACATTTTTTCTTCCAACTTTAGACTCCAAGAATCACCCAAAAAGTTATTCCTCAGCTCCTCTTACAACCTCATATCTATTCTTCAATTAATGTATGTTAAAATGAAGTGATATTCCCTTTATTTATAGGTTTTGTACATTCACTTATGTGAATGGTTTCTAAAACTTGTTGTGTAGACCTTCTTGTACTTTCGTTGGTTCACCTTGACAAAATATTTCATATCTCCTAATTCTCATGGAATTATGGGATTCCCATATACCATTAGAATGATATTGGAATTATATTTCTAACCATATATCCTATTCTTCCATTTGAGCTAATTAATTGGAGTAAAAATGTCTTCAAATATAGGTTATCCAATTCAGGCCTACTTGTACATGGGTTGGGTCATATTGATAAAATATTTCATATGGAATAATTCCTATGGAATTAGAGGGAGTAAAAATTCCTTCAAAGATATGGTATCCAGTTGTTGCATCAAATGTCTAAAAACAATTTCAACAATCCTAGTTTATGCATTTGTCTATCGAACATAAGTAGTCTCCCCTTAACTTCGACATCAATGCCAACAATATTTCCATAAATCTCCCCATTTTTCATTGATGGAAACCTTTATTCAATCCTGAAATAATACTATAGAACTTCCCCTATCTACAACTCTCCATGTGCCTGTAACTTCTCCCCCTTTGACATCAATGGAAAAGAGATTCTCCCACTAAAATTATTCTTCTACTTATCTACAACCCTTTTTCTATATTCATTAGTGGCTCCAATTTCTCTCCATATCCATTTTCTCTCGCTATGTCTATGTGTTCTCCCACTTTGTTGATATCAAGGGAAACATGTTGCTCCTTGTAAACATATGCATTGTTGTTAATTGAAATACATCATTTACTTCACTTTATTCACACATTATCTATTGTTTAGATCCTACAGTCTCATAATCTCTCCCTTATAGTTTATGTTCTAATACTTCCATTTCTTTTATGAGATCTACCATGTCTTACTTCACTTGAAAAATTATTCTCTTTTATTGATTAGCTATTAGGGATATTACTCCCATAGAAGAGTTTTTCTTTCTTTTCATTTCATCGATGACATATAAATTAGTTGTAGTCCGAATTATTTTCTACTAATATTCTTGAACATTTTTTTCCTATTTTACATGCTTTGGAATTGTATGTGACATCATACCCTTGACTAAGCATTTGACCTATTCTTAGTAGATTGTGCTTTAGTCCTTCAACAACTAGAACATTTGAAGTTTTTGTTCTTCCATCATCAAGACTTATTGTGCCCTTTCTATTAATCCTTACTATATCATTATTTCCAAGGATGACGTTACTTCCTTTAACTTCCTTAAGAGAGAATCTTTATTTTATCACCCATCATATGATTTGAGCATCCACTATATATACAGAAATTGGATTTCTTTGTCTTTGACACATGAAGTGAGACCACATTCTTCATGTTGCTTCTACTTTCTTCTCCATATACTCATAATTTGATTTCTATTGATGACGATGTCTTCTTTTATTATTTGACCTTGAGGCATTAATAAATTTCTTCTATAGTCGTGAGCTTTGCGTACAATCTTTTCTAGTTTGAAACAGTCAATGTGATCCAGTAAAGGGGAAATTAAATTGTTATTTTTGACATAATTCTCATTAAAACTTCTAGGATTTCTTCTTAGAAAAATATTCCCTGAGATATTATACTGTGCCCTACTCTTATTCCTCATAAAGTTATTTCTTACATATTCTCTACAATTTATTTCCTAATGACCAAAATTCTTACATCTAAAAAAAACATATAAGAGATTCGATACCTAGATGTCAAAGGCCTTCTTTAGGGAATTATTATCATTGATCCTTACCTAGGTCTCGACCAGTCTTCGCTTCCTTTCTCAGTATTTATTTGTTTCATTTTAGGATTAGATTTTTTTGGTCACCTCCTTCTTTCCTACTATGTTTTTGTTGATATACCTTTTGAGAAAATTAACATACCTTTTGGGTTTGTCTTTTCATTTTTCTTTTGATGACATTTAGCTTGCTTCTCCCTTTGAAATTTAATGATATCCAAGACCTATTTTAATAAGAACAGATATATGAAAACTGAGTAAATTATCAAATATATGAAATCTTCCTCTAAAAACCAATTGATCATTTTCCTTTTCAAGGTCATTTCTAAAGCAAACATTTGAGCTTCTAGTTTCCCACAACGTCCTCCCTTTTCTTCCAGCTAACTTTTCACCACTTCTTTCATTCTCTTTGCTTCTTCTAAATTATTTTAAGGATGACAACCATTTTATACACTTCATCATGAACCTTATTATCATATTGTTGCAATATTTCATTTTTAATTTTTTTTTATTATTATGAGTCTCTATTTCTTCTAAAGCGTCAAAGAGCTCATTTTTTAAAATCTTCCTTAACTTCAATTTCGTCCTCTACATTTTTCTTCTTTTCAAGGTTATGTTTATTTTCTTATTAAATAGTTTGATTATTAAAGACTAAAATATCATCTTGATCATCATCACACTCATATTATACATATGGATATCTATAATAAAAATGACATTGATTACAATAACTAAAATAGAGTGGAAGATTACCTTTGTCTTTCCTGGTTCCATTTTAGATAAATTGCACCACATGTTACTTCATTTTTTGATTTATCAGGGCCATGAGTAGTCATTCTTCTTGATCATCATCATATGCCTATTCATCACTATATTATAATGAGCTCTATTTTCGTTGGAATAGAAACTTTTCTTCTTGAAAGATCTTCCCTTTATATAAAAGTTTCCTTTATTTCTATGATTGATTTCATCATAACTATATTCAAATTTTACATATATACATTTTGAAGCATAACGACCTATTCTACAACACTTGAAACATTTGAATGGTAGCTTACCTTTATATTTTCCAGAACCTCTCTTTAGTTTTCTCATGAATTGAGCTTCTTCTTCATCTGATTCAAGGTTAGAGTAACCATGGTCCTTTTTAACTTTTGTTCTATTTAATGATTTGAAGGCTACTTCCTTTAGTCCATACTTCTCTTTTCATGTTCTCATCTCATATGCAGTGAGTATTCCATGTAGTTAATCCATACTCAATTTTTGGAGATCTTTAATGTCTTTAATAGCTTGAGCTTTTTTATTGAACCTTAATGGAAGAGATCTCAACACTTTCTGAATATTTTTTTATTCTTCAATATTTTCACACAATTCTTTAATGGTCTTGACAAATTTATCTACTTGAAGGAAAAAATCTACAATTTCTTCTTCATCATTCATTTTTAACTTTTCAAATTTATTCTGTGATTTTGAAGTTTATCCTTTTCACCTTTTAATCTCTTTCATAGATTCTTCAAATATTTTCCAAACAATTCTTTAGTAAATTCATAGGGAATTACCATTACAAAAACGTTACTTTGGAATTATTTACATAGGCCTTCTTCTCATCTACATTTGTTGAAGGAATTTATGGAAATTTATGTTGGAAATAATACTGGGGGGGGGGGGGGTGAATTAGTATTATTAAATCAATAATCTAATTTTCAAAAACTAATTTGTATACACTACTTCAGCTCAGTGAACTAGCATGTATACGCAACTGTACTTAATGCAACCAGCGTTTATGTAGATATCTTTAGATTTACCCAAATTATCATGTATTGAACTTTAATTAGTATATCAGGAATTCATTAGACATTGCAGTAAAAGTAGAATAAAGCATCACACATAAGAAACACACAAGAACACCAAGATATAAGGTGGAAACCCAATGTGGGTAAAAACCACCTGTAGCTATCGTCTCTGTCTTATTTTAATAATAAGAAAATTATTTTTACAATTTTTGTACTGGTGTAGTCTTATACCAATATGTAGGCTTCTACCTGCAGAAGGCTGCAACCTTCTCTCCTTCTCCAGCTTCTACTGGAAGGGAGCTACAACCCCCTAAGTCTTGTACTAGCTGATATGTTTACTAGTATGTAGGTGCCGACCTACAGAACGCTACAACCTTCTCTTTTCTACCAGGGACCACGTTTCATAAATTTTTAGACTAGATCCATCAACAACATCATTCAATCATCGAATATATCTGCATCAACAAATCTTCTTTTGAACCAACCACAATTGAATCAATCAATTACTTTGACAACCCATCAATCTAATCATTCAAAATGTTGTCACCAAAATACAGTAACCAGAACCCAAGCCAGAAAACAGAACACTGCAACAGCAAATAGAAGCAACTAAAACATATTTTATAAGGTATATGCTACTTCCATCTGTTGAACCTACATGCATATTCTCTTTCCTCAATGCGAACCAACATACAGATCTGCAAATCAAATTTATGATGTATACGTTGCTTTGATATGCAGAACCAGCATGTATACGCTCCTTTTCTAAATTGAACCTACGTACAAATCTGTAAATGATGATTTAAACATTACAACTATTCTAGACTTCAATCATACCCAGATCATCATATTTACAGACTACAACATGCACCAATTTTTCAGATACATCATCAAACCACATAAAGATAATTCACTTCAAGCCTTAAGATCCTAATACATCATTAGATCTTATCCTTCATCAAACACTAAGGTTCATCCTTGGTTCAGATCAAGCACAACACCATAAGCCAATAACCTTCATATTATATCTCACACGTCATCAAATATTTGATACTTGCACACTTTGGCCTAATGATCTTCTCCTCTTTTTATATTTTTAGGCCTTTCTCAATACCATGGACCAAAACCACTTTAGACCAATACCTTGGACCAAATACCTAGGGTAAATACCTTGGACCAGATACCTTGGACTAACACCATGGATCAAAATACCATGGACCAAATACTTTGGACCAAAAATTTAGTTTTCCAAGGTATATGCACTTTTCCTTCTGTGAAAATGCGTGAGTACATATATGCGACTTGTGTACAGTGAACCCGCGTGTATACACAGCTTGGTCAATGGTGAACCTACAAATACCTCTCTTTCTTCTTTCTGTGAAGATTGATCTGTCATTCTTTGTTGTTTACCTGCTATATTGTGATCTTTCATCTAAGTGAGTTGCCTTCTGAACTGATTCCTTGAAGTTTCCCTGCATTTCATCACATCTGTAAACAATATTGTCATGCATTCTATCACATCTAATATCTCTTCTGTAGATTCATCTAGTTACCATATACAAGAGAGTTGTTCTACTACAAGTGGGATGCCATCGGGTACAACACATACATCATAATGCCAACAATCCCCCCATTTGGACTTGATGGCAACAACCACACCAAGTCACTCCCCCCCTTTGACATCAAGGGCAAAGAGTCATGGTTCCCTTGAGTGCATGCCAAATCCTCTAATATGCTGAAGTTTGTTGAGTGAGATCCCATGATCACGTCCATTCTCCCCCTGGGCATAAGAAAAGTCTACAAATAGATGTTCTAAAATAAGAACATGACTCTATACATACATCACAAATGACCTTCCTATCACCAATGATTCATACATACATCCATCTCCCAACCAAGTGGGGATATACCAAATTTGACTCATCCACCCAACCAAGTGGGGATATATCAATTGTTTATACATGTCAAAAACAAGAGACATTACATCATCCATCCCATGCATAGTGGGGTTACAAATTAGGTCTTTTCATGACCATTACATTAAAAGATATACATGACATATATAACAAAGAAAAAATATCTTAAACAAGACCATGACAGTCATCAGCAACTATCATATGATGTTCACGATCAGCAGAATCTTTCAACAGCATGTAGACCAACAACTTGTGTATGTCCATAATTAGTTCTCAAAATATCATCAACCATGTTCTCCCCATGAACCTGTTCCACCTGTTTACTGTCAGATATGATCATTGCATATGTTAGTAAGAGATATTAAAGCATCATCATCAATTAGATATACATCAAGTTATCAACAACTTTATGAGGACCAATATATTTCGTCATGTTATCAGCTGAGTGAAAACATCATCAAATAGAGAAGATACTTGACAAAACCATAGTAGACCCCTTTTTCCTGATCCTAGGCCACTGCTTTTCTTTAAACCAACATATACGCGACTGTGCCCACAGGAACCTGCGTATGTACGCGACTACGCTTCATGAAGCTTGCGTATAACCACCTTTCTCTGAAAAAAATAGGATTTAACAGTAGGATGATGCAACAACTACTCCTCGCTTTTGTCTGAGATATTCAAATGTCTCTCTGGGCAGTGGTCTAGTGAATATATCAACAACCTGTTCTTTGGAGGGAACATATTACAGTTTGACCTTTTTCTCAAGCACTTCTTCATGTAGGAAATGATATTTGGTGGGTATGTGCTTGGTCTTAGAGTGCATGACTAGATTCCTTGAAATACTGATGGCACTTGTATTATCACATAGAATGGAGATGGGTGGAGTACATGTGATCTGAATATCTTGTAAGGTTTGCATCATCTGAAGTATTTGTGTGCAACAAGATGCAGCAACCACGTATTCTGCTTCAACTATAGATAATGCAATTGAACTTTGTTTCTTGTTGAACCAAGACACTAACCTGGAACCCATATAGAATGCACCACCACTAGTGCTTTTTCTACCATCAACACTTCCTACCCAATCTGCATTTGTATATGAATGAAGTGTAAGATTTGCATCTCTAGGATACCATAAAGCAAAGTTCTGTGTTCCTTGAAGCTATTTGAAAATCCTTTTGACTTCCTGAAGGTGTGGTTCCTTTGGATTTGGTTGGAATCTTCCAACTATTCCCACTGCATGCATGATGTCCGGTTGGGTACCTATTAGATAAATCAGACTTCCAACCATGGATCTGTAAGTTGGTTGATGTACTGCTGTTGATTCATCATTTGAGCTAAGACTACATCCTATTACCATTGGGGTACATACTGGTTAGAACCTTCCATGTACTTTATCAGGATCTGTTTGAGATATTTGGTTTGTGAGAGAAAAATACCAATTTTATTTTATTGAAATTTAGACCAAGAAAATAGGTAACCTCACCAAGCAAAGACATTTCAAATTCTTGTTACATTACTGAAGAAAAATTCTGACTCATGGATTCTTCATTGCTACCAAAAATGATATCATCAACATACACAACAATTATTAGCAATTTATTAGTGTCCATCTCTGTATATAGATTGCTATCTGTTGATCCCTTTGAAAATCCCTATTGGTGGAGATATTTGTCAAGACAGTAATATCAAGCCCTTGGAACCTATTTTAGACCATAGAGAGCCTTTCTAAGTTTGCATACAAGTTTTGCATCATTTCCAAGAATGAATCCTTCTGGTTTTTCAATATAGAATTCTTCTTCTAAGTCTCCATTAAGAAAGGAAGATTTTACATCCATTTGGTATACTTTGAATTTCTTAAAACTAGAAAGAGAAGGAAACATTCTTATGGCTTCAAGTCTAGCAACAGGTGCAAAATCTTCTTCAAATTCTGTACCTCCTTGTTGAGCATATCCTTTGCAAACGAGTCTGGCTTTGTTTCTAATAACTTCTCCATTTTCATTCAGCTTGTTCTTGAATATCCATTTGGTTCCTGTGATATTCTTATCATGAGGTCTGGGAACTAATTCTCAAGTATTATTCTTTTCAATTTGCTCAAGTTCTTCATTCATGGCCTTGACCCAACATTCATCTTTGCATGTTTCATTTACATTTTGAGGTTCGGTGGAAGATAGTAATGCTAGATAGCTTGACACTTCTGTAATAGTTCTTCTTGGATGCACACCTACCCCTTTTTCCCCTAAAATTTGAATTTCTGGATGATTTTTTTGAACATACCTAGACAGAGTCTTTCCTTCTACCGTTATCTCTTCTTCTCGTGCTTCATTGTTTCTTCTTGAAAACCAGTGTGATTTGATGAGGGAAATTAATCCTCATCTTCTTCATTGTCATAATCTTCGATTTTTATCTGTTTTGTATTTTTGCATGTTTCATCTACCACAACATCAATACTTTCAATAATTTTCCCAAGTCTTTTATTATAACATTTATATCCTTTACTTCGGGAAGAGTAGCCAAGAAGAAAACCTTCATTTGCTCTGGGTCAAACTTACCAATTTTTTCATCAGTCCTTTTGATGTAACATTTTCTTCCAAAAACTTTGAAGTATTTTACAGTAGGAGTCTTACCATAACAAAGTTCATGTGGAGTTGGTGTTGTTTACCCAAACATTTGCTTGGTTGAGAATAGTGACAGCAGCAAATGCAGCTTCACCCCAGAAGGTTGCAGGAGTTCCAGATTCATCTAGCATAACACGAGCCATTTGTTGAACAGTTATGTTCATCCTTTCTACCACTCCATTTCGCTAAGGAGTCCATGCGGTGGAGAATTTCCATTTTATTCCATGTTGTTCACAAAAGTCAAACAATTCATCCAAGGTAAATTCCCCTCCTCGATCAGATTTGAGGCATTTGATTTTGCGATCTAATTCATTTTCAACCAAAGCTTTGAAGGCATTGAACTTTTCAAATGATTCATATTTATGCTTTAGAAGACCTATCCAACACATTCTGGAAAAATCATCAATGAACAATATAAAGTATTCTTCTCAACGAGGTGAATTTTTCCTTGATGGTCCACATAAATCAGTATGAACAAGTTCAAAAGGCTTACTAGCTAGCCCTTCCTTTTCGATGAAGTGAGATCTGGTTTGCTTAACGAATTGACATGATTTTCATATAATATTTTTAGGAATGTTGATATCTAGAAGATCATGAATAGCCTATAATCTGCATGCTTTTCTTATTTGAGAAAAGCTTGGGTGTCCCAATCTTCTATGCCATAGCCAATTTTCATCATTTTTTCTTAGATAGCATTGTTGTTGTCCTTCCTTGAGTATGCATAGGTTGTTTGGAGTTCGTTTACCTTTTATCACGGCTTTTCCTATATCAAGCTCACGAACAACACATCCATTTGATCAAAACACTACTTCATTTCCTTGATCACACATTTGACTCACACTCAATAGGTTATGCTTTAAGCCATCAACATACATAACATTCCCAGCTTTAACTTTTTCCTTCAAGAAAATAGAGCCTTTACCTTTTATGACAGCAGGAGTGTTGTTTCCAAATGAGACACTCTTTTCCTTTTCTAAGGCATTATATGAGTGTAGTTTTTCTTTGTCACATGTCATGTGTTTTGAGCATCCACTATCGATGTACCACTAGTTTTCTTATCCTTTTGCATACAAGGCTATACCACATCTTTCTATTTGTGGTTCTTTCTTTCTCCATATTTTGGGATTTAATGGAGTTTGCTCCTTTTGAGATATTTGCCGAAATTTACTCTTGCATTCAAATTATTCATGGCCAAAGTTGTTACAAATTGAGAATTCTATTTCATTTTCAAGAAGAGAAAAGTTATTATAGGAACTTTTCTTGATCCCTTTCACATTCCTTTGATTTTGTGTTTCTCTAGTCATGATGGTTTTGTAAGCAACACATTGAGCAGCTTTGTGTCCAAAATGATGACATGAGAAACATTGACCATTAAAGAAGTTCCTGCGATATCGAATCTACTAACCTAGTGATTGTAGCTTCTATTGATATCAAGGATAATTTTAAGAACCACCCTAAATTTATATGTATAATAAATGGGCGAATCCCCATGATACATAGGAAAAATGGGAGGCAATTTTATCAATAATATAATATGTATATTTAATTTTTTTGGCGAATCTCTCACCAGATTATATTATCTTGTAAAGTCATGGTGAATCTATCACTAAATTATAAAATATTGTAAGATCTTGGGAAATCTTCCACTGAATAATAAAAAGTGAAGTCTTGGTGAATGTTTTTTTAAAGTATGAAACCATGTATGATAATAGGAAAACATATTCATTAAATTGTAATATACTAACATACATGTTTGGAAAAATGAAACATAATTTTCTCTTCCTACAAACAATGTTGCAAGTTTCAGTGGCCATGTTTGTCAAGGTTCTCACTGTACACTCTTTCATATCCTTCTATTAGTTTTGATAATATTCCACAACAAAGTTCTTGTAGGTGTTGATCTGGACCACCAATTCTATCAAGGTGGGATAGATTAATCTTTTCTCTACCACTTTTGTCAAGCTATCAAATTTCTTTCTTATTCCATAGAGTCCAACTACGAGATGAAAAAAAAAACATATTTTGTACCACTTTTGTCAAGCTATCAAATTTCTTTCTTATTCTATAGACTCCAACTGCGAGATAAAAAAAAAACACATTTTGTTTACCTCAACACACCAACAAGTAACAAGCCCCAACTATATAATATAAGAAAGTAGTAGGTATCCCAAAGGCCTAAAGGGGATCTAATGGAAAGAAGTGACCGTTGTCACAAGCCTTCCAATCAATATATTAATATATACATATAGATTTATTATTATTTTAATTGGAAATCTTAAATTAAGTAATAAAATTTAATTACGTCTCTCCCAATATAAATTTCTTATTAGCATAATTCACTACCTTCATAGGTCTTGCATTTTTTAACAATGTTGTAACATGTGGATTAATTTCCTTTTTGGTGGACAATCTCCGCCTTTTAGGACAATATGGTGGACTGGCCCAACCCCTACATATCATTATGACAAATTAAGAAAAACAAAGAAGATGAAAGGTTGTAGAAACTAGCATATTTTTCAAGCACTGGCCCAACCCCTATAGATCATTTTGACAAATTAAGAATAACAAAGAAGATGAAAGGTTGTACAAACGAGCATATTTTTCAAACAACTAATCCAACATAAGTACTTTAACTTTTTCATGAAGATATCATATTGAGAACGTTTGGAAAATGGTGGGAAATCTATGCACTAACTATCTCTCTTCTACGAGGGTGATGCGGAAAGAGTGATAAGATTTCACTATTTTTAATTTTTTTTTTTTGTTAAATCAGAAAAACCAATATTAATGGAGATATTGGTATTTTTTATTAAATTTTGTGAAGTGACTAATTGTTGCTTTAACCATTCAGCTTAAGATGTTTTTTATAATATAGTTTCCTAAGTCTATTTAATATCTTCATTATCATAAAAACCAACCTATATCCATCTTAACTCCACTTCTACCACTCTTGGAGGGATGAAATCTATTTATCCCTCTCAACACTTGGTAGACCCGGAATTGAGATGGATCTAAGCTGATAGAATTTCCCCCTTAAATAGTCTATGCTCACATGAATACCATGATATTACCATGGGAATTATTAGTAATTTATAAAAATTGATAAAATTAATAATTGATTTTTATTTTATTTTTTTATTTTAACCAAATTAAAATGTTTAAGTGACATTAAATTACAAGATCCATTTTTACCCTTGATCTACCAAGCCCGAGGATCAAATATTTTTTCACTCTATGCTAGTTTGCATATCACGATATTTGATCCCTCTCGGGGCTTAGTAGATCCAGAGTAAAGATGGATCTATGCTGGTTTAATTCCCCCCTTTAAATAGCCTACATTCCACGTGAATACCATGGGTCAATACCATGTGCCATCTTTTTTTATTAATACTAATATTAGGGTTAATAATGGGTTAATAATGTTTTTTTTGCATGGTATTAATAATAATTTGGCCCATGGTATTTGGCCCATAGGCTTCACCTAAATATAACACATTTTTTTAGTGTTCTTAAATATAATGTGACTTCTGGAGTAAATATAAAAAAATGTTTTATTTATTTACCATACCTCTTGTTTATTTATATTTTTATTAATTTACCATACCTCTTTTATAAATATGGTATTTGGCCCATAGGATTCACTTAAATAAAACCTCTTTTTTGAGCATTCTTAAATAGAAAGAGGGTTATGGACTAAATATAAAAAGAGGTTTTATTTATTTACCATACCTCTAGTTTATTTATATTTATATTTATTTACCATACTTTTGGAGTAAGTATAAAAAGAGGTTTTATTTATTTACCATACTCCACTTTATTTTTATTTTTATTTATTTACATTGAAAATAAGGTGACTTATGGAGTAGATATAAAAAAATGTTTTCCATTATTCTTTATATGATTATGACTAAATAGATGCAAACTTGGAATATGGCAAGAATATTATTCAATCTTTAAATAAACATGAAAATAAGAGACTTGAATTTTTAAATAAAATGAATTATTCTTTCGTGACCATTTGTTCCGAAAAATAAGGTCATTTTCTCAAAATTAACCCTAATACCATGAAATACAGGAAAATGAAAGAAAAAAACCTTTTTTACAACGAATGTTGAGGGTAAAATAACTATCATAAATACCTATTCTTGAAAATTAGGGTGAATGGAAGGTTGTAACTCCTAATTTCAAGGGCTAAATTTACTTTTTTTACTCTCTCCCTTAAAATAAGGTGGGCTAACCTCCATACCTAATTTTTTTTATAAAATAAATTTGAGGCGATTTGTAACAATGTACTGTCATAGAGAATATTCACCCAATAAAAATATAAAACCCCTTAATTTCGCCCAAGGGAAAAAATTTGCCGTTCAAATTTTCCATGATTGATATTCATATTTGAAGCAAATTGAGTATGATTTACCTGAGCTTGGTTGTGGCTCCTGTTCATCCTGGAAGTAAATTGAGCCTGATTTACCTAGTGATCTACTTTATGCCTTTGCTAACAGTTGTCAAACTGTCCATTGCTCTTTGCTGCATCAAGATAGCTTTTAGTGGAGGTTGACAACATCTATGATTGATATGCTTCTTCAGTATATCTAATACCTGTCTTTATCGAAGGAGAACACTGCACTTTTGATAATTTCATTTAAGGTTTCTAATCCTTTAGAAAATCTAAGATTGAGAGCTTTTGTTTTCTCAAGATCCTTTCTTAGACCCACAATTTCACATTCTAGTTTTTCATTGTGTTTTTCTCTTTCAGCAAGTTGGTATGTCAAGGTATCTATAATCATATTCTTTTCTTCTAAATAGTTTTTGAGTTTAGATATTTCTTCAAAAAGGTCATCTTCATCTAAAGCATCCAAGAAATCATCATCTTCCTAAGCCATTAGAAGTCTATAGTCATTATTATTTTCATCTTCATCACTATTTGATAAACCATCGCTATCTTCATGAGTATAGTAGCTCTTTTTACTTACACTTTGTTTTGAAAGGTAGTTTACCTCTGAATCTTTGGGAACCCCATTGAAGCTTCTTGACAAAGTTTACTTCCTCTTCTTCTTCTGAAATATGTCCTGATTCATTGAGTTCTTCTTTTCCTTTTGCTGAAACTTTAAATGTAGCTTCTCTCATATCTGATGGACCTCCTTTTCTCATCTCAAAGGCATATAAGATTCCGTGAAGTTGTGTCATAGTAATAATCTATAGACCCTGCTTTTCTTCTATGGCAGATAATTTTGATTCAAATTTAGCAGATAAGGATCTTAAAACATTTTCAAGTAAGGTAATTTCCTTTATCTCTTCACCCAGATTCTTCATGAAATTAACAACCTCATCTACACATAAGAAGTAACTAGCTATACTTTCATCATTGTGCATCTTGAGAGTTTCATATTGAATTCTGAGAGTTTGCAGTTTAGCACGTTTTACCTAAGAGTCTCCTTCGTAGCTTAGAACAATTTTGTCCCGTATTTCTTTGGTTGATTTGAGCCGCATAAATTTGAAAAACTCTGAATGTGACAGACTCCCCAATAATGTATTGAAAGCCTTGGCATTGGTTTCATATTACTTTTTACCTGCCGTATCTGTAGGAATTGCTGATGGAAATGTATATCCTCCTTCCACGATTTCCTAGACATCTGTTCCAAGTGATTTAAGATAGGTTTTGGTTCTTACTTTCCAATAAACAAGGTTTCTCCCATCAAAGATTGGCGGTCTGATGGATCCCCGCTTTCTTGATTACTCATGATGATGGATCTTCCTTCAAGTGGTCAAGATTCTTCTAAAGGACCTGCTCTGATACCAATTGATGGAAATAATACTGAGAATGGGGTGAATCAATATTATCAGATCGATAATCTAATTTTCAAAACCTGATTTGTATATGCTACTTCATCTCAGTGAACTAGCATGTATACGCAACTGTACTTACTGCAACCAATGTATATGTAGAGATCTTTAGATTTACCCAAATTATCATGTATTGAACTTTAATCAGTATATCAGGAATTCATTAGATAGTGTAGTAAAAATAGAATAAATAAACACACATAAGAACACCAAGACATAAGGTGGAAACCTAATGTGGGTAAAAACCACTTGCTACTATCACCTCTATCTTCTTTTAGTAATAAGAAATTTCTATTTACAATTTTTGTACTAGTGCAATCTTATACCAGTACGCAGGGTTCTACCTGCAGAAAGCTACAACCTTCTCTCATTCTCCAGCTTCTACTGGAAGGGAGCTACAACACCCTAGCTCTTGTACTAGTTGATATGTTTACTAGTATGTAGGTGCCAGCGTATAGAAGGCTACAACTTTCTCTTTTCTACCAGGGACCACATTTCATAAATTTTCAGACTAGATGCATCAACAACATCATTCAATCATCGAATATATCTGCATCAACCAATCTTCCTTTGAACCAACCACAATCAAATCAATCAATCACTTTGACAACCCATCAATCTAATAATTCAGAATGTTGTCACCTGAATATAGTAACTAGAACCAAAGCTAGAACCAAGAACACTGCAACACCAAACAAAAGAAACTAAAACATTTTTTATAAGGTATATGCTACTTCCATGTGTTGAACCTGTGTGCATATGCACTTTCCTCAAAGCGAACCAATGTACAAATCTACAAATCAAACTTATGATGTATACACTACTTTCATATGCAGAACCAATGTGTATACGCTCCTTTTCTAAAGTGAACCTGCATTCAGATCTGTAAATGGTGATTTAAACATTACAACTAGTCCAGACTTTAGTCATACCCAGATTATCATATTTACAGCCTACAACATGCGCAAATTATTCAGATACATGATCAAACCACATAAAGATAATTCACTTGAAGCCTTAAGATCCTGATACATCATTAGATCTTATCCTTCATCAAATGCTAAGGTTCATCCTTGGTTCAGATCAAGCATAGCACCATAAGCCAATAACCTGCATATTAAATCTCACACTTCATCAGATATTCGATACTTGCACACTTTGGCCTAATGGTCTTCTCTTCCTTTTATACTTTTAGGCCTTTCTCAATACCATGGACCAAAACCACTTAGGGCCAATACCTTGGACCAAATACCTAGGGTCAATACCTCAGACCAGATACCTTGGACCAATACCATGGACCAAATACTTCGGACCAAAAATTTAGTTTTCCAAGGTATACGCGCTCTTCCTTCTATGAAAGTGTGTGTGTATATATACATGACTTGTATATAGTGAACCTGCCTGTATACACGGCTTGGTCAATGGTGAACCTACATATACCTCTCTTTCTTCACTCTGTGAAGACTGATCTCTCATTCTTTGTTGTTTACCTACTATACTGTGATCTTTCATCTGAGTGAGTTGCCTTCTGAACTGATTTCTTGAAGCTGCCCTGCATTTCATCACATCTGTAAACACTATTGTCATACATTCTGTCACATGTGATATCTCTTATGTAGACTCATCTAGTTACCATATACAAGAGAGTTTTTCTACTACAAGTAGATTTCCATCGAGTACAACACATACATCATAATGCCAACACTTTAAAACTTGTTATCACTAAATATCAAACATCAGCAACAAGAGATATTAGATGTTCCCTCATTCTTATCTTTTGGAATGCATACACTTATCCATCCAATAATTGAACTATGATTGTGTAAGATACATCCTAACTAGCCATGGTCCCTTTGAGATGTGCCTTCTAGTTGTTAGACTTATTTTGAAGAAACCCACTTTGATACCAATTGTTGGAATTTACAATTATAGTAAGAGGGGGGCGAATCAGTATAATAAAAATGTGCTTATTTAATTCCATTAAAACATAACAAAACATCAATCTCATAAATTAAAAAAGTAACACAAGATAAATTTGGAAAAACTTTGAGGGGAAACCACAAAACTTATTAATATGAAATATATTGGGGGAGAAAACCTACTATTACATCAATTTGTAGGCACCAACCTACATGAGACACCAATTTCTTATACTAATTTGTAGACATCAACCTACAAGAGAAACCAATACTCTTTTTCACTTCATAAGAACCAACCTATAAGAGAAATGAATTCTACTTTTTAGGCACCAAGCTATAGGATGCACCAATACCCTCTACTTCATTGTAGGAACCAACCTATAGGAGACAACAATCCCCTCTACTACAAGATTTGTATGCACAAATATTTTTTCTTGCTTCTTCATAATGTATACTAGTTGCCATTGATTTTCCCAAGTCTGCTTATTTATTTTTTCTTCATGAACACTATTAGTTTCTTATGCATCCACAATCATTACCTATTACTTCTTCCTTAACCAAATCTATGTCTTCCAAAACTTTTTTCTCTTGGATACATAAACAATATTACATGAGAATCTAGGAATCCTAATGTACTTTGGCCATATAATCAAAATTATAGTGAAGCAAGGTCTGAAGCTTCGATACTGGTACATGAAAATGTTCTCTATATCTCCTCCAATTTTCATGGTCTAAAAAATCAGAAAACAAAGTTATAATAGAACTTCCTACATAACTTATTTGAAGAATATTTCATGAGCATTCAAGAAGCCTAGTTTCCTTTGGAAATATCTATAAAGTTGTGGCAAATGAAGGTTTGAATCTTGAACCATATGTACATGAATATATTCTCTATACCTCCTCCATGTTTCATGGTTTGAAAAATCACAAAGGAAAAGATACAACAAAAATGCCAAGATATCTCATTCACTCCATAAATCACATTTTGATCCACTTTTAGACTCCAAGAATCACCCAAAAACTTATTTCTCAACTCCTATCACAACCTCAGATCTATTCTTCGATCAATTTATGTGATAATGAACTCATATTCACTTTATTTATAGGTTTTTTACATTCAATTTTGCAGATGCCTTGTAAACTATTTGGTATGGTCTACTTGTACTTTGGTTGGTTAATCTTGGAAAAATATTTCATATGTCCTTGTTCCTATGGAATTATAAGTAGTTACATATATAGTTGGAAATGCCTCAAAATAATATTTCCAACCATATATCATATGCTCCCATTTGATTTAGGTAATTGGAGTAAACATGCCTTAAAAAATAAAGTATCCAAATGGGGGTTTCGTATACTTTGGTTGGGTCATATTAACAAAATATTCATATATCATCATCATTTTCCCAACCATATATCTTGTGATCTTATTTGAGCTACGTAATTGTAGTAAAAATTCCTTCAAAGAAAACTTAGCCAATTGGGGCATCAAAATTTCAAAAACAATATTTCCAACAATCTTCATTTTGCAATCTTTATATGAGATATAAGTATTCTCCCCCTATCTTTTACATCAACAAAAAAAATAACGGAATTTAAGGTTTAAAATGGGACTCTTAAGGATAATAATAAAATAAAGTTAAAATAATAATGTAATACAAAAAATTTAAAAGAAAAATAAAGGAACCTACATTTTTATAGTATTTTCAACTTATCTTCTTATAGGTATATTCAAATGTGAAGTCTAGACACTCGTTTGATGTGAAATTAAATTCCACATCCAATGAGTACCTACTCTACATACTTCTAAGTAGACTGACATACAAAAAAAAATCGAAAATACATGAAAATGCATATTCAAAAATGTATTTTCATGTATTTTAATTCTTTTTGGTGTGTATACTCAAAAGTATACATAGTGGGTACTCATTGGATTTGAAATTTAATTCCACATCTAGCAGTTGTTTACACTTGACATTTGATTAAACCTATAAGAAGATAAAGAAATAGCACAAGTACAAAAAAGGTTTTCTTCTTTCCCCTCCAAAATATTCACCCCCAGTGATGAAATCATCATCTTAAATCCTATTAGTTCCTTTAAATTTAGACCCATTTTTTACCTTAAAATTCCCCTAATGGAAACATAACTATTGTTAAGGTCCTCCATATGAAAGCAATGAAGCCATAATGAGGTTATTTCTTTCATTCCACCATCTTTAAACATTGAAATGACTATCTAAATAATATTTAGTACAATTCCCTTTATTTTCCCAATAAACATATTAGTTGCCACATATAATGATACAAATGATGAATTATATTTATCATAATTGTTCTTCTTCTTCTTCATCATTCTCATTTCCATTAAAATTACCTATCTTCATCATTTTATTCCATAACTTTTTATAAATGTACTTTTAAAATATATAACACCAATTATGCATACAATATTAGAAAAAAAGGAATATAAGATAAATATATATTAATTTTTTACTTGAAAATGTGCACCCATCATATGAGATATGATAATTATATTGATAGGTCTATCTATACTAGAAAGAGGGTGTCAAATTTAATTTTATTGTTTTTAAATTACAAATATTATGTGTACATTCAAGATTTAATAGATTTTTTTTTTGTCACAATTTAATAATGTTCTGATTAAATTTATTATACTAATTTCAATGTATGAATGGGATTTGTGATTATTTGCATTATAAAAACTAATCGCCATACAGTGAACTTCCAACCCTTGGATTTGAAATCATGTGAAGCATATTGTCATAGTTATCTTTCCAATTTACATCAATGTCCTAAAATTATGAATATTTACAAATATTTAATTTATATAGCTTAGCTAATCTTAGTGGTTTTCACAAATGAATATTTAAGTTCTACACAAACGAAATTTAATTTGAATTTATAAAATTTCAATATCCACAAACATAAATCTATTATAAAATAAATTTCAATTCCATAAACAAACAAATATAAATAAAAAGTATAAGTATATTTCCTTACATTGTCATATTGAAACGCATTGATGTGTGACTTCTCGAATGAGTTCACATTGTACCTCTCATAGCGCTCAATGATCGATTTCATACTGCAAGAAAACATTGAATAAAAAACTATTATGTTTATGTATCTAAATGTTAATATCAGTAATGTGTATGTGTGTGTGTGTGTGTGTCTTATATGAAAAATAAAATAAAATGACGACTCATATAGGACTATGTTTGTTAGGTCGCTATACAACTAGTGTAACCCCTTATTGTTATTAGTGCAACCCCCTTATTGTATTATTGTGCCCATATATTCCCCATGTTGTTATTAGTATGCCCCATAGAATCCCACTATTATTATTATTGTGCCCCTACAATATTATTGTTATGTAGTCTCTCATTGTATTGGGACCCCTTCGACTCCTATATATAGAAAGGATGTCTTGTCACTTGTATCATCTAAGAATTATTCATTTGTGTAATTTAAAGGAGATTTCCCCCTCAAAGAGGCTAATTTTTAATTTGTTGATCTATCTTTTCTATCTTTTTGTGAGCTCGTTTCATAACATTTGGTATATGAGTTTTGGATTCTAAGGTTTCGCTGCTCCAAACAGGTCATCATGGCATGTTCGATATACATTTCTCTCTAAGCAGTTTCAGAAGCTAAAACAAAACCCAATTTGAGCCAAAATTGTTCTAATCATCGGGTTTGAATTTTTGATCTTGTCTAGCTATATTGTTAGAGAGATGATTTGAGGAAGTTAGGGTTTTTGCAAGCTCCAGAATTCCATCGCAAACAGGTCGTCATGGAATTTTTGCTATAATTTTATTTCTACAAAGATTCAGACTCGGAAAGTAAAACCCAATTAACCTGTAGTCTTGGTGAAGCTCAGGCTCGAATTTCAGATCTAGTTTCACTATATTGTCATAGATATAGTCCAATACATTTAGGGTTTTTGCAGGGTCCTGAATTACATCACAAATAGGTGACTGAGGGAAAATTGTCATAACTTTCTCTCTGAGTATCAGATTTAAATTTCATAAGGAGTTACAGAAAGAGGATAGCCTATAGTTTTTGGCATATCGGTTTTAGGTCCTAAGGTCAAAACAGTGACATGTGGCACTTCATTGAAGTGTGCTCTACTAAACAAATCTATAATCAGGTCATTGTAGGAGATTTAGCATAAATATTCCTTGGAGAATCCAATATTGATTAGACTTGCGGGGTTGGAAAGAGGAGTCAGAGGTTTACCACAATATCTAATTGTAGACCTTGGAGATTAGAAATTACAAAGATATAACAATTCAATATCGAGGAAGTTTTACACAAGCTTGGTTGA
The DNA here is from genome assembly GCA_031772625.1 of Pinus tabuliformis. Lineage (NCBI taxonomy): Eukaryota > Viridiplantae > Streptophyta > Pinopsida > Pinales > Pinaceae > Pinus > Pinus tabuliformis. The sequence continues at coordinate 234,398,751 of CM062816.1, read as the reverse complement.
AAAATTAGTTTGAAGGAATTAAAAGGGCGTAGAAGCTAAGATGGATGGTATAGAAGAAAAAATTAAAGGCGACATGGAAGATTTGAAGACATATTTGAGAAAGCTGCTGCAAGAAATGCTTACTAGTGGCAAAAGGGTAGCAAAGGAAACTCATGCTGAGAACAAAGGAAATTTTAATCATGATTTCATAGAATCTAACGTTGGATTGAAGACACACCATCTTCAAAAGATTGATATAAGGAATTTTGATGGCAAGGATCTCTTAACATGGATACTATAGATGTAGCAATATTTTGATCTCCATAGTGTGCAAAACACATAAAAGGTACGCATTGCAACTTTATATTTGGAACCAAATAAATTTGTATGGTATCGACGGCTTTGCTCTAGTAAAAAATTTGTCACTTTGGCAATTTTTACAGAAGAAATGATAGCACATTAGGAGGATACAAAAAACAACACCGTTTTTAGCCAATTGATAAATCTCAAACAAAAGGCTTCAATGATGGAGCACATGCAGGACTTCCAAAAATTGAATATAAGGGTAAAAGATATTCCAGAGGAGCATAGGATTGATGTGTTCATAGGGACTATAAAGGATAACATCCAACGTGAGGTTCACCATTGGGAACCTAATTAATTGGAGAAGGCATTTAGGTTCGAAAGAAAAATGGAAAGGAAAATTATGGCAACAAGGAAGCCTACCACTCACAACTATAAATATGGAAGTGTTGTTTCTCCCAACCTTTCACCACCAACAATGTTGAAACCACAAAAATTGGAAGAAAAAAGAGCAAAAGGGCTTTGTTACAATTGTGATAGAAAATAAACTAAAGTTCATAAGTGTGTTGATAATAAATTAATGTACATAGATGGGGAAGAGGAGTAAGAAAAGGAGCAAGAAACGTTAAAGAACAAGATATACACTAGGAACCAATCCCAGAGAAAGAAGAAATGAATATGACCATATCTTGTAATGCATTTACAGGAATTACCACTCCTAAAACTCACAATATAGAAGGGCATATCAAGAAGAAAAAAGGTAATCATGTTGATTGATTTGGGTAATACCCATAATTTTATTCATGGTAAGATAGTCAAGGAAATGAATTTCTTCCTATATCCAACACCAGAGTGTGAAGTAATGGTTTCAACTGGAGGAACCATAAATTTCTCTGGAAAATGCCACAATATCAAGCTATCCATTGGATAATATGTCTTGAATAGTAGAATGCTTTGCATTCCAATGGGTAGTGCACATGTTGTACTAGGAGTCCAATGGCTACAATCTTTACGTACGATAGCTTTCAATTTTCAAGAACTTTTCTTGAAATTTCTTTGGGAAGGAAAGGAAGTTGAATTAAGGGGTATCGAAGGGAAGATGGGAAAGATAATCAGCTCTAATAGCATGAAAAATCTCTAAAGAAAGAACAACGGGGTGTAAATTCACAATTATGTTCACTAAAGGTTCCCACATCGAAATCATCTATTTCTCCAGATATCCAAAATGTTTTGGACAATCATTCCAAGGTATTTGGGACTCTTAAAGGCCTCCCACCTATTTTTGATCATGATCATGCTATTCATTTGATTCCAAGAAGTGTTCCCCCAAACATCAGGCCTTACAGATATCCATATGCCCAAAAGAGTGAAATTGAACGTATGGTTGCCAAAATGCTAGAGGTTGGTATAATTCAACCTAGTCAAAGTTCTTTCTCTACTCCAATGGTATTGGTACACAAGAAGTATTCATCATGGCACATGTGTCAGGATTATATGGAGCTCAAAATTCTTACTATTAAAGACAAATTTCCCATTCCTGTCATCAATGAATTATTAGGTGAATTACATGGAGCAATTTATTTCACCAAGTTGGATCGTCGTTTAGGATATCATCAAATCAGAATGAAGACCAAATTCATTCCAAAATCAACATTTATAGCTCATGAGGGTCATTATGATTTTTTCTCATGCCTTTTGGACTTACCAATGCACCTTCTACATTTCAATGTTTGATGAATTCCATTTTCAAACCCTTCCTTAGAAAATTTGTGTTAGTATTTTTGGTTGATATACTAATCTGTAGCTAGTCTTGGAAGGATCATGTTAAACATGTGGATAGGGTGCTCAAACTATTGGAGGAGAAATAATTATATGAAAAAATATGCAAATGTTTCTTTGGAGTAAAAGAGGTGGAATATTTGGGAACTCATCTAACTCATAGCTCATCTTATCATCCTCAATCTGATGGGAAAACTGAGATAGTGAAAAGATATTTGGAAGGATATCTTTGTTGCTTTGTATATGATAAACAGACACAACGGTTCAAGTGGTTGCCCCTAGCTTTATAGTGGTATAACACTACCTTCCATACTATAGCAGAAATGACCCCATTTATGGCACTTTATGGATATCATCCACTGTTGATCACATCATCATTAAAAGAAAATTCTAAGGTTCAAGTAGTGGAAGAACACATCGAGCATCAAACTCTAAAAGGATAACCTCACTTTGGCGCATAATAGAAAGAAACAATAGGTAGACAGCATCGCAGCAAAAAAAGTTTTGATGTAGGTGACTAGGTATTTCTACGACTAAAACCACATAAACAAATGTCCCTCAAGCAAGCTAACAAGGATAATAAATTTTCACAAAATTATTATGATCCGTACAAGGTGTTACAAAAGATTGGTACTATGGCATACAAATTGGAACTTCCTACATCTTCCTGATTGCACCCAGCTTTCTAGGTTTCATGCTTAAAGAAGGTTATAGGTGATAAGATCCCAGTTCAAACAATATTTCCAAAACTTGACAAGGAAGGAAAAATCATATTATAACTGGAAGGTGTCACAAAAACAAGAAATTGAAAGCTACATAATCGATAAATTTTAGAGTATCTCATCAAGTGGAAGAACTTACATGCTAAATATTCCACATGGGAGGATCAAAATTTTATACAGAAGCATCTAGAACTACTCAAGCATTGAGGACAACACTTTTTGAAGGAGAGGGTCATGTTAGGTTCCTATGCTGCTAGTGCAACCCCTTATTTTTATTAGTGCAACCCCGTTATTGTATTATTGTGCCCACATAGTCCTTATGTTGTTATTATTATGCCCCATCGAACCCCACTACTATTTTTGTTGTGTCGCTACAATATTATTGTTATCTAGGCTCTAATTGTAATGGGGTACCTTAGACTCCTATATATGGAAATGATGTCTTGTCATTTGTATCATCCAAGAATTTTTCATTTGTGTAATGTAAAGGAGGTTTCCCCCTCTAAGAGGATGATTTTTAAGTTGTTGATCTATCTTTTCTATCTTTTTGTGAGATGGTTTCATAACAATGTTTTATTGAAATCAATTTTGATTTATTAGATTTTCAAAAATAAACAGGGAATTAATTAATATGTTTTAACAAATTGTTTTAATAGTTAAAGTTATTACAAATATATTTTTCTTTTCATTCCCCAATGGGGGTATTATGGAAGATGGAATGGGGCCTTGGATGATGCGTCCACCACCCTTGAGTATGTAGCAACTCATAAATGTGACGAGGACACAACTAGTGCCTTGTATACATGACCACACACAGTAAGGATGGATGTTGAAATCATTTGCAGTGAGGGGGAAGGTTAAATCAATTGCAGTGAGAGGGAAGGTGGTTTGTGGGCCTCGATGGATGGTGAAATCATTTCCAGTGAGATGGAATGTTTCTAGGTATCAACCTTAGCTTCCTGGAAAGAAATATCTCTAAAATTTGTGTGTGTAGGGCTCCTAGTGCTTTGGGAGAGGTGAATTTAGTGGTTTGGCAAGGAATTCACGATGTAAAATTTTTTTGGGGTGTGGATGTTTAGGTCTTATGTGGAGCGTGGTTTCATTCATTTTTGGTGGAAGTCTACTCTCGAGAGTTCCAACTCAACACATCAAATTGTAAGAATATAGCATTCACTCAGGTCTCATATCTTCTTTTTTTTATTCCCCTGTATAGATGTCTAGGTGGATTTAGCCAAAAGTGTTTTGAGCTCCATCTTTTGTGTATGAATGTTCTTCTTTGGTCTAAGTACAATGTTGGCAGTGCTTATTTATTCTAGTGTCGGGGTGTGTCTTGGGTCATTTTTGGTCAGTTTAAGGTGGACATTTTTTCGTAGCAAGAAGGATTTGTGAGGGTTTTCTTGTGGGTATTTCTATTGGTAGAAAGTAAAGTGTTGGTTGTTGGAACAAGGTGTATGGTTGCAATCTTTTCGGTGTTTTATTTTTGGGTTCTTGATGTTTCTCCTATTTGTTCAATATCCAAGGGTGAATCATCCTTGGCTGAAAATTATTATCCTCTTCCATTTCTAGTGTCTATTTGTCTAAGGCTAAGTCTGTGTCTAGTGTTATTATTATGAGTTAGTCTATTGGTTCCTTGGTTTTGCTCAGGGTCAAACAAGTTGGTCCTTTTGTTCTTTTGTAAATAGAGGAAATGTTTTTAGTGATATTAAGTCTCCTCCCTAAGACTTGATGATTCTTCCTAGATGAAGGATGAATAGTAGGAGGGGAGGAGGACTTGGAAGGGCACAACTAGCGAAACGAGGGGCAATACTCTTTTCCCATGACTAGGTGGCCACATATTTTAATGTTACTCTACTTGATACTCGTAAATAATTCGATAGATTGAGTCCAAAGCAGGGGAGGAAAAGAAATCACTTTAGGATTTTGATCTTCTTGTGGACATGTCAACTTGGGTTCCAGGCCCCAAGCACACTAGGGGCAGGAGGAAATAGTATTTAAACTCAGTGGCTCTACATTAGAAAATGAAGACCATGTGGGCTTGGTACTAAGGGGTAAACATGTAGAGAAATATAATAGTGTGTCTTCTCTGGAGGATATCAAAGGATGCTAAGGAATTTTAGGTTCTTCTTGGATATGATATACTCCCATGTAGTGACATTGGAGATCCATATTTTCTGTGACTCAGGTGATGGGGACCTGATGGATCCTCCTCGCTCTAGTGCAATTGTTCCAACAAATATCTCGTATTCTGATAATGACTAGTGAGCATGGGTGTTTAGTGCTATAGTATATTGATTCCATTATAATTATAGTTTTGTTTTATGTAAAATATTATGGAAACCTAGCTTGGGTCTGGGCTCGTGTAGCTGGTCTCTCATCATTCCCATTGGCTACTTTAGACACTATGTTAAGGAATAGATGTTACTTTTCAGTCTCATATTGTTTTCCATTACTCGAGGCACATCATAATTTCTATATATCACATTTTTTGGGGAGGCTATTATTTGTATGCTAATGTTAGTTATCAAATTTCTATGGGCATTATAATTTGCATTTGTAATTGGAATGCTTGGGAAGATAGGCAAGCCACCTTTGGTCATGATCCATATGTAATCTAACTGCTAGAGTCTCCTTTGTTTCTTGGCATCGAGGGAAGTATAATTATGTCTTTTACACCCTCTATGATAAAATGTTATATCCATGTAATACAGTTTTCTTGAGTAATATAAAGTATTAATTCAAAAAAAAACTTTTATTTTCCTGAGTTTATAAGTTGTAAAGACTAGTTGGGTAATAAATATTTTGATATTGAGATCTAGTGTGGATATAGGTAACATAATTTAACAAAATGTGTTTTTCATAATTTATTTTTTAATAGGATCACAAAAATCAGATATCTTTCTTCCCATGGTATTTTAGGTTTTTCTCCTAATATCTAGTTTTACCATAAAAATCAAGAAGGCTCATTCTCATTTAAGAAATGTTATTTTGTCTTTTAAGATAATTATAGTTAAAAAAAATGCATTAATATTCTAAAATTGTGTTAATGATATATTTATATTAATCTAAATTTATATTATTGTATGTTTATTTACTTCACCATAATTTCTCTTAAGTTTAGATGTTTTTAATTATTTCAATGTTCCATGTAGTTGTCTCCCATTCTATTCTCAAATAGTTTAACTAAGAATCAACATATTTGTGTTTACTCTTTTTAATTCTTCTGTGCATTTCTTCAAATTTGAAGCAATGTTGGGAAGCCTCTATCATTGATATGAGTTATACTTTTCTTGTCTAATAGTGACCTAATAAATCCCTTGGCTGCAATGGGTGAAATTAAAACCTATATAAGGAAGATTGTATATGTTGTATTTCTGTTAATATTAAGATTATGGATTTTTCCTGCAAGCTTATTTCAAACTGCTGCAACCCCAAACATCGCATCTATATAAAATAATATCATAATCACAAGTGAGTAAAATAAGTATTTATTTTATTTGTGGAATTAAAATGATGGAGACCTTCTATCATATAAATGAAAGTGACACAATAAAAGTATGTATAGTGAACCACAAATCAGCTAGTGCATTAATTGAAACAAACATCACACCTACAGAATTTATTATCACAAAACAATTATAAGAAATAAATGCAACAATATTTGGAAAATTATTGAGTAAATAGGCTATTCTCTTAAAACTATTTACATTCAATGAACCAATGCATAGGCCTTTGTACCTTACAACAACTAATAATACATGGAACAACTTCAATAAACAGTTATAAAGACCCTTTGCTCAATAAAAAAATTCATATATATATACATACATACATACATATATATATATATATATATATATATATATATATATATATATATATATATATATATATATATATATATATATATATATATATATATATATATATATATATATATATATATATATATATATATCTATATATATATATATATATATATATATATATATATATATATATATATATATATATATATATATATATATATATATATCTATATATATATATATATATATATATATATATATATAGATAGATAGATATCCTGAGTTAGCGAATCAACCTCCCTCTTAGCTTAAGGGATAGAGTGAGGTTTCTAGTACTAGTCCAGCCCACAAGTATAACTACTTAAGAGTTCTGATTCGGATTTAAATAGGAACACAACAAAATACAGAGATAACCATATACACAAAGATGCAGTGGAAATAATACTTTATTTCATTAATGTAAAATATTGAAATATGCTTAGAGATAGAAATGGAAAGAAACCAGGTAGGGTGATGGTAGCTTATCTTTGAGAAGAGATGTGGTGGCTAGATGCCTCTGAACTGTGTTACAATGAGGCTCGAAGGCCTATTTATTGTTGAGAGATAATGGAAAACCCTAAACATCCAAAAACCTAAACCTAGAAGATGAAACACCAAATTGTGGGCCCCATTTGGGTAAATTGGTACATCAACTTCCCAGGGTCATAACTTTGGCATACGATCTTCGTTTGACATGCACAGTATCTCATTAGAAAGATCTATCCGAGAACTACAACTTTAGGAAGAGCAAAATCAGTCCATGGACCCATGTTTCTCCCAGTTTTCCCAAAAATACGTCGTTTAGGGCGTCAAAACGTCTCCGGAAGTTCGAAACCCAAAACAACTACTAAAAATAGTAAACTGTGCTACAATTAAGGAAACTGAAATGATGAAAGAAACAATGGTGGGTGTGCTAGTGGACTTCGCAAGTGGCCACCAATATCCACCTAGATCATTCCTTCCGCCTTAGGAAGCAATGGTCCCCATTACATTGAGTTCCTCCATGAGATGAGGAAACTTCTGTTGAACGTCGTCCCTGGTGTGCCACTTGCCCTGGTGAAAGAGTTGGCCTGCATTGACAACTCAATAGAATTGGATATTCTGCTGGCAAGTGTGCTTGATCTGTGTGTCGATGATCTAATCAACTGCAGCTTGTTCCATGCAATTTGGATTTAACTCTGTGGGTGTGATATGTTTAGCAATGTTGGATCTATCTAGTAATGGTGGAAAGTATGGCCGAAGGCGGTCCACATTGAACACTAGGTGCAAGCCAAGGAATGGGGGAATGCTGAGCTCAAATGAATTGTCTCCCATAGCCTTAGTAATGGTGTAAGGACCATATCGGAGTAGTCTGAGTTTCGGATAGGCTTCGGTAAGGCGTTCCTTTTGCAAATGCGATTAGACTTTGTTTCCCACCTGAAACTTGTGTGGCACCTGATGTTGATCATGTCACTGCTTATACTTGGCATTTGATTTCTCCAGAATGTCATCGACCTACTGGAAAATATGTTGGATGTGCTCAATGAAGCTATTTGCCTTATCTGTTTCTGACTGGACATGAGCCGAATCGATGTGAGTAGCTGCAACTAGCATGGATACATCAATGGGACATAGTGGCTGGAATCCCAAGCCCACCTAAAAAGGGTTTTGGCCAGTCGAGCTGTGGAGAGCCCAATTGTAGCTGTGTTGAAGATAGGGGAGGCTCTCATCCCATGTGCATGGATTCTTTGAGTTATACATGTGTAGAATGTGTATGATCATCATATTAACAACCTTTATCTGGCCATCAGTTTGAGGATGGAAGACTGTGGACTTAGTGAGATTGGTGTCGAGAATCGACCAAAGACTGGACCAAAATGTACGAAGGAACTTGTTGTCCTGATCTGAGATGATAGACTATGGGATCCCAAAGCGTACCCACACTCATTCAAAGAAGAGTTTAGTAGTGGCTTCTGCTACGATATTCTTCTTGCAAGCCGCCATAATGGCCATCTTCAAGAACCTGTCGACGAGCACAAAAACACAGTCATTTGCATGCTTAGTGGAAGGAAGACCTGACATGTAATCCATGGAGATGGATTCCCAAGGTCGACTAGGGGTAGGTAGCGGGGTATAGAGGTCTTGCTTCTTGATGGTCGGTTTGGCAATGGCCCAGGCAGTGCATGATCTGATGTACTTCTTGACATCATGTCGAAGATTTAGCCAATAGAAATATTTCTGCAATACTGCCATCGTTTTCTCGACCCCGAAATTTCCAACAGCCCGACTGTAGTGTTCTTCCCAAATCATCTTGGCACGCTCGCTTGAAGGAACACAAAGGTGACCCAGGTGGCATAACAGTGCCTCCTAGAGGTGAAAATCTGGAACATTTTGACCCTCCAAGAGTGTCTAGTATGTGTGGCCGAATTTTAGGTCACTTTTGTAGAGAAGTGGCCAATCAAAAGTCTCGTGCCCACAAGAGTTGAGCACAGTGGTTAACACCATGATCAGTGGTCGACTGAGCCAATCTGCAACATTATTGGTGCAACCCTTCTTATACTTGATATTCAAATGGAACTGTTGCAAGTATGTGCAAAACTTCTAATGGCAATCATTCTACAATTTCCCTTGGGTCTGTATGAACTCCAGGGGTCGGTGGTCTGTGTGGATGACCGTTTCCTACCCCAAGATGTAATGTTTCCATTGTCGACAAGCCTGCACAATGGAATACATCTCTTTGTCATAAGTGGGATACTTCCAGACTGTGTCTGAAAGTGTCTCACTGTGATATGCCACTGGATGCCTATGTTGAGTAAGGACTACCCTAATCACATCGTCAGAGGCATTTGTCTCGACCTCAAATGGTTGTTACAAGTCTAGTAATGCAAGCACGGGTGTCATGCAGAGGCGACCTTTCAACTCTATGAATGCCCTTTATTGAGACTCAGACCAAAAGAATTTTGCTTTCGCTCCTCCCTTGGTGACTTGACTCAAGGGCCAAGTGATATGAGAAAATCCCAACACAAACTTGCGATAGAAGTTGGAAAGACCTAGAAATCTGTGGAGCTCTGTCAGAGTGGTTGGAGATGGCCAATCTCGAATGACTTGGATCTTGGATGGATCCACATGCACCCCCTATTAATCAATAATGTATCCCAGATACTCAACCTGGGTCATGCCAAAAGTGCATTTCTCCAAATTGGCACATAACTTGTGTTCCCACAGTGTTTGGAGAACCTGTCGGATGTGGTAGAGGTGCTCTTCCCAACTCTGGCTTAAGATTAGGATGTCATCCAAGTATACCACTACAAATGAGTTGGTGAATGGCTACAAGATGTCATCCATTAGCCTCATAAAGGTTGCAGGAGCATTCGTCAATCTGAAAGGCATCACCAACCATTCGAACAAGCCCTCCTTGGCTTTGAAGGCAGTCTTCCACACATCAAAGGGTTCAATTGGTACCTGGTGATATCCCGACTTCAAATCGATCTTGCTGAAATATTTCCCCCCTTCAATTGGTCCAAGAGGTCATCAATTCATTGGATCCGGTACCTATTACGAACAGTGAACTTGTTCAGTGCCCAATAGTCAATACAAAGTCTCCAAGTCCCATCCTTCCTCCGTACCGACATGATCGAGTTCCCATAGGGCGATGAACTTGGATGGATGCGACCTTTCTGCAACAGCTCCTGAATCTTCCTCTTGATTTCATCATTCTCTAGAACCGAGCGCTAATATATTGGTCCATTGGGAAGCAGTGCACATGGGGTTAGATAAATGGAGTGTTTGACCTGACGGTGCAGAGGAACCCCTGTGGGGGAGCTGAAGATGTCCTTGTACTCCTCCACGACCTTGTCCATCTATAGTTTTCATGTAGAGGGGCCCTGTCTAGAGGTCGTGGCCACTGTCTTCTTCTTTCCTTAAGGGTGTATCATCAGGAAAACAAATTTCCCAGTTTTGGAAACTAGCTTACTGCATCGTTCTGCAGTAATCAAAGAGATGGCGATAGGCAGTGCTACCTCCAATATCATGTACAACTTAGTTCCCAAAGTAACAATAACTGCACAAGGCCTTGATTCATACATAACATGTCGCTTCCACAATTATGGTTGTCCTAGTAATACATCACAAAGTTCAAGGGGAGCAATGTCACACAATACCTCATTCGTGAAGGGCTTGATGCTGTATGGAAGGCGACACTGCTGGCTCATGTGAAGCTCCCGTCCTTGGTGAAGCCACCCGATGGTGTACGGTTGTGGATGTGGTGTGGTCGGTAAGCCCAGCCACTTGACAACCTCTGCCAAAATGAGGTTCTTTTGGCTCTCACTGTCGACAATGAATTGTAGTGGGGAGACCTTTACCCACATCTGGGAGTGGAAGAGACGCTCCTCCTCCTCTGGATCCTCGGGTTCCTCCTTTTGGATCTTCGTGGTGGAAATGGTGGCATTGGGCTCTACATCGATAATCTGCTTCCTTTTGTCATTCCCCTTGTTAGGTTCTGACTTCGAGTCAGAACCTGCATCCGATTTTGAAACCTTTAGGTCAACCACTAGTGACTGCTTGGCCTAACACTCACTTGTGTTGTGAGTGGAGCTCTTATGGAACTCACACCACTTTCTCGTGCCCTTTTTCGGCTTCGTGGCACTCTTCTTTGCTTGCAGCTTTGGTGGGTTGTCTTGGGCCGCCCCACCTTGGCTTTGTCCTTTGTTCTACAGTTCGGGGGCACCTTTCCCTTGCTTCAGATTCGCAGATCCAAAGTCTCGCTTCTTCTGTTTAAACTTTTGCTCGACCTTGATGACATATCGATATGTAGTGTCAAGCGAGGAGATATTCAGGAATTCTATTTCTTCCTGGATGTACTTGTGTAGACAGCTGTGGTATTTGGGTACCAAATGCTGCTCGAAATCCTTGATACCCAACTTTGTGCGAAGGGTATGGAAAATATTGGTGAACTCTGACACATCTTGGTCCCTTCCCTGCCACAGCATGGTCCACTTTATGTATTGATCCTCATAGATTCCGATAGGGTAGTATTGCTCCTTGATGGCATCTCGGAATGAATTCCAAGTGGGTGTGGCAGAAAATAGTGAGCCTGTACTTTCATCCTGATGCTCGTAGTAGGTTTCCCACCAGTCCTTGACATGGGGGGCTATTTTGAGAAGAGCGAAAACAATCTTTTCCTGATTGGAAAAATCATGAACAGAAAAATAACCCTCTAACAGATTTAACCATTTATCGATGGCATCTGCACCTATCTGACCCTCGAATATGGGGATTTCAAAATTAACTTGTACCTTAAATGGTGTGGTGTATCTAGAGTAGCTATTGGAAGCCGATGTGTTGCCCCTGCATAGCCACTAAAGGATCTAGGCAAAGTTGTCCATCATCGCATTCCTTTGTCACTCGAGGGCTTCTTCGAGCAAGATTTTGATAGGATCTCTTGCCCCCTCATCTTTCTTCTCATCTGCCATGGGAGGTCTTCGAGATTTACGAGGCAGGTCTTGCAAAGGTTCAACCAGTTCAAACCCTAACTCCTTATATCCTGACCTCATTGGGGACATGCAAAGAAAAACAAAGAAAAAAATACCGCTCTAAGACCACTGATCCGGATTTAAATAAGAACGCAAAAAAATACAGAGATAGCCATATACACAAATATGCAGCGGAAATAATACTTCATTTCATTAATGTAAAATATTGAAATATGCTTACAAAAAGAAATGGAAAGAAACCAGCTAGAGCAATGGTAGCTTATCTCTGAGAAGAGATGTGGCTGCTACATGCCTCTGAACTGTGTTACAATGAGGCTCAAAGGCCTATTTATTGTTGAGAGACAATGGAAAACCCTAAACATCCAAAAACCTAACCCTAGAAGATGAAACATCAAATTGTGGACCCCATTTGGGTAAATTGGTACATCAACTTCCTGAGGTCGTAACTTTGGCATATGATCTTCGTTTGATGCACACAATATCTCATTAGAAAGATATATCCGAGAGCTAGAACTTTAGGAAGAGAAACATCAATCTGTGAACCCATGTTACTCCCAGTTTTCCTAAAGAAAACATCGTTTAGGGCCGCAAAATGACTCTGGAGGTTCAGGACCCGAAAAACTACTAAAAATAGTAAACTGTGCTACAACTAAGGAAACTGAAAAGTTGAAAGAAACAATGGTGGGGGTCCAAGTGGACTTGGCAGGTGGCCACCAATATCCACCTGGATCAAGTTTAGAAGTGATGGAGTGAATACAAAAATATTCATCATCACGAAGATATTACAATAATTCTCTTCATGTCACTAATTAGGATTTGAACCTGGGAGGGGAAGATAGTAACCATTCCACCCAAACACCTGACATAATTGCAATTTACACACAAACACACACACAAACTTGTGATCATTAACGTTTAACCTTCTAACTTCCTAAATATTTAAATTTCAAATATAGCCCTTCATATTTCCTTGATTTATAAAAATTCACTATGAAAACAAATTGTGTTTTTAGAATTAATTTTACATTAGTTTCTCAAACTTCACATTTTGTGTCAAAAAAGTGGTACAAATATGCATGAGAGGGTTTACAAAAAGATACATAATAATTTATAAATGAGTCCATTTGAAAAGGCGAGACTCAATTTTTAAGTATTTGGTCTCTCCAACAAAATCAATATCTAAGTATTTTCAAATTCGCCTCCATTTTCCCACATTGAGTCTACTAATTTGGCTCCCTTTTTTTTTTCTTTTTTCTTTTTTTCTTCAATTGACCAAAATTGTCCCACTTCACTAAAGTTCATTTCCAAGGTAAATTTATTAGCCCATATGAGTGATATAAATTGGATGATTTGTATCTTTTACCTATGTACCTTACATTTCTATATTTTTAAATCTAAGACTTCAAACTCCTCGATGTGATGATATATTCTTATTGTGCCCTATTTCTAGAAATGTCCAAAAATTCTATGATTCCTTACAATAATGCATGCCCAATATAGCTCTTCGATTCTGTAAGGACTAATTAATAATAGTTATACTCTGACATGTTTATCATAGAAAATATTCCATAAATGATTGTGGTTCATTTGCAATGCATGTAGCTAACCTATAAAAACTACCTATGACAATGAATTTTTACTTCTATAAAATGCATTACATCACGACAAAAAATACATGTGGAGGCTAGATTAAGGATATAAATAATGTTATAGAATATTCTATCAATTGTTGAATTGAGGCTTCTGTGATCCATATCAAGTTTACGAGAGATTTTTCAGTGTAAATCACAAGCAATTTCATTTGTCGACGCATTTCGAACCAACTAGTGTGGTTCATCGTCAGGACAAGTTGAAGAATCAGATCTAGCTTAGCAACTTAAATAGTTAGATTAGAACATCCAACAGCTATAATTCTTGACCAGATAACATATATATATTCTAGCAGCTAAATTTGACCGGGAAGCGGTTAGAAGGACTGGATTAGGGGAAAAAACCTAAATTTAAATAAATAAAATAATTAAAATAAAAGTAAAGGGACCATTTAATAAACTTATAGTTATAAATATATATTAAACTAAATTAATTATAAAATAAATTAATATTTAATTATAAAAGTTATTACATATATAAATATATAAATATTAGGGTAGGGGGCATAGGCATAGTAGGAAAAAGAGCGGCGATGGATCGCACGCGCAAAGGCCTGGGCTAGGGTTACCTTTCGCGCATCTATTGCGGCTCTTAGAGGCTAGGGCTCGGTAACATTTCTATGCCTAGTTTTCTACCGCTGCGGTCACGATCCTGGAACCTCCAGTTGCAGCAACCCCATTGTTATCCACATCAGTCTTTTTCGGTGCCGACATAGTGTCAGATATGGATGTCTCGGAGCTTGAATCGGTGGACTATTCGGCGGATCCATCGCCGGACAGGGTTATATTCGGGAGGCCCTGCTTTGGACCTCGTTCACAGTTCGCGCCTTCCTCATCGTCATCGGTTCCTGGGCTCCCATCTTACCCCACCTCCGATGCGCCCATTGTTTATCGCAACAATCTTTCATCTGCTGGAGCTTTTCCTTCTGAGTCGCCGCCCTTCGAGGTCCCTCCGCTCTCGCCAGGTTCTCTACAGTTCCTGGCCTCGCATACTCCTCCCTCGCCCTCGTTCGATCCACAGGCTCCGCCCCTCCTATCGGTGCCTCTCCCTCCGCCGATCGCAAACCCTGCATCACATCCCTCTGGATTGCGCCCCTCTGGTTGTTTTGAAACCCCTGCGGTCACTACCCGACCCGCTCAACCCCCTCCCAGGGAGGGTATCACCAATCCTCTGGTAGATCACCCATCGGCCCCTCGATCCGGCAAAAAGAAGGTTCACTGTGTGAGATCTACGTCGAGGGACATTTCCATAAAATTCGACGAATCGAAGCCGCTCGGAGAATATATGGATATCGCAAACACCGTGTTAGTAGGGCACGTCAGGGGCCGAACATACTCGAGACAGAGACTCATTCTATGGGTTAAGGAGATTTGGGGCGGTGTACTATTCGATCTACCAGAGGTTCATGTTCTACCAAGAGGATGGTTCTCACTAAAATTCGCCAAGGAAAGTCAGACAGATCTGGTACTGGGGCGTTACTGGCATATCGAAATGGCCCCGGTACTCCTTAAGCGCTGGAGTCCCCTTTTTGAACCAGAGCGGGAACAGTTTGGTGCAGGACCGATCTGGGTTCACCTCCCGGGTCTTCCATTACCATTCTGGGCCGAAGAAGTGTTTATTCAGGTTGGCAATGCCCTCGGGACCTACTTGGACTTCGATCGCACTTTCGTGGAATCAGGGAGTCAAACACTTCCACGGATTTTGGTTCATCTGGACACCCGGGAAGGGCTCGAGGAGCAGATCACGCTTCAATGGGGCAGATGCATCAGGGTTCATCTATTGGATTATGAAGGAGTCCCCTTCCGCTGCAGACGATGCCATAAAGTCGGACACCTTGCTAAGGACTGTCCCCTCAACAAGAAAGCTGAAGACACTCCAAAGAATACCCCGACTTCCTCCAGGATGGCATCTCCAAATTCTTCTCGGCCTCCTTCTGCCGGTCCGCCCCCTTCGGCTTCAGCACCTGTGGACGTGTCTGGACTCCAGCGTCCCTCACCTCCTATCACTAGGGCACGCTCGGCGGCTGTAGCGGGTATGATCTCTGGTTCTCTTACTTCTCATGATCATTCATCGATTGATGTCATTGGTCCCTCACTTTCTCCTATGATTCATTGTCCTCTAATCTCATCTCCTACCACCTGTTCAGACCCAATCATATCCACTTCTCCCCTTAAGCACTGCTCCTCCCCTCGGACGTCTTCTCCTCCACACCCATATTTTCTTCGATCTCGGAATCCAGCCAGAGAGCCCCCAATCGGACATTCCGGTCTGGGCATTGTTTTTCCTGAAGGGAGTGTATCGAAGACCAGAGGGAGAAAATCCCATCTCTCTAAAGCCATTAAACTTGCTGGGGTAGAGGTGGTCTCTGGCAGACAATCGACCATTAACGGGGTCCTTAGAGCGGGACACACCCCGAGAGGTGTTCCCCCATGAAATGTCTTTCATTTAACTGTAGAGGACTGGCTAGTTCCTCCAAGAAACTAGCCTTGAAGAGGCTCATTGAATCAGAGCCTAGTGATATTATCATGCTACAAGAAACTCTCTGCACAGCTAATCAGTGTACTCAAGCCTTGCTTACCTTGGTCCCTGGTTGGAACATCTTTGCAAACGATGCTGTTGGTCGATCCGGGGGGCTTGCCATTGGGATCAACCCCCGCACCATTAAACTAAATTCTAGTTGGGGGGGGGGGGGGGGGGGGGGGGGGGGATTCATTGGAATGGATATTTTCTCTGCTGACCTCGGCATGGACCTTAAAATTGTCAATATTTACGCGCCCTGCTCCCAGCGAGAAGCATTCTGGCAGCACATCCTTCATCTCCCTTTACTGAATGAAGATCATGTCATTATCGAAGGTGACCTAAATTACTCGCTGGGGTTCAGGGAGTCTTGGGGCTCGGATGCTCAAATTGACCCCATTACCGATTTCATGCTCAATCTGCTAGAGCAATCAAATTTTATAGATATCCCCATGCAGCACCCCCTTCCTACCTGGAGGAATAGACGGGTAGGGGACGATGCCCTTGCTCGTAGACTCGACAGATTCCTACTTAAAGGGACTCTTCTCCAGCGCGTGCATCTGTTCCGACAATGGGTTGGCTCTGGGGGGCAATCGGACCATAACCCTATTTATTTGGAGATTCAGGGACCTACCAAGAAACCCAAGGCACCCTTCAAATTCAACCATACCTGGCTGAAGGACCCCTCATATATCAAGTTGATTAAGGACTACTGGATATCTCACCCTATCAATGACAATGAATCTTATGCTAAAAGTTTCTGCAGAAACCTTGCAGAATTAAAGCATATTTCCATTCAGTGGGCTAAGGTGAAATTGGAGAGGGAAACAGCACAGCTCACTCAAATTGAGGCTGATATTTGCTCACTTACTGACGATCGGGGCTTGGGATTCATCTCTGCGGCTGACAAAGGCAGGCTAATTGACTTGGAAAGTCAAAAAGCCAGGATCCTCAAAGAGAGGGAGGAATCCATCAGATTAAGAAGTAGAGCATTATGGATACAAGCTGGGGATGACAACACAAAGTTCTTTCATAGCTATACAAAGAGCAGAAAGGTTTCTAATACAATCTGGAAGCTTCCCTCTCCGGATGGTGAGATTGCAGACAATTTTCATAAGCTTGCACACCTGGGCACCACCCATTTCAGGAATTTGTACAAGAGTCCCCGGGAAGCCAATCTTCTGGACATCATCAATGTGGCAAACCACTTCCCTAGATTCGTGGAGGATGAAGATGTGGCGGATTTGACTGACCCTGTTACAGCTGAAGAACTTGAAGGAGTGTTGAAGTGGTTCAAGAAAGATAAAAGCCCCGGCCCAAATGGTTGGACCATTGAATTCTATCTAGCATTTTACGAAGATCTGGGGTAGGATCTACTGAGGGTGGTGGAGGAGAGCCGATCTATTGGATCCATCTATCATGCTATCAATTCCACATTTATTGCCCTCATTCCCAAATCCGATTCCCCGGCATCCTTTGATGAATATCGACCCATCTCACTGTGTAACTGCTTATACAAAATCATCTCGAAGATCATTGCTAACTGGCTTAGACCTATCCTCTCCAGGTCCATTGCCCCGCAGCAATTTGCTTTTCTAGACTCCAGACAAATTCATGAGGCCATTGGACTTGCACAAGAGGCCCTACACTCCATCTGGTCCAAAAATCTAAAATCCATCCTCCTCAAAATCGATCTCTCCAAAGCTTTCGATCGTGTCAGCTGGCTCTATCTTAAAATGATACTCATTCATTTGGGGTTCCCTCATGCTTTTATCACTTGGATAATGGCCTGCATCACAACCCCCTCCTTTAGTATCCTCATCAATGGCTCGGCATCTACATTTTTCCACTCGGAAAGAGGTCTGCGACAGGGATGCCCTTTATCACCTCTTCTTTTTCTCTTGGTCATGGAAGGCCTCAGTCGCCTCATGGAAGCTGCAAAGAGGGATGGTGATATTGGAGGTCTTGGCATATCCGATTTGTGCTATCTTACACATCTACGTTTTGTGGATGATGTACTTATTCTACTTGATGGCAGTGTCAGAGACTCACGGTCTTTCTCGAAAATCCTGCAAAGATTTTCTGCAGCTACAGGTATGCAGCCAAATCAGACGAAATCCACCATCACCTGCGCTCGCACTACTGTACAGGAGACACGGACTGCCCTTCAGGCTTTTCCTTACTCGGTGCACACACTGGATAGAGGTCTTAAATACCTGGGTTTCAATCTGAAGCCTACCTGCCAAAGGATAGCTGATTGGGTCTGGTTGGTGGCCAAATTGGAAAAGAGGCTTCTGGGTTGGAGCCACAGATATCTATCTAGGGCTGGCAGACTGGTGCTCATCAAATCTGTGCTAGAGGCTACCCCGGTGTTCTGGATGGCTCTAGCCTCGATACCTAGGAACATCCTGGGGAGGCTGCAGCAGCTTTGCAACCGCTACCTATGGAATGGGAGTCAGGAGAAAAGAATATTTGCTTGGATCAGCTGGAAGAAAATCTCTCTACCCAAAAAATGGGGAGGTTGGGGCCTCAAAGACCTCCCAGACTTCGCCAAAGCATTAGCTGCCAAGATGGGATGGACCATGCTCACTAGCCAAAATCTGTGGACACATGTTACTTATCACAAATACATTTGGCCTCGAAATATTATGGATTGGGCCCGACTTCCATCCTGGTCTTCGAAAGGAGGCTCTTCTGTCTGGAAGGCCTTGATTGATTCCCTTCCCCTCATTCGGGACAACCTCGCTTGGCGCATAAATGATGGCATGACGGGAAGAATTGGCATGGACCCATGGAATAACTGTGGGGGCAGACATATATTAAATCAGGAGCTTATCAATTATCTACAAGCCCGGGGGATCCGGCACTTCGCACAAATTGCTGACCCGCATCGAACAGACATCTTCACTCAAGCTTGGAAATCTGCTCAATATTTGGAACTCCCTATTCAATGGCACCAGGAATGGGATCAATATATCATGGCTTTAACTGAATCACACATCCGCATCAAACAAGGGCCAGATGAACTTATTTGGTGCCCAGCGGACCATGGTATATATACCCCAAAGCACGGTTACAGTGCTCTCATATCTCACAGATCACCGGAACAGATCCACTCGTGGTGGCATAACATATGGAAGCTCAAGGCCTCTCCCCGATCCAAACTATTCTTCTGGTGTGCTCTCCATGGTATCATCCCCACGGGAGAATAGCTGACCCGCAGAGCCATACACGGCCCCTCTTGGTGCACTTTCTGCAAAAATGCGTCTGAATTCACAGACCATATTTTTCTTCTCTGCCCGACTGTCCAAATCATATGGAGAAATATTTGTCAGCAATTGGGTATTTCGGGACAATGGAGTGGACCAGATTTACATAGCGCATGGAGTAGCTGGTCACAATCCCATCCGGACTCAAAATTAAACAACCTCCCCCCTGTGGCCACCTGGTATATCTGGCTCACACGGAATAGGGCCATTTTCGAGGATTGACCGATTATGGGTTGCCGGATTGAAACCGCTGTTATTGCTGCATATCAGGAGTTACCAGATCCGCCTCCTACCAGACCCAGAACCATTCAGCCCATGCCCGAGATTGACAGATCCATCCCATGGGCATTTTTCGATGGGGCAGCGAACCAAGCCGGGTGTGGAGGAGGATTTGTCCTACACATTAATGAACAGCATAGATATCTTGCAAAACTGGGTTTTGGAAATGGATCTAACAATTTTGCTGAGCTCTCTGCATTACATAATCTTCTACATTTTGCTTTATCACATCAGCACACTCAGATCAATATATTTGGGGACTCATTGGTGGTTGTTAACTGGATCAATAATGTCACTACCTGCCATTCTCACACACTCAGCAATTTACTTCATAATACTCACACACTCAAAGCAGCATTTGATCATTTTACTTGTGTGCATATATACAGAGAACACAATAGCGAGGCTGACAAACTATCCAAAGAGGCCTCGACACTTCCCCGAGGCGATGGGCAAATAGTGGAGTAGAATGGGTCAGATGAACATCAGTTTTACCACCGACCATATAAAGATCAGAGGCAACAGAGGGACAATAGTCCCAATAGCTGACCGAGAACGGAGACAAATTTTGATAAACTGCTACTATATTTATAAATAGAATCATTTTGTACAAGGGAATAGGATGTAGAGCCAGAACAATGAAATGTAATTAGTACTTTTGTTTGTTACACACTGATAAACACCTGAAAAGGTGGATTATGTATGAACAAGATAGTAATGCCATGGCATCTGCTTATGTAATTTTCAAATATTAATGAAAGTTATTGATTTTTCCAGGGGAAAAAAATATAAATATTAGGGTAATATAGTTAGTTAAATTCTTATTAAAATATGAGTTAAAAAGAATAAAATAATAATAAATAATAAATAATAAATAAATAATAATAATAATAAAATAAATAAATACATAATTTAATAGTTATTTATAGAAGTTATAAAAATGAAAGTATTAGAGTAACCTAAGGGTCATAAAAAATAAAATAAATAAATAAATAAATCTTTTAATATTTAAAATTAGTTAGTAGCTTATTTAGGGGTTAAAATTAGCATCTTATCATAGATTAATTTCAAGATTATTATTGTTAATTAAAATTATTAGAATAAACATAATAGCATCAATAAAGCGCTACTAAAATACCACAGTTTGATGCTATTATGTTTATTCTAATAATTTTAATTAACAATAATAATATTGAAATTAATCTATGATAAGATGCTAATTTTAACCCTTAAATAAGCGACTAACTAATTTTAAATATTAAAAGATTTATTTATTTATTTATTTTATTTTTTATGACCCTTAGGTTACTCTACTCTAATACTTTCATATTAATAACTTTTATAAATAACTATTAAATTTATTATTATCGTTTTTTATTTTTTTGTTTTTTGATGACCCTTAGGTTACTCTAATACTTTCATTTTTATAACTTCTATAAATAACTATCAAATTATGTATTTATTTATTTATTTATTTTTATTTATTTATTATTATTATTATTATTTATCTAATATTTTTTTTTAACTCGTATTTTAATAAGAATTTAACTAACTTTATTACCCTAATATTTATATATTTATATATGTATTAACTTTTATAATTAAATATTAATTTATATTAATTTATTTTATAATTAATTTAGTTTAATATATATTTATAACTATAAGTTTATTAAATGGTCCCTTTACTTTTATTTTAATTATTTTATTTATTTAAATTCAGGTTTTTACCCCTAATCCAGTCCTTCTAACTGCTTCCCAGTCAAATTTAGTCGTTAGAAAATATAGCTATTATCTGGTCAAGAATTATAGCCATTGGATGTTCTAACCTAACTATTTAAGTTGCTAAGCTAGATCTGATTCTTCAACTTGTCCTGATGATGAACCACACTGGTTGGTTCAAAACGCGTCGACAAATGAAATTTCTTGTGATTTATGCCGAAAAATCTCTCATAAATATTATATCAACTCTACATTAATTCCTCTAAAAAAAATATTATATATTTTCTACTCATATCTTTTAGTGAGCTTCAAAACAATTTCTTTCTTAATATCTCCAAAGTTTAAGAATATGCACACTTAGAATATTTAATAGACAAATGTAGGAAAATGAAAACACACCCAAGTCTGACTAAAATAAATTCTTAATCTTCCACTCCTACTTATTAATTGTAATTTATGCATGATTTCTCACTTAGTCATGGATGATCTGTCATCATACTCCTTTGTTTGGAAAATGTTTTAACACCTTGCTCAAAAGGTTATTGGTGAATCAACAAGTAAAGGACATCTTGGTATTTTTTTTATTTTTTCTTTTCCCTCTTCCACACTCTTCTCCTCATTATTTTACCTTCCTATATCCATATTCATATTCTTCTTTTGATGAACCCTTTACTCTATATTGTTCAACTACTAGAAGAAAATCATGCCTACATTTCTAATTGAAATGTTTTCTTCATCATCTTCAACATCTATGCAACTTGGTTCCACTCTCTCAATGATGTACATTTCATCAAACTACTCTAACTCAATTTTTCTTACTACCTTAAAGTGTTCCCTCTTAATGGTGTTTCTTACCTCCTCATCATCCCTTTTCTACACAATGATCAGTGTCTCACCAAATTCCATGAATGCTTGCTACTAAAGTATCTATTTTTAATTATTATTTTCTTTTAGTACGATCACTCATCTCCTAAACTTGTTTCTACTCTACTATATTTATATTTTATATCTTCACCTCAACATACTCTTCAATTTAAAAATATGCTACATGCATCTTTCTTAGTGCTTAGTAACTATATTCAAGGAAGAGAGGAACCTCTTTGTCGAAGAAAATAGAATTGGAAATTATAAAACATTGTGGCTAGTCGAGCTTAATTAACTTAGAAATCCATGAGAAGAGAGGGAAAATCCATGGCGCCATGGAAGAACCTAGTAGCCATTATCAAAATCATAAGAGGAAGCACACAGTTTCTCTATAAAACTCAAGAAAAGCATCTGAGTTAGAAAAAAATTTAACCTCTCACTAAATAGATGTAGGTAAGGAATGGTAATCCTTGGAAAGAGGAAATAGTGAAAGAAGAAAAAACACTATGGGCTTGTATTGACTTGGCATGAAACCCTGTTGGCACTTATGGACAAAATACTACTCAAAAAACCATTACGTTGAAGGCAAATTCATGTATGAACCTCTGTGGACGGAGGCCATACCTGATTGTTCCAATTTCTCCATAGTTCATAGCTTTGTGATTGGAACAAGAAAACATAAATTGTTGAACTTTTCCATGCCACTTAGATCTGGTATGTGCCCTAGCTAGGAACACAATGCACTAAAGAATCCCAACATAAAGTCACTTTTCTCAGTGGAAACATAACAACAATGAAGTTAATAGTAGTAGACAATTTTCATGAGCTGAAAATATCATTTCCCATTAGCCTGTCAATAACAAAACATGAGGGCTCCCATACCAGGGATCATGTCCCTTCATAAACCCTAATAAAAACTAGTATACTTAGTATATAGTGAAATACACAGTCTGTCCTTTGACTGATCTAGGGATTGAAATATGATATTTTAGATCTTCAATATTCCTAATAAAAAACAAAAGTGCATACCTAAGTCATTCCTTCAACTCACGATCCTTGGATTGTTTGCAGTCTTTTGTAACCAATCCTTTGGTGACCATGCTACACCTTCTCGAACTGCTAGATATGCTTCCTCGGATCATGGATTTGACTTTATTATTAGAGATTTGACCTTCCATCACTAAAACCATACTCTCTTCTAGTAAATTTGACCTTTTGACACTCGGATATGATTTAATTCTTATGGATCTGACCTTCCAACACTCAAATATAATTTTCTTCTTACAAATATAACCTTATAACACTCATAATTATCTTTCTTCTTATAGATCTATCCTTCTAACACTAAGATATGACTTTCTGCATAGAGATCTAACCTTCAAACATTCGTATATAAATTTCTTCTTGTCATTGTGACTCCTGCAAGATATATCTGAGGCTAGGTACTTTAGCATCCCTTTTTTAACAAGTGAATTTCCATCTCCACTTCTGTGTCTAAGCATCTCCTTTGGCCTCTTATTTATACTTTTTTGAGTTATTTAATTGGGGGTTTTCCTTCTCCAATAAGAAACCCACTTTTAACAACTCAAACACAAATTAGAATAAACAATTAATTATCTTAGGCCCAAACCCACAACTTTGGGTCCAAACCAACCACTTAGGTAAATTTCCCAACCAACTCCCTTTTGGTGCGTTTTCGCCTCTCAGAAATACCTTCTAAGCTACCCAAATTCCAACACTCCCTCTTAGTGAGGAGGTTATTTCCGTCACACCTTGAGATATCGAGCTCCAAGAATTCTATTGCATGCTCATGGATGTCCTTGCATGAGCCATGAATTTCCCTTGCATGGCCATGAATTTCCTCCCATGTGCCACATCTTATTTTATGCTTGGCCGAGTTTTTCTTGCATGGTGCATGAGTTTCCTCGCACTCAACGTGACTTTTATTTGTGCCTTCATGAGTGTTCTCACATTGTTATCACCTAAAAAGTGATCACCTAGCTATTGCCTACTAGTTTGATTCAAATTAACCATGTAAGATGTGCTTTTACATATTAAAACCCACTTTCACCTTAGAAAATAATTAAGAGTGCCATTTTCCTAAGTATTTCTCATTAAAACCCAACAAACCCATAAGAATAATTAAATAAACCATTATTTATTTATTATTCTTTCCAAATAATTATTAAATCATTATTTAATGATTATTTCCAAACCATTTTGATTAAATCATTCACGAATAATTTAATAAATCATTATTTATTTATTATTCCTTATTTATCTCATGGGATACTTATTAAATCATTATTTAGTAACTATATCTAACTCAATTTAACAATATCTTCTTAAAGTAATTAATAAATTGTTTTTTATTTCTTAATTACTTTAACCATTTTTATAAATTAACTCAATAAATCATTATTTTTTAGTTAGTTTACTAAATAAAGATATTTGACCATTTCAAATAATATCTCTCTAAAATATAATAAAATTTTCTTAATCGTTAGATCATGATTTGGTGTAATAATTTTTTATTATTTTTCTAGATCTAGATCTATCTTAATATTTTATTAGAAATAGAGGGGTTTTCTCCTCATTCTATACACATGACCATTTCATCTCTGTTATTATCCTCTTGTAGCATTTTGAGCTCCCACTTTTGAGTTCAAGCCACCATATTTCCTTTTTCCCATTGCATCCATTGAGAGAGAGAGAGTTGTAGTTGACATAAATGGTAGAAAAGAACCCATCCCACAGAGGGGGATGTTGTAGATCTAAGTCTGCATATTCTCCTCATCGGCTGTATCAATTTTATTTCATTTCAATAATAATAAAATTCATTGTTATTCCAAGGGGTCTTTTCATTTTATATGTTGTTATTTGTTATTTCTATTTGCATGATATCTTTTGCAAGATTTCTAATGTTTTTTTTTAGATATGAAGAGAAATTGTAGCCTCTAATCATTGTTGTTAGGGTTATCAGCCACCAATAACTAAATTGGAGTTTTTTGGTACACTCCTCCAAAAAATTCATGTTAATGAATGGTAACTCCACTAGGTCTTTAGTCATTAACAAATGGCAACTCTGTTAGTTTAAAAATTCAAAACCCTGGTGACTGTTGTTTCAACCTTTATAGCATTTTTCTTTCTATCACTTATTCTTTCTATCTTTTAATTTTTATTCCTTTCTCAAAAAGATATTATACTTTTGGGTTTTCATTTATTTTTTGTAGGTCACAATTACGAGTCATGATAGAGATGGTACTGTCTACAACATATCTATAGAGCAAGAGCTTCAGCGACCCAACAAACCTTCTGGAGGATTATTTGTGCTTTTCAGCACAAGATTGTGGATATAACCTATGTTAATGTGTGGGAAATGTTGGACATTGGATAAACGAATGCTCCCCGTGTATTCTATGACATGGACTACCTACATCTCATGGATCCTTATCTCTGGTGATGTGTTCATTGACTAACACCTACAGGTTTTGGTCTAACAATATTTTTGATTCCTAACAAGTGGTATTAGAGTGTAGGTCACGAGTTCGATACACACCCAACTCACATTGGGGGGGAGATTATTCTGCATTGGATAAAAAAACACTCCCCATGTGTTTCATGACATGGACTAACTGCCTCTCATTGATCCTATACTTTGGTGATGTGTTCATTGACTAACACCTACAGGTTTTGGTCTAACTGCAATGGTGATTCCCAATAGGAAATAGGTCAAAAATTGTGCTCCCTCCTTTTTGCCAAATTTCATCATTTTTTAGAATTTTTTCTGTGGTTTTATCTATGTTCCGGGAAGAGTTTTATTTATTAAACTTTTTCATATATAGGCCTAAACTCTCTTAGTATTTTTTCTCTTTAATAGGAAGGAAACAACCCCTTAGGGTTTAGAGTACACCTCTACCATTTAGTAGAATATTGGATGAGTTAAGTAGTCTAGTTTTTAAAAAATTTAGTCATTGTTTTCTATTAATTTTTCCATAATTTTTCAATATTCTTAGGCCATATTTGCATAACTTTTTTTCCCCTAGAGACTTTTGTTGAATTTAATCTTTAGGATCCTCTTAAGTTTCCTTTATTTTTGCAGTTTGTTTTTTGTTATTTTCCAACACTTAGCCACTTGTCTTTGTTGGGTTTAGCTACACCATTTCAATAGCTTTGGTGATAAATCCCACTCACAATAGAAATTTGATCCTTTGGTCTTTTATTTTTTTGAGTTTACTGGTTTTGTCATCATTTTGTCTATTTCTCCATGGTCTTTCTGGGTGGGGAATTGTGTGTTTAAGTGTGTTGTATTACTCTTCATTTTTAGTATTATTTATAGTTTTTACACTTTATTTCCTAGAAACATTGGCATCACAAAACATGCTTTCAATTAATCCATTAAAACACACATTTCTACACACACAGAGCTTCGTTAGCACCACCAAGCCAAGATATTTCAACACTCTCCATTAATAACACAACTAACGCACATAGATTTAAGCCCACTTAGGAAGTAGGGAATGTTCGGGTATAATTTATAGGATCTCAGGGTAATTGAGTATTGTATCTTAGGAATCTCATATTGTAAATAATTGTCAATCTGCTAATGATTTCCAAATAAAAGAAAAAATAGAATAAAAAATGAAAAGAGGGTATAAGTAAAAAAGAGGAAAAACAAAAATATTCAAAAAGAATGGAAAAGAGAACCCCATCAAAAGAAAAAACAAAAGGAAATAATTCTAAAAGTGTTGCAAGTGTAAATGCCACTACTGATATACAGTTCTCTTCATCATTGTCAAAATAAAGGTTGTGTGCAGCTTGTTCAAAATGCAACAATCATTAGCGATTTGTTTAATCATACAGCGTAATCATGGTTAAACATGTTTAAATTTTTGTAAATTAGGTTAGAGAATAAATATTTTCAAAAGAGTTTAATCTTGGTAAATGAGTAGTTAGCTAGAAAATGACATTGATTGAATTTTTTAATCTGAATCAATAGGAGAAAAAAGGGGTACGTTAGATATTTTTTCATTTTGTATAAAAGAAAATAATGTGGGTTTGCTAGTCTAAGTGCAGACTTTAGAAAAAAATAAAATGTTAGTTTAGTTAAGGGCAAGTAGATCAGAAGGATTTTATAAATATATGCATATGCCATTTATATACTAAGTTTTAATGATATGGTAAAAAAGGAAAACGGGCTCAAGGGGATAAAGTGATTTTTCATGCTTTTATTCCTAAAACTTTATCCTAACTCAAAAAGGAAAAATGTCAAGGCACAAATGGAAAAATCTTTTTTTGTCTTATTCAATTAAAGGACATCACGGTTAGAAGCATCAGGATCCTCTACACCTCATGATCCATGGCCAATAATTTTCTTTGGCTGCCCCTCTCCATCCTGCCTTTACCGTCAAGGGGGGCCCAAAAATGTTGTTTCTCCCACCGGGCCCCATCCTAACGAGGTAGTTTCTCCTGGTTTCACACCCCCCCTTGCCAAAACCACTTACCACTCTCTACTCCCCCCCCCCCCCCCACGAAACCACCATCCCCTCTCATGTTTTATTGCGTCCCCACCATGATGTCTTCGCCACTCACCTCCCGCCATGTCGCCTAGCCGTTAACCACTTAAATTTTCTCCCGGAAAAAATAATCATTCCCCATTAAATTCATACTTCCTAGGTAACCATTTAAACTTAACGGTCCTGCACCTTTCCAACGCGACTTTTTCACCATTGTTTAAAAAACTTCTGAATCTATCACTCTTCTCCCATTTCACTACTTATTCCCTCTAATTTGAAACTTTACACAGTGGTCATTTTCACAGTATTCACATGACCAGACCAAGACAAATATTGACAGTCCTCTATCTCCTTCACCTGACAATTTGTTACCCAAACATTTTCTCAGTAAGGTCTTCTGTCAATTTCTCTTATCTTTCATTAATACAGTCATGCCTCCCAAGAGCAAAACCCAAGAGAATATTTTTAATTGCATTAGTGAAACCCAGTGTGAATCTGACTTTTTGGAGTTATATTGTTGGTTGGAAGACAAGCATGCAGATAAAACTAATGAAATTGGGCTCTGGGAGTCCAATATTCCCCATTATATCTTCCCTCTCACCTTCCAAGGCCCTGAATTCACCAAAACGTGTCAAGGATGCTATGTCCCTACCCAAAGAGCTATCATATCGCCATCAAGTGACATCCTCTTTACCATAACTGCCCACTCCATAGACCAAATGATGCCAACATCCCCTGTTGAAATTACTACGACTTTGTCCTTAGAAGCCCTCACCCAGCTTTATCAGAAGATATATTTTGCTACCAGAGCCAAAATTTTCAAGATCTTCTTGCCTGAGAATGCCCAATTACCTAAGAAGAATCCTCCATATCCTTCATCCATCTTCCCTGATCAAGCCAAACAAATCATATCCATAATTTCTTATATTTTGGGTTACTATTCTGATCAATAGGTAGATGAGCCCATTTTAGTTTTCCTATCCATATCTTCAACAAATAGTAAGCCATCCATTGTATTCAATTTCATTCAATTCTTGGTTGACAGCATTCATAAACAGTTTCTAAGATTTCCTACAAGGTAGGTGTTTAATTACACCTCTATTTTAATCTACATGTTCCTTTACTCTCAAGAAGATAAGTTCAATTTTGCAATGCAGGAGCTTGATGATGTAGGAAACCGGTAGCCAGTGATATTTTGGACTTCATTAGTCATGAAATAATAGAAGGAATTTGCTTACAAGTAGTTTATTGAGGAATTTGTTCACCCAGCCATGAACATCTTTAACAATTCAATACAACCTAGAATTAGTGAAGATATTAAAAGAATTCTACATCTAACAGATCAAGCCAAGACTAGGGATTGGTATTTATACCAAAACTACATAGAAATCACGGTCTATGGTTGTGAATTGCCACCATACAAACTCAATTGGTCAGACCTTGGCCCAAGCCAAGGAAACTAATTGGATGGGTATTCTAGATTCAATGAATGATATTTGGCCATATATACAAATCATCTTTGAGTAGAAGGAATTGATAGAAAAAGCTACAAAAACCATTGTTCAGGGAAGGGAGAATATTGGATAAATGGCCATAGAAGCCTCCAATATAATTAGATTCCTGAATTCTAAGTCAAAACATGAACTTGAAGAATTATGAATCACTGATAGAACTACCACTATTTTAGAGGTCAAGAAAGTTTTGACCAAAAGGAACCTCATTGGTGAATTAGAGGAAAGGTGTGAAACATTGGAGATAGGATTAAATAGGTTCTGCAATAGAATTGAAGCATTGATTGAGAAATGACTACCCAGCATCTATGTAATAAAAGATAAATTGATCACTCAGGAAGACTATATCCTGAAGATGAAGGAAATGGCCAAAAGCAGTATTAAGCACAGTGGGATAAAGGGAAATATGACAGCAAGGGCATTTTTGGAAACCATGTCAAATGATTTTTACATACAGAATGAGGTAAAAAATGTTTTTACTATGAAACCAACTTTTTCCAAATACACAGAGGTCGATAAAATTTACTAGATGATAATTAAATTGACCATACCAGATGAAAAGAGATGGGAAGAACTTTGTGATTTACTAGATTAAGAAGGTAATTTGGGTGCAGTAAGACAATGGCCAACACATCAGCCAGCACAACAGTCAGCACATCAACGCAGCACAGTTTCAAGTTGACTCAGAAACCGAATAGACAAAAAGAGAGCCATATTTCCTTCTATCTGTTGACGTGGCCTATTTTTCTATCAAAGATAAATATTATTGTTTGTAATTAGGCTAATAATACAATGTCGGTTTGATAGCGATTTTGTAAATGATTTTGTAATTATTAGTATAAACACTTCATTTTTTGAAGTATTAAGGGTTTATTTTTTAATTTAATTTCCTCTGCATATTGTAATTTTTCAAAATGCTTGAGCATCACTAATACAGGGACCCTTTCACAGGATTCATGTGGTGTACCAAATGTTGATGTGTTTCTTCAGTTTATTTGTTTATTTATTTAAAAATTATTTTTCTTTCTCTATTATTTTGAAATCTTAATTACTTAACAAAAACTATGATGAGTAGGATTTGTCATTTAGAGAACCCTATTCTAGCTATTAGTAATTTTCATGTTTTCCACTCAAGTTAAATTAAGGAATTCTTAATTGCCCATTAATTTCCACTGAATCTTACATTTTTGTTCTTTCACAATCCATTTAATTTCTAAAAAGATCCAAATAGTGCAACCTAGCTTTCCCTATGAAACTCCTATAAAATTTGAAGCCAAATCCAGTTAAATCGTTAGACTCCATAGCCTAATGGAATTATAGCCATTAAATCAACCAAATGATTCAAACAAAATAATCAGTGCAATCATAACTAGCCTTTCACATAAAACAAAGCTAAATTTTACAGAGAGATCCCTCTTTAAAGATGGCAGGATTAGATCCCACCTCCCAAAGTGGTTTCGATGATGTTCTATGTTTTTACTCCCTCAACCTAAAAAATATAGAAGGAAATCCCAATATCTTAGTTAAGTTAAGATCAGTGGGATAGGCTTTCAATGACACCCATCAATCACTTATAATGAGACATTAAATTTGTCCTTGCAGGGAGCTCGTAAATCCTCCACAATCCCATACTCAAAATTGGAGCATGTAGGAAACTAATTTGAGAGGGGATTAGGCTTAGGTCATGGTGTAAGAAGTTATCCTTGAGGTTACTCAACTCATGGTAGGTATCTTTTTTTCTTACAGTTGACTACCCAAAAGCCTAAGATTCATGTGCCCTCCTGGGATGGAGGCAACTTAGTGGCACATCCTAGGAAGACACCCTATAGGGGTGGTTATGGAAAAAAATCATCCCTCTACCTTCCCCTAGCCAAATCTACTTGTAGAGACTAGACCCCGTCAAGTAAGAAATATTTTACAAGGCCATCTAAAAACATGCAATTGGGATTTGTTTGATAGATAGACAATATTTAGGCTCGAGGTCATTTTTCCTTTATAGGACTTGTTTTCCTAAATTAGAGTAGGAGATCATTATAGCTACTTCACACCTTGCACCACTTCTCTATGTGTTTTCTTTCTCTCTGTTACTCTCATTCTTTATCCCTCCCCTTTAGTATTTAGAGTTTTATTTTTCCTGATACCATTGCATCCCCAAGGAATTTTTCAAGAAGACTTCAATGTCTTTTCACCTAGTTCTTTAGGACATCTTTTAAATCTTGCTTGAAGGGTTAGGGTCCCTCCACCAAGTCCACATATGGACTCTAGTTCCTTTGATTCCTCTCATTCATACTTAGATTTTTAATTCTTTCAACCCGAAGCCTCTAGCATGTCATGTGCTAATGCATCTGATGGTAACATTGGTCCTAGCTAGTGTAACCATCAAGGATGAAATATAATAGCCTATTTAGGTATGGTTTTTATTCAAACCTTACTCCCCTACATGGTTGGTTTGAGTCTCCCTGATCTGAGCAAACTTATTAATGATTCTCTTCTCCATGACTATAGTTGGAGACCTATGCCAACCAAAATTCCCTCAAATCTCCCAAAATTTGAAGGGACCTCCAGAGAGGATCCCACCAACCATGTTTTCTCATTCCATATGTGGTGCTCTTCCAATTATATCATAGAGGACTCCATTCCTCTATTACTTTTCCAACCCACTCTAACTATATTTGCTTCCAAATGATATGTGGATCAACCACATGCTTCTCATTCAACATTTGTGACTCTAGCCAATGCCATTCTATCATATTTCCACTTACCTACTCACAATGACACATGTACTAAACTCTTGACTTCATTCTGTCAAACGTCTTCCACTCGAATCTCTAATCATGTACAATAATCTCATAGAATATGAAGCCTATGTAAAGCTCTAAAATTCAAAGACCATGTCTACATGGACTTCTTACAAACCCTCCTCACCCCCATTAGTAAATATGTCGCCTCAAATTTCCCTAAAACCAAGGAAGAAGCTCTCTAGATAGCTTCAAAATATCATCTGATATATATGCATAGTCAGGTTATGTTTTTATCATCCTTCTTGTCCTCCCTAGGCCTAACGCTTCATCTACACCATGGGAATATCATGTTGATGAGAGTATCATTGGATCCATATCTTACCCTTAACCATCTCCATATTCTCAACCTCTGTTATGCAACCATCTCACAAAATAGAAGAAACAAGAGGTAAATTCCATCAAAATAAGCCTCTTCAGGGGGGGGGGACCTCCTTTACATTACAAAAATGAACAATTATTCAATGTCTCAAATGACAAGACCTCCTTTTTATATATAGGAGTCTAAGGAGTCACAATATAATCAAAACCAACATAACAATAATAATGTAAGGGCATAACAATAACAATAGTGGGCTTCTATTGGGCACAATAATAAAAATATGGGGACAACATGGGCACAACAATAATATTAATGGGTACACTATTAATAATAATAAGGGAATACCTCTAGCAAACATAATTGTGCAATTATGCCTCGTTATTCTTTCTTTCGAAGCTTTGTCATGCCGTTAGAGACAATTATCTTTCCCAGTTTCCCTGTGATACCCTTTAATTCAACTTCCTTTCCTTTCGAAACAAATTTCAAGAAAATTTCATGAAAATTAAAAGTTATCGTACCCAAAGATTGTATCCATTGGACTCCTAGTACAACATCACCGCCATCCATTGAACACATTGATGCTATAGTCCTCTTGAATATCTTTAACACTTATATTCAATTTTTGGAAGTCCTGAATGTGGTCCACCATTGAAACCCTTTGTTTGAGATTTATCAATTGGCTAAAAAAGGTGTTTATTTTTTAATCCTCATAATGTGCTATCATTTCTTCCATAAAAATTTCCCAAGTGACAATTTGTTTACAAGAGAAAAGCCATGATACCATACAAATTGATTGGGTTCCAAATATAAAGTTGCAATGTGTACCTTTTGTGTGCTTTGCACATTATGGATATTGAAATATTGCTCCATCTGTAGTATGCATGTTACAGGATCCTTGCCATCAAACTTCCTCATATCGATCTTTGGAACATGGTGGGTCTTCAATCCAACGTTAGAGTCTATGAAATAATGACTAACATTTATTTTGTTCTCATAACAAGTTTTCTTTACTACCCTTTCACCATTAGTAAGCATTTCTTGTACTAATTTTGTCAAATCTATCTTCATATCTTGCATGTTGCCTTTAACTTTTACCTCTATACCATCCATCCTAGCTTCCATGCCATCCATCTTAGCTTCCATCCCATTATTTAAACCATCCATATTAGCTTCCACGACTTTCTTTAAACCATCCATCTTAGCTTCCACACCTTTCTTTAAACTATCGATCTTAGCTTCTGGTACTTTTTGTGAGAGTGAATTTTGTTGCACCTGGTCTCATAATTTTGATATATCATGTTGAATTTCTTCCTCTTCTTCATGATTCATGCTCAATCTTTCAGGTTGATTATTATGTGTTTCCATTTTCTTTCTTTGGGGCATTAATTAATGAAAATAATGCTTCAATATGCCCTTTGAATTCCTTCAAACTAATTTTATAGAGAAAACTTATGAAAAAAAACTAAACACTTTTTTTCACTTTGTAGGAGCTCGATATTGAATCAGTTGTATCTATGTAACTTCAGATCTGCAAGGTTTGAAATTTCCTCTTTCATTAGCCCTCTAAGTCTTCTTTCCAACCCTACAAGTCTTATCAATATTGGATTCTCCAAGGAATATTTAGGCCAAATATCATATGATGACCTCATTATAGACTAGTTCAGTAGACCAAACTTGTACGAAGTGCCATGCATCATTGTTTCAACCTCGGGACTGGAAACCAATAAAAATAAAACTACAGGTCGTTCTCTTTCTGTAAATTTTTATGAAATTGAAATCTGATCCTCAGAGATAAAGTTATGATGATTTTCCCTAGGTCACCTATTTGAGATATAATTTGGGAGCCTACAAAAAGCCTAACTCCATTGGCTGATATCTCCAAAACTATAGTGAGAAAAGATCTGAAATTCGGACCTGAGGTTTAGAAAGCTTTCTACTCAAATTGGTTTTTGCTTTAGCTTCTGAGACATCACTGAAAATAATGTATAGTGAAAACTCCATGATGACTAGTTTTGAGCTGCGAAACCCTAGAATCTAAAGCTCTAATACCAAATGTTATGCAACTAGCTCACAAAATATAAGAAAAGAGAGATAAACGCCTTCAAAATAAGCCTATTAGAGGGGGAAACATCCTTTACATTACACAAATGAACAATTATTCGATGATTCAAATGACAAGACCTCCTTTCTTTATATAGGACTCTAAGGGTTCATAATATAATCAGAGCCGACATAACAATAATAATGTAAGTGCACAACAGTAACAATAGTGGGCTTCTATGGGACACAATAATAACACTATGGGAGACAACATGGGAAAAATAATAACAATAAGGTGTACAATGACAATAATAATAAGGGAATACACCAATATTATATGGACGTAAAACCTCCAATGAGGTATGTTCAACCTTGGCAGGGGGGGTGGGAGTTCCACCTACACTTATCCTCCTCTTGATCCTTGATGTGTTCACTCTTGCTAAGGAACATGTATTTCATATGAATTTTTCCATCCACATCAATCCATTCGAGGGCCTATTGTTACTCAGACTAGTTAGGATAATGTGGGCATGAATCATTATTATCTGTTTACACTGCCTAGTGCTTGAGCCCCACTAGCACCAACACACCAACCACCCATGCCTCAACCACCTCTGTCATCACAACAACAACCTCCTCAAGGCCAATTCTATGTGCAACAAAATCTTTCCCCTGCCCCCAACTCGAAGATAAGGAATAAGGGGAAAGGTAACCAAAATCAATCATCTGAGAGAAATCCAAGGAACCAAGGTCAGCAACCTCATCCCAATAAGGGTGATCAATCCAATCCTACAACCCAACAACGAGGTGGGTAGCCGAAGAATAATAAGGCTCTTAGAACCAATAAACCTTTCATTTTTTATGGGACTTATGGACATTACACTCATTAGTGTCCCATTCTCCCTCTAATGCACAAAGCATGAGAAGATCAGGAAGATGCTTCTAGAGGGAAGCAGTCTATCGCTCCACTCACTACTCCTTCCACATGGCCAGTATTGCTTAGCTATCCATTCCCTCACCAAGGATATTTAGCTACCCAGTCTATCTAAAATAATCCACCTCCTCCTCCTTTGTAGGTTGGGAATGGGTCTTATAAAATCCTCATGATCAATTTTGAACATGTCAACCTTCAAACTTGGTTGCGCCAATATGACAAACCTGCTAAACATTCAGCAACCAATGCTCAACCTAATGTTTCCATTCAGCCTATTTTGTCACCAAATGGTACCTTACAGTTCCGTCCACCTAAGGAAGAGGTTCAACCATATATCCTTAAGTGGTCCTTAGATTTTAATGCTGCCAATTCTTGCACCACCCATACTTATAGTATAGTATATGACAGCGTAATTTATTGTTTCTATGTTAGCACTCGAAGTCCTCCAAACACGCCCATCACAACTAAAATCTCTACTATCTACTTTAGGCATTGTGAACCCTTCACATGATTGTATGATTATTTTTTATGTTGACACTACATATCATCGTTGGCTTCCCACCTTTGTTTCTAACCATATACATGTCTCTATCAAGAATGATGTTGTTCCCTAATGTATCATTGATGAAGGTGTATCCACTTTTGTGATGTTCGCTACTATCTTGAAAAAATTGGTTCTTCCAACCTTTCACCATCCATGATCACTCTTTGTGTGTATGATCATTGCCCCTCCCAACCCCTTGGTCTCTACCAGAATTGTCTTGTTTTGGTTGTCGGCAAATATGTCATGGTTGATATTGAAGTTATCAACACCCCTATTGACTATAACTTGTTGCTTTGTCATAGTTTCATGTATGCCATGAAATCAGTTGACCCATTTTTGTTTTTCACCATGACATTCCCTCATAATGTGAATATTGTCACTAATTATCAACTGACATATTATGATCCTCAATCCCATACCACTCCTCAAACTGTCATATCTTCAATAACGAGAAGTAATTCCATTCCTTCTCTTATTGAGATAACCCTTGAGGTCTAGAAAGACTCCTCATTGCTTGGGGCATATTATGGCCCATCGCCCATTCCCTCCAAGCCTAGCTCTTCTACTGTTTGCATTCTTCAAGGCTTATATGCTGCCAAAAATTAGTTTGGTACATCCTAGCAGCCAACTCCCCTACAATTTTTTTCTTAAGACTCATTTGGCCCCTCAGGAGTTGTTCCCCCTAGCCATCACCCCCTTGCTAAAATACATTTCCTTTTTCTTCCATGAGGAATATTATCTACTCATGTAATGGTTATGTTGAGTCTTCTTAACATGACTTTGGGGATCCCAGTTTGGTACATTGATCCTCCTACAAACACCTGTCCTGACCAGCTCCAGTCTTACGTGGCTCTGATTTTGGTATAAATAGTTGCTACCACCCCTACCTTTCCTTCAGTTCCACAAAAACCTCAACCAAAAGCTACTCCTATTGTGAAAGCATTAAGTGAGGGGGCCAAAGCATCAAAAAGGGGTGGGGGAGGTAAGGACAAGGAAACCCAAGAGGAAACAACTTATGCTAAAGCACCAAAGCCTACTCCTCCCTTTGCATTTTGTGACATTCATGGTCATGCCACCAACAATCATCTTGACCTTCCCCATATCAAGAGCATGGTTTTAGAATCCATAATTCAACCCAAGCTTAATATCCCTATGGTCAAAGTAACCTTACCTGAGTCAACCAAGAGAGATAAATCATTATGCATGAACTACCCTTGTGCTTTGTGGGATACTTACAAACATTTCTCTCATCATCGTCACCATCTCAACATATTATGTGATACATTCCATGTTCTTCGTGAACTCAATACAGGCCATAGTGACCCACCTCCCTCTCTACCTGCCGATCTTGACACCAATTTTGTCCCAAGACAAGAGTTTATCCAATCCATTGTTGATGAGTGATTGTCATTGATGACAACCTAAGCAGCACCAGGGGCTACCCCAATCTTCCATCGACATTTTCACTTGACAACTTACTCTATTCTGATTCAAGGATCTTCTATATAGATTCTACTTGTTGATGTGTTTCTGTTGAGATATGGCACACCACGTAACTCTTCACGGTTTGAGAGATATTCGTGTTTGAAGTTAGTAACCCAAGTTAATGGGCTAAATCCCTATGGGGTTGTGGCATGGCAGTCATAATTGGTTGTGGTCATTGAATATTTAATAACTAATAATGTTTTTTTTTCCTTCTAATATTCCTCCAATGTTCACTTATTGAGGGCCCTCTCAAGTCAAGACATTCATATAAATATTGACCCTCATATCCTACTCTAGTAGGGATTTTGTGGCTTCAAATAGGTCATTGTGTCACTTTCTCTATAAAAAAATTCTATTAAGCTTCAGAAACTAAAATTAAAAATAATTTGAGATGAAATCTTGATGAACCTTGTGATCAAATTTCAGATCTTGGTTCGCTATATTTTCGGAGATATGATCTCAGGAAGTTAGGGTTTTGTAGGCTCCTAAATTCAGTTTGAAATAGGTGACGGTTCGAAACTTGTCATAACTTTCTCTCTGAGCATTGGATTCAAATTTTTTAAATAGTGATAGAAATAGGATGTATTGTAGTTTGTTAGGTATCATTTTCAGGGGTGAAGGTCACATCAGTGAAACACGACACTTCGCACAAGTTCACTCTACTAAACTAGTCTATAATCTAGTCATCGTGGGAGATTGGGCATGAAGCTTTCGTGAAAAATCCAATCTTGATCAGACCTGTGGGGTTGGAAAGAGGACTCAGAGGGCTACCACAAGATGAAATTTTCAACCTTGGACAACCGAAATTACTTAAATACAACAGATTCAATATCGCGTTCCTAGAAGGTAAGAAAAAACATGCATTCAAGGATCATTGCAGTAAGGACCACACATCAACAATCAAGGGTAAGTCTCCTAAAACAAGGTATCTATGATTAGTGTTTACATTTGAATTTTGAGTATCATCTCTGACATATGTTTTTGCGAGACAATGTAAGTATATACAAGGTCTCGGTTATATATCTATGTCACTATATGTCACAGTTAGTTTTTCATATGTCCTATTCTTGATACTACAGATTTGATGCTACATATTCTTGATGTTATACCAAGTTTGCTAAATCTATATGATGTTGTAAGTTCATGTTACTTGTCTTTTCATAGTTGATAGAATGGTCTTTTTTTTGTACTTAGAACTTGGTCCATCACAAGTCTAGGGCTTGTCATCAATTTTTATTGTATATATCTTTAGGTTCGTTTTGGATATAGTCTTGCATAGAGTCCTGGCCTATATCAAGAGTGGGAGTCTTTCTCTACTACTCCAACAAGTCAACAACAAAATTTACAAGAACACTTCAGGTACGCATTGTAATTTTAATTTGTATTTATTCATTATTGTGCATTTACATGTGTTTTGTAGGCAGCGGTAAGTTGAAGGGTAATTTTTTTTTGTTTTGGGATGGGTTTTTCTGGCCGAATTTTGCATGCAGGTAGAAGGAGATTTAAGTACAACATAAAGCAAGAATTCAAGAGCAGAAGTATCAAATCAAAGGAAGCATTTCAGCGGGACATCCTTGAATATATGACATTCATCCAGATATCATGAAGTATTGTTAAGGCCGAGAGTCATCATTGTAAAGTTGTAAAACAGTCATTTATAAAAGAGTCAGCATTGTACAACAATAATTTCTAAAAGAGTCACCATTGTAAAGTTATAAAAAACCCATTTGTAAAAGAGTCATCATTGTAAATATTGTAAAAGAGATTCTTCCTAGCATCGAAGAGGCAGTGTTGGGAGGTATAGGAGTCACTGCTGGGATGACATCATGGTTGGGTTGCAGGTCATAGAGTGATTGGGTATTTGGACAACTACACGACAATAATTGTCCATCTTACTGTATCGTGGATTATTGTCCCTGGTTTGGGAATCCACAACCTTGTCTTTTTTCAGTCATTATAGGGGATCCTAATTTTCTACATCAAAATTTTAATTATGTAGTTTCATAAGATCAAGTAAAACATAAATTTTATTTTTAAAAACTAATATTATTATATAAATATATAATTAAACTTAAAAATCTAAGTACTAAAATGTAATTTCGTTTATTTAATATAGTAATATTTTTTATTAAAATATAAATTAAAAATTTATAATATTTTAAAATTAATATTATTATAAATATTAATTTTATTAATATAATTTTCTTAATGTAATTTTCTTATGTTTTTTGTTTTTGTAAATTGAGGTTTTTGAATTACCTAAGGAGTTTGTTTCTCCTTGACGCACTTCGATACGTGAGACTCACACTAGAAAATCCACATTTAAGCCCAAAAACAAAAGAAAACATGCATAGCTATAGACCCAAGTTAGAACCAAGAACATTATCCCATGGCCCATTACATTGCCAATAAATAAAATTATCATAAAATACCCATCTAATCATCATAGCCAACACCTTGCTATTACAATCATAGAGCACCTAGGCCAGTGATAGAAGCCTTAAGCTACCATACATGGTATTTCTACCAAAACATAATTATAAAAAAAGAGCCACTAAAATGCTATAGTTGGCACCATAATAAATCAGACACAGAAATATACACTAAGACTAGCCAAAAAAACAAATAGTAGTCAAGAACTTCAAAATAAACATGCACTATGTTTCCCAACATGAAGACTAAAGCATAATCCACCAAACTATTAAGCCATCCTACTTGGTCACTGAACATTTTTCTAGGAAGATAATTTTGTAGGGGTGCTCACCCTAGAGCCAGGAGGATCCATCAAATCACCATAATATGATTCACAAGTAATATGGTCTTCCACAAGCACTAGGTGGGAATCAATCCTATCCAAGAAAAAACATTGGGTTCTAAGCATCCTTTTGAGGTCTTCCAAGGAGGAAAATACATTATACCACTCCACTTGTTTATCTTTCAAAACCAAACCCAAGAGGGTTTTCATGTACGTGTGTAGAGCCATTGAATTCAATTATTCTTTCTACCTGACCCTGGTGTGCCCAGGTTCAGGAACCCATGCTAACACATGCTCTATGATCTTGAAGTCTGATTGATATTTCCTTTCAATCGCAACCTGAGTTTCCAAC
Organism: Pinus tabuliformis; assembly: GCA_031772625.1. Lineage (NCBI taxonomy): Eukaryota > Viridiplantae > Streptophyta > Pinopsida > Pinales > Pinaceae > Pinus > Pinus tabuliformis. Next base: position 234,358,094 of record CM062816.1, on the reverse strand, counting down.
TTTCAAACTTCTTTCCTAGTCTCTAGGAGAACCACATTGAAATAGGTGGCAATCAAGTCATGAGCAAAGAGTCTCACTCCTCTCTGTCCCTGAGGAGCACTACCACCTCCCGCCAATCAAAATCACATCCTATGTCTCAGTGACATGGACATAACACACGGGGTGCACATGGAACAACTGTTATGAATTCCTCCCCTTGCAAAGAAACAAGAAAATAAACCAAGATCACAAACGACAATACCAGGACGCCAACCTAAAATTTCATCCTTGTAGCCCAAAACATAAATTGCAAACTCAACATACACTAATATAATCTTATATATGTTAATTTTAGTTTATAATTTTTTAAATTATCATATATATAAATTTGTGTGTGTGAGAGACAGATAATGATATTTTCGGGTGGCATCTTGGTCTTGTAGTGGGTGGGCTTGGTTTATTTTCTTGTTTCTTTGCAGGGATAGGAATTCATAACAATTGTTCGATATGTACCCCATGGGTTATATATATATATATATATATATATATATATATATATATATATATATATATATATATATATATATATAGATATAGATATAACGCATGAATTTCTGCATAAAAATTAGCACACTTGCCATTTCGGGTGAACATTTCACTGATCTTTAAAAACATAAAGCTAAAATTGTTGATATAGAGAGTGCAAGACCATGATTGAATAGAAGAAAGATATGACCATTACACTGAAGATATATTAATTAATAATTCAGAGAAAGTAAAATGGATTGGAACAAGTCAAATAAATTAATTTATGTTAAATTGGATCAACGTCAAATTAAAATAGTAAAAATATAACTAAAATATATAATAAATTTAGAAGATATATATGAATCTAGTTTATAATTTTGTGAAATCTTATAATTAATAAATAAATCTATAAAATAAAGTTAAATATTTTTAATACATTTAAATTTATTATATATTTTTATAGTGTTTTTAAAGTATTAATTATTAATTTTAATATATACATATATATATTAAATTAATTTTTATTTCATATTATATAAATATAAGTTATTTTTAAATATATTATTAGTAAATAAATTTAACTATTATTAATAAATTTAAAACTTTTTAATTTTTTATCTATATTTTAATTATTAATATTACTATTTATATACCCTTAACATTAACTTAATTTTTATATAATTTTCTATTATTATAATAATAATATTTATTATTTAATTAGTAGTTAAAATTATATGAAATATCAATATTATACTGTCAATGAAGGAATTTGTTGTAACGGCTACAAACACCCTCCAAAATTTTGCCTTAGTTTTGTTTTCGAGCCTCCCTACCAACTTTTCACAGCACATTGTCTTGCTTTGTCAAGTACAAAAGATTCATTTTTTTGCTTGCACAAAGGAAGCCTGTCGATCACAACTTGATGCATTCTCCTCACAGATTGATCACCTAGACTTGGTCCATTTGCAGGCTGAGCAGCTCCCCTAAGAAATTGCGCATTTCTAGAGGCAACTAGCCTTCCCTCCAGAAATTGCGCAATCATGTATGGCAACCTGTTGGGCTTCAGAATTGTGCAATTCTACTAGTCAACACTCCCAGTGAAAATTGCACAAATTTCCCCAGAAAGGCTGCTCAACCCAGAATCTGTGTAAATTTGGGCAGTAGTCAACTGCTTTACCCAAAAATTACACAAATCTCATGGGAAGCCAACATAGCTCCTAGCGAGAAATGCACATTTCCTTCAAGAAATTGAGCAGTTGCATGCATGAGCAGTCTAGTTGATGAGTTCCACCTGGGACCGAGGAAACCTAACTTGCATGCATAGCTTTCTCTTTCCTGGAAGAGAAAAAATCAACATGTAAAAGGCATCCCACACTTCAGGGAGCTATTTTTAGCAACTAGAGGTTACATGCAAAGTCCATTTAGAAGCTTCCCTCCAAGTGTTTCTTTTTCCTTGATTTGCAGCATGCGCGTCATGAGGCCAAACTTATTTATTCGACACATCAGATCTTATTCTTTCACATCGATCTTGGAGCTCTGACATCCCATAGCACATCTAGGACTCTTCGACACATCCAGCTCGGCTATTCACGGGTAAGTGTCCTCAACTTGTCTTTTTGAGCATTTATGTCGTTTTTTGTGTATTCGCTTGTGTGAGTGATGTTTGGTTGATTTATTTGAATGCTTTCTATCATTTACATGTATATTATCTTGTCCTAGCTCTATTTCAGTGTTCATTGCTATCTCACTACTATCACATGCATGAAACTATTTTGCACAAGCGGTTGTCGATTCAGCAACTCACTTCACTCACATGCATGTTAATATATTTACTAAATCTTTCATTAATATTTGCATGCACTATCAATCACTTCTGCTTTCACTTAATGTCTACATGCATTCACTGTCATATTTTCTTTTAGTTTCCCGTCGACGAGTCGGGCCAACCATGGCCTAGACTCTACCTTCACTGAGACAGCATTACGCAATCTGGGGAAGGAATTCTTTCTCGTCCTCTCCAGAAATGCACATTTCTACCCAGCACTATCCTTTGGGAATTTTTTGTAAACTTTTGTGGGACAGTGACTGCTAGCCCAGAAAATTGCGCAATGTACTCCCTGAGCCTGCAGTCACCCCCAGCTGGAATTACGCATTGTGCAATCCCAACAGCTAGGAGCTATTCTAGATTGCTCATTGCACAAATCCAACAGTCAGACTTACCTCCCAGATAGCCCAGACTACCTTTTTCATAGTTCTGGTAGCCAGTCACCTAACCTCCCAGAAGAAATTTTGCAATCTTGCCCATCACTTTCCCAAGTATGTGTTGTGTCATTACCTGAAATTTCTTTGGTTTTCGCCAACATATTTCTTACCATGCATGTTTCTTGTCTCCAGATCTTCTAGGTGTTCATCTGCCTCTTAGTAGTACCGGATCAATGGCCTCCAAGAGAGCGGGATCACAAGACACTGATGGAAATGTAGCTAGATACAAAGATGTATCTAGACATGGACATCAAACTAAAGTGGCAAGAGGTCAATGAGACATTTGCACGCACTTTGGAGGAAGGCCTCGAAGATTGTCATGTGTACGTGAACATTCACAAGTCCGGCTTGTATCAATTGCATGCAGATACCCCACCTTCCCATGCGTGAACATGATACAATGGATCGTCTCTCACATTGATCCTGAGATGATGACCTTGAGCAATGTCAATGGGATGAATCTTACAACCTTCTGGGAACAAGATTACGATTAGATGTATCATATGTCCAAGCCTATGACTGTCATGAAGACTCCATTCAGCTTACCAACAGCATTGCTAACTCCAAGGACATTTTGAAGAACTAGGTAAAGGAGTCAGCTTGATTCATTTTGAAACCCAACCAGATTTACAAGAAAAAGATACTAAGGAAGTCATACAATTACTTGGTAATATTTTCTTGTCGATTGTATGGCCAAGCAAGCACGTAAACCTTTCCATAGAGTTGGGTGATTGCATTGGACATAGTGGCTATAGAAGGAAAACCATGTAACTGGTCTAGCATATTGGCTCATCAGCTGAAGGAACAAGTAATGAAGGATCGACAGTCACCAAGAGGTATGCATCTAGGGATTTACATGTCTGCCTACCTCTTAGATGTAGTCTGTGCCCAACAAGAGTTCCCGGGCTTGGAATGGGCATGGTCATTGGTGGAGACTGCTGTGAACACATATTTCAAGTTTTTGTTTGAACACAACTTCAAAGGAGTAATCACACGGCTGTCCAATCATTTTTTGACCCCAATTTACAAGATGATATTCAAACAGGATCCACCCTACATGTCAAAGGAAGAAATGGAGGCACTGTTAGACATTGTTGATTGGTATGCCTCACCGTCTAGTACCTTCATCTGACCCAATGAATCGATCACCTTTGTTGTGGAGTGGTTAGCGAAGCAAGATGAAGTAGCATCAGAGAGAGCACCAGTAGCATCAATAGCAACAGTGGTAGCAGAGGCAAGCATACTAGTACGTGACAAAAGTAAGAGGTAGATTTTTTATCACATGGATGAGGAGAAAAGTTGCAAGTTCTGAGCAGATCCATTGGTAGAGAAAGAAGCTATGGATATAGAGGAAAATTGGCACCAGTGCAACAAGAAAATTGAGAGAAGGCAGAGGGATAAGAAGAGAATGGAAGAAGAAGAGAAGGAATTTCTTGAGCTGAGGGAGCAACTCCAAAAGGAACATGAGCTGCAAAAATAGGAGAGGGAAGCGTAGCAACAACAGATATGGCAGGGGGCAAAACATGTGCAAAAAAATGAAGCATTGCTCATACAAGTAATCGATTCATCAGAAAAAATGGCATCAGGCAAATATGGTGAGCCATCACAGGAGCAAGACTTCACTCATGAGATAGAACAAGAACTTCAACAGTTGGACGTAGACAAGGAGCAGCAAGAGTTGGAAGAGGACACCGACCTCATCCCTCATAGCAAAGAGGTCGACTCAGCCGCTCCAATGCATCTAGATGATGAGAATGTCTCGAATGACCGAGGAAGCACTAATATCCTTCATAATCAGCTAGAAGAAGAGATGCACAACATCTCATTCGACGAATCCCAACATAAAGTTGTGCAGTCTCGCAAAGTGTCAACTCTAGAGGATCATACATCTCATGCACAAGTTGAGGAATGAGTGATCGTGACTAATGTGTGCAAACATCCAGCTGCCTTAGCCTATGCAACCAGAGTGTATGCCGAATCCACTAGCTCAAGTGTTCACTTTCTTATAGATGATAATGAGATAATGGGAAAGGAGCTACAAATGGCCAAGGAAGGAGGAGACCTGGTGACAATGTCAACCCGAGATGAACTGAAGAAGGTAATACAAGATGAAGTATTTTCCCTTGACACAGTTATGCGAGCATTTTACTCTAATTTTGGTATCATGCAAAAGGCAGTGGTCCATCTCAATGGATGACAGCAACGATGTGCTAGAAGAGCATGTATCTTGATGAACTTGCATGTTGCTATTGATGATATGCAAACATGGACGATGAAGTACAAGGGAGCCCCATGTCACTTGCCTAAGATGATGAGGGCCAACGTGGTTGAGCTGAAGGCACGTATCCAGAGTCAAATCCAGGATTATGAAGAGCTCCGGCAGTTCATCACTAGCATATAGGCTTCCCATGCACAAGTATTCAAGAGTATGGATGTTGTGGTGCACACACATACGAGCCCATCACTAAGGACTCTCACCCAAGAGAAGACAAGGAAATAGGTCCAACTAGAGCTTGACTCGTACTTCGATGAGTTGATGTGCATTGTCACCAGCCTAGACTTGCCTATTAGTGTAGACATCATGCAAAAGTATGTAGTTGGTTGAGCCACGTTGAAGACAACGATGTGCATGCTTTTAGACGATTTGGACAGAGGAGCCTAAGCAGTGTACCCAAATGTTATGGAGGCAAGAGTCAGATTTTAGATGGATGTCACCGCAGAGCACACGGACACCATCAAGGACTACCAATCTTGGCATCAATATGTTATCGTCGATCAACATGAAGATGTTGATTAGTTGGACTTCCATGGTTGTTTAAGTGAGGGTGATGTCAAGCATGGCTTTCTCAAGCCATCTTGTTCACATGAGTACATGTGCATTGTAATGTTAAGTCATTTCATGTGTAAGTCAAGTGTCAATAGTTGGATGTAACAGTCATAGAGTAGGTGAAGTGTCATGAGGGTAGTTGAACTATCACAAAGGTGAATGTCAAGGGTCACCCCACCCTTTCCTATAAATAGTCCCTCATAACTCATTGTATAGGCTTTTGGTCAGCCAATCTTCCAATAAGACTATCTTGGAGAGATATTGGATAGTGTTGTAATGCACCTTGGCTTCTCCACTGCACGGAGCTAGTACATCTCTTTGGAGGAGCAGGTAGTTTTGGTTGCAATGTTCCTCTATTGGAGCTAGTGGTTGGACATGGATGTATTGTATGACTAGAACTTACACTTCTTTATAAAATAAGAGCCAACAGGTTTCATGCATATGTTGTATTGTATTCTAGCTATCTTGTTTACTCTAAATGGCATATGTATTTGCTTTCTTATGCATGCATATATGGATTATTCTATATGAGTATGTATGAATCTTACTGAAATGTGTTGATTGGTCTAACCATCACTTTGGATTGCCAACTGACTTGCTTTATAGCTTGTGATGTATCTTCGCTCGTGTGTTCCCTTCCCATCTGAGTACTATTATAGGTTTCCAAAGGGCACACTCATCTCAACCCACTTGTGTTAGAACCTCTCATGCACCTTCCTTGACTCACTGTAGCCGTCACACCCTTGCTACCAAAAGAGTTATCTTACTTTCCTCTATGCGAAATCGTGGTCAAGGAATTTACATACGACCCACTACTAGGACTCCTACGCCAATCAGTCTGAGGTCTAATTGGGACTTCTTACTGGGGAGGTCCCCTTGACATGTTGGCAAGTCTAGCACCATCAAAATTTCTGGCGCTAGAAGGAGGGCTAGATGACAAGCTATGTCCTTTCATCCAATTTTGAACCTTTGCTCACCTTTCACGGATTCTTGCACTCTTCTCCCCCTGCATTGTTTTCTGGATCATGAAGATGTCACCATCATGGGGGAGTTAGTCAATATCTTGTCCACTTACACGTATGATGGTGAAGGTGAAGTGGCTTGGCCTGAGCACTTACATGACTTTCTTTCCATGCTTCATGAGGAAGATGGGTGTTTTGATGAATAGGCCATCTTGCTGCTTGCAGACACACTTCACACATCTCCATGTCAATGCCCACTCAACCTACCAACTAACAACGTGCACTCACTTGAGCACTCATGTAATCTCATTGAAGACACTCTGTCATTTTGAGCCAGATTAACTGGACCAAAAACTGTTACAACAACGGAAGGCTTGGCATCAATCGGTTATGGATTTTTGGCAGCTTTCATGACTTGTTGTTTCAAGCTCTGAGGGGCCAGATGAAATTTTCCTATCTTTGGGACGGATTCAAGTATTTCCTTAAGAAATTTTCCCATCCCAAGAAGAATCTTGAAATCAGGCCTTGCTCAACATTCTTTAGTGATGGAGTTGTGCAATCTCATGTGGATGTGGTCACTGTCTCGACTGACTATCCACCATCCCCTCATTCAACAGCTCCACCACTACCAAGACATGTTGAGGATCATGCTCACACACTTGCTCAACTTTGACATCCTCCCAACATGCTCACACGCTTGTCAGGTCCTTGCTCTCTTGGGGTTAGTCTCACTTCTGATCATGAAACTATTCAATCACCTCAGGCTCCTCATCACTCATCTGTATGCATTGAAGATAAATCTCAAACACAGATCATACTTCCTCCACTTGAACTGCATGATCCCATCGCTCATGCATTAGAGAAACCTTACATTGAAAGAACTCGTTCACGACACAAGTTATCTTGGTTTCTTTCGTTTGGTTGCATGTCACAGTCAAGAGTGTTATTATGCTTCAAAGTTGCAAGCAATGTGACAAAACACTATGATAAGTCCACAGACTTCTCATCATGCACTTGTACTCACTTATGTCTTGTGGGCACTTTGAAACACAAAGTGTGGTTGTATTCATTGTCATATCTTTCTTGCTTATTCGTTCGCACAACTGGGTTGCTCACAAACCAAGCCTTCACCAACAAGGGTCAACCAATGTGGTGGCTGCATTGGATATATCACTTCAAGTGATGAAGCTCATGCACTGTTAGTGCAGGAGTAGGAGTAGTGTTCACTTTTATTTGTTTTCTTGCATGCTTGTTTCTTACATGCTTTGTTTGTTTGCTTGTCTACTTTCTTATTTGCTTACTTTCTTTGCTTTCACTTTCGCTTCCTCTCTTGCTTTTGTTTGTTGTTTGTTAGTTCAATTGTTTTTTTTAGTTCGCTCATTTTGTTCGAAGGTTAGTTTCGCATGAAACCATGTATGACTCTTGAAACGAGTTGGGTGAAGTACAAGAGGGCTTGTACAACTATCACTACTTGGCTATTTGTTATCTTGCCTCTATATGAATAGCTTGTTAATTTTTGTCCATGATACGTCAAAGTAAAATACGTACTGTTCGAAGTGAACCTTGGTGAAAACAAATGCTTGCATGCTAACTATTGTCACCTTCTCTAGTCGGTTGTTTTTGGGCTAACCCTTTTCAGCTCAGTCAAGTAGAGTAAGGTGAGAGAAAAAACCTTAACAGGCACTTCAGAGATATAATAAAATACTTCTCTACTGAAACATCCTCTTCTGCTCTCAATAAGTCGGGATCCCTCTTCTGCCTCTGAAATGAATAAGTGTTATTCACAGTTGAAAAAATGAAAAATGAAAAAAAAATCAAAATGAGAAATGAATAAGGCGAAAGAAGAGAAATGCTTCATGCGCAATGAGGTGATGCAAGTAACTCAGTCAGGGTACTAACCAGGCTCGCTGGCAGTGAAGCCATGCTTGTGTTCCTATGTGACTCCGCTGGGGTACTGTCCACGGCTGCTCGTAGCAGAGCAACACCGGAGATGGAACTAAGACTCTGACAACTACACTACTTGTGCACCAATATACCTCTCAATCCCAATTGAAACAATTGTGTTGCCTTGGCTTGGAATGTGTGTCAATCGACTAAGATTTTGGTAGATGCTACATCTGACAATAAAGCTAATGTGAAACCATGATGAGTTGAGAACTAAACAATACTTCCAAAGGTGTTAGAATTGTTGTTCACGAATGATGTCCATTTAGATAGTTGGAGTTCTACTAGTGTGTCGCCAAGTATTGTAGCGGCTACAATCACCCTCCAAAATTTTTCCTTAGCTTCATTTTACAGCCTCCCTACCAACCTTTCACAGCACCTTGTCTTGATTTGTCAAGTACATAAGCTTCAATGTTTTTCTTACACAAAGGTAGTCTGTTAATCACAGCATGATGCATTCCCCTCACACGTTAATCACCTGGAAATGGTCCAGCTGTAGGTTGAGCATATCCCCCAAGAAATTGCACATTTCTAGAGGGAAACCAGCCTTCCCTCCAGAAATTTTGCAATCATGTCTGGTAGGCTACTCGGTTCTGATATTGCGCAATTCCACCAGTCAGCACTCTTAGTGAAAATTGCACAATTTTCCCCAGCAAGGTTACTCAGCAATTCTGCGAGTTAGCACTCCTACTGAAAATTGTGCTATTTTCCCTAGTAGGGCTGCTTAGCCCATAATTTATGCAAATCTAGGTATCAATCAGCTGCTCTACCCAGAAATTGCACAAATCTCATTGGAAACCAGCCCAGTTCCCACCCAGAAATGCACATTTCCTTCAAGCAGTTGACCATCTTCATCCATGAGCAGTCTAGTTGATGAGTTCCTCTCGGTACCGAGGAAACTTGACTTGCATGCATAGCTTCCTTTTTCCCAGAATAGAAAAAGGCAACATGCAAAAGGGATCCCGTGATTTAGGGAGCTATTTTTAGCAGCTGGAGGTTACATGCAAAGTTCATTTAGAAACTTCCCTCCAAGTGTCGCTTTTTCCTTGATTTGTGGCATGCACATCATGAACCCAAACTCATTTATTCCATATATTAGAGCTCATTCTTTAACATCGATCTTGGAGCTCTAACATCTCACAGCACATCTAGGACTCTTTGACACATACAGCTCGACTACTCACGGGTAAGTGGCCTCAACTTGTTAATTTCAGCATTTCTGTCGCTTTTTCTGTATTTGATTGTGTGAGTGTTTTTTTCTTGATTTATTTGAACGCTTCCTATTATTTACATGTATACTAGCTTGTCCTAGCTCTATTTTAGTTTTCGTTGTTATCTCACTATTGTCGCATGCATGAAACTCTTTTGCATGAACAATCGTCAATTTGGCGACTCACTTCACCCACATTCATGTTAATCTATTTAATAAATCTTACATTCATGTTTGCATGCACTATCAATCACTTTTTCTTTCACTTATTCTTGCCATGAATTCACTGTCATATTTGTTTTCAGTTGCTCATCAGAAAGTCGGGCCAACCATGACCCACACTCTGCCTTCAATGAGATAGCATTGCACAATCTAGGGAAGGAAGGCTCTATATTCCTCTCCAAAAATGTGCATTTCTTCCCACCACTATCCTCCAGGACTGTTTTACGCATTTTTAAGGGACAGTGATTGCTAGCCCAGAAAATTGTGTAATGCAATCCTTAAGCCTATAGTCACTCCTAGCTAGAATTGTGCATTGCGCAATCCCAGCAGCCAGCAGCCAGTCTGGATTGCACATTGCATAAATCTAATAGCCAATATTGCCTCTCGAACTGAATTTTGCATAGTTCTAGAAGCCATTCACCAAGCCTCCCAGAAGAAATTGCAATCTTTCCCATCACTTTCCCAAGTATGTGTTGTGTCATTCCCCAAATTTGCTTTGGTTTTCACTAACATATTTCTTGCCATGCATCTTTCTTGTCTCCTGATCTTTTAGGTGTTCATCCACCTTTTAGTATTACCAGATCAATGGCCTCTAGAAGAGTGGGGTCACAAGGAACTGATGGAAATGCAGCTAGAGCAGTAGTTGAGCAAGTGTCCTCTAGTCTACCAATCTATCAAGATACAAACATGTACCTAGACATGGATATCAAACTAAAGTGGCAAGACGTCAATGAAACATTTGCAGGAACTTTTGAGGAAGGCCTTGAAGATCGTCAGGTGTACATGAACATTCACAAGTCCAGCTTGTACTGATTGCATGCAGATACCCCACGTTCCCATGCGCGGACATGATACACTGGATTGTCTCTCACATTGATCCCAAGACAATGACCTTGAGCAGTGTCAGTGGGAGGAAGCTTGCAAACTTCTGGGCATGAGATTACAATTAGATGTATCAAATTTTCGAGCCCGTGACTGTCATGAAGACTCCATTAAGCTTACCCAACAACATTGCTAACTTTAGAGACATTTTGAAGAACTGGGTAAAGGAGTCGGCATGATTCATTTTGATACCCAACCTAATCTACAAGAAAAAGATACTGAGGAAGGCATACAATTACTTGGTAATATTTTATTGTCGATTTATGGTCAGGCAAGCACAAAAACCTTCCCATAGAGTTGGGTGATCGTATTGGACCAAGTGGCTAGAGAAGGAAAACCATGTAACTGGTCTGGCATATTAGCTCATCAGCTGAAGGAATAAGTAATGAAGGCTCGACAGTCACCTGGAGGCATGCATGCAGAGATTTACATGTCTGCCTACATCTTAGATGTAGTCTGTGCCTGACAGGAATTTATAGGCTTGGAGTGGGCATGGTCACTAGCGGAGACTGTTGTGAACACATATTTCAAGTTCTTCTCTGAATCTAGCTTCAAAGGAGTAATCACACGGTTTTCCGATCATTTTGTCACCCCCATTTACAAGATGATATTCGAATAGGATCCACCCTGCATGTCAAAGGAATCAATGAAGGCACTATTAGACATTGTTGATTGGTATGCCTCACCATCCAGCACCTTCATCCAAATGTTCAGCATGGAGAAGCCTCCACATGTTCTACTGGAGTTTTCCTCGGACATACTTGTCATGCAGGAAGTAGCTTATCACATCTCGGAAAGATTGACAACTAGACTGCACTCGGAGAATAAGGCACCTTGGCCCACTCTTTTGTTGTTGATTGGTTTATATGAGATCTAGAGTATCAAGTAAGCAGATGCCGAAGTGAAAAGATGAAGAGGTACCCACTCAACCTCCGAAGCTACAATCCATATGACCCACATTGCATTGTCAAGGATCACTGCACAAGAGTTTAGTTCAATAGGATCCACAGGGCATGTTATTGGGTCGAGGAGGACCCATGGAGATATTTCTACAGTTTCTCCAGACCCAATGAACCAGTGGGCTTCATTGTGGAGTGGTTAGCAAAGTAACATGAAGCAGCATCATGGAGAGCACCAGCAATAGCAGTAGCAGCAGTGGCAGCAGAGGCAAACATACTAGTGTGTGACAAAGGTAAGAGGAAGCTTGTCAATCGCATGGAGGAGGAGTAAGGCTACAAGTTCCAAGCAGATCCATTGGTAGAGAAAGCAGCTATGGCTATAGAGGCAAAGAGGCACCAATGCGACAAGTGAATCACACGAAGGCAAAGGGATAAGAAGAGAATGAAAGAAGCAGAGAAGGATTTGCATAAGCTAAGGGTGCAACTCTAAAAGGAACAAGATTAGTGCAAACCTGAGAGGGAAGCGTAGCAGCAACAGATACAGTAGGAGTTGCAACATGTGAAAATAGATGAAGCAGTGCCCGTACAAGTAGTTGACTCGTCATAACTGTGGCCATCAGGTGAATAGGGTGAACCATCATAGGAGCAAGACTTCGCTCATGCGATAGAACATGAACTTCAATAGTTGGATGCAAACATGGAGCAACAAGAGTTGGAACAGGACACCAAACTCATGCCTCACCACAAAGAGGTCAACTCACCTGCTTCAATGGATCCATATAATGAGGAAGTCTTGAATGACCATGGAAGCATTGAGATCCTTGGTGATCAGCCAGAAGAAGAGATGCACAACATCTCATTTGATTAATCCCAACATAGAGTTGTGCAATCTCACAGAGTGTCAACTCCGGAGGATCATACATCTCATGTGCAAGTTGAGGAACGAGTGATCGTGACTGATGTTTGTAAACATCTAGCTGCCTTGGCCAATGCAACCAGAGTGTATGCCAAAGCCACTAGCTCAAATGTTCGCTTTCTAATAGTTGAGAATGAGCGAATGGCAAAGGAACTACAAACATCCAACCAAGCAGGAGACTTGGTGACAATGTCCACCTGAGCTGAACTAAAGAAGGAAATACTAGATGAAGTATTGTACCTTGACACATTTATGCAAGCATTGTACTCCAAGTTTGGTACCGTGCAAAAGACAATCATCCATCTCAATGGATGGTAGGAGTGATATGCTAGAAGAGCATGTATATTGATGAACTTACATGTTGTTGGTGATGACATGCAAATATGGATGATGAAGTACAAGGGAGCCCCACTTCACTTGCTTAAGATGATGAGGGCCAATGCGGTAAAGCTGAAGTCATGTATCTGGAGTCATATCTGGAATTATGAAGCGCTCCCGTAATTCATCACTAGCATACAGGCTTCCCATGCATGAGTATTCAAGAGTATGGATGTTGTGGTGTGCACACATATGATCCCATCACTTAGGACTCTCACCCAGGCAAAGACAAAGAAACAGGCCTGGCATGACTCGTACTTCGATGAGTTGATGTGCATTGCAACCAGCCCAGACTTGCCCATCAGTGTAGACATGATGCACAAGTATCTAGCTAGTTCGACCACATTGAAGACAATGATGCTCATGCTTTCAGACAAGTTGGACAGAGGAGCCCGAGAAGTGTACCTGGATTCTATGGAGGCAAGAGTCAGGTTTCAGACAGATGCCACCGTGGAGTGCACAAACACCATCAAGGACTACTGATCTTAGCATCATTATGTTACTATTGAGCAGCATGAAGATGTTGAGGAGTTGGACTTCCTTGGTTGTCTAAGTGAGAGTGATGTCTGACATGGCTTGCTCAAGCCATCTTGTTCACATGGGTACATGTGCATTGTAATGTTAAGTCATATCAAGTGTAAGTAAAGTGTCAATAGTTGGATGTAACTGTCATAGAGTAGGTGAAGAGTCATGAGGGTAGCTGAACTGTCAGAAAGGGGAATGTAAAGGGTCACTCCACCCTTTGCTATAAATAGTCCCTCATAACTCATTGTATAGGCTTTTGGTCAGCCAAGCTTCTGATATGACTATCTTGGAGGGAGTTTGAATAGTATTGTAATGCACCTTGGGTTCTCCACTGCACAGAGCTAGTACATTTCTTTGGAGGAGCAGACAGATGTGGATGTAATGTTCCACTATTAGAGCCAATGGTTGGACATGGATGTACTGTATGACTAGAATTTACACATCTTTATATAATAAGAGCCAGCATGTTTCGTGCATATGTTGTATTGTATTCCAGTTATCTTGTTTACTCTAAATGGCATATGTGTTTTCTCTCTTACGCATACATGTATTGACTATTCTGTATCAGTTGTAGAAATTCGTACTATAGATCAACAAATTATGCAATATATTTAAACACAATACAATATCTACTTCTACAACACTTTGCAGAAGCTTAATCAAATTGAGCAAGATCAAGAGAACACATATAACTGAGAAGGAGAAATCAATCACACTTAACACCGAAGAAATAAACTAGGAAAAGCCTCAGCCTAAAACCACAATCTCTGTATTATCATACAAGTGGAAATCTTGTTCAAGTTACAAAAAGAATCATCTCTCAAGCTATCTTGCTCTCTCTTCAATCAAACAATATAGCTCACAGACTAAATAGACATGGTATATGTCCACCTCAAGCTCTCCAAGCTTCCTATTTCCTTGCGCAGTTTTTCTTGGGGTTGAAGCCACATGTGTGAATTGGCCTCATCACACTCACTAAACCTGAAGAATTAACTATGCAATCCTCAAGGAAAGAATTCCTTCTATATGCAAGGAAGGGATTGACTAAAATAAGAAGGTATCTCGAAATGATATTTTTAGCACTTCCATTTTTCCATCCATTGTTGCTCAGATCAACACTAGCTGAACTGCTATTTATAACAGTGTTATTTTTAGCAATTCTATTTTTAGCATTTCTTGTTGCTATTTTCAACACTCCCTCTTAACAAGAAAGGGATTATCAGTAACCCCAATCCTGTCTCTATGGAACTCAAACTTTCATTTTGACAATGCCTTCGTCAAAATATCTGCATCTTGTTCCTCGGTCAAAACATACAGCAACAACATGATCCTCTTGGCTACATAGTCTCGAAGATGGTGATATCAGATATCTATGTGCTTGGACTTGTCATGAAAAACTAGATTCTCCGAGAGTTTGATACAACTCTGGTTATCGCAGTAGATCACTGTAGGATCCATCATCTGGCCAAACAATCCCACTAGAATCTTCCACATCCAAATGGCCTCACATGCATTCTGACTAGCAGCCATGTATTCAGCCTCTGCTGAGTTAAGTTCAACTGATCTCTATTTCCTGCTGTACCAGGAAACTACAACTGAACCTAGGTTGAAGATTCCTCTAGAAGTGCTCTTCCAGTCTGATGGACTCCCTACTGAATCCACATTTGTGAAGCCCTGAAGCTTCACTCCCTCTATCTTTCTGTACCACAATCCGAACTGAGATGTCCCTCTGAGGTATCTCAGCACATGCTTCGCTTCCTTCCAAAACAGCTTGGTAGGCTAAACCATAGCTTGACTCAGCTGGTTCACTGCAAAGCATAAGTCAGGCTGTGTGTTCACCAGATACATAAGTGAACCCACCAGCTGCCGATAAACAATAGAAGTTACTACCTCACCTGAAGTAGCATCCTCCTTCCTCCAGTTCCCAGCTAGAGGATTCTTCATGGGCTTGCACTTCTCCATGTGAAAGCACCTGAGTATCTCATTGGCATACTTTCCTTGAGACACAAATACTTCCCCATCTTTCTGCCACACCTCCATGCCTAGAAAGTAGTGCATAAGGCCCATGTCTTTCATCTCGAACTCTCTTGCAAGGTCCTCCTTGCAAGACTGTATTAGCTGATCATAACTTGTCAAAATCAAATCATTGACATAAATAACAATGATCAATGGTTTACTTTCTACCATGATGTGTTAAAGGTTCGCATCTGCGTCACTCTTGGTGAAGCCCAAACCTGTGAAATAGGTGTCGATCCTAGTGTACCAAGCATGGGGTGCTTACTTTAGCCCATATAAAGCCCTCTTGGGTCGGCACACATGCGACTCATGATCGAAGGTCTTGAAACCCTCTGGCTACTCAATGTACACCTCCTCCTCAATCTTCCCATTGAGGAATGTCATCTTCACATCCATCTGGTTGATCTTCCACCCCATTTGAGCTAATATTGCCAATATCGATCTAATCAAAGAGTACCTTGCTACGGGAGTAAAGGTCTCATCATAATCAATCCCCTCGACTTGTGAGAAACCTCGGGCAACAAACCTTGCCTTATGTTTCTTAACACTATCATCAGCTACCTGCTTACCTTGTAAAGCCATCTGGAACTCACCACTAACTTGCCCTGAGGCCTTGGGACAACATCCCACACATTGTTTTGAATGATAGAATCGTACTCCTCTACCATTGCATCAACCCAGACTGGTTGCTGCACTGCCTCCTCGAATGAAGAAGGTTCGGTATCTACACACTCCCCAACCAGGGCCATGTACCCAGTGTACCGCTCAGGCGACCTCCTCTGTCTACGCTGAGAATATGGTTGTCCCACATTCTCCCGCGCATCCAATATCAACCTGTCAGCTTCCCTCGAGCGTTTCTGTCCATCTCTGGAAGTATCAGCATGAGTGGATGTATCCACTCCTATATCCTCTGCATGCGGCTACTCTGCGTCAATCTGAGGCTCCTCCTCCTTAGGAACTAAAGGTTCCTCATCTACATGCAACTTGAGATCCCTCTCAAATGATAAGCGCATGGCTTTCTGCTCGTCAAAATTCAGATCCCTGCATACCACTATCCTTTGAGTGGAAAGTAGGTACACCTGATAGTTGTGGGGTATATCTGTGTACCCCAAAAGTATTCTGAACTCGGCTGTTGGGTCTAGCTTCTTCCTAGCATATTTGGTCACATGACAATAAACTGATGATCTAAAGATTCAGAAGTGACTTACATCAGGTCGCTTCTAGGAATAAGCCTCCATAGGTGTCTTCATTCCTAGTATAAGATGCGGGCTTCTATTCTGCAAGTATACTGTTGTATTGCATGCCTCAGCCCACAAATGCAATGGTAGGCTTTGGTCATGCAACATCGCTCGAGCTGCTCCCACAATTGATCTGTTCTTCCTTTCAGCCACCCCATTCTGCTATGGGTTATGGGGTGTTGTCAATTCCTGTTTAATACCTTCTATAGCGCAAAAGTCCTTAAACTCTTGGGAGACATACTCTCCACCATTGTTGCTATGCAAGGCTTTTATTTTCCTTCCAGATTCTTTCTCTGCCAAGGCTTTAAACTCACAAAACCTCAAGAAGGTTTGATCCTTCTTTTGCATAAAGTATACCCAGCATCTACGAAAAAAATCATCAATAAATATAACATAGTACCTTTGTTTAGCGGTGGACGATGTAGAGAAAGGTCCACATACATCTAAGTGAACTTGCTCCAGGATTTCTCTAGCTCTACTATCCCGATCCGAAAAGGAAGATTTTTCATACTTACCCAAGGTACAACCTTTGCATGTAATCATCTGCTCAAGTTTTCCCTTGGGTAATACGGTAGAAATCTGTTTCATGATCTTCAGGGCTCCATGATGCAAGTGGCCCAGTCTTCTATGCCATAGCTCGCCAACATCTTCGCTCTGCACCATCTCAGCTTTGGAACTGAAAGAATCACAGTCATCTACCTCCATCTTGTAGAGATTCTTAACTCGAATCCCTATTCGCTTTGTCTGTCCAGTAACGATATGCCTCATGAATACCTTTCCTTTACTAAAGACTACATCATAGCCTTTATCTTCTAGCATAGCGACATGCACAAGATTCTTCTTCAAACCTGGTACATACTTTACATCAGTCAGGGTGAGGGGAGCTCCATGCTCCCTTTGAAACACAATGGTACCTCCACCTGAAACACGGTACTTTCCATCATCACCCATCTCGATCTGCATCTGGAGATCCTTCTCCTCCAAGGTATTAAAAAAATTCTTGTCACCTAACATGTAGAATGAAGCTCCACTATACAGGTACCACACACATCCCACCATGGATGATACCATGCATGCGATAAGCTAGAAATCCAGCTCAAACTGTGAGGCCAATGCCTCACCATCAAATCCCTTTGAGGAACCCTTCTTGGATTTCTTCTGTGGACAATTTGTAGCATAATGGCCCACTTCATGATAATGAAAGCATCGCACTTTCAATTTGTCAATCTTCTTCCCACCATGGGAAGAATTGGATTTGGAATGGGATGCCTTCCCTTTCCCTTTCCTCGGCTTACTCACTAAGGCTAGATTTTCCTCATCATCTTGCTTCGATGAGGATCCATCTCTGGTGCTTCTTCTTATTTCCTCCTACATCAAATCCGACCAAAGTCGTTCCCAGTCTGGCAATTTTTCTCTTCCATTAACCGAGTCTTGGTAGCTATGCCAGCTCTTAGGAAGACCGAGGAGTGCAAGACTCACCATGTCATCATCAGCGGTTGTTATCCCTACACTTCCAAGCTCATCCCTACAGGTGGTGAGCTTGTTCAGATATGTAGAAATCGTGTTGCCCTTTACACACTTGATCTTATGAAGCTTGTCTTTCAATGCCAGCTTCCTCTGATCACTGTTGTTCAGATATAAATCTTTCAATGTTTTCGACATCAAAAATGGTTTCCCCTTCCGATGGAGGCTTGAGACAATGTGGTCTCAAACTCCTGCTAGGAGGATTCTCCTTGCTCTAGCCACACATTTCCTCCATTCCGCCGGTTGAGTAGCATTAGTCATCTTGGGAACTTCTTGATCAATGAAGTCCTTCAAACCATTATCTTCTAATACTGCCTCCATGCGATCCTTCCAGGCTATATAATTCGAGCTGCCATTAAGGGCATACTCGAATCTTAAACCACTGAAAGCCATTGGTGAAATTGAGATGTGATAAAAACTCGATTTCTATATTCAAGAACCACAAACTTCAAACTTCTCCTTCTTGTATATTGTTCTTCGCCTTGATCACCTTTGCTTTGATACCATGTAGAAATTCCCACTGTAGATCAATAGATTATGCAATATACTAAAACACAATACAATATCTACTTCTACAACACTTTGTGGAAGCTTAATCAAATTGAACAAGATCAAGAGAACATATATAACTAAGAATAAGGAATCAATCACATAAAACATGGATGAAATAACTCGGGGAAAGCCTCAGCCTAAAACCCCAATCTATGTATTATCATACAAGTGGAAATATTGTTCAAGTTATGAAAAGAATCAGCTCTCAAGTTATTCTGCTCTCTCTGCAATCAAACAATACAGCTCACATACTGAATAGACATAGTATATGTCCTCCTCAAGCCCTCCAAGCCTCCTATTTCCTTCCATAGTTTTCCTTGGGGTCTAGTGAAGCCACATGTGTGAATTTTCCTCATCACACTCACTAAACCTGAAGAAGTAATTGCGCAATCTTCAAGGAAAGCTTTCCTTCTACATGCAAGGAATATTCACAATGGAATATTCTAGCAACTGATAGTACACTACCCCTCCATCTGATCTCAACTGGGTCTCTGTCTGAACTGACATGCATGAGTTATTTATGAGAGAATACTCAGTTATCTAAAGTGCAGTAGTTACATGCATGCAAGAATTAACTAATTGAACTTACATTAATTCAACAAACTGTTTGAATTAATCTAACTGGACTTGACTCAGTTAACTGAGCCAACTAATTACAACTCAAATCACAACTCATCTTTATCTCTTTAACTAATGGATAAATTCCTCAATTAATGGAGAAACTGTTACATGTCCCCGCATAGATTTCATGTTTGATTTTCCTTAACTAATTAACTCAAGATAAATTAATTAATTATTTTACAAACAGCTGCTAAGATCAAATTCGAATTTTACTTCACTATTTTAGTTTAGGTACTCACTGAAATGGGAAGGTATGCCAAAATGCTATTTATAGAATGCTATTTTTAGCACTTCCATTTTTCCATCCATTGTTGCTAATATCAACAGTGGTTGAACTGCTATTTATAGCAGTGCTATTTTTAGCAATTCTATTTTTAGCATTTCTTGTTGCTATTTTCAACATCAGTATGTATAAATCTTACTGAAATGTGTTGAATTGTCTAACGATCACTTTGGATTGCCAGTTGACTTGCTTTCCATCTTGTGATGTATCTTCGCTCGTGTGTTTCTTTCACATCTGAGTACTATTATAGGTTGTCAAGGGGCGCACTCATCTCAACCCACTTTTGTTACAACCTCTCATGCACCTTTGTTGACTCACCGCAACTGTCACACCCTTGCTACCAACAAAGTTATCTTACTTGCCTCTGTGTGAAATCACGGTCAAGGCATTACCATATGACCCACTGTTGGGACTCCTACACCAAATGGTCTGAGGTCTAATTGGGACTTCTTACTGGGGAGATCCCCTTGACATGTTGGCAGGTCGAGCACTGTCAACAAAACCCTATATATGTGTTGATTTAGACATATAAGTAGAGTCATTTAGCTAGTGGGTTATTGATGACATTGTGTTTTATGCTCAAAAACTTGAACTTAAAAGGTAATTATTTTGAATGGTAATTAAATTATTATAATTTTAATGTTATAATAATATAATATTGTATTATCAATTATGTATAATTTTAAATTTAATTTATAATAAAATAATTTTAATAATAGGGATGTTTAAATTTTATTTATAATTTTTTTTTAAATTAAAGCATTTAATATTATCAAAAATTTCAAAGATATATAGTTGATATATTTAGTCAGTTAAGAAATTTTCTATTATATTTTGGTGATATAGATGTATTCACAATCTTAATTTCTTTATTTACGTTAGAGTACGAAAAGGACCGTCCAACTAGTCTCGGGTTACAAAAAGGACTGTCATATAGGAAAAACATTACAAAATAATGAAGAATTTTAAATAGGCTAACAAACATAAAAATCATTCAAATTTGGAGGAAGAGATGGGAGAAACGTCCTTGGCACTTGATCTAGGAAATGCAACAGTTTCTAAATCACAATGAAGGTGGCCTTATGTATGGGCCAAACTCAAGTTGATCTTGTCCAAGGTGAAGTGTTGATTCCTGAGCTTACTCTTATTGTTCTCGAAAGAAGTAAACACATTATGTCGTTCCACTTGTTTATCGTTCAATACCATACCAAGAATAGACTTCATCTACTAGTGTATAGCAGGAGAGTTAAGATATTGCTTTTTCTGTCCCCTCCTGTTACTAGGATCTAAAACCCAACAAAAAACATCATCCGAACTCTAAGAGTCCAAGTGGGATTTCCTTTCCATTCCCACCCAAGTCTCTAATTTCCTTATTTCTCACATTGTCCCACAGGGGGAATGAGTTAAAGTAGGTTGTTGCGAAGTCGTGGGAAAAGAATTGATCCCTTTGTTGGCATTGCGAGTTTCTTCAACCACCCCCCCTTTTGCATCACATGCATTATAGGGGAGTCATGGTGGATAGGATGTGATCACGCCTTTGACAATAGCACAAATAACCATGGCCTCAAAAATAATAGGAGAAAAACCCAAACAAGGTACTACCAGACAACAAGTCGAATGGGATGCTAGAGCCATCATGATGAAACATAAATTAAACTAAACTGCTTAAGGGAACCCCACACATAGACTCCTCAAAACTACCTCTACTCATTATAGAGCTTGCATCTACCTAAGAATTTCACCAAACACACAAACACAAACCTACCAAGGTACAAGACCTATCACCTTTATGCAATACTAAATAAGGTTGGATAGGTGGCAGAACATTGACTCATTAATACAGACACATCACATGAGAAACCTCACCCACTACACTAGAATTCCGATAAGCATCTCTCCCCAATCCAAAGAAGACCAAAGACGCAAATTGTATAGAGACTCTCCGAATACAAATAAACATACAGAGACAAGAGCTATTATGTCCATATGAAAAATGAAACAAATAAGAAAAGTTAGATGATTTGAAACATAGACTCCCAAGATGGCATCAATAATTAGAAGCTTGCACCATCTCTCGCAACTAGACTCCAAAGCCCGTAGCTAATTCTTCACTTGTCATCTGGGTTTATTGAACCTCCTCCACTTCTCCAACCCCAGATGAGAATTACGACCCACAATTCTTCTAATAGACAACCAAATCCTCAACCCACTTGACATATTGGAGCACAGATTGACAAGTCAGTATTCCTCTAGTGAATTCTCCACTTTCCAAATTATAATACCTTCCCACCACCACTTCTCCAGTTTCGAGAAGAACTCAATCCCCTCCCACCACCACTTCTCTAGTTTCGAGAAGCACCCAATCCCCACTGCACTAATGTCTAGATGAAATGCATTTTAATTTTTATCTTATTTTTAAAAAATTACATATGTTTATGTGCCATGGTGCTTAAAGTCTCGTTGAATATCCTCCTCCTCTCTTAAGCTCGCAAGTTATTAAATCAGATTCAAATCTTATTAATCCTACTAATAAATAATAAATAAACTAATGACAAAATGCATTTTATTTTTTTATCTTATTTCTGTAATTAAAAAATTTACATATGTTTATCTGGCACGGTGATTAAGTCTTGTTGAATATCCTACTCTCTAAAACTCGCAAGTTTTTAAATCGATATTTTTTTATTTTTTATTTTTAACTATAACGGTTATGAGTTTTATTTATTTGATAAAGATAGGAGGGGTCTTTGCCAAAGCAACTCCGGTTACAAAGAAAACAGCCAGCAAATTCAGCTTTTTGAGTTACAGCATTTTCAATCAATTTTAAATCCTATTAATTCTACTCATAAATAATAAATAAACTAATGGACTCCGTTGTGCAGCAATAGTTTGACCAACACGCATGTTGTTAAATCAATTTTAAATCCTATTAATTCTACTAATAAAAAATAAATAAACTAATGGACTCCGTTATGCAGCGATAGTTTGACCTTGGAATTACATATTTAGTCCAACCTATTTTAAGTTTTATTCACAATAGAAATAATGTATGGTATGCCCTTAATGCTAGCCTTCATGTTGACGGGCGTAAGTCCAACTTCCTAAAAAGGAGAGAATAAAGCACATTAAACTTAATTTAATATTATTTATTATAAATTACGTTTAAATTTACTTATTTTTCTTCAAATTTCCATTTGGATATTATATTTATAAACCTCACATCCTTAAGAGTAATTCAGTTAAATGATTCTCCTTCTTTTACCAAAACAAAAAATCCTTTTTTAAAATAATTATTAATATCAAAATTTAATTTCTAATTTTTTCCATTATGTTATCAATACTATATTCCAATTTCTCTTTACAAATACATACCAAATTATTTATCAAAACATTTATTTTCTAAATTAGCATAGTAAAATAAATATTTATTTATTTAAACAATTTTGTCTTTAAATTGTATTATTTGTCAAAAATTTAAAATTAATATTTAAGAATATTAATTTTGGATGCACCAAATATTAAGAGATTAAATTTCTTAAGATACAAAAAACATTGAGTACAAAATTTGAAAAATAATTTAGATCTCTAAAAATTTGAATCCTTTCAAATTTCTATAGATCTCTTTTGGAGTCCAAAACTTGAAAAAAGTTTAAACCTCTAAAAATTTGAATCTTCTCAAACCTTTGTAAATTTAGAGTTAAAATAAATCTATATAGATTCTTAATAATATTATTTATATTTATATGTTACTTTTATTCTCGTTAAAATTCTTATAGATCTATTAAGCTTCAGAAAATGACAAACCTATTAAAATACAAATCTCTTTAAAGAAAAAATATCCCTAATACTTAAGAAATCTAAACAGATTATTATTTAAATCTATTTAATCGTTGAACTGTTGCACGAATCGGTGCACATTGGAAGAATGACGCACCATTGTTGCACGAATTTGGGAGAAGTGTGCAAGCCAGTTAAGAAGGGTACACAACCTATGTAAAATTTGTATTTGTATATTAAGTTGCAGAATTGAATAAACGTTGGGCATATTTGACCTAGAGTTTCCCCTCCCTTTATGATTTGTGTAAACTATTGCATATTGTGTTTACATGTTATTTCCATTGCGCAATAATAAGATGAATGATAATTGAAGTAGGATTGTTTCTGCTGCACCATTGAAGAAAAAGTGAAAACTTAACAAAAATAATTTGTGTTGAAGGTTAGGCATAGCCCTACAACCGTATTAGTGGGAATTGAAAAGGTTGGTTAGTGCCATACCCTGCCCACAAGTGGAAATTGAGTCTCCACTTGTGTGGGGGCATGACAAATGGTATCAGAGCTTGGTTCAAGGAGGAACAAGTTGATTTGAAGTATTGGAGTTTAGCAAAGGGAGAGGCAGATCAGGGTTAGGGCCAAACTGAAGAATGGAAGAGTGTCGTGAGAGACTTGTGCGGACATTGTACAAGTTGAAACGCATGAAGGAAGAAGGACCATGAATTTGAGATGAACTTGAAGTCTTGGAAGAGAATGTTAAAAGAGAGCTTCTTCGACTTGGTTAGGCAAAGGGTCGGGATTAATATGTTGAGTGTGACGAAGAGGAAGAAGTTATGATATGTGTTGCAGAAATCCCAACAGAAGAGAAAGAACTTGGGGCACCATTTCTTACCCAAGTAGAACCATATTCGTGCACAATGCAGCTATTTATGGAAGGAGGAATTCATATGGAGAGACCTCATGAAGATGTAAGTATTGTTGTTACTTGTGTTTCACTGGAGCTTTTATAGGATGGGCCATATGCAGGGATGTAAAAAAGAAGTGTTTGTTTGCCAATGTGATGGGTAGTCTTTCCTTGGAAGATTATGATGAGACCTTGTACATTGGGGCAACAAGGAACATTGTTTGTTGCAGAACTTGTCTGCCCAGTTTGTGACCTTATCGCAGAAGGTGCAAATTCCCGTGACAAGGGTGGAAAATGATAGAATTTGCAATGGATGAGTCATGCTTATCCAAGTGGAGAATTGGCTAAGTTACCGACATGACTCATGGATAGAATGAAGGGAGGGCACATCGAGATGAAAAGAATATGATACACATGATTTGGGTGGACTTCATTGCACTTTTGTTAAGGCCAAGAGGTAGTCCTAGGCTATCCTTTAGTGGGGGAGGCGGTGATGAAGGGAGGTACTTGTGATGTGATGGGAAGATTGAGTGACCAAGGTCACTAACCTGAATGAGTGCAAGGATGTGATGAATGAGTTATGTTGGGTCTACTAGAGTGGACAAGATGGGTAGCTAATGTCATGGGCATCGAGATGAAGAGAAAGGTGCATGGAAAACATCATGTAGAGACATCAAGCAATAAAACTTGTAGAGATGACACATATGGACATCAAGGAGGAGTGTTGAGGCTAGGATGTTGGGCATAATGGACTTGGTGGTGCAACATAAGGACATTTTGCAGATGGAATGATGGATATGTTGTGCACACTCGAACAACAAGGCCAAGTTTGTTTTGGAGATATCGACAACCTATGAGGGAATTCATGCGACTGAGAGGGCAAAGGTAACTTGTGATGGCACTTGTTACCAAGACAAGTATGCTCGCTGAAGTGCTAGATGGAGATTATCCATAGAGAGTTCATGGTGACTTGAGGGAGTTGTAACCAATGAATAATTCATACTATGGTGGTCTTGGAGAATCTAATTCGTTGAGGATCTGAGGTTAGTTTTGTACTTGACTTTTCTATTGTATGGGACACATACGTTGGGCATTGTATGGGATATGTCATCAGGAGTGACTTGATGGATACGATAGGAGGAGACACCTTAGATTTGGATGGAGTTGCGGCGATGGAGGTGCCTTGGCGGGAGCACTTAGGCATGGGTTGATTTCATGAGACTTAACCATTTTTTAGGGACATGGGGGTCGTTGCCTACGACCCTGGAAAACACATGGGCGAGATGATGAGGCAAGATTGGATTTTCCACTTTGACAGTTGGATGGAGTAGATGGAGGTGCCTTAGTGGGAGCACTTAGGCATGGGTTGATTTGATGAGACTTAACCCTTTTTCAGGGACATGGGGGTTGTTGGCCTATGACCATGGGAAACACATGGAAAATATGATGAGGCAAGCTTGGACTTGCCACTTTGACAGTATTTATGGGAAACATATCGTAGATGAGATGGATTTTCTTCATCGACCTCGATATGGCACATTGATCATTGGATTAATGGGAGGATTTCTTGATCGAGTTGAAGATGTGACAGAATGTTGGAGAAACAACTGATGATGGCATGCGGAGATGCATTCTCATGAGTCGAGCATGACAGTTGAACCGATCACCTGACTAGTTCAAGTCATGGGGTCCAGAACTGTGAAGAGATGTTTTTGAGTTGAGTTGGAGTATCATAAAAATAGTTCACATGATGACGATACATGGTCGATTGGCACGATATGAGTTGTGATCATAACATGCAGCTACGTTGGAGGGAGAAGCCTTCCACATGATAGGGAAATATGGGGGATTGCGATGAGTGTGGTTGATGAGCATGGATTAAGGAGTCTTACCCACATACATTCATGAGCCTTGGTGGAGGTTCGTGTGACGGAGGCAAGAAGTTCATGAAGCATGAGCATTTAATATTGGATTTGGTGACACTTTGCGAAATTTTGGTCTTAGCTACGGAGTTTCCCAAGATGGTGTTGTCGAGGGAGAAAACCTTTTTAAAGTGGGGGGGAATGTGAGAGCCTTGAGTTGGTGAGCACCCAAGTCTACCATCCACGGGCAAGAGAGTTGAAAAAATGATGATGCAGGTACAAGCACGCCTAAGTTGTCCAACAACCGTGTAGACGTAGTAGCGAGCATGTTGTAGTGACAAGCGCCCGAGTTCAGCTAAAGGCGACTCATGTTCAGTTAAATGTGCGCAATGGGCAAGTTTGATTAAAGGCGACTCAGTAGAGAGTGTGAAGGGTGTCGGGTGAACAAGCAGTGTGACAAGTGTTGGGTGACCAGGTGGTGTGATGGGCGGGCGCGTGCCAATGAGCAAGGTTCCCCACCTGACCAAACGTAGGTCACCCAATGACTTATTGAAAGGGCACATGTTGGGTAGAGGACAGGTTGGATGGGCATTGTATTGGCGGGCTGATCCATGAATATAGCCAAAAGACATGACCGTTGGAAAAATGAATAGGTAGAAAAGCATATATATTAGTGAGGGTTACAATTCATTTAAATCCTTAACAAATTCATTCGAGTCATATGAAGAAGAGCGAAGGGAAAAGATATAAGTAACCACAGGGCCAACTAGGCAGGTGCCCACAAGGCAGACAAGATAAACGGGTTTGGGTGGACATGTTTTGGTGAGCCTAATTTTGGGATTTCCGCAGGGAGGGCGCATTGCAGTAGAACATTGCAGATGGGAAGTATGCTATAAGAATTGATGCAAAATCCAAGTTTGGCTACACACTGGCCGATGTAGGTTGCACGTTGCACGAAAAGATGATGCGGAAGTATGGGGCTATGGGCAGAAGTCGTTGTACGCAGCATGATGGAGGGTGCTGCATGGTGACAGTGCAAAGTCAAGGTAACCAGAGTGAAAAGAAGGAACAGGCACGTTCAGCGGCACGTTAAGAGTGTGGATATAAATTTAAGAATTCGTGAACTTTTGCAGGATTCAGTGCATGTTCGATGAATAGAGCACCATTGTTGCATGAATTTGGCAGAAGTGTGCAGGCCGGTTAAGAAGGCTGAACGACCTATGTAAAATTTGTATTTGTAAATTAAGTTGTAGAATAAAATAAGTGTTAAACAAACTTGACTGCGAGTTTCCCCTCCATTTATGATTTGTGTAAATTGTTGCATATTTCGTTTACATGTTATTTCTACTACGGAATAAGAATATGAATGATACTTGAAGTAATATTGTTTCCATTGCACTATTGAAGAAAGAGTGAACACTTAACAAAAATAATCTAAATGTTAAAGGTTAGGCATAGTCCGAGAACCGTAGTAGTGGGAATCGAAAAGGTTGGTCGGTTCCTCACCCCACCCACAAGTGGAAATTGAGTTTCCACTAGTGTGGGGGCATGACATAGTCCTTCTCTCTACCATTCATTAAGTGATTCTCCCTACAAATTGTTTTTGGCACAGTGAAACTCTCCTCACAAGCATTTGTTCTCGCACACACTTCCTCTACACAACCACCTCTACACAACTTCCTTTCCACAGCCACATCTACACAACCACCTCCACACTCAATAATTTATTTCAGTCATTCATTGGCATTCAAAGTTGCTATTTTTGATGTGAGTCCCATACGTCATGGGGAGGAAGCATTCATTGCTAAGTATGTTCATATCTATGTCCATATTTAATATGTCTCTACAGTGGTTGAAAGATGATAGTAATGGTTAATTATTTCCAGATAATATTTTGACTTAATTCTTAGCACATAAACCATTAATTAATGGGTTGTTGGAATTGCATTTTTACATCACCGTTTCGAGTTTCTAATATTCATTTAGAGAAACATTGGTATCAATGTCCATGTGTCAATGTCAATTTTCATATAACATTGTGTGATTGGTTATAAAACAAGATGTGGTTGATTCGTAAACTATCATGGATAGTCCACTCGATAGTTCATCACAACAGAACTAATAATATTATATTAAAAATCTGAGATTCTACACTATTACAGTTTCATTGAATTTCTGGATCTGTAAAATTAACTGTAATTAGTGCATGAATGTAAAAATAAATCTGGGAAACCCTTTCAGTAGAAAACCCAGCTGGAAGGTGAGGTTGCTTCTCCCTCTTTCTCTGTATGGAAATATGGCTATAGATACAAAAAAGTAATGTCTGTGCCCCGTGGGTTTCTACAATGCACATATCCTCTCTATGTGCTCTACCTCCTATCTCTACTAGCTATATATTATCAACTATGGAACAAAATGCTTTCAAAAGAATGGAATGTTTACTCCTCCTAGTGGCCTGGTTATAACACATCCCAATAGCCTACTAGTGGTTAAGTTTGACTATATTAGCTCTTAACTAAAGCTACAAAATAGAATATTCTACTGTATTTTAGATCAAAAACACATGGTTAGCCCCTTTTCCATGAGTAATGGAGGCTGATGCAGCATCCTCCTGAACTATAGGTGTTAAAACAAGAAGGTCATCTTCTGAGTGGCATAATGTTTTCATACGGAATCCGATTGACGTGATTCTTGTGTCATTGTAAATATCTATATGTGTAGAATAGAATGAAAAGGTGCTACACTTTGGCGAAAAAATTTTACCCCCAAAAGACATCGTTTGATGCCTCGAAACACTCCCGGAAGGTTTCATACCCTGTTCCACCAAGCTAGGTCCCACTGATAAAAACAATATCTTGAGTTGACTCGTCCACTTTTTCCACTCCAAATGCATCGAGATGGATGAAAAATAATATAATGATCCAATTCAGATCACATCTCCATTTTTGGAGGCCTTTAGTCCCCAAAATATTTTACTAAATGAGGTGAGGAAATGTTTCCTCCAACTTCTCTCTGGTGTACCATTTAGCTTTTCCTGGAAGTTGTCCCTTCAACCCAATCTACCAAAGGTCTTGTTTCCCTTGTCTTTTAGTTTTAGACCTCTTCTACAAAACTGTATCTTCTTTCAACTTTAATTGAGCATCTGGTACCAAATCCTCCACAGAAGGTAGGACATGTTCCTCTTCCTAATCTAGCATGGAAGGCTCATAGAGTTTCAAATTATCCACATTTACAACTGAGTAAATCCGCATATATGGTGGTAAACTAATTCGATAGGTAATATCACCCACGTTTTCCAGTATCTCAAAGGGACCATACCTTAGACCCTTGATCTTCATAACATGCCCTTGTAGCCTCTCCTTGTTCAGTTGTAGCCATACTCTGTCTCCCACCTTGAATGATTTCTCTATTCTATGCTAATCATGCCTATCCTTATACTTCACCTGCGACTTCTACATTGTTTCTTGTACTAGTAGATGGATTTGTTTGATCTTTTCTATAATTTTTTCAGTCCTCAAAGAATATTCTGTAAGGTCTTCCTTCACTCCTCCTTACTACCCATATGCAATATCCAAAGGTGAAGGTGGAAAATATGGAAAACAAGTTTCAAATGGGGACTTTCCTGTAGAAGTGTGGACCACTATATTATAATAATGTTGTATATATACCATATTTTTGTCCCAAGTCTTCAGATTCTTCTACTTGTAACCCCTCAGAACCTGCACCAAATTCTTGTTGACTACTTCTGTCTGCCTACCTATCTATGAATGGAATGTTGTAGATCTCTTCAACTTCATGTCCATCTTCTCCCACAATGTAGTCTAGAATGCACTGAGAAATATTGTATCCCTATCTGAAATCATGCTCCTTGGTATCCCAAAGTATATGCAAACCTGTCCAAAGAACAAGTTTGTTGCTTCTTGTCCACTGATGGTATTTTTACAGGGCATAAGAACACACATCTTGCTGAACTTGTAAACTACCATGAACAGGTAGTCATGAACCTTCTTGGTTGTCGATAAACCTACAACAATGTCCATGGAATCTATTTCCCAAGGACGAGTAGGTACAGGTAAGGGATGATACAAATCCTACTTCTTGTTGCTGGGCTTGCTGGTACAACAAAGCATGCATCCTCTTATGAACCTAGCTACTTGCTCTTGCATCTTGGCCCAATACGCATACCTATGCAATTTATCTGTGGTCTTCCCTACAGCAAAGTGCCCTACAACCTTGGAGGTGTGAGCCTCTCTAATCAACTAGAAAAGCTCACCTTTAGGAACACATAGCTTATCCATCCTGTAGAGTAACCCATCCTGGAGATGGTAGTCAACTGTGTTGTCACCATCATGCACATGACTTTGACTCTACAACTGCTGATACAACTCCTTAAAGTCCTAATCTTCTGAATATGCCTCTATGTATGCATCATGGGTGAATGGATCCATGTGCATAAGAGTCCCCAAAGTTGTAATATTTGGTGTTTGTGGCCTTGAATCATATTGGCCAACTTGTTTGTGCTTCCCTTCTTATACTTGATCACCAAATGAAACTGTTGTAAAACCCCATCCACTTGTAATGCCTAATTTGTTGTAGCTTATTTTGGGCCTACAAGTACTATAAGGGTTCATGATATGTGTTGATTATTGTCTCCTTTTCCCTCAGATAGTGCTTCCACTTCTTCACATCTTGCATCATGGCATAGAGCTACTTATCGTAGTTAAGGTAGTTGAGAATGGGCCCATGAAATACTTCAGAATGGTACCAAACGAGCCTTCCTCCTTGCATGAAGACACCTCCCATAGCATACCCACTCAAATATGTCTCCACTTCAAATGGACATTACAAGTTTGGTAATGCCAAAACTGGTGCTTCACTAATCTTCTTATTTAACTGACCGAAATCCTTTTGCTATCCTTTTCCCCACTGGAAACTCTTGCCACTCATTGTTATCGCCTGGAGCGGTGTTGGTACTGTTGAAAACGAGGCTATGAATTTCATCAAGTATTGTGTTGCTCCAATGAAACTCCTAACCTCAGTAACATTAGTAGGCACTGACCATTTCATGATGGCCTCCATCTTGGAAGGATATACCTTCAATTCTCCTCCACCAATCACATATCCAAAATACTCCAAGGACTGTTGCGCAAACTCACACTTCTTGAGATTTTCTAGCAGTTGGTGCTTCTTCAATGTTTCCAACACCTGCGTCAAATGTGAAATATACTCCTCCCAGGTAGCACTATATAGTAGTATATCATCCAAATAGATAATCACAAATGAATCCTTGAAAGGGCGTAGTACATCATTCATTGATCTCATAAATTTAGCTTGTTCATTACATAGGCCAAATGTTATAACCAACCACTCATACAAACCTTCTGTGGTTTTGAAGGCGATATTCTATGTATCTTCTTCTTTAAATCGAACATGGTGATATCCAGTCTTCAAGTCTAGCTTGGTGAAATAATTTTCTTGTTGCAATTGATCTAGTAGATCATCTATCATGGGCACGGGGTATCTGTCCTTGAGCATCATTTTATTCAACGCCTTGTAATCTATACACATTCACCAAGTCCCATCCTCCTTTTGCACAATGATGATCGGTGACCCATATGATGATGTACTCGGTCAAATGAAACCTTGTTACTGTAACTACTACAAATGTTTCTTCACCTCACTTGTTTCCATAACAGGCTGCCCGTACAGCCACTTCTCTCTTATGGGGTAGCCCTTTAGGCTCTCAGAACACATCCTTGTATGCCTGTAACAACTCCTCCAATTACTGTTTTTGTATCTTAGTACACCACTCTATGGATGCCTTATCTCTTATTGACACCTCTACACACTGATTTTGTCTTAAAAACAATAAAACATACTTCTTGCTGGAACTGATCAATTTCTTAGCTTGGTTGGCACTTACCAGTGAAATTTTTTACTTTCCTTCATTCCCGTTGATGATGAATTAGTTTCCATCCTTGATGAGTCACTACTGGCTATATATCCTCATGAATATTGCATCATGCATGTAGATGTATGGACTCCCAAACACAACTCCACATACATCAAGGGGAACCACATCCACATCTACTTCCTTAATAAAATCAACACTGATAGCAAATATAATTTTACACTATTTTGCTACCTTCAGCTCTACATCCTTATGTACCCATCCCAGTGGATATGGGCTTGGATGATCACAAACTTCCAACCCTGACTTCTTGACTAGATCTGCTGCAATGAGATTTTCCTGCGATCCTGAGTCAAACAAAGCATCAATATTTGTCTTCTTGACCTATACCTTTAGATGGAAGAGTTTGGTGATTTCTTTTTCTTTCTATTCTTGAAGGCTACTCATATTCACCTCCTTTTGCATTCATGTACAAACGATCTTCTCATCCACATCTAAGCTGCTTTCAACTTGGTTGCTTGAATCAATGGCCATGATATTCTTCTTCTTATTATCTTTCTTCTTGTTCTTTGAGTTTAGCTCTGGATTCAACTTCCAAAACTTCTCCTATCTATGCCCATCAATGTTGCAGTGGTTGCAATGGTTTCTAGGATCTTTGCATTGGTGTGTTGTGGTTGCCATGTTTTTATCTTTTCCCCTTTTTTGCTTCTCCTTCCCATCCTTAGAGGCATCTTGTTGCCCCTTTTTCTTTGATCTGCTTGATTGCACTCTTTTCAGACTATGTTCTTGAGGTACTGTGCCTATACACAAGCCTCGTGTAGTATACTTAGGGGGGATAATATGGGGTATAAAGGGAGGTACCCAAGGGAATAATGTAATAATGGGATGGGCCATAGTAATAAATAATGTGGTTAACACGTATCATGTAAGCCTTAAGGGACCACAAGTAGTTAGCAATAATGTAATGAGCCCATGGTATTACATAGATAGTATGAAGGGAACCATGGTAATGACCCATGGTATTGTATATATGAGGGCTATATAGAGGCTAGAGACTCCCCATTGAGGGATGTCAAGGATTATTGTATGAACAAGCATATGATTTATGGAGTGTTCTCCTTCCTTATGGAGTGAATGTATGGGCTTGCCCTACCTTAAGGGTATGTTAAATAAAGAAGCATTTCTATCTATATTCAGATCCGGTTATTTCTTGGGTTTATCTCTATTATATTATATTTTTGGATCAAATGTTTAACAAGTGGTATTTTCGCCAACAACTCAGATCTGCAATTAGGTTTTGCAGATTTTGCACCAAAACACACAGATCTAATCTGCAAACTTGCCACCCAAAAATTTCTTGTAAATTTTTTTCAAAAATCTCCACTTTGCCCAAGAAAGTGCTATGATACCACTTGTTATATCTCTGATCCAAAAATATAAGATAATATAAATAAACCCAAGAAATAACCAGATCTGAATATAGATAGAAATTCTTCTTTATTGATCAAACCCTTAAGGTAGAGCAACACCATACATTCGCTCTTTAAGGAAAGAGAACACTCCACAAGCCATATGCCTGTTCATACAATAATCCTTGATATCCCTCAATGGGGAGTCTCTAGCCTCTATATAGGCCTCATACATACAATACCATGGGTCATTACCATGGTTCCCTCAATACCATCTATCCAATACCATGGGCTCATTACATTATTGCTAACTACTTGTGATCCCTTACATGATATGGGTTAACCACCTTATTTATTAATATGGCCCATCCCATTATTACATTATTCCCTTGGGTACCTCCCTTTGTACCCCATATTATCCCCGCTAGGTATATTATACCTCGTCCATTTTTTTGGGCTTGAACATCATCACTTGCTCACACATATGGCAGTGCAGACACCGCAAATACTTGAGAAGTACAACTGGGTTCTTTGAAGAGATACCCAACATTATAGCTCTCTTTTTTAATTTTGTGGTGTACTCTTGCATGCTTTAGCCCGAATTTTGGCTAAAGTAATTCCACCGGATCCACTAGTCTTCCACATACCAAATGGGATAAATTTGTGACTTAATGAGGGTTTTGAATTCCTCCCACTTATTCACTGAAGGTTCTCCCTCCAACCTTTCATTTTCCTTGTGATTCTCCATCCAATTCAGTGCATGGCCCTCCAACTTCAGCTACGCAAATGAGATCTTTTGCCCTTCCCCAATCTGATGGACACTAAAATAAACTTCCAGTTGCTGCAATCAGTGGTTCAGCTTCAGAGCGTCGATCTCACTGTGGTATGGATTTATATCGAATTTTTCTTCCACTTTAAAAAAGGATTGGTTCACAACACTCAAACTGGGTTTATCTTTTCCTGGATCTTTCCTTGACTGATTATCTGCTACTTCCTGATCTCCTGATCCCCCTTCTAATTTTCCATCTCCATTCGAACCCCCTTCTTTTCCAAACATTCCCATCTTATTTCTTAGGGCCGCCATGAGGAGGGTGACATTGCAGTTTATATCTGCAACTTGTTCTTCGAATGGTGAAAACCTTACCTCTGCAGGATCACGAGGGTTTACACAGTCATCACCCATGATTAGGGTTGTACAATTTTCAGCCTCACCCTAGATTCCTGCAATCTCCAAAAAATAGCCAAAAAAACCTGTTATGATACCAAATGATCCATAAACTATCGTAGATATTCCACTGAACAATTCGTCACAACAGATATGATAATATTATATTAAAAAACTCAGATTCTACATCATCACAGTTTCATTTAATTTCTAGAACTATAAAATCAATTGTAATTAGTGCATGCGTGCAAAAGTAAATTAAACAAAAAATTAGAGAATGAAAAGATAATCTCACACACACATAATACATAATATGTGTTCTCTGGGAAACCCTTTTGGGAGAAAATCCAACTGGAAGGTGAGGCTCTTTCTCTCTCTTTATTTGTATGGAAATATGGTTACAGATACAAAGAAGTAATGTCTGTGGCCTGTGGACTTCTACAGTGCACAAATCCTCTCTATGTTATCTACCTCCTATCTCTCCTGGATACCGTTTCTCAAATATGGAACAAAATTCTCTTGAAAGAATGGAATGTCTCTTCCTCCTAGTGGCCTGGTTATAAGACATCCTCATAGCCTACTAGTGGTTTAGTTTGACAACGTAAACTCTTAACTAGAGTTACCACATAGACTCTTCTAGAGCCTTTTACATCACAAACATGTGGCTATCCCATTTTACATGAATAATGGGGGCTGACACGACATCCTCCCGAACTATAGGTGTGAAAACAAGAAGGTCAACTTCTGAGTGGGACAACCTTTGCATAGAGACTTCGATTGACGCGATTCTTGCACTGTTGGAAAGGTTTCTAGCGAAAAAATATCATGGAAAGGTGCAACTTTTAGGCTGCAAAGTTTTACCCCAAAAGTTTTGTTTGATGCCTCAAAATTGTCCCGAAAGGTTTCGAACCCTGTTTCGACAAATTGGGTTCCGCTGATAAGAACGGTCCCTTGAGCTAATTCCTCTACCTTTTCCACTCCAAAAGCATCAAGATGGATAAAAAACAATTTAATGATCCAATTCGAATAAGTGATCATTGTATTGATTTGTTATAAAACAAAATATATGTGCAAAGCTTTTCACAAAATGAAAGATTCACACAAGCCTACTAAATATTTTGGTGAAGTCAACTCCACACCAACTACGCATATTAATCCTATAATTATAAGAACCATCTATGCATATTAATCTTAATCGAATATATAATTACATTTCTTCATGAATCCAATTTGTTTTCTTATAATGAGAGGGAACTTTAATTAGTTCCTATTTAATTAAGAGTCAATGGTGGTTTCTGTGTATCATAATTAGATTAGTTCTGCATTGGTTGAATAGAAATCCACATGTGTTAGCGGCGACTCCTATTTCCGACCCTACAACAATATTAATGCTATCTGACACGTGAGCGGAATAGCCATCGCCCTCTGAGTGACAACACGTGGAGAGAGAGGGCCAACGTGGAGAGGGCACTCCATGGCTATTCCCCTTGCATGTCAGATAGCATTAATATTGCTATAGGGTCGGAAATAGGAGTCGCCTATGTTAGCTTGGGCACGACACCAGCGCCGTCATTTTCATTAATCTCAGATTCAACCAGCAATCTGAATGAGTGTGAGCAAAAGGGATGAGCAGTTGGAGGAACCATAATAAATAAATGTACATTATGGCCATGAGATTGGCATTTTTTCGGTAATTTCTGGCTCATGTCTTTTGTAATCGTTCCATGATGGGATAGGTGGTTTCACTTGCCCGTCTTTGTTTATTTACGAAGGCCGGCCCAAAAGCACCCAATGTGCTAAACCAAAAACAAAATTGACCACACTTGGGATAAGCACGTAGTTAGGGTAACCCGTGTTTATCAATGTAGTCTTCTATAGTGATGTATTTCACATCGGCATATAGCTTCCAGTCCAAAGCGCTGTGCTTTGGGTGGAGATGCATGTGCGTCGTGCACTGAGGGGTTTTTGCAAAAATAAAATTTCAAAATGTTCTTGATAAGTTTTATAAAAATTCAAAGCTATAAAAATTTTACACACTTCTCTATTCTTTAGGAGTTTATGAGGTTATCATTTTAAAATTTAGTCTAATGGAACCTAACCATGGAGAAAGGTGGGTCGTGAACTGAATATCCACTTCTTGAAATCCTCTGTTAAAAATAAAATGGATACCACTTTGCATGACCGTAATACACTTAGATTATTATTATTTTTAATCCAAAAACATAGATGCATGCAGGAAAAAAGTGAACATGCATCACATTTTAAACAATGAGCCCTGCTTTCTACAACTATCCTCCACTCTCACGGACCTCATCTTCTCTCTCTCTGCAATATACATTGGCATAAGGATATAAAGACAATGTTAGTTTCTCTAAGAAGAGTTGCGCACTGCGAGATGTGGGATTTGGTTCCGACAGACATCACTTCAATACTTTCGCTACCCAAGGGAAGCAACCAGAGCTATTATGTCTTCAATCTATCAATCCCCGACACCAGTCAAGTAGTTTTTTCGCCTACATTGATAATAATGGGTAAGTTTGATAAATTTTATAATAGTTATGTAGAATTTTGTCTAGGTGAAGGATGTGCAAATATTTTCTTGTTAGAAGCTTTTTGCACAGTGAAAGCTCTGCACAAGGGAAAGGACAACAACAAAGGGGAGTTATTCAAACCCATTCCTACGGCTCCTTGCCCCTTTGCCCACATATAGGACCTGCAATCTTGTCAGTTTTGGCATCATTAAGCATAGTAGTAGCATAACATTGTCACTATTAATTGCATATTTGTTTAAGCCCCCTACCTACATAAAGCACAAGCAACCATGTTATTTCTGGCATCATTGGATAGAGCAGTAGCATAAGTGTTAATGTCACAACACTAACTGATGGAATGACCACTCACAATTTATATTTTTTTTGAATGAGTTTTCAGGGACCGACAAATAAGAAAAACAAAACACCCTCCACTAAGAGAATTATGTCCCATTATAGCAAAAAGATTTCCCAAAAAATAGAAAATTATTTTTGAATTTGGGTGAAAATAAAAATATTAAGCATTTTCTTGAAACTTTGATTAAAATTGCAAAAATACAACAAAATAATGAAAATTCAACTCACTTTGACCGTGAAGTAAATGTTATAGTCCTAACAAAACAGGAACTAAAAATTCAAATTTAATACATATAATTCTTCATTATCTCTTATTCTAACTAGCCATTTGCTCCAACCATTATACATAGCCACTTGCCCTCAATATTATTTATTTTATTTTTAAATAAATATTTTAAGAATTATACACAACCACTCAACCCAAATGTTATTTATTTTGTTTTTAATTAAATATGTTAGGAATATAGACCCTGTTGGACACCTAATCCTAAGTGGGTTAGTGTGGAATTCGAATGGACAAAAGCAGTCCAAGAGACCTTGGGATCTGAATCCCAAGAGTCACATATTGTACTATAAATGTATATCTGATGTTAATAAAAAATGTATTGCATGATTTATCTTTCATATCTTTTGTGTTGTCCATGTGTGTTTAACATGGTATCAGAGCAGACGATTGCTGGTCCTGCCCCAATTTGAGCCACTTGTTTTGTGGTCT
The DNA here is from genome assembly GCA_031772625.1 of Pinus tabuliformis. Classification (NCBI taxonomy): domain Eukaryota; kingdom Viridiplantae; phylum Streptophyta; class Pinopsida; order Pinales; family Pinaceae; genus Pinus; species Pinus tabuliformis. Next base: position 234,319,701 of record CM062816.1, on the reverse strand, counting down.
CTATGTATTTGTCATTTGTGCAGACCTTCCAGTTCTGCCCATTACCTGTAACGCTCCATTAATTCATTGTTTGCCAGAAATCTGCTGCCTCTCCTGCCTGACCTCTGGCACTGTATATGCTGCACCTGACTCTGGCTATTTTAAGACTCTCTGTCTGACCCTTGAAATTATACCTGCGCTCTCTCTCTTCTGCGTTACTTGCGCCCTCTGTCTTTTACAGTCCTGACAATTTAAATTTCTTTGGCTGTCGTGACTGTTTATAAACGTTTTGAAAAAAAAAAAAAAAGGCGTTGTCCTGACAATTTAAATTCCTAACTATGCATTGTTGAGTTTGTGAAAGTCATGACTGTTGCGTTAATGGTATATTGACTATGTGTGGAAATACCTTGAAGACCATGTGCGATGGCCGTGTTCAAATGTTGCTGGCGGTGTTTAATTACTCTTTCATTAATGATTGAATTTGGTGAGCCTGTTATATAATTCTGGTGCATTGATAATTCAAAGGCCTGCCATGTTTTAATACATGCGTTTTTAGCTCTTGTTACAGTTACGTTATTCAACTCCACGCTGCAAAATCCACTGCACTCCCCAGTCTGGCACTACCACCATCCAATCCGTTGCCCAATCCATGCCTCTGTTACACTGCTCACCGGTTGCTCATGGCTCCGTAACGTAGTACGCTCCAAATACTATAACGCCCAAACGTTGTACGCTGGTGCACATTTGGGATATGCCATACCACGTTTTTTGATACATTGCCACTCTCTGTCATATATTCTCTTTTTGATGCGTTATACCTGCTCCAGATTGGCGCCCACATTCCCGAGGTCACCGATTTCGTAGGCGAGGGCCTGGGACTTTATGCCACCGAACGTGTAATTCCAGGGCAGATTTTTCTTGTAAGCAACGCCATTGCAGTTGTTTATGATTAGCCCAGGCAGAGAAAGGATCCGGCGGATTTCACTGCGGATAGACGAGTCGGCGTTTGCTCTGGTGCCTCCACGCAGGAGTTATCACAATTGGACTGATCCTTACTTTCTCGCTTTCTCTTGGAAGATTTACTGGTCAGCTGACTACCTACAGCTTGCAAGTTATCCACAGCAACAGATTCACGGAGCTTTTCTTCATTTTCAGCCCCAGTGACTTCCAAACCCTTTTCATTTGGGCATTTCTTTTTGCAGGAGTTTCACTTTGATTTTTGTAGGCACGAGTAAATCTTCTCGCTGATTCCAAACTAGTATTCACCGGATTTTTAGTAGAAAGACTACCTACGGCTTGCAAGTTACCACCTTGCTCATCTGCCTTATATTCTCCTGATAGTTTTGAAGCCCTGGTTTCAGTTTGATTTTTATTAGCACGGGTAGATCTTCTCGCTGATTCCGAACTAATATTCACCACAGTTTTAGCAGAAAGACTACCTGCAGATTGCAAGTGTAGCCTGTGAACTATTGATGCAACAGGAATTAATGAGTTTTAAGCCTGAAACTTTAGGCATTCAATAATAGTCTTTGAAAGCCAGTCAGGCCGAGAGATTCCATTAAAGGTCTACGATTTTTGCTTCAGATACCATTTGGCACCTCTTCGACACCAGCTTTTGGTGCAACTTCGACACCCGCATTTGGTTCTACGACGTCTACTCCAGTTGGTGGAACATCTGTATTTGAACAAAAGCTTGCATTTGGAGGATTTGGATCACCAAGTCCCGCTCAATCAAGTCCTATTGGAAGCACTTTTGGACAAACGCAGCCAGCTTTTGGGAATCAACTTTGTGGTGCAAGCAGTCAACCTGCTTTTGGTTCAACTTGCACACTTGCATTTGGATCTACTTCAACACCTGCAGTTGGATCTACTTCAACGCGTACATTTGGGTCAACAACTACACCTGCCTTTGGGGCTTCCAGTACTCCAGTTTTTGGGGCTTGCACTACTCCTTCCTCTGGTTTTGGGAGCACTACAGCTTTTGGTCAATCGACTCCAGCATTTGGTGCTGCATCTATTCCAGCATTTCGTTACATTTTGAGTTGCCCGGAGAAATTCGAGAACGAGATTCTTCCGGAAAGAGGCTATTGAGAATTGATATTATATTCCGGAAAATACATGGGCAGCAGCACGGTGGAAGCCGAAGGCAGGGTCAAACCAGTAACCTGTTAAAATCAATTTTCGGTTTTTACGCTTGACAATGACTAATTTTGCAATGGGTATCGTCCTGATCTCTGGATGAGAAGCTGTTTTCTCAGAACTGCAGGGTTTGCAATACCAATTATCTGTTTTTAGGGTTTTCTCTAACAAGGTTAAACTGGGTTTCAGTGTGTTTTATGATTAATTTTTCATGTTCACGTAGGCAATAGAGAATGCTCGTAAATATGGAATGTTATCTGATCGGGAATTAAATGGGCACGGGTACTATGAGAGCAGTCAGAAATTTGGGGGTTGTTTGATATTTTTCTCCATATAACGCATCTTTAGCTTCCTAGTCATAGCATCCGTTTAAAAACTCTTGGATTTCCGCGACCTGGTTCTTATACTACAGTTTTAGCCGGCAAGGATAGTTGTTATCCTCTCGACAGAACAAGAGGCTGTTTATGACGTTCAATAGATGAATAATTTTTTGTATGATTGCTGTTGTGTACTTACAATTGTTCAGAAGACTCTGTGCTGATTGGTCTATTGGAATTTTGGAGTGAACGAGTATTTGAAGGATCCAAACAAGTTTGCAGTTGCTGCTGCCCCAATTGTGGCATTGTATTTAAAACTCATTATAGTGCATTGATTCCTTGATTCCACTGCTGCATAAAGATTTTGGTGTAAATCAGACATTAAAGGAAAAATGGCCAAAACCAGTGAAGTATTACAGTTCCTTAAAACTCTGATATTATCTACTGTTGATGACACATTACAAATCAGCAAAGGATCTCTCTCAGAAATTCAGACATGTTTACAAAATGCACAGGAAAAGATCGATTTTTTGCAGCTTGAATCACAGCTACAGCAAGAAGAGCTACATCAAAATAGACACCATTCTGAACTTGTTTTTGTTCAGAACATTGAGACAACCACCCATCAGCAGCATGTTAATAATGGTACAGTTCATTCAAATAAAGCAGCAGTTGTATATGCAGATGCAGAAACTCAATCTGCACTTCCCAAGCCCATCATCAGACCTTGGGAACAGCTTGTCCACAACAAGCACAGAACTGGTCTTGGATATGACAAGGACTTGTCCTTTCATATTCCAGACTATGTCAAGCCCATTCAGTTTCAGAGTGCTGGATTCATTCATAACAGTTCACTTGCTCCTCATGACAGTTCACCTCCAGCTGTTCCAGATTCTGCCCCTCTTCCACAGCAACAACAACAACAACAGATTGAGAAATGCCAACACTGTGATCGAGTTGGCCATCTGAAAGATCACTGTTTTGATCTTCATCCATGTAAGCACTGTCATAAAACCAGCCATTCTTCACACATATGCTTCATAAACAAACGTCCTGCAAGAACAAAGATTCATCTTGGATGGATCGCTTCTTGGCAATGGGCATCAACAGCCAAGAAGATATTCCAAACACATGTCAGAACTTGTTCCAGAATATTGAACAGTCTTGCAGTTGAGTTTTCTCCATCTTCTCACCTTGTATCTGACAGGAGGGGAAATGATGGTCATCTACAAGCTTCAAAGTCGCATCAAGCGAGCCTGAGCCACAACCTGCCACACTAGTTTCAGAGTTGTAGCCAGAGACAAAGATGCCCGTGAACAGATTGAGAACACTTCCTCTAGCAGAAGACACGAGCTTCTTGCCAGTTTTGGAAGAGTTCCAGGAATTGCATTAAGCATTCCAGAGTTGTTGGTCATCCTTAAACCATCACAGATTGAGAACACTTCCTCTAGTAGAAGACACCAGCTTCTTGTCAGTTTTGGAAGAGTTCCAGGAATTGCATTAAGCATTCCAGAGTTGTTGGTCATCCTTAAACCATCACAGATTGAGAACACTTCCTCTAGCAGAAGACACCAGCTTCTTGCCAGTTTTGGAAGAGTTCTAGGAATTGCATTAAGCATTCCAGAGTTGTTGGTCATCCTTAAACCATCACAGGTTGAGACTTACCTTTTCAGGTTGAAGTTTTACCTTTTATGCGGGGTGAGACCTCGCTTTTATGGTTGAAGGTTTCCCTCTTTAAAACAATAGGATCACTTCCTCTAGCAGAAAACTTCAGTTTCTTGCCAGTTTTGGAAGAGTTCCGGGAACTGCACTAAGCGTTCCAGTGTTGGTGGTCAACCTTAAACCACCGCCCTTTTTACCAACATTTCATAGAGCACATTCAGCCTAGTGCTGCCATGCATTTTTTTCACATTTTGTATTACAGCTCTTTTCTTCGACTCATACATAACCCTTCGGATTAAGGGGGCGAATGTTGGACACCTAATCCTAAGTGGGTTAGTGTGGAATTCGAATGGACAAAAGCAGTCCAAGAGACCTTGGGATCTGAATCCCAAGAGTCACATATTGTACTATAAATGTATATCTGATGTTAATAAAAAATGTATTGCATGATTTATCTTTCATATCTTTTGTGCTGTCCATGTGTGTTTAACAGACCCAAAGTCTTTAATTTATATTATTGTATTAATCAACCTACGTAATTGCATTTAATAGTTAAAAAAAGGAATAAATTCAAAAGTTAGAGAATATACATCCGTTTGTATTTTATCAATCAATTTGTTATAAGAAACAAAACTTAGAAAACCAATTTAGTATTTAAATTGACTTAAACACAAATTAAATCATTATTATCATGGTTTAGATTAAATTGATTTGCTATTAAATCTATCCAAATTTTAACATTATGAAATTATTTTTATTATTTTTAAACAAAATTTATTTCCATTTATCTTAAATATGATTGGTTGAAATGGCTCCCATCTTATTGTGTAATGATGCGAAGATTGACTTTTGTGTACTCTATTATTAATTACTATGTACTATATCACTAATTACTATACAATAAATATAAATAGTTTGAAAATTAACATTATATATTAATTATTATGTACCATAAACGCAAATGGTTTGTAATTAAATTAAAAAAATTCAATTTTTTCATTGGTGTAAAGTATTGAATAGACAATTTTTATGGGTTTTATTTTTAATTTAAAAAATATAAAATATAAATATAAATTTGAAAAAAAATGTAAAAATAACACGTGTACAATTTGTACAACTCTCAATGTGCATTATATAAAAAAAGTTGCCATCATTCAATATTAAATAAATAATTATTAACTTGTTATCATTTTCTTTAATGTCGATTATATATATATATATATATATATATATATATATATATATAGCATGATAGATAGAAGCAGTTGGACCAAAAGCACCTTAGTAAGCGTACCCGTGATAAACACCCCCGCCCATGATATAATTAGCAAGCATACCCAATAAGCATACCCGGCATGTTACCTATAACCGAAGTAAGACTCATAGCGACACACCGACCCACCAGCTTACCTTAGATCAGTTCCAGGTCCAAATGAAGCAGTTGATTCCGGAATCAAATATATATATAGTATCTATCAAAAAAAATTAATTATATTAAAAACATTAATAAAAAAAGTTAAACAAATATTCATGTAACTTATTTTACAATTTGATTATTGTTTAGAGTATATACAACACATCATGATATTAAATACAAAAAAACATTAATTATACCAAAATTTTATAGTTTTTTTCTTTTTTTAATTTAACTATATTTAAGCTAAAAGACAAATATTAACTAGTTTGTTATCATTATTTAATATTATTAAATTTCACTTTAATTTTAATTTCAGTGTTTCAAGCATCCTTTTGCCCAGTTTCAATTGCAACACAGCTTGATGTAACATACTGCAATTGATTTTCATGAATGACTGTTCATTTTTCTCTTTGCACGCGTCACATTCAATAGTTACTTTTTTACCTTCATTGATGGTTGTTCACTTTTCTCTTTGTATGGGTCATATTTCAGAGATATTTTGTTAAAACGTTTTATGGAAATAAATTTAAATCTGAAATAATAAAATTGTAAAAATTGTAAAATAATAAAATTGTAATATGATTGTATGTTTTTTATTTACTAAATTTTTGATTATTTTTAAATTTAAAAATGTGATGAATGTATATTTGTATTATATAGTTTACTTAAAAAATAGTTTAACTAATTAAAATTAAGTAGAGATTTTTAAAAAATTGAGTTTAAGTTGATTAATTTCTAAGGTTTGAGTGCTTTAGAGATTTGTTAAGATGATAAATATATTTATGTATTCAAAAAAACTATTTTGAATAACAGAAAATCACAATCTTGATTGAAATTGTATCTCCTGATTCACTTAAAAATGTCATTTCATCTAGAAGTTAGATTGGGCAAAAAAAAATGCTATATTCATTATCTAAATCCATTTTAACTCAAATCCATCACATACATGGTATCAAAGTGTAATTTTTTTTTGTCATTTAATTCCATTGAAATTTAATATGTGAAATGAATATATACTCATAATAATTATAATTAAAGTTAATTATAGATGAAGAAGTATATATTTTTTTGGGTGATGTTTATATATAATTAGTTATTATTTCTATTACAAAGTCAAAACAATTATTTTTGTTTTATTTTATTTTATTGGACATAATTAAGTATTCATTATTTTTTATTATTTCAAATTTATTAAATAATTTTTATAATTCAGAAACCTAATTTGTTTAATTGTAAATTGATTTAACTTTTATGACTAATATATTTTATTAAAATTTAAAATTTAGTGGAAGTATATTTTTCTAACCCAATCGTTCTGATAGCAGCCCAAAAATTATTCTCTTTTATATATTACAATTATTTCCACAAAGCTTCTGTGATCCACTGCAATCCAGCCCGCTTACAATGCAATCGGGTATCCCTGCACAGTTAATAAACCTGCAAATTTCAATCTTCTAGGTTGCGGGGAACTCAAAACAAAATCCAAAATCCAACTTCTTGGCGGCTACAAATTCCTGTGTTAGCAAGTAGATATAACAGGAGGCCGCCCTTATCCCAACTCTTGTAAGAATTGGTGCCGGCGCTTAAAAAAACTGTATTTCCTCTATACCCTAGCTCTAGCATTAGAACTCTAGTGTACCACATGTACCAAATGGCGTATTAATTATTTATGTTGCTACGCAAAGAAGAGAGGGTTAGTATTTCTGCATCTTACAATCGACGATAACACTCTTCATGTTGAAGAGAGGGTCACTCTATTGATGCTCAGGAGAGGGTTAGTATTCCCCCATATTCCAAGTGGCGATTGCACTGTCGGTGCTGCAGTGGTTTTTTTCGGGCAATAAATAATTGGTGTCCAAATTAGAGGATTTCAAGCATTGGGGGCACTTTGATTGTGAAGAGTTTTCTTGTCAAACTTGTGATTTGAATGAATCACTGGCACTCCAATCATTTTTAGATAGATAAAATAAATTTCTACAGATTTTCTCAACATCAATACAAAAAAATTTATTATTTTCCATGATAAAACATGGTCTTTTAAAGTACAGAATTAGAAATCCATATAGTCTAACAAAACTTCAAATTTTCCCCGAAAACAATGAAATTTCAGGTAAAATTTTGACAAAATCCACCAAAATTTTTGGGAAATCTAAATTATAATACTCAAGTCTCAAAATTTTTGGAGCCCATAAACTTTTAATAATGTTAAATCCATTTTCAGCATAAAAACAATATTCCAACCCTCCTCCCTTAAATTTATTGAAAAAAAAGAAATCAAATTCGGACTATTTTAAGATTCTGGCGATTTTTTGTCCTTCTGCCAAATTCGGTAGAAAACGCCTTAGAAATCCACCGGCACACAAAAGAGAACCAACGAAACCACCGAAAGAGAAAAATGAGACCAAAAGCATGCGAGAGACGGCGGAGCTTAGTACCCAGTCCACGTGCCACCCAATTGCAACTGCCATTGAATGGCAGCTGGGCATGTTCATTGAACTCCACTGTTAAGCTTTGACATTTACCGACCCTACGTAATAATAAGATCGATGCGAAACCATGACACTTACCAACATTTACTGACCACGCGTTATCACAACATCGATGCACAACTAGAGAGGGATTAGCTGGGCATGTTCGTTGAACTCCACTGTTAAACTTTGACATTCACCGACCCTACGACCGACATTTACCCACCACGCGTTATCATAACATCGATGCATATATATATATGTATATATATATTCTGACAGCTGTGATTCTTTAGATTCAGCGAATTCTATATTGTTTTCATGCATAGTTGCCGATTCTTTTACATTCAGTGAACTCTAATAATCACATTGAATGGATAGATACTCTGTACCGCATGAAATGATCCAACTGCGAGGATATAATGCGGGTTGAATAACCCTACAAATTACATCTTTATTGCTCGTTACATTTGTTTGATCACAGCAGCGGATAGCAGGGAGAAGGTACGGAGCGATGCAGTTTGAAATCGACCACCAACATGTCAAGAATGTGTTTACTCACTGGAGAGATAAGTTCCCAAAGTATTATGAGAGATGAAGTTGTTTAAGATATTTTGTTCTTTTTTTCAGTATATAAGTGCGTATGAGTTCTACGTTATCTGAAATGTGTGTAAATTAAGCATTCATTGCATTGTATTTTGGAAAAATACGTACTGATTATATTAATCAAGAAAGCTTTGAGAACAGATAGTAGCTGGAAGGACTTGTTAATCAAAAACTTTGAAAACAGGTAGCAACAACGAAGGGTATAGAAAGCCTTTACTGTTTAAAAAAAATTAAATGATATAGGAAAAGCTTTAGATTAAGGAAAATTTGACAAGAGCATTTCTTGTTTTAAATAGTTTCAAGCCCACACAATATACCAAAAATGATAAATAAATACATAGAGCATACATTTGAGATGAATATTGGGCATGCTTCCTTTCTAAAACAAATATCCGCGTTCACATTTGATGAAAAGTATCTTTGTCACAGCTGCAGAGCTATTTTACTTACCTGCTTTATATTATTTTATAAATCTTTATTTATGATTTTTTTTTTTTGAAGTAGCTCCTATGGCATTAAATGGTCTTGGTTGCAGTTGTTGGTTAAGAGTCCAGCCAAAAATATTATTCGGTTTCTCCATTCTATCGGTAAATATGATCTAAAATCCTTTTTAACGTTCAACATATTTATGTTGGGTATAAGTATGCACCTATTATGGATTTTCTACCCAGTGTTCTTCATCATTTGAATCAAGTTTAAGTATGCCTGCAGTTAGTATGGCTTTTCTATAAAGTATTCTTTCATCATTTGAATCAAGTTTAATATTTCCATCAACGAAGGGAAAGTATTCATTGATTTTTTAAATCAAGCTTAATATTTGCTAAGAAAATAAATTATAATAATTAAATTTATTTTCCAATAATTTTATAATATTAATATAATAACAGATACTCTATGTATTTTGATTTGTTTTCTAACTAGTTAAACAGTACATAGTAGTTTTATTTTGAACTTATTTGAACGGGTTAAAATTTAATATAAAGAGAAGGAAGCTTGTGAAGTCAATATAAATTTTGAACCGCTTAAAACTTAATAAATTTAATATCTTCTTTACAAGGAGGATAAACATTTTTTTATTTTAACTTTATTTTAAAATAAAGATTAAGTAATGAAAGATATCAAACAAGATAAAATTTGTAAATTTGTAAATTTGTAAAAAAAACTAAAGAAAATAAGGTTATCAATATAATATATAAAGTTCAAACGTATCTTTATTTTATTAAGTATTTTATAGATAAAAGATACCAAAAAAGATAAAATTCGTAAAAAATACGAAAGAATCTTTTATTTTATAGATAAAAGATAAAAAAGAACATAAAATTTGTAAATTTGTAAAAATACCAAAAATAAAAGATAAAAAAAAAGATAAAATTTGTAAATTTGTAAAAAATACCAAAGAAAATAAGGTTGTCAATATAATATATAAAGTTTTCTTTAAAGTTTTACCAAAGAAGATAATGTTGTCAATATAATAAATAAAGTTTTCCTGTAGAGAAGATAAGCCCTTTATTTTCCTGTGGAGAAGATAAGCCCTTTCTTATAAAAGATGATAAACATCTCTTTATCATCTCTTTATTTTGAAATAAAGAGTAGGTATCTTACAAATAAAAGATACCAAAGTAACCAAAGAAGAGAAGGTTGTCAATATAATTTATAAAGTAGAAACCAAAGAAGGGAAGGTTGTCAATATAATTTATAAAGTTTTCTTTGTTTTCCTATAAGGAAGATAATCCCTTCCTTATAAGGGATGATGAACATCTCTTTATTTTAAAATAAAAGTTTTCCTATAAGGAAGATAATCCCTTCCTTATAACATCTTTCTTGTAAAGAATAATCCCTTTTTTTATAAGGGATGATAAACATCTCTTTATTTTAAAATAAAGATTAAGCATCTTACAAATTAAGCATCTTACAAATAAAAGATACCAAAGAAGAATAAAAGAAATACCAAAAAGGAGAAGGTTGTCAATATAATGTATGAAGTTTTCCTATAAAAAAGATAATCCCTTCTTTATAAAAGATACCAAAGAAGAATAAAAGAAATACCAAAAAGGAGAAGGTTGTCAATATAATGTATGAAGTTTTCCTATAAAAAAGATAATCCCTTCTTTATAAGGGATGATAAACACAAGATTAAGTATTTTAGAAATAGAAAATACCAAAGAAAATAGTAAGGGAGGATAAACATCTTTTTATTTTAAAATAAAGATCAAATATCTTACAAATAAAAGATACTACAGAAGATAATAAGGAAAGACAGACAATTTTTTTTTAATACCTTACCAATAAACGATATTAAAGAAGATAATGAAGAATGATAACTTACAAATAAACGATATTAAAGAAGACAATGAAGAATGATAAATATTTATTTAGTTTAAAAAAAATAACTTACAAATAAACGATATTAAAGAAGATAATGAATGATGATAAATATCTATTTAGTTTAAAAAAAATAGATATTTAGTTTTAAAAAAATAGATACCAATGAAAAGTATAGTTATTTGGTTCTTATTTTTGGATAGAAAACTCCATTTAATAAAATAATAAAGTATAGTTATTTGGTTCTTATTTTTGGATATAAAACTCCATTTAATAAAATAATAAATTAATAAATTAAGAGTGATTTAAGATTTTATAAGTTTTAATAAATTAAGAGTGATTTAAGATTTTATAAGCTTTTTGATTTTTGGAGGATAAACATTTTGATGATAAACATCTTTTTATTTTTACATATCTTATCAATAAAAGATACCAAAGAAGATAATAAGGGAGGATAAACATTTTTTTTAATATCTTAAAAATAAATAAACAATATCAAAGAAGATAATGAAGAATGATAAATATTTATTTAGTTTAAAAAAAAGAAGATACCAATGAAAAGTATAATTATTTGATTTTTTATTTTTGGACCCAAAACTCTATTTAATTTATTTATTAAATAAAGAGTGATTTAATATTTTAAAATAAAGATCAAGTATTTTACAAATAAAAGATACCAAAAAAGATAGATAATCAGGGAGAATACACATTTTTTTAATATCTTACCAATAAACGATATTAAAGAAGACAATGAAGAATGATAAATATTTATTTGAAAAAAAGAAAGATAATGAAGAATGATAAATATTTATTTGAAAAAAAGAAAGATAATGAAGAATGGTAAATATTTATTTAAAAATAATAATAAAAAATGATAAATATTTATTTAGTTAAAAAAAAAAAAAATACCAATGAAAAATAATAAAAAATATAGTTATTTGATTTTTGGATCGAAAACTCCATTTAATAAAATAAACTAAGAGTGATTTAAAGTTTTATAAGCTTTTTATTATTGGACCGAAAACTCCATTTTATTTTAATGGAAGTAATTTAAAGTTTTATAAGCTTTTTGATTATTGGACCCAAAACTCCATTTAATAAAATAAATTAAAAATGATTTAATATTTTATAAAGAAAGATGATAATAAATAGTATTATGTAAATTATAAAATTTTATAAAATGTTAAATTATAGACCCACAATACTGTGAATAGTGAATAATTCAATGATGTGAATAAGGTTATACTAGTACAATAGTATAAATAATGCAAATAACAGGTTGTCAGGAATAACACCAAATGATCCAAGAATAATAATGGAAAGGGAATGAAGATCAGGTGATCGAGGATATCCATGGAAATGCACTGTGAGGTGGTTAGTATCCAATATTTATTAATACAATTTTAAATCAATTTTAAATATTATTACGTGTCAAAACCAAAAATATAAATATAGTTATAGTTCACTGTAATTATGATTATTATTTATTATTAATTAATTTAATATATTTAAAATATTTATTCTAAATATTTTATAAACTTATCATTAAAATATTATGAAAAAAATAAAAATTAAACCATAAACCGTACGATACGCAGAAAAGAAAACTGAAATGGTACTACGGAGACAAGAAAACTAAAATGAAGTAAACCATGAATTCATTGCTATTGGGCGGACTAATGAGGCCGTCACTTTGTGTGACCGGGAGAATAGTCCGAGAGAGAAAATTGAAAGACGGACAATTCATTGCAAAAAACCCTAGGGTGCTTGTGGAGGTTACTTGCATTTTAATGATTTATTATACAAGGATTTTTTAACAGGTGCGCCCAGGTCATCATGGCTTCACTGGAATGTTCTGTGATGCCCAGAGTTTAAAAAACTCCAGAATAGTTCAAAGTGCATTGCAGTTATTGAGAATTTTCGAATTTCTAAAAGCCCGGTAAGATGATGACATACATTTGATTAAGAAACATGTTGGTTTGTAGGTTTTAAAGTTCTATATATCCATATGAAAAGTTGTCATAGGTGGCTTCCTAGATCAAAGTAAGTTTTGGATAACTCTGAATCTTTCGTCAATGAAGGATAAATTCCTGGGGTATCAGTTTAGAAAAAAATGCATGGCTTTTATGATTTCCTATATATATTTCGATGACTATTCCACATGCCACGTTACTTAAAGCATTCATTGATCTTCAATGACTATTACACATGCCACCTTACTGAAGGCATTCATTGATCTTCAATGACTATTACACATGCCACCTTACTGAATGCGTTCATTGATCTTCAGTCTATTGATTATGCTTCTAAATTTTTTAATAGTATACCTATAATCTAGAGTTTTGTAATAAATAAATTCATCTTAGATGTATTCCGTAACCTGTAACAAATAGAAAAATACATATTAGATATATTTAAAAAGATATGATAGATTCATTATATTAATCTTATCTTAAATAATGTAATCATTTTATACGATGATCCATGCTTTGTAAATTTATATATTACTGTAATAATAAATTAATTGAATATATAAAACCTTACATGATTGAGCTTTCGTTTTATTGAAACAATATGGATTTGAAATTGTTTATTTTATATATATTTAATTTTTTTGGGTTAATTTATATGTATTTAATTTTCTTTGTTAATGTTTATTTCTGGATATTGTTGTAAATTTTTACTAGAAATGGTTAGAAATTGTTAGATCAGTTAGTTTTAGTATATATTTGAGAATGGAAAGTTGCTATAATATATTATTTTATTCTAAATTGGTTCTAAATTGGTTTCTGTGTAATTTTAAAAGATTCATCAATTTAAAGGTTGGAAATGTGAAATTTAGAGGAGCCATGCTAATGGCAACATTAATTTTAATATTTTCAAATCCTTAAAATTAGAGTGAAGAACTATGCATTTCTGAACATCAAAATGTAGATCTTATTTAATTTTCAAAACTATGAGATCTAATCAAAACTGGATACCAAAGATTAACCATTCATATTTTCAAATCTCTAAATTTAAACTAAAAATGCAAACTATGCATTTTGGAGAATTTGTTCGGGAGATTTTTCAATATTTAAAAAAGTGCCAATTTCTAGCTCACAAACAAAAATTATTTATAATACATTAATGCAAACCACAAAATAATTAAAAAACAAAAAAACATTCTCCTAAATTTAACATTGTGGTGAATGAAGATATTTTCTAAAAAATTGTAATAATATTAACAAAGTAGTCAAAGGAAGCCTAAGAGGAAAGAAAGCTAAGATATCCTATAATAAGGAAGGAGGAATCTCAAAAGTGCTTTGACAAATCTCACATTCAAGGAGGAATTTCAAATATCAAAAAGGTAACATGAGTGATTTGACCAATCTCACCTTTAATATTTTTATGATAGGAAAAATGTATACATATGGTTTTTATGATAGGAAAAATGTATATATATGGTTTTGATGGTAGGAATAAACTATTTGAAATGAATGAATAGTGAATATTATAACAAGATTTTAGAATTTTGAAAAGATATTTGGATTTTAAAAAGTGACTTGTCTAAACCATATGGTATGTAATAAGAAATTATTTTCAAAATTGGATGAATTGGTAAGTTTTGAAGAAAGACATAAATATTCATAAATGATAAAAGTATTATTTAATTAAGACAAATTAAGGTGAGAAGAAGTTTATTTTTTATGTTTGTTATGCATATAGTTTAGAATATAGTTTATTTAGTGTTGGGAAACTACCATAGAAAGGATATGTCCATTTATCTTTCAGAACAAGAAAATTAGTATTTATGATAAACATGGTAACATTATTATAAATATGTTGCTCTTGATGTTTTAAATAATGTTTGTAAGTGAAATTACTCAAGTTGTGAAAGTTATCTTGGAGGATAATTATTAGTTGTGGGATGTAAGGCTTTGACATTTAAGTTTTCAGAGTTTACATTTGCAATATAAGAGACATCAAATGAATGTGTCAAGTATAATAGAGCATAATGACCAAGTATGTGAAGGTTGCATTCTTGCAAAAAGAAATACATAGACTCTTTTCCTATAAGAACATCATGGAGGGCCAAGAAACCTCTTACTGTAGTGCATTCATATATATGTGGCCTAGTGAGAACATCTTATATTAGCGAGTGAAAGATAAATAAAGAAATTTCAATTTTACCAAGCATTTTAAGGAAATCACACAAAAACATGGTGGGCATTTTTTGAATTTGTTTCTTACAAATAGAGGGAGAGAAATTACAATCCATGAATTCAAACATTACTCCAAAGAGAATGAAATAAAGAGGCAACTGGATGTTATTTACATCCCTCAACAAAATATGGTGGTGGGATGCATAAATAGAATAACAAGTGAAAAACAATTGAAATGGCACAGTGTATGATTAAGGTTAAGGATCTCCCAAAATATTCTTGAGCTTAAACTATTCCTACACTAAAATTTAATTGTTGAATACACATGCTCCAAATAGTGCGAGGGGCATGACACCTTGAGAGGCTTCAAATAGTGAAATCCAAATGTGGATAATCTTAAGATGTTTGGATACATTGATTACTCTTATGTTCAGGAGAAGCCATAGAAACTTGATGATAAAGTGAAACTGTAATTTTGTTGGGTGTAGTGGGGAGATAAAGGGTTATGCATTGTATAATTCAGTAATAAAGAAAGTGATATCCCATTGTGATCTAATTTTTAATGAAGAGGGAATGTGGCAATTGTAAGAATAGATAGAGAAAGAAAAATCAGTAATGGTAGAAGAAGACTCATTAGAAAATGAGAACTATTCGCTTCTCGCAAACTCTAGTAACAACTCAATTCTACAAATAATTAAGTTTCACCTTCAGGAATTTCTTCATTAAGTTCAAGTATATTTCAACATTAAGTCCACATCCTCTAAGAATGCCAAGGATCATTGAAAAAATTTGTCAATAAAATATTACTTTAAATGACATAGTTAATTTTACTCAAGTTTCTCAGGTTTAAGTTGAACAATGTTTCGATGATGATATAGTGAAGCATCTAGTTTTATAATATAATGAAATGAAATATGAAAACTAGTTGAATTGATTAGAAGTAGAGATGTTCCACACTAGTACATAGCCCAAGAAGGGTTCAACTAGCTTAGAAAACAAACTAGTTAGTCAACCCATAATTAACAATAATTTCTCATTAGAGGATGAAACTACTCATTCAACAACCCTATTTGAGGCTCACTACTTCGTTCATAGGTTTTTATTATAGGAGAACCTCATTATTTTATGAATTAATTGTATGAGTTAGCTAGAAAGGAATCTCTTTATAACCTAGAGGTGGTTCATCTGTATTTTATATTATGTTGTAACCTTGAGCGACGTGTATATAGATTAGGGTTTTTCTCTTGGAAACTTTTTAAGCCTTTTAAAACACCCCTTGCAATCACTAAAATAAAAGGGAATTGTTATGATCTTCTCCAATTTCAAGGTTTCATATCTCATGTCTATTTTTTATATTAGCTTTAGCTTCATATTGTGATTTCTTTACCTCTTGGATTGGATACAATATTATCTTATGGATTATTTCTCTAACTCATGTTTTCAAGTATCTATTTCTTATGATTTGGTATTCATGCAATAAATTCTTGGATTTTTAGGGTTATCTAGAGGCATCCCTCCTACTCTACTATCCTCCTCAACATAATACATGTTATGTTTTATGTTTTCTTGAGGCCATCCTTCACCCTAAGAACAATCCTCACCTAAGTTTCTTGTGTCATAACCCATGCATTACCCATATATTTCACTCTGAGTGGTTTTATTGACGCTACCCTCCCATTGTTGGCTTTATTTTTTGTTATCAAACCCTTGCTTCAATTTTTCATGGGCACCCTTAGTTGGGATTTCGAACCCTATGTCACCCTTGATAAGGTTTAGGTTCATTTTTTGGCCTTGATTTCCCTTTATTACATTTATAAACACCAACTTCCACCTAAATCCCCTTTTGTAACACCCTCTATTTAGAACCTAAATGTTTTTGCTATTGGTTCCACTCCTTTAGGATGACCCCTTGTTAGAATTTATTTGCTTTTGGAAACAATTTTGACATAATTAATGTATCCTTGATTATCAGTGATTGAATATGATTGGATTCCTTGTTATGATCATGCTTATAATTGTTGTGATTAGATACCTTATTATGACTATTGGTATGATTATATACCTTTTCTTGATATGCTCTAGGATATATGCACATGTTGGATGATTTGATATGATGTATACTTGCATTGGGTATCTTTCGTATGATATGATTTAGCATGGATGCGTTGATATGGTGTATACCTATATATGTTACTTTCATTGAAATGATTTAGGATATTTGTACATTTTGGATGACCTTGTATGATATATACCTATATTGGGTATTTCTTACATCTAATGTGGTTTATGCATAATTAATGAGAAACTTTGGGTGATGGATTACGATGATGATGCTCTCTCTCTCTCTCTCTCTCTCTCTCTCTCTCTCTCGCTATATATATATATATATATATATATATATATATATATGGGATGAGATATTGATGGGTAGTGGGGAAATGTACTCAAGGGAAGAGATATTGCCTCAATGAGGATATCTATTGATGTTAGTGTCTAGGATTCTTGGGAAATATGAAGAGACTTGTGAAAATGACCTCCAGAATTAAAGTAGATAAATTGGTTTAAGGGTAAAGGGTTACATTTGGAATTTACCTTGTCGTGCATAGTTGCAAATTTACTCGCAATTCCAATTCTCCCTTGCATGTGTTATGGTAAGGCCAAGGGAAAATCTTTGGTAAAACATTATATTATATGGATTATAAAAAAGTGTTTTTCCCATTATTAGGGCTAGATGGATGATATGGAAATGCTCTATGGAGCTAAATAGGATGAATGCACTTGTGTATGAGGATGATTTGTTGGATAGAATATGTATATATAAAAGATAGAATTGTGTGGATTAAAGGGTTAAGTGTGTGCCTAGAACATAAGGGGGTGCTAAAGATCGATATGATTGGTTCCTTGTACCTTTTATTTTGGCCCAAATTGTAGGAAACCATTTCTTTGTTATTTTAATCACTTGTTGAAATTGACAATAAGATCATTGTATAATAGGTTGCCACTATTGTGTGAATTTGATCACTAACTAAAGTTGAAAATAAGATCCTTACTTGAAGGTGGTAGTAAGACCCCTACGTACCAAATATTTTTGAATTTGGAGGTGACAATAAGTCTAAGAGCCTCTCCACTATACCTAGATTGAATTGATTGTAATCCTATTGATTTATTCTTAAGTGGTTGGCTAGTATTATCAAAAAAAACTACAACTTTGTTGTTCCAATACTCATTGAGTTTCAACCGTTCTTAGGGTGCAACACTGTGAAGGTGGTTGCATTGGTTGGCTAGAAAAGTGACCTTTATTTCATTTTTCCACTCTATAATTGAACACTAGTTTGTGGGATATATTTGCAAACTAATAGTAGGAGTTGAATCAAAGGTAGCTCAACCTTGGACTTCTATAAGCTCTAGGTGATACATATATATATATATATATATATATATATATATATATATATATATATATATATATATATATATATATATATATATATATATATATATATATATATGCATATGCTTTAGTTGCATGTTTCTTGTGGGTATTTGGCAAGCCCCTATATAGTGTAGTTGGCTTATATATAGATTCTGTTAGATGTGTTTAGTTCTATCATGTTTCATGTAATCACTTCAAAAGGAAAGAAGATATTGTAGAGGTAACACCCTTAATGGGTTGTTACATCTCCTATGGTCGATGTCACCCATTCTTGGATTCTCTAGTATCTTTCCTTAACCATCATTTTCTCTTCATAGACCAACAACATATTTCCTAGGGATACATTACCCTCTTGTATACTGCTACAAATCCCTTACCAACTCCTAGGACTTCACCTATACAGTTCTTCTTTATCTTAATGACACCTTATTCAACTTAGTCCTCTAAGGACATAAACCTTAATGGTCAAAGTGTTTTACAATAATCAGTTATCACTCCTAGTGAAAGCTAAGGCTTCCACCTCCACATTCCAAATATACACTAAAATCTCCTTACCCAAGTATGGTGTAAAAGAATAAGGATATCCTAGATTATGGGGTGCATAGTCTAATAGCTTATTTCCACTAATGTCCAACCATGAGGGAAGATAAACATTTCGTTCTTAGACTTATTTAATCTTGGGAGTAGTCTAGTCAACATATTGCCAAGGTATATGTTGACCTAAAAGACAAATAAGATGCGAGTAGCACTTGTAACATCATTACTAAATGGAATCCTTATGTTAAGTCTTGAAAATGTGATTTTATCCACCAAGTTACTTATTGCAAATGGTATCTGTTTCATGTGCATTAAATCTGTACAACAATTCATTGAATTGATTTCAAAAAGCTTTAGTCCTAGCTAGATCAGAGATCTTAAACAAGCACTTCTCATTAAATTCAATTTTAGTTTTCTTACTATTTTCTGTAATGAACTAGCTATCATTGAGAGCTATAGTCTTAACTAATCCCTCTTCCATGCCCTTGCCAAATAAGAAAAATTTGACCAAAAAAACCTACGTTTAGACTCTTTTCAATTTCTAACTCTAACACTAAGACTACCTATTTTAGAGGCCCTAACCCTAAATAAAAGCATTCCTTTTAGGTCCATACATCATCTAGTCCCATGTAATAGACATAACACCCTTGTGTCACTTACGAGATGGGGCCTTAAAAACTTTCATCATCATAAACATAGCTCAAAATTGAATTGTAAACTCACCATTATGCTTTGCATATCTAAAACTTTCCAACTATATTTTAGAGACCCTAATCGTAACTAAAAACATTTCTTTTAGGCCCATACATCATTTAGTCCCCTGTAATAAACATAACACCCTTGTGTCACTTAGGAGATGGGGTCTTAAAAAATTTCATCATAGACATAGCTCAAAATTCAACGATAAGCTCACCATTATCCTTTGCATATCTATAACTTTCCCACCACTATAAATTTCATCAAATTTTGACTTATACACAAAGTTAAGACTCCTCTGCAATATAAAGTGTTTTCTCTCATTGTTAAACAATTCTAGAATATAGAGTGTTTTCTCGCATTGTTAAACAATCCGTGTGCACCATGAGTCACGTGACTATGTCCCACATCATAACCTGGCTCTTAGGTTGTCATCCGAGTGAGACGTTAGGGTGATTGCCCTACCCGCTTCACACGATAGCATCTCATAACAGAGTTTCCTTAATGCGATACATCACTTCCAAGCTAAATGTGTTGAATCCTTTCCCAAACCTTATTGTAAGCTAACGAAATTTCCATGGCACGCAACAATTCAAGCCTCATCCCAAAACTCCTAGTGCATCCGTCGTAGGTTTCACGCAATAGGGCAACCTCTAGGGTGTTGGATGTTTTTGAATTCAATCCTTTGATATGTCGCAATACATTTACTTGTGACAAGCCACAAATCTCAACCGCTAATGACAGTTCAACGTGACAAGCGACAAATCTCAACCGATAATGATTCTTCAACGTGACAAGCAATCCTTCAATCGGTGCGACCAAAATCTAAAACGTTACTACTTTCATATTCAAAAGTGCGAAAGTAGCGAAATTCCTCTGGTTCCTATCCATCTTCCAATGGCTCATTCAAATCCAACATAGCCTCATCTTCGTCAATTGAACGCAATCCCATTTTCGTCGGACATGTATATGTATTTCCCCCGGAGTGTGAATCCCACCAACATTTTACTTGACCATCTGGAGCCAACGTCACCAATGCTGGTAAATATAATTGTAGAGTAGTGGTTATGTTCTCAACTTCTCCTTCATTAGGAGCCCCGAGACGCCCATGAGGAGATCCTCATATACCAAGGCTCTATTCCATTCAACTATCCCGTGCCACAATCCTTAGTGATTTTGTAGTAGCTTTGACAGCAATCTGGTGGTCCAATTCCACAGCGATCGTGTTCGATCTGCTTCTGGTTCATTAACTTCTTCCAGAATTCTTTCAGTTTTCGTTCCATTGTCATAAAATGGCTGTGATTCTACTACAGCCCAATTTTTAGAGGATGGGCAGAAACCCTAATTATCGAGGCTGCTCGGAAAAGAAAATTCAAGAACGGAATTTAACAGTCCGTCGTTGCTCCTCCAAATTCATAGGTTCATTAATTCTATTTTTCTCAAGGGTATTTGTGCAGGGGCCAAGGCAGTTTTTTTTAAGTGCTCCCCAGCATTAGTTCCACCCTAATACCGTCAGCGTCCTCAAATGACTTGCCAGAAGAAGTTGTGTCCTCTGTGGGCACTTCAACCTTCCCGTTAGCAGCCGATTCTGGAACGGCAGACTTTACGCCCACCTCAGCCATCGTCGTTAAAGTTCGTAAGGGTTCGAAGGTGCTTCTAAAATCAAGCTCATAAGGCAACCAAATATCAAAACGGAATTCCCCAAACTGTGAATCCAAAGACTCCCGGACTTCAACAAAAGGAAAATCGAGGTCTTTAGTTAAAAAAACCCCGACTGTCCCAAAACCAGAAGTATTTGGTCGCTTTTTGTTTTTTCAAAGTGAAAAAATGAAACTCATTCAAACTGAGAATGTTTTAGGGTATCATGTCTTTATCAGCCTATACTAGTTGATCAATGTAATCATATATGTCAGCGCTTTTAAATACAAACGAGATCCAAAACCAAAGTCCATTCCCCTATAAGAGAAGAGGAATGAAAATAAGAATAGAGGAGTCCTACGAAGTGCAGAAACCTCAGAAAACAAGCCGATAGAGGAGCCAAAAACCAGCAGCAAAATAGAGGACTATAGCTCAAAAAATCCCAGGCCATCCATTTGAGAATTTTTCAAAGAATAAATAGCCCCGACAGAGGGAGAGGCCGAGTTTAGAGAGAGCATCAGCCTCCGAATTTTCCTCCATGGAGAGGCCGAGTTTAGAGAGAGCATCAGCCTCCGAATTTTCCTCCAAGAAACCTCCATGATAGAGGGGATGATGTTCCTGATCCACAACATCCAATTACAAAGGGTAGGAATATCCAGGGAGCAACGATCCTCCAACCACTTTAGAGTAACGAAGGCACCGCCCATGATCAAAATCTTGTGTAAACCAAGCCAAGAAGAGCACTAGAGAGCACCCCACATCGCTTTTAGCTCAGCCTTGTGATTATCTCCCCTTCCACCGTAACAGAACAACTGATGGTGAATTTTGGAATCAATGTGAAGGTCAACTCCACAAACAGAATCTCCACCCGTGGAGGCCCCATCAAAGGAGAAAATGGGGAAGATCCCATCCAAATCGACAAAGAGATGGATAGAGGAAAGGATTTAGGCACCCACTGACCAATTCCTTGGAAGAAGGCCACAATGCCCTAGCTTTAAAAAAACCCTACTTGCTAAGTTAGTAGCAACAAAAAAAAAGCAATCTTTCACTTAATATATTTTATCTTTTACTTAAAGATAGCAATCTTTCCTTTAAACATATTATCATTTTTGACATAAACATAGCCAAGCTAGCCAACACTCTAACTTTGGCTAGGAGTATTTTAAATGCTTCTTAGCATGTAATAGCATAGGCTCAATACCAAGCCACCAATACCAAGTGCCTAATAATACAACTATTAACCTAACCACCTTAAGTCAACTCCTTTAGTGAATCAAGTTTACCTAATAAGTTTAACTCAACTCCTTTAGTGAATCAAGTAACAAATCTTAAGCAAGTGGGCATAGTTCTGTTAGATAAAGAAGATAGGATCTCTTGGGGAGAAATCTCTCAACATGGGTAATTATCAGCCAAGGTTGCATATCTATATATCTCTAACAGGCGGCGGCTTGACCCTTGCTCCATCTGGCTGGCTTCGATGTGGAAGTGGGAGGTTTCTGCGAATCTGTAATGTTTCACCTGGCTTGCTGCCCACAACCACACCTTAACCTGGGACAATCTTGCCAAACGAGGCTTCATGGCCCTGGTATTTGTCCACTTTGCAGATCGGCTGAAGAGAATGTTATGCATCTCTTCCTAGATTTCCCCTTTGCTCAAGTTGTTTGGGCGGAAATTTCTTCTATGCTCAACCTAAACGATGTGGTGGAAAGATCATCAATTCTTTCCTTCCTCCAATGTTGGTCTGCCCACAACAAGGAGTACAGGTCGATTCCCATGTACTTTCTTTGAGGAATCTGGTGAAGTCGGAATACTTGCATCTTTGGAAATTTCATTCCGAGTCTGACATTCACGTCTCTCAGGATAGTGGGGTGTTTCATGGAGAGTGGACCTTTATAATTCCAAAACCTAAGCGAGTCAGGCCTCTCAAGGATCTTGGTCATATTGTTCTAAGGGTTTTTTTAGTGTGCCTTTGTGGGGAGTCTGTGATTGTGGCATCATCATTTACCTTTCTCCTGCCCATCAATGTCTCTTCTTCTAGTTGGCAGAATAATTCTTTAGCGGATCAAATCTCCAGGTCCGGGGTTTCGACTTTCCCTGGGTGTTTCCACGGAATATAAGGTCCAGGACCCTGTCATTAATTCTGGTTTTTTCAGTTTTGCATGATTTGTATTTCTTTGTCGGTTGTGCTTCTGGCTCATAGCCACGTTCTTTAGTTTTTCCTGATCATGGTCCCTTCTCTCGACCTCCCATTGTAACTTGAAGTAGCATCTCTGTTGTATGTTATGTAGGGAGAGGGCTCTGTCCTCTATTGGTCGATTCATCTTGGTCAGTTTGCTATTTTGTTGGAGCTGGTGATGGCGAATTTGTAACATTGATCTCTTGATCGATGTAACAACTTCTCTTTAATAAAAAATTGTGTTTTGTTTTTTCCGTGTGTAAAAAACAAGGCTATGATAGGGCAAGCTTGCCAGACAGGCCATTAGAAAGAATTTCCTGTTGGTCAATGTATGTCCTATTGTGGTCTCACTGAATGCATACAAATATGAATTATGTATATAAAAGTGTACAAGGAACTCTCTTGTTTTGATGGAGATGGTCTAAGGGTATATATATATATATATATATGAACAAACAAACGCACATTATTCATGGTTCGATGTTTAATATATGTGAGATCCATAGATGGATAGAGCAACAAGATGTAGATTGAACGAGATCCTGTTGCATAGCACGCTAGGGCCTGCTGTAACACGAGTTCTGAACACGATTCACAGGTATAGCAATATATAGCCATCTCATAACAATGTTTTCCAAAAAATGCTAGACCACTTTAATCATATTGATTCTTTGGCGTTGACATAAGATAAAACAATTGTCAATGCAAGAATCATTAATATTGAGTAATTCTTTGGCGTTGACATAAGATAACACAATTCTCAATGCAAGAATCATTATAAAGAGAATAAATGTCAGATGGAGAACCAAATCATCAGTTGGTTGTTTTCAATTTCCAATTCAACCCTACTATTATTTTACAGGCAGTTAGATATCGAATTTAAGACGTTGAAGCTATCACGAGAGTAACATCACACCAAAATAGAGATAGGTTGAGGCACGACATTAAAGTTATAATGTGCAGATTGTAATGTAATAATAAATGACTTTACACTTTAGCAATATGGGCTTCATATCTAGTGAAGGTAATAGGAAATGCTGCGGGTAACATAGATGGAAACAATAATGAAAATGTCTCTGCATCCGTGAGAGTGTTGTGTAAGCAAGGTCAATTGGAAGAAGCATTGCAATTTTTTCTTGACATGAACTATCCCCTCGATTTTCTACCGAAATCTAGAACGTGCCTAGTTTTCGCACTTGATATTCAAGTTCTTTTCGTTAAAGGGCTGTGGAATTGCAATTTTTTCAGGACATGAACTATACCCTCGATTTTCTACCAAAATCTAGAACGTGCCTAGTTTTCTCACTTCATATTCAAGATCTTTTCCTCAAAGGGCTGTGGAATTTTTCTTTTGTCACTTGTGAGTTTTTATTGAGGATTTAATTATTCTCCATTAGAGCAATTAGAAATATTTGGTGAAGTTATGACTTTTGTGAAGCTACTTTCATGAAACTAGAAGCAGATTTCGAGGATCTGGGAGGCTAATTTCCTATAGTTGGATTTTGCGCACCTCGGAACTACTACAGAGACTTAATGAATACTCTCAGTAAAAATAATAAAATAGGTTTGGAGCAACACACTAAAACTTAGTATTTATTTCTTAAACATGAAAATACATCTACATGAGGCTCATTTACAAAATAAAATAAAAGTTTACAGAGATTTAAAATTACGTGGAGTAACACACAGTAAAATAGAGTAACTGTTGTTTCCACGTGCCCATCAAAAATTGCTCCACCATTTTCTCCACAGAGACTTGCGCTCTTTTCTTACTTCTTACTCTCTAACCTCTCTACACAGTCTAACTTTTTACAAAATGACTTTTACATTCATATATAACTCAACATACAATTTTACATTTAATTCATGACAGAGCAAAATTAATTTTGATGTTGTTGTTGAGTGTGATCAGAGTCTGCAGGTGTTTCTAGAGTGTGGGCAAGGTTGTTGAATTAATTCTTTCCCATATCTATTTAGCTAAGTACATAAATTATTTAAATGCCTTTCGTGGGTTTCTGAATGGTTTGCGTCTGACTTCAGACCTACTATCTTCACGCTAAGACGCAACTTGCAAAAATTTCTAACATGTATGGCTGCAAAAGTGTCTGACATGTATGGCTGCTGTCGGGCTGTTTATTGCGGTGGTTGGGATTATTATTTCCAACACTCCCCCTTAATCACAACTACCGCCATTGACAATTCCCAAACAGTTTCTAAGATAAACAAAATTTTCTCCTGCCAATGGCTTTGTGAAAATATCAGCAAGCTGTTCCTATGACCTGCAGTGCTGCAACACAATTTCATCATTGTTAATCAACTCTCTAATAAAATGATATTTAGCATCAATATGCTTGATCCTTTTGTGGAAGACAGAATTCTTTGAAAATGCAATTGCTGAGGTGTTGTCGCAGAAAATAGTTGTCGTGCCCTCTTGGTCATGACGAAGATCCTTCAACATCTTTCTCATCCAAACTCACTGACACGCTGCTACTGTTGTTGCGACATACTCAGATTTTGCTGTTGACAGTGACACTATTGGCTGCTTCTTGGAGGCCCATGAAATGGCTCCAGAACCCAAATGAAAAACATATCATGACGTGCTCTTTCTGTCATCAACACTGCCTGCCCAATCACTGTTAGTGTAACCAACCAACCTGAAATCACTTGTTGCTGTGTAGAAAGAGCCATATTGTTTTGTCCCATTGACATACCTCAGAATCCTTTTCACTACATGCCAATGTGTCTCCTTGGGTGTCTCCATGAACCTTGACACCAAACTTACTGCATGCATTATATCTGGCCTAGTGGCGGTCAAATACATCAGGTTGCCTATCACGCTTTTCTATAATGTCGGATTGACATTGCTCCTGCAATCTTCTTTGCCCAACTTCAACCCTGTGACAGTTGGAGTTGGTGCAGACTTTCTGTTCTGCATTTTAAACCTCTCCAAAATTTCTACCACATACTTTGCTTGAGAGATAAAAATGCCATTTTCTGTTTGCTTCACTTCTATGCCAAAAAATATCTTAGCAATCCCAAGTCAGTCATTTCAAACTCATTCTTCATTACTTGTTTAAAATCAGCGATGAGGAAATCATCACTGCCTGTAAAGATCAAATCATCTACATGTAAGAGGACAATGAAAATATTACCTTCGCTCTCTTTGATGTAGAGAGTAGGCTCACCGTCATATTTTTTGAAACCATTGTTCAACAAGTAAGCATCTATCCTGCTATACCATGCGCGTGGTGCTTGCTTCAATCCATAAAGAGCTTTCTTCAACTGATATACTTTGTCTTCTTGTCCTTCAATCTCATAACCAAGCGGTTGCGCGACATACACTTCCTCTTTCAACACTCCATTCAAGAATGCTGACTTTACATCTATCTGATACACTATCCATTTATGCTACGCGACAATCGCCACAATTGTGCGTACTGTCTCCATCTCCGCGACTGGCACGAACGTCTCTACGTAATCTCTTCCATGCTGCTTCTTGTATCCTTTGACAACTAGCCTTGCTTTGTGCCTTTCAATATTTCCCTCAATGTTACTTTTGGTTTTATAGACCCACTTTACCCCAATAACATGTTTTCCTTTCAGAAGGCTCATTAACTCCCATGCATCATTCCTTTCTATTACTTCTATTTATTCCTCCATTGCCACAACCCATTTTTCTTCTTTGACTGCATATTCAAAGTGGATTGGGTCATTTACATGGCAAAATAATGCAAATAAGAAATTCAGACCTGTCCCCACTATCAACTTCATCTTGCTCATAAATTTCATTTAAATTTCTGAACTTTGGTCTTCTTGTGCTTTTTGAAGATGGGTTTGATATGTCACTTGGTGTAGTGCTTTGTGGTGTGCTTGGAGAAGCACTTGCTTGGCTGTGCGAAACTATCCTATTATTTGTTGATGGCATTGCTTGTTGCCTACTTCACTGCGCTTGAATAGGACTAGAGGGAGTCACAATTGAGGAATTTCTTGCTGTTGTTAATTCCTCTCTGTCCTCATGTGGTATGCATACTTTGACATTAATTTTCTTTTCTAAACTTCCATCCCATGCTTCCTCTTCTATGAACTGCACATCTCTGCTGATTATGACTTTCTTGGTTAATGGATTGTAGAGTTTGTATGCCTTGCATTCATCACTGTATCCAACAAATATGCATTTCTCCCCCTTGCTATCCAACTTCTTTCTCAACTCATCTGGGACATGTGCATAAGCCAAACATCCAAAAACTCTCATTTGAGTGACATTTTGCTTTCTTCCACTCCGTGACTCTTTTGGAATAATGTTCTAGATGCTTTTGGTTGGACATCTATTCAAGATATATGCTACACAAGTGACAACTTCAGCCCAATAGTTATTTGGAAAATGCTTTGCCTTCAACATACTCCTTGCCATCTCCATAATGGTCCTATTTTTCCTTTCTGCCACACCATTTTGCTGCGGTGTATATCTTGTTGTAAATTGCGTGTGAATTCCATGCTCCCTACAAAAACGAAGGAAATCATTCGAGATGTATTCACCACCTCCGTCAGTCCGAAGGACTTTGATATAGTGTCCACTTTGCCTTTCAACAAGAGCCTTGTATTGGCGAAAGCACTCAAGAACTTCACTTTTATGTTTTAGGAGAAATACCCATGTCTTCCTTTTGTAGTCATCTATGAAGGTCAATACATAGTGGTTGCCACCAATTGATGGTGTCTGCATTGGTCCACATTGGTATGAGTGGACAATCTCCAAAGGTGCCTTTGCCCTCACTAACTTTCCTGCTGGAAATGTCTCTCTATGTTGCTTGCCCAAGATACATCCTTCACATATGTTGTTTGGTTTTTCTATGAGTGGCAAACCAATGTCTCTCTATGTTGCTTGCCCAAGATACATCCTTCACATATGCTATCTGTTTTTTCTATGAGTGGCAAACCCTTCACCATGCCTTTCCTATGCAGCAGATTCAAACCTCCAAAGTTGAGATGTCCAAATCTCAAGTGCCATAACCAATTTTCATCTTTTACCTCTACTTGAAAGTTTACTTGTGTGACAGTTGCCCCTTGTCTTCCATTTTTTTGTGAGTTCATAGATAGTTGTGCTTGTGCACCTTCTTTCTACAAATCTGATATTATTTTTATGGGAAACGTTATATTTTCTATCATCTGAACCTTTGCAATCAACTGTCTGCTTGGAGGCCTATCCAAAGTTGTGCACATGTCATTTTTGAAGAAGACATTGTAGCCTTTCTACATGAGCTGTGCAACGCTCATGAGATTATGTTTTAGAGCGGGGACAAAGTAAACATCTGAGATGTATTTCTTCTCCCCCTTCTTTCTTAGGATATTAACTCTTCATTTTCTGATGACAGAGACTTTGCTATCTGTCCCTAATGTCACTTCAGATTTCACACTTTCATCTAGATCAAAAAACATTTATATGTTTCCTGACATGTGGTTGCTACGCCCTAAATCTAGATACCATATAGTTTTTCTTGTGCTACATTACAAGCTAGAAACATGCTATCGTGGTTCTAATTTTCTCTTGTGAAATTTACACTAGGTTTGTTACTAATGTCATGTTGCCTCTTTCTACATTCATTTGCATAATGACCATACATCTTACAGTAATGACATTGGACTTGAGATTTATCATATCTTTGACCTTGTGCTTGATTTTGGCTTAGGCCTTGACATGGATTTTGATTGCTGCCTCTTCCATTTTAGCTTGAAGCGCTGCTTCTTCCACCTCTGTGTGGGCTTCTTCCTCTTCCTCTAGAATATGGTCTTCCTCTGCCTCTACCATGACCAAATGATACTTGTGTCTTGAAGGCATGCTCCAATCAGGTGCCTACTGCTCTATTCAGTCTATGTTCATGAGAAATCAGTGATGCATTAAGCTCATCCATTGAGAACTGTGACAGATCCTTTGTCTCTTCTATGGCCACAACAATGGCCTCAAACCTTGTTGGCAAACTTCTCAAAACTTTCTCAACTATTCTTCTTTCTTCAAGTGTCTCACCATGAGACCTGATTTGAGTAACCAACCCACTTACATGTGTAAAAAATGAGTCTATGTTATCAGAATCCTTCATACAAATTGTTTCAAAATCTCTCCTCAACATTTGCAGCTTTGTTGTTTTGACTTTTTCCATGCCTTGGTAGGCTGTCTAGAGGGTGTCCCATGCTTGCTTGGACTTCGTTGCTGCTGCAACCCTTGGGAAAATGCTTTCATGAATTTCTTGGAAAATATAAAACAGGGCTTTTGAATCTTTCTTCCTGTTTTCTCTTAGCACATCTCTTTCTTGTTGAGATAAGGCATTGTATGTTGCTACATCTGCTGGTTCTTGAAAACCATTCTCCACCAAATCCCAAATGTCTTGAGAAGAAAACAGGGCCTTCATTGTAATAGCCCAATAATCATAACTTTTGCCATTAAACTGACGTATTTGAGGATTAGTCAAACTTGTGCTTGATGTTGCCATTTCTGAGCGTAAAAACAAACTTTCTCCCTGCTGGTAAATATGCTAAGAAACAATGCGGGCTCAAAAACAATTTTTACTGTTAGTAAAAACACTTGCTTTTACACTAACAGAGTTTAACCTACTCTGATACCAAGTTAGAAATATTTGGCGAATTTAATTTTCATTTTCGTGGAGGGGAGAGGCAGAGAGTTATGAATTTCGTGAAGCTACTTTCACGAAACTATGTTCGTGCACCACGAAGCAGATTTCGAGGAGCTACCTTCACGAACTGGGAGGCCAATTTCCCAGACTTGGATTTCACCCTCCTTGAAACTATTCCAAAGACTTAATGAATACTCATAGTAAAAATAACAAGATAGGTTTGGAGCAACACACTAAAACTTAGTATTCATTTATTAAACATGAAAATACATCTATATGAGAATGTGGCTCATTTAAAAAATAAAATAAAATTTTACAGAGATTTAAACTTACGCATAGTAACACACAGTAAAACAGAGTAACTCTTGTTTTCATGCGCCCACCAAAAATTTCTCCACCATTTTCTCTTACGCACTGTAACACACAGTAAAACAGAGTAACTCTTGTTTTCCTGTGCCCACCAAAAATTTCTCCACCATTTTCTCCACAGAGACGTGCACTCTTTTATTACTTCTTACTCTCTAACCTCTCTACACAATCTAACATTTTACAAAATGACTTTTACATTCATATATAACTCAACATACAATTTTATATTTAATTCATGATAGAGCGAAATTAATTTTGATGTTGTTGTCGAGTGTGATCAGAGTCGCACAAGTGTTTCTAGAGTGTGGGCAAGGTTGTTGAATTAATGCTTGCCCATATTTATTTACCTAAGTACATAAATTCTGGGTTTATGAATGGTTTGTGTCTAACTTCAGACCTTCTATCTTCAAGCTGAGATGCAACCTACAAAAATGTCTCACATGTATCGTTGTTTTTGGGCCGTTTATTGCAGTGGTTGGGATTATTATTTCCAACAAGAGTATCCCTTGATAAATGAAAATTCTCAACATGCTATAAGATTGTCTTGAACAAGGTGGGGAGATGTACTGGTGGTTATACATACACACGTATACCTATGCATACCTGAAGATGCCTCTTGTATAGACAACTTGTTTACCATGTTGAGGATTGGTGAATAGTTTGAGAAATTGTTATGACTATTGAGTTGATTTTCCATCTATATTGAGGTCATCAATAGCAAGAGTGAACTCTTCCTCATGTGTTATTGAGAAAGCCATATTGTTGTATCGTTGAGTGACCTTCTTAGCCATGTTCCTTGAGTCTTCTATTTCTATTGGCAAGGAGATTACATGGCATGGGATGAGAATATTGTAAAAAGAAATATATAGCTGATGTATGTTAAGGACATTGCATCTTCAACGATTTCGTTGAAGCTAGTAGAGTACATGATTGACGTGCATCTATCCTTCAGTATAAGTGTCGTTTGATGGATATTTGTAAACAATTTGAAGTCTGGGCACTAATATTTATACACTTGTATAAAACCAATACACATTGAAATACATTTGGCATGGCTAGTATAAACTTTTCCATGCTCTTGCCCTTTATCGATGAATTCTTGTTGCTAAGCTATTGTTAATTATACACTAATAGAAGATGTCCTTCAAGATTTTTTGCACTGGTAATGAAAAGACCTTTCTTGTATAGAGAGTGAATGCCTTGTGAACATGTATGGTGAACTCCTTGTGCTTGATTAGTTTTGCACCCATAGCTTTCGTTTTCCCAAGTATAAATCTTTTAACAATGAATTGGTAATAAAATATTGTACAAAGAATGAGGGTAAGAACATTGGATAAAGTGCTTGAAGAAGTTGGGGGCAGTGAATTGATTGTTTCTTATATTTTGACCATGTGCGTCTAACAAACCGAAATACGAATTTTGCTACTTTCCTATTTAGAAATTTTTTCTACCAAAATATCGAACATATGGAACATACATGGCTCATTCTTTTTTATGATATAATAACATCTATTTAACATTTTTAATTAATGGAAAAACACTCTCTCTATATATATATATTTTGTTTGTTTGTCTAGTTTAATTAGTCATAAATACAACATATAAAGTTAGATATATGATTAGTCAATATAATTAATGACAATAATATCAGAGATCAAAATGATGATGTTACAATCCATACCCATTTATACCCATTTTCTTCCACTATAGATTGATCTCGATGATGACCCAATCAAGAATTTTCTCCTTTTTATGTTTAGTAATCATAGAGGCTTTGGATGAAATTCTATTGTGGGTTCCACATAGATCATAGTCTAATTAGATTCCACATAGATTAAAATCCAATGAATGATGTGATTAGAATCATGTACATATTTCTACATTAATACAAGTTTGTGTGCCACTAGTTCCACTCTCTTAGGGATATGAAAGTTTTCGCACTAGAAAGGTACCCGTTTAGCACAAGTTCCCATTCTTAGAGAAATATTTCGGGGCACACGAGATCTACCACTTTGAACTCTTTGTGGGTCCTATTTTTATCCACATATCTCTTTTGTCGATCATATGCTACTTTCAACCTTTGTTTGATCTTGATGACCTCTTATTCTATCTCTCTCAACATGTCTAGTCCAACTGTAATATGATCCATTAAATTATCCTAGCGTTGCATTGTTTTCCTTAAAGTGCTTCAAAAGGAAACATCTTTAATGACTCTTGCTAAACCATTATTGTAGGAGAAGTCTACCAATGTTAAAAATTCTCCATTTAGGAGAGTTACTCATGAAATACATACAAAGAATATATTATAATATTTTATTCTTCTTTTCCATCTATTCATATTTCTACGGATGATAGGTAGTATTAAAATCCAAACGCATTTCAAATCCTTTGAACAATGCCTTACAAAAATTTGATGCAAAATTAGCATCTCTATTAGATATGATCATCTTTTTCAAACCATCTAATTTGAAGATATCTTTCATATAGATCCTAGAAATATCGATAGTCTTGTGTGATGACTTTACTGGATCAAATAAGAAGACTTGCTTAGCTTGTCCATTAATACCATTAATTCTTCATTTTTTTTGTGGTTTTCGACAACCGTGTGACGAAGTCAATAGTTATGGTTGCTCATTTCCATTCTAGAATCAACAGTAATTTCACTTGTTGGGTGCCTATGGTCAACCTTGAATTTTTGGCATTCCAAAAATCTAGTAATAGACTCCACAACTTCCTTGTTCATTCTAGGCCAATAGTACAACTTCACTATACCTATGATCGTCTTATGGTAGTCATTATGTCCAAAAAAAGGTTTATTATGAATTTCATCCATGGATATGCTCCCTAAGTCCATGGAGTTCGGTAGGTACAATCATCCTTTATACATGAGGAAATAATTTATTGTCAATTGACACCCCATAGATTGATAAAATCCAACCATATTTATTACACGGAACTCAAAGGAGTTTGATCGAACAAATATTTTAGGCCACAATGATTTGTAATCCATACAAATCTACATCCAAGCAAGTAGTGCAGCCACATTTCAAGGCTGAGCTATAAATGAAAACTCCAGTAATGTGCAACATAATTTCTCCCATGCTTAGTAAGATTAATATATTTGTAGCTTATTTCATATTCATCTCACATGATAACTCCATTGAGTCCTTCCTTGCAAGCATCCATGCATGAGGAGATCTATGTCGAGGTATACAATCTTTAAAATTGGCACATTGGTCAGGAGATGCTTTAATTAGTGGAAGCTTCCTTCACATTATTCAGATACCTTTATTTTCATTGATGTGATTCGATGGTGGATATTGGAGAATACTTGGATGAATCTCATATACCATCCCACTAATCCCATGAATGATCTCACATCTTATAAGTTCCTTAGAGCTAGTTAATCTATTGTGACCTTTGTTTTTTTAGGGTCTACTGCAATTCCTCATTCTAAAATCATGTGATCCAAGTAATGGATTTGATTTTGATAGAAGTTACAGTTTAACATATAATTAATGCTCCATTAATACTTGCAACATTGTCAAAAGGTGTTCTTCATACTCCTCCTTGGTCTTACAATAAATAAGAATATTGTTAATGAAAGTTACGACCAATTTTTCCAACAACTTACTATCTATGTTGTTCATCAAGCACATAAAATTGGTTAGTGCATTGGTAATCCCAAATGGAACTTCCATGAATTCATAATTCTCATACCTAGTCTTGAGCATTATCTTATGGATAACCCCACACTTGATTCCAACTTGGTGATATCTAGATCTTAAATCTATCTTGAAAAACATAGTGATGCTTTTTAGCTAATCAAACAAGTAATTGGTCCATGTCAATGGACATCAAATACCTATCCTTTATGGTCACCTTGTTTAATTTTTGGTGTTGAGTTTCCATTTTTCTTCTTCAAGACCAATACCATTGTTTCCAAAGGATACACACCTAGACTAACTTATCCTTTGTCCAACATTTCCCTCAGCTACAATTTCAACTCCACCAAGTTAGAAGTGCTCATCCTATACTGTACTAGGGACACAAACACTACTTCTAGCATGATTTTTATGAAGAAGTCAATGTCTCAATTAAGAGGAAGACCTCATATCCCTTGCAAAAGCATGTCCTTGTGCTCCTGTAGTATTGGGTAGTCTTCGATCTTCATTTCATTTCTTTTTGCTAAATCTATTACATGGATGGCATACAACTATCATTTCTTCCTGTAACATCTCTTTAGTTGTAATGTAGATGGATGTCTTATGGTCATATGCATTGATATACCTTTGATTATCCTAGATCGTACATCACCATCCCCATTTCCCAATGTCTTATTGTACCATTCTACCTTAACCTATGTGTCACCAACCAATCCACACCAATGACTAATATGTTCAACAATGCCCATGTATGTAGCTCATCCATTTCAAATGGGCATGCTTCCACTAATTTAGTCACTTATCCTTTTGTCCTCGTTGATAGCTAGACCAACCATCAATGCATATGCTTACTTTTTGAAGAACACAAGCATGAAAAACTACACTTTAAGTGTACCTTTTTTTATCCCTCTTATTTTCTTCCACTTTGTATGGGATAATTCTACTAGAACTTGATTTTGGATATATAACATGCCATTGTACTCTTACCTAGACTCTTATATTGCTATCACTTGAACCTTTTATTTTTCAGGCCAATTTTATTTTCTTCTTCTAGGTGTTATAGGACTTTGGTTTTTTTTTATTGCTCATAATAGTACTTATGCTTCAAAATGGTACTATCCTTGAGTGTATAGGGGTTTTCAAATTCAAATCACTCTTGATAAGGCTATGTTAGTCTTGAGAAAGTGTCAAATGCTTACTTTGTCATATTTAATGTATGACATATACCTTAGTAGCTCTAGAAACCTATTGACATATAAATATATGGTCAACTATTCTAGCAAGAGTTCATGGAACTCTCTAACCTCACTATCATATTACCTCTCCCACATATATTTTCTTCTAAAGTACTTTTCAAATTGCTTCCAAGTGATCTTTGTGTCACTGACTCCTTCACATTCTTGAAATCTTCCCACCAAATAGAGGATTGACGATTATGGCTTATTTGTTCCATGATAATCATGTACTAAGACACACGTATTCATTAGTCATCGTTCCCAAGAGCCATGCCCCAACTTCCTCACCTATCTTCATCTCGCCATCTAAAGTAGGTGGTTTTTTTTTCTTGAGTTCCTCATGTGTAGGGTTCTTATACTGCTTATTCTTATTTTTATGAGAAATGAGCTTGGTACCATTGTTTGGTAATTCCTTGAGGTATTCGTTCTTTAGCTTTAGGGATATGTAGATAGATTCTCACTATATGTCTCCATCTTAGTACTGCGATGCCTTTTCTTGGTAAAACTCTTTCCTTCATTATTGGTAGTTGGCCCATCTTTCTATATTTGAGATGAGCCATGCACCTTCTTGGAATGATTTCTTTCTTCAATATTGTCCATTGGTCCCTACTATAAATGTTTCTAAATATTATTAGCAATAGCATGGCATTCAATTCTTTTTGTTTTTCCTGTGTCGTGAGAGCTCTGCCATTGTCTACCCTATAGCTCATAAGGCCCTCCTTTAGGCTCTCATTGTTTCTACTGGATTTGAAGGATTTTAATGTACCTCCTCTCATCTAATTCTTCATCTCTGATGTATGAAGCTCATTCCATAGTGCATTGTAACTCTTCACTTCCATCTCTCATCTTCTAGTTGAAACAACTAAATTAATTGTTATTTGTAAATCATAACTTAATGACATCATTATTAAAGCTTAGTAGTTTAGTATTAGAACCTCGTACCACATATAACGGAGCCAATCCCCTTATATCACTAAGGAAATACAATTCTAAGTTCACTATCTTGCTTTCTTTAAGAAGAGATTTCCAACAAAATATAAATTTAATTGGATTTTTACTTCAAGATACAAACTTAACTTCAAAAATATGTAAGTTTTCTTTTTAAACTATTTAGCCGTCCATATAAGTCCATATGCCAAGGATGTAGATCTTCCTCCATATAATACATATCATAACCATAGGGCTTCATTGAGCCGAGAAGCTTATTCTACAACCCAGTGTGAGTGGATGTGTAAGTTTTTCCATCTATCCATCAAAATGACAAGTTTTAAAATAAAAATAAAACTAAATTATGCTTTAAATAGAAAAATAATGTATACTATAGTAAAAAAATGTGTAAATAAAATGTATATATCATAAAAATAAAAGTTTTATAGTTAAAACATTTATTTAGTTTTATATAAACTATATAGCATTCTAAAAATAAAATTTAAACAATAAAAAATTATACATTATAATTTTTATAATTTTTTAAATTTTATTTTTTGTTTGGGTAAATGATGTGATATATCGTATCCTAAAAACTTAAGTTTGAAGAAAATACATAGTATCCCAGCGTTTAACTTTGAAGACAATACATGGTATCCCAGGGTAAACGCGATTAATCCTCCCCAAAACATATCGAAAACTCTCAAAATATTCATGGCACACGATGATTCAAGGCTCATCCCAAAACCCGTATTGCATTCATCCTGGGTTTCTTGCGATCAGACAAAAACCTTTCACGGCATTGGATGTTTCGTTGTGGGTTTCGTACGATCAGGAAACCTCTCACGGCATTGGATGTTTTAGATTGAATCCTTTAGTGGACATGATTTGTCAAAGACACAAGGATTTGTGCAAAGCAACATATCTCTGCCCAGAAAGGCTACTGAACGTGACAATCAACGGTTCCTCCGGTTCCCCCTGTTTTCGTAAGCCGAGATCTTTGGGCTTATGATAAAGGACATGGTTTTGCTTAAAGGGATAGTTTTGGTAGTGATGAAGCCCCAAGCATAACGATGGCATGTAGCTTGTAAATCTTCAGAGATAACAATGACATGTAGCTCATATATGTTCAAATCAAGCTATTGGAATAAAGTATAGAGCTTAGGCCGAGAGTAAGTCGAAATTGTGTGTCCAAGAGAACATGTCCCACTGAGGCATTTGATCCCAAAATCTATGAGCTTCGAGCAGATTCCCATGCTTAGTATATACTGTGACGAGTTTGTTTCCCAGAGAGATGTTCTGGGAATTGAATAGAGTTTGAATCATGTGGCCATGGACTACATTGGCTTCTGGTAACTAAAATTTTGTATTCTAAACATTTTTGCGTTTTTGAAAGATAATTATATCTAAAAAGAGTAATTTTTAGACTTTATTGAAGTCAATTAGTCTACTCATTACAATTTAGGAAAAATGAAATTAATAATAAGGGTTTGGACGTTTACTATTTTAGTGTAAATGAAAATCTCAACTATTTTAGTTGAGTTTTCATGGACTAAATGTTACTCACCTTATTGGGAACCAATCACCTTATTGGGAATCAACTTTTTGGAGTAATTACCATTTGGGAATATAAGACTAATGACAAGGGTTTGGAAGTTTATTATTGTTTGTGGGTTTTGGTGTGACTAAAAACCTCATTGGCTCTGTGGGCTTTGGTTCCCTGAGCTTAAATGGATTGCAGATTTCTGAAATATTCTGGGATGCAGCGGACATGGCCTAGGCCAATTATTCAGGAAGCCCACCTAAAGATGCCCATTTTGGTGTGTAACTGAAAAAACCACATTAACCTAGATTCTATTCCTAGTTAAATTTACCTAAAGTGTGAGAGTAATTGTCACCCTCACCTCATTGAGAATCAATTTTAGTGAAATAATCTCCACCCTAAAAACATTAGAATAACCACCTAACAAAAATTTGCAAGTTTACTAAAACCTGCCATTATTGGTGTAAGAGAAAACCTCTCACAATAATAAAAATAAAATCCAGAAGGTAATCCTTATTTCAATTGACCCTATCCACAGCAATCTCAATTATTGGTTTAAGAGAAAACCTCTCACAATAATAACAAAATCTAGAAGGTAATCCTTATTTCAATTGACCCTATCCACAGCATTCTCATAGATGTAGAGGCATATTCATTGTTGTTTCGATCTGCGTTACTGTCAGCGTTGCCCATTATCCTCTGGAGATATATGAAACCTATGTGTTGGTAGAGAAAAGGGTAATATATTATTACATTTAAATATTCTCACTATAACTTCAATGTCATGCCTCAATTTACCTCTATACTGGTGTGATGTCATCGTTCGCGTAGTTTCAACACCTTAGATTGGATACGCAACTGCCTGTAAAATTCAGCATCAGGATCTGGTTGAGTTGAATTGAGCGTTGAGAAGAACCAACTGATAGTTTTGATCTCCACCACTGACATCATTTTGTTTGTTATAAGGATTCTTGCATTGAGCATTCTGTTATGTTATGACGAAACCAGATAATGGCAATCACTCGATATTATTAAGAGTTCTATCATTTATTGGAAAATATTGTTATTAGATGGCTATCATATTGGGGTATCTTTTAATCATACTCACAAATCATTTTACGACGGGCACTCATTGTGCCATGCAGCAAGAGCTCGTTCAACCTATATCTTGTCACTCTGTCCATCAGTGGCTCTCACAGATATCAAGCATCCAACTATGAATAACGTACTCACAGATATCAAGCATCCAACTATGAATAACGTACACACACCATAATCATTAACATAGCAATAGAGCTTCTTATACCCTGTTATAAACATATTAATATATGTATGCATTGAGTGAGAGTGCACTGACAGGCATACAATGACCAACAATCCATTCTTACAGATGGTCTATCGACGAAGCCTTACCTTCATCCCTGTTGGTTCAGTTTGGTATGTTAGGATATGTCTGAAGTGTTTCATGCGGCCTTCGCACCCTAAGAAGGGCTTCATATCCATGATCAAGAAAGGTATTACAGGAAGAGAACTCGGATCCACTTCATCATCCTCCATATTGTCATCATTTGCAAACTCAAGTCACTGCTGGCTATCCATGACTAAGGTATTACAAGAAGAGAACTCGGATCCACTTCATCATCCTCCGTATTGTCACCATTCCAAGAACTTAAGCCGGTGTATGGTGTTATTTTCATAGTGGCTTGTTTGGATTTGGAAGAACCATCCTGTGCTCAGCATCATCGCTCAATCTAGATGGAATCGCAACTTGAATTACTTTTGAAGATGGTATTTTTGTTTTCTTCTATTTTTAATAACTTCGGCGACATCTTTCAATCCATCTGTTATATCATAGAACGGCTACAAACTATAGAATTTATTCTTCAAGGTTGTGACCTTCATTTGTTGAATTGTCTGGTATAGGAGGAAAAAGCGAGGCCATTCCTTTCCACCATTATCATTTACATATAAAAAAACAACAATAAATATATCATCTTAAGGTAGAGTCCATACTCCTTCCTTTTCAACATACAACAAACCACCATACTGCGCATCTGTCAGAAGGCCAATGTTGGATCAGGTGCACAGCAATTAACACAAACATACAGCAGAAAAATAAACAAGCACGTAAGACACAGCTTTTAACATGGTTCACCCAACCAATCTGGGCTACGTCCACCAAACATAGGCAACAGGAGTTTATTAATTAAATTGGAGATTACATCATGAAATCCTCACACTCTCTCATAGCAAACATCCGAATGACTGCCTGTTAAATAGCATAGAGAATCTAACAGCCTCATAACTCCCTCACATCAAATATAGGAGGCATTAACTCCCTCCCAACAACCTGGAGCTAATCTAGGAACTAAATCCCTATTGTTGTCATCCTTCAGAGATTTTTGCCTATTTGACTCAAACAGAAAATCTCAACAATCTCCACCTTGACAACAATTCGCCTGATGCCCTGTTATTATTATTTTATCTTTTCTGCAAGCCAAGAGAAGCCAAACACCAGCGTAGCTTCTCCAACAAAACTGGTTTCGTGAACATGTCTGCACAGTTCTCCTTTGTATGCACCTTTTCAAGAGAAACTCCCCTTTCAGTGATAACCTGTCTTACAAAATGATATTTGATTGGAATATGCTTTGACTTACTATGATAGGCCGGATTCTTAGCCAAATGTATTGCACTTTGACTATCACAAAGTAACCTGATGTTATCCTGTAACCTACCAAACTCACCAAGCAAACCTTTCAACCAAACCGCCTCTTTGCAAGCATGAGAAGCAGCAATGTATTCTGCTTCAGTAGTAGACAAAGCAACAATGTTCTGTAGCTTTGACATCCAGCTAATAGCTCCACCTGCAAGAGTAAAGACGTACCCTGAAGTTGATCTTCTCTTATCCAAATCACCTGCAAAATCGGAGTCAACATATCCCCAAACATATTCACTACTCTTATTGTAAGAAATACAATAACTACTTGTGCCTCTCAAGTACCGAAGCACCCATTTCACTGCTGACCAGTGTTCTTTACCCGGATTTGCCATGTACCTGCTGACAACCCCAACTGCATGAGAAATATCTGGTTGCGTACACACCATCGCATACATCAAACATCCTACTACATTGGCATAAGGAATTCAAGACATATAATCCTTTTCTTCATCTGTATTAGGACATAAACTCGAAGAAAGCTTAAAATGGGAAGCTAAAGGGACTGACACAGGCTTCACATTGTTCATACCAAACCTCAAAAGTATTTTCTCAAGATACTTCTGTTGTGATAGCCACAGCTTACCATTGCCCCTGTCTCTGAAAATCTCCATGCCCAAAATCTGTCTTGCGGCTCCTAGATCTTTCATATCAAACGTCCTTGCCATCTGAGTCTTCAACCTGTTGATTTCTTCAATGCTTTTGCTTGCTAAAAGCATATCATCAACATACAACACTAAGATAATGAACATGCCATTATTTAACTGCTTAAAATAAACACAATGATCATATTCACTTCTTACATATTTCTGACTCAACATGAAAGAATCAAACTTCTTATACCACTGCCGAGGCGACTGCTTCAGGCCATATAATGACTTCTTGAGCCTGCAGACAAATTTCGCATTGCGATGCTGAACAAACCCTTCCGGTTGTTCCATATATATTTCCTCATCTAAATCACCATGTAGAAATGCAGTCTTAACATCTAACTGCTGCAACTCCAAATCAAACAAAGCCACTAATGCTAACACAATTCTAATTGAAACAATTTTAACCACTGGTGAAAATATCTCATGAAAGTCTATGCCAGCTTTTTGAGAAAACCCTTTTGCAACCAGTCTCGCTTTGTACCTATCTTCCGTATCATTCACACCCCGTTTCAGCTTGAACACCCACTTGCATCCCACAGTTTTCCTGCCTTTGGGAAGTTCAACCAGATCCCACGTACCATTCTTACCTAAGGCCATCATTTCTTCCTTCATGGCTGCTTTCCATTTGTCACTATTTGAACCTTCTACAGCTTCCTGATAACACAAAGGTTCATCATCATTAGCGATCAAAGCAACTGAAGTAACATGATCATCATACCTTCTCGGACGGCGTTTGATCCTTGTAGACCTCCTTAAGAATGTTTCTGGTGCTTCCACAATTGGCTGTCTATCAACTGTAGGAATTTCTTCATGATCGCCATCTGAGACCTGTTCATGTCCTCCATCTGAACCCTGTTCATAATCTGATTCTGAAACCTGTTCATGACTAGAATCTGAACTATGGTCGTTATGACTACCATTAGAAATGCTGTCAAACTGAATATGCTGGAAATCAGATACATCATCCTGTTTCAATCTTCTATCTACATCTAACTGTACAAGAGAGGATTCATTAAACTTTACATCTCTGTTGATGATGATTTTGCGGGTAGTAGGATCCCACAATCTATATCCCTTTGTTCCATCACCATACCCAACAAAGATATACCTTTTAGACTTTGGATCTAATTTAGTTCGCTGATGTTTAGGCACTACAGCATATGCATCACAACCAAACACTCTGAGTTTAGAATAATCACAAGGGTGTCCTGTCCATACCTCTTGCGGAACCTTGCAGTCTATTGCCGTTGATGGAGATCGGTTTATCACATAACAAGCAGTTGCCACTGCTTCCGTCCACAACTCCTTCGGCAACCCGGCGTTACTCAGCATACACCTTGCTCTCTCTAGAAGAGTCCTGTTCATGCGTTCAGCAACTCCATTCTGCTGAGGAGTATAAACCGTGGTCTTATGTCTCTCGATCCCTGCATCCTTGCAATAGCTGTCAAACTCCTTGGAGGAAAACTCACCACCATTGTCAGTTCTTAAACATTTTATAGTTCTACCAGTGCTGTTTTCTACCAATGCTCTAAACTGCTTGAAAACTGTAAAAACATCAGACTTCTTTTTCAACATGTAGACCCATACTTTCCGAGAAAAGTCATCAATGAATGATACAAAATAAGATGAACCACCATATGAAGCTGTAGGAGCTGGACCCCAAACATCTGAATGGATATAATCAAGTATCCCTTTACTAGTATGTTTGCCTGTTTTAAACTTTTGTTTACTTTGTTTACCAAACAGACAATGTTTACAGAAATCCAATTTTCCAGATCTTAGATTAGGAAGTAACTTTCGGTCAGCTGAAATTTTCAATTATCTTTCACTCATATGCCCCAATCTTTGATGCCATAAGTGAATGGAACTACTGTCATGTTCAGACACAGACACATGATCTGACCCAGTTCTACCTTCTAACTTAAATAGATTTCCTACTTTCTTAGCTTTCATCACTAGTAAGATACCTTTATAGATTTTCATTACTCCACCTTGAATTACAGTTTTATATCCATTTGAATCAAGTGCTCCTAATGAAATCAAATTTTTCCTTAGATCTGGTACATGCCTCACATCAGTTAATATTTTGGTTGTGCCATCAAACATTTGTAGTTGTATGCTTCCAATCCCAACAATATTACATGTTACATCATTACCCATGTACACAACACCATCATCAATTGATCTATATGTTTTAAACCAATCTCTATGTATACACATGTGGTTAGATGCCCCAGAATCTAACAACCAATGTTGATCATGTTTTGAAACATTAACTGACAATACTTCATCACTCATACCTGAACCAGATACTGAACCTGTATCTGTGGTGTTGGCTTCCTTCTTTTCTGTCGAAGAGCCTTCTTTAGCAGCCTGCTTTCGCTTCCAGCAATCCTTTTTCAGAT
The DNA here is from genome assembly GCA_031772625.1 of Pinus tabuliformis. Taxonomy (NCBI): domain Eukaryota; kingdom Viridiplantae; phylum Streptophyta; class Pinopsida; order Pinales; family Pinaceae; genus Pinus; species Pinus tabuliformis. The sequence continues at coordinate 234,276,030 of CM062816.1, read as the reverse complement.
GTCCAGCCTTGCCACAATGCCAGCACTTCACCTTGGGCTTCTTTCCTTTTGACTTTGAACGAGAGTCGCTATGCTTTCCCCCGGAGTGTCTCTCTCGTGAGCGACCTCTGGCCATCATTACCTCTGATGTCGAGGTGTCTGCATTCGACCTCTTCCTCGTCTCCTCAGCCAACAAGGCTCCAACAACATCGTCAAACTCAAGAATTTCTGATGTACTAAAACTTATGGAAGTAACAAAGTGATCCCAGGATTCAGGCAAAGAACATAATAAAGTTATCGCCTTATCCTCTGAATCAAATTTCACATCTAGACTGTTTAATTGCACCAACAAGGTATTAAAAACATTCAGGTGATCAGCAATTGAGGTACCTTCTTTCATCCGCAAACTGTAGAGCTGCCGTTTCAGGAGAATTCGATTTGTCAAAGATTTCGTCATATAGAGCTTCTCAAGCTTCGACCACAAGCTTGCGGCGGTTTTCTATGACACAATGTTGAACAGAACATCGTCCGCCAGAAATAACCGGATTGCGCTCAGAGCTCTATCGTCCATCTCATCCCATTCATCCTCCGTCATGGAAGGAGGTCTTTTGTTTTTCCCCAACAGTGCTTTCGCCACACCTTGTTGAACCAACAGATCGTGCATCTTCACCTTTCAGATCTCAAAATTATTTTTCCCATTAAATTTCTCAATTTCAAACCGGGCACTTTGAGTTTTCGCCATTTTGTATCAAAAAGCACAATAATCTCCAATATCAACGTTTTAAATACCAGCAATTAAAAAAAATTGCCTATGCCTTTGATTTTACACAACAACAAATCTGCCTGTGTCTCTGTACTTTTGCCTTTGTTTTAAAAAAAAAAAATTTAAGCCCCCCTTACACTTTTAAAGCCTTTTCAAAGTGTAAAGCCTTTTAATTTGAAAAACATGTGATATAACCCTTATAACTCCCTTTTGTGTTTAAAATCATATTTACGTATTCCACCACATGAGTTCACCTTCATATATCACAATTGTTCATATAAAACAATTTCGTACTCCACCATCATATAAAAACAATTGTTTATATATAAAGCTTTTCGTACCAAGCTTTTAATCTGAGGTAACCAAAACAAAAAATGACACGCTTCAACGCTGGCACTGATTTGATTTTATATTTAAGCTTTATGCGTTTTGTTTTCGGTGAACTTGATCTACGGTCACTTTAAAAAATATGCATAAGCAATTTTAATACGCACCAACAACAGAAAATTAATATGCACCAGTTCGTCAGCAAATTAATATGCACCAGTTCTTCATACGCACCAGCTCTTCATACGCACCAGCATTCAATTCTCCAATCAAAGCGCATTCAATTCTCCAATCAAAGTGCACAGCAAACGCACCTTCAGCCCACGCAGCACTTGGTTATCAATACGCTTTTGTCACTTGTGTTTGAAGCCCCCCACGCAGCAGCTGCACCAGGTCAGATTACCTCCACCACGCACCAGCAACAGATACTAGCTCCACGGCTCCAGATATCAGGCTCCAGCACACGTATCAGGCTCCGCGCAGATATAAACACCAGACAGCAATGATAGTACCTTCAGATCCACGCCAATTAAACATGCTCTCCACATACCCGCGTTCCACAGCAGCATTAACATGCAGGACAGCGGTCCATGCATCTCAGGCACCAGCGTCAGCACCTCCAGGCAGCGATCCGATCCGCTCCACGCTATGCAGCTCCAGCCAATACAGCTTCACACACCACGAACAACAATCAAAAACCCCGGCTGCCTCCAGCACGCAATACTCCACGCAGGTAATCCATATTCAGCAGTCAGACACACCAGCACCTCCAACATGCTCTGATACCAATTGTTGGATCAGGTGCACAGCAATTAACACAAACATACAGCAGAAAAATAAACAAGCACATAAGACACAGCTTTTAACGTGGTTCACCCAACCAATCTGGGCTACGTCCACCAAACATAGGCAACAGGAGTTTATTAATTAAATTGGAGATTACATCATGAAATCCTCACACTCTCTCATAGCAAACATCCGAATGACTGCCTGTTAAATAGCATAGAGAATCTAACAGCCTCATAACTCCCTCACATAAAATATAGGAGGCATTAACTCCCTCCCAACAACCTGGAGCTAATCTAGGAACTAAATCCCTATTGTTGTCATCCTTCAGAGATTTTTGCCTATTTGACTCAAACAGAAAATCTCAACAGCCAACAAAGGATATCTTCTCATCGGAGCCCACTTTCTACCATCTTATCTCCCAGTGAGGGAATATGCACTCTAGGTGTAAACTACATTAGTTAATTTGATCCCGTGCTAGAAATACAATGCCTTGCTGCCAATTTTCAATCGTGAACAACTTCGAGGAATATGCACTCGAGGTGTCAACTAGAACTACAATGACTTAGTGCCAATTTGCAACCATAGCAACTTTAGTAAAATGAACGGATTGTAGAGCATGGTGTTCCATGAACAACTTTAGTAACATGAACAGATTGTAGAGCATCCTTCGAGGCTTGCAGTAGCACTAGTAGGACTCCACTCTCAAAGACATCAACTAGATATGCAACATCCTTAAATGTAAGATAAATGATAAAAATATCACCAAATCGAGCTGGTTCGAAAACCTTCACAATCAAAGCTGATCACAAGTTTCCTTTGAGCATAAGGTTTGAGAAATGCACATGGAAGCTGTGATGCCTCTCTTTTTTATGAGTGCCTTCAAATTTCGTTGATGGTCCAACCATCTTTCTACATAAACCTTCCTTATCATTTAAAACATGGACATCATCATTATGGTCATCAATTTTCCTTAAATGTTTTATATATGAAATCTTTAAGAAAAAATGTCTAGCTCCAACTATGAGGTTTCTCTCCTTTGGGGTCCATGAGAAACCCATAAGCAGTCACAAGCATGCAAAATCAGCCTTCAAATATAGTAAAACAAAGATTTTCCCAAATGAATGGACAAACCAAAATATGAATGAACAAACATCATTCACCAAACTCTTTATTTTCCTCGTCCCAAAGGGGCCAAGCTCCAAGTACCAATGAAGATTTTCTAAATGCACTCAAATTTGTATATTCACATCAAATAATGATACAATATAAGTACATAAAAATATGTCTCGAGATAGCTAATCTATCTTGGACATACAATCTCTTGGTTGAGTGAATATCTCAACTACACACCAATCTAGGAATCTAACTAGTTGTAGAGAATCTCTCGACCAACTAGGTCTCAACAAACTCCCAAATACTAGGAACAAACTCATTCTAGAAGTGATGAACACACCAAATTCAAGTAGGAATTATATTTTCCTAAGTGTAAAATGTCATTTGTTTAAGCATGTCACCTAATACTTTGATTCCTCAACCATCCTCTTTCTTCGTTCTTGATAAGCATGGAAAACAAGGAAACATTCAAAACTAAGTGCTAATGGGCTATAATTTTTTCATTTCAAGTTTAACTATGAATTCGGGAATCATCCTCTATGTTTTGAAAAAAACACTACTATCTCGAGACTTAGGCATACGAATATCTCCTTTTGTCAAATCATGAAACAAGATAAACAACAACTTGACAACATAAGCTCTCATTTCAGAGTAAGTAGATTCACATCAGGGAAGCAATACTTGAATTGTCTCAATGGATGCTAATCATGACCTCAAACTAGCATTTGAAATTGTTTGAAGAAATGGTAGTAAAATTCCCTCTTTGAACAATGAATGTTGTTCTGATTCCATTGAACCTACCTCTAACATCACATTTTCCATAATAATTCTTATCATGTGGGGCTTTCTCTTGCTTTATAATATTTTAGTGTTCCATTTTTTCTAAAAGTGATTTGCCGCAAATTTCATAAGATAAAGTTATTTTATCTATTTGTAGGGGTGATTCTATAGAACTTCCGTTGCATCGTTTTAAGATTTTTTAATCAATATATTGTCATGAGCATATAAGCTTCTTCTCCAACAAGCTCACCATGTGTATGTCTATTTACCATGAACAATGCAACATACAAGATGCATCCTTAGGTTTCATGTTAGGTTTAACATATAATTTTGTCATTCCATGTTCGTGATAAGCTTGAATGGTTGAGAATTTTGATACATTGCATCAAGTGTCTGTGTCTTTTCTTTGTACTCCATTGCCATTTGTGGTTGCCACATGTTAAAAATGGAAAGACAAATTAGAATGAAACTTACAAAATGAAACTAGCAGCTCATAGGTGAGTTGTCCAAGCAGTTCCACTCTATTTCATTGATCATAAAATCAGAAAAAACAAATTTATATTCAATTTAGGGAGATCAAAACTGTCTCCTAGAAAATAGGAAAAGTCTAAACTAAGACACACACACAACCTTGAAACAAACTTTCTCTGTTATTTTCAACTCTCCCCCTTAATGGACAAAGAATTTACTTGCACACCTAACATCTGCCTGAACAATTCAAATTTGATCTTCCTAAGAGGCTTTGTGAAGATATCAGCCATATTTTCATAGGTGTTACAATATTCAACGAAAATCTCTTTGGACTAAACCCTTTCTCTAGCAAAATGAAATTGAGTATCAATATGTTTTTTTTTTATGAAAAACATGATTATTTGCCATGTTGATTGAACTTTGGTTGTCACATTTAATCATTGTAGCATCCTTTTGTTCTTCTTCTAGATGATGAAGAAGTCTTCTCAACCAAATTGCTTTAGAAGTGGTTGCAAATACAACTTGATACTCTGCTTTTGTTGATGATAGTGATACAATACTCTGGTTTTCTCTGCTCCAAGAAATGACCCCAGGCCCAATATTGAAAGAATAGTAATTTATAGATGTTCTATCGTCCATATTTCTAGCTCAATATGAATCTAAATAGCCTATCAATTTAACATCAAAAGAATCACTATATTTAATGCCAAAATTTATGGTAGTTGAACATACCTTAGGACACCTTTTATTGCCACTCAATGATTTTCAAGAGGTTTTGTCATGAACTATCTCAACCCACTGACTATATATGCTAAGTCAGAGCTAGTTGTTGTGAAATAAATCAAACTTCCGACCAGTTGTCTGTACAATGTAGCATCCACCTCTTTAGAACCATCATCACTTTCAAATCTAACATTCTCTTGTATAGGTACTTAAGAAACTTTACATTGATCCATGACATACTTTCCTTGAGTAACAAAAGTCTGGCCAAAATCCCTCCAGACTTCAAGACCCAAACAATAATGTAGTTCTCCAAGGTCCTTCATTTCAAATACCTGTGACATCTGCACTTTAATTTCTTCAACCAATTCATCAGAATTTCCAGTAGTAATTAAATCATCAACATATAAGGAAATCAACACAATCTGCCCCTTTGAATCAAATGAGTTATACATACTTGCATCATTTTTACTTCTCTTATAACCATGTTGTAAGAAGAAGGAGTTTATTTTCTCATACCAAGACCTGGGACTATGTTTCAACCCATACAATGCCTTCTTTAATTTACAGACCAAGTGTTCCTACCCATTTTTAATGAACCCTTCAGGTTGTGTTAAATATACTTCTTCCTTCAACTCCCCATTTAGAAAAGCCAATTTTACATGTAGCTGGTGTAAAATCCAATGGTACTTTGTAGCTAGAGCTATTAGCATCCTACTAGTATTTAACTTAGTTAGAGGAGAAAAAGTCTCCTCATAATCAATCTCTTCTCCCTGTGACTACCCTTTGGCCACGAACCTAGCTTTATACTTGTCTACACTAGCATCTCCTTTGAACTTAGGTTTATATAGCCATTTACAACCTATGTGCTCTTTCCCTTTTTGCAGTTCAACTAGTTCCCAGGTTTTATTTTTAATTATGGACTCATACTCTTCTTGCACAGTTGACCTCAATTCATCATACTAATTTTCTTCATTATAATTCATGGGATCAACAACATTTAAAATACTAGTCATAAGAGAATAAACTTTGTACCTTGCAGGTAAGTCAGTCTGTCGTCATGATCTCCTTGGTAGTGGACTTGCCTCAATTATGTCATGTGTGATTTCTTTCTCTCCTATGAATGGACTTTGACTGTTGAATGTATCCACATCACTAGATTCCTCTTTTTGTTGTTGTTGTTGCTGTAAATGCATTTCTCTAGCTTCATCATTACTGTCATCAATCGGTAAAGGCATGTGTCACTTCTCATAACTTCTTTCATTATTCCCTTCATCAACCTATTCATGGAAGATAACATCTCTACTCACAAATACCTTGTTAGTAGATTGATTAAACATTTTATATTCTTTGAAATCAGAGCAATACCTTAGAAATATGTATTTTATAGCTTTAGCATCCAATTTCTTCCCATTTTCCTTAAAAATGTGTGCAAAAGATTTAGAACCAAATACTCTCAAGTGATGGACTGCAGGTTTAAAACCATACAAAACTGCAAATGGAGTCTTGAGATCAAGACACCTAGTTGGACTTTTTTTATTTAAATAAACTTTAGTACTAATTTCTTCTACCCAAAAGCCATTGGATAGGTTCTTACCTTTCATCATATTATGTACATACTCCACCATAGTTTTGTTATTTCTCTTTACAACCCCATTCTATTGTGGAGTGAGAGGTACTGTAAATTATTATAATATTCCATGATCTCTGCAATATTTGATGAAGTTTCCAAGCCTCTATTCTCCCCCTTGATCTGAGCAGAGAATTTTAATGACTTTCCCTATCTATTTTTCAACCATATTTCTAGATTCTTTAAATTACTCAAAAGCATCACTTTTCCTTCTAAGAAAGTGTACCTAGGTATACCTTGCATGGTCATCAATAAATAACAAGAAATAATAAGCTCCACCTAAGGACCTTTCTTGCATAGGTCCACAAATATTTCTATGCGCAAGTTCAAGTATATCTATTTTTCTCCAATTTAACCTAGAGGGAGATTCATCCCTGTATATTTTTCCAAGTGAAAAACCTTCACAATCAATATGTTCATTTCTTAAAATATGAAGTCCATCAACCATACCTTGTTTCTCTAGCAACAATGATCATGAAGTTTGATGTTACCAAAACTTTGACGCAAAAGATACTATGTTGTCATAGTCGTTGAAGTTAAAGGTAGATGTGGCATGCTTGTAACATTCAACTTATATAGGCCTCCAACTCGTATTATGATGAAATCGACTTCTGATGATGCAGCAAATCCTTTACAACATAGTGAGCTTTGAAAAATTCTACCTTTAAATTCAGATCTGTAATCATGTAGACAAAGATCAAATTCTTTTTAATACCAGGCACATACATGATATTCTAGATGCGCCTGATAATACTACCAGGTAGTGTTACAAGAATATCTTGATACACTTTAATTTGATATGCTCTGTCATCTCTGAGATAGATGTTCACACCATTGCTATAATTTTTCATACCAATGTTTATTACATGTCATCCGACTAGATGCTCCAGAATGTACAAACCAAGTTCCAGCCTCATCAGTCTTAGCAGAAAGAGTAGCATCAAACACAAAGAATGTAAGATCAAAATTATGATCTTCGCCAACAAAATGTCTTGTATGCTTCTTGTGTCTATTCATGTTTTCATCATTCTTATTTTTATAACAGTCTCTTGCAATATGACTAGTTCCACCACAGTAAAAACACTTAATTCCTGAATCATTTTTAGCGGATGACATACCTTAAAATAGCTTTTTCTAAGATGGACCACCACTTTTATGTCCTCCTCCTAGATTTCCTTTGGAGAAATTTTTCTTTGCCACCAATTCTAGATCTGCTATCTAAGGCTTCAAATTCTTATGCTTCTCTTTTTCGTGCATTAATGATCTGAAAATGGGGCACTAAAGGCTTCTTGTCAAGCTTACAAGAACCTCTCCCACTCGAAAGCTTATATATTTCCAAGACCTTATGATTAACTAATTGTGGAATTAAAAAGTGCTTGAAAATAGGTGTGTGCTTGTGTTTGTTTTTAAACTGTTTACATGCTTTAAGTTGATTTGCTTAAACTAATATAAAAACATATAACAATGAAACAGTGCAAGAAATAAGCATCACACATAACAACAATATAATATGGAGCTCACCCAAACCTCTTGGGTTATGTCTCCTTGAGCTCTAGTCAACTCAACTAGGCACTCTGGGATTATGGCATAAATTCTTTTATAAGCTCCGCGCTCAACTCCATTGGTTTACAACTAAACCTATGGGTTTAGAATACCATCTTATCCTGCTGGCTTTCCTTTAGCTACAGACATATCTAGGCTTCTCTGGACTAGACTCCTTCAATCAACGCTGTGAGCTATCTTGCTTTAGCTTGAACCAACACCCTCAGAGTTCTTTCACTGTCTCTCGAACTCCACCTTCTATCTTCAGCATGCTCTGGACACCAGCAACAACTTGATCATTTTATCTCTTTGCTATTCTCTCGGCTCTAGCTCTCACTTTGGCTCTTGACTCTGGCTCTTGGCTCTTACAAGCTTTTGGTTTTGTTTGACCTCCAAGCGACTCTCTGTCAATTGAGCTCTCTAGTTTCGCTTGACCTCCAATCATTTCCAAAACTCCAAGGCCCCTCTGCCAATCATGCTCTTTGGATTTTGTGAGGCACTCTTTGACTCTGTGGCTTCCACAGTCGTTCCTCTATCCCTTCGATCATGAGGAACCATTCTTTTTCCCGGCTCTGCCTCTTCACGCTTCAAAACGTATCCCTGTTACAGAAACGCCTGCCTATAACGTGGCACCAGGAATGATGGTTGTTTCTAAATGGAAATGAACCGCGGCACAACAAACCCAGTTGTTTTTTCCTTTCTGTACAGAAATCTTGAAAATGCAATATAACAGAAAATACATAGGCAAACGCATGAAAACACGATCATTAGCTATAAGCCAGAACTCAAAATGTATGTAATCGCATATATAAACCCATCAGGTCTGCCATTCTATTGCAAATCACGAGTCACATGGCGAAATGGCCAAAAACCCAATTACACAGGAATACAATGAAAATCCAAAAATATGGACTTCAAATAATATGCAGCTGCATTTATAAACCCTTTCGGGTCCACCATTCTATTGCAAATCGCAATCTCATAGGTTGGAGGTGAAAACCTCAATATATAGGAAATACAAAGAAAATCCGAATAAACCGGATTTCAAAATTTATGAAATCTCGTCCATAATTCCCATCGAGTTTTCATTTTATCAGCGTATCACAAGTCGCAATCGCAATGTGCATTGGCCCTGGTATCAGGGGTTCGCCGATCGCTGATCGAAACATTGGCGTATCGCTATCGGCCCCCTCGTATCGGTGCGATCACTGATCGCATATCGGCATATCGTAGTGCTATGGCCCGGGGCTCTTCCCTTTGACTATGTTGATCGCCGATATATATATATATATATATATATATATATATATATATATATATATATATATATATATATATATATATATATATATATATCGCCAATCGCATCGCCACTTGCTGCTTCATCGCAATCGCAAATCGGCTCACTCAGGGTTTTGATATTGCATGCAGGCCTACCTCTGATGTGATATATCGGAGATCGCTAATCGAGGGTCCATTTGGCCTTTGGTCTAAGTCCGCCATTTTCCTTTCTCCGATGCAATTTACTTAAGGAATTCATATAAAGCCTTAAGCCCATTTTTATAATTATTTGCCTCCTTTTCAAAGGACCATGGAAAAATTCTTTCTGCGATAACTTCTTCACCCAAAGTCCATTTTAGCCCATTCAAATTGTAGTAGATTCAAAATGAAAAGATCTATGCAATGGGACTATTCTTGAGAGCAGCCCTTGACTTCCATTTTCTTCTGTGAGGAACACTTTAGACTTACAAGTCTATTCTAGATCCATTTTGGATCACACCTTTCCACTAAAAGAACTTTTGGTCTCCAAAAGACTGACATACTAATCTGAATAGTAAATGAGAGTAACAACACCCTCTTTTTTCAACCTCCATACACTTGCCTTGCATAGTGCCTCTGAACCAAAGCCTTTGACTGCTCTCCTTCCTGGATGTGTTGGTCCTCTTGGGAAGAACTATTTTCCTCCTTGACTTCATGTAGAACTCCTGCTGAGAAGGTTACATAAGGTAGTTTGAACTTCTTTTCCTTGATCATTGATCCAAGGTGGCTCAAACAAATGTGAAGTTACATCTGCTTCACAAAACCTTTCATTTGTACCTGTTTGACATACTGTCAACAACAACTGTTAACAACAATAGAAATACAGACAACAACTGGATGGCCTAAACTCTTGCTTCAACAAAAGAAACAGATTTCACATCTTGTGAACACCTCCATGTCTTTACATCTGCACACAAATGATGGACTAGATAACAAGCCCACAAAACATGCCTCTAAACAATTGACCCTTCAATTCAAGAATGTGGAAAAATACCTCTAGGACTCTTTTTCAAAGATGAAACACTTCATCATTATCTCCATATTGGAGACCAAATCAACTTTACTCAAGTCAATATTACATGCATGTTTAAAAACAAAGCAATCAATCCTGCAAGTTAATTACACATACATGTTCAAATATAAGGAAATCATCAACATCCCTATGTTCATGCATATCAAGATTATGCATGCATTTCATCCTTTCAACTCTCACTTAAGCACACTATACTTTCGAAGCTGAAATGAAATATAATGTTGCAGCAATAAAGTGAGTCTCCTACTCAACTTTTCCATTCACCTTTTTGGTAAAATCCTGAAACTTGCATTTCATTAACAAAGAAATTCAAATAGATGCATCAAATCAAAAGACATGCAATCTTTAATTGGATAAGAACTCTAACCATTTCTTACCAATCCATTTCAAAGGTGCTACCTTTGTCTGCACATCAGCATCAACATGTGAATCATCCTGAAACACATCATTCATGGAATCTTCCTTTTCATTTATGCCATTTTCTCTTTCCACCTTCTTCAAGTTTCATGGAAGCATTGTTGGATTCAGAGTCCAATACTTTTCAACAATGTGTCCTTGCTTATGGCAGTAAGTGCAACACATGTGCATCCTCTTGACAACATGATTTTCCTTGTCCAATGGACCTTTGGCTTCTTGCTTCCTTTCCTTCAAAAGTTTCCTGTATGTGGCCATTCTCTTCCAACATATAGAAAAATTTATGGTTATCCAAACCAGAAAAAGAACATGCAATTTTTTTCCCATACTTATATGGAAATTTACAATGTTGAACAGAATCAAGAGGAATATGGTTAGAACCAGGTTTATAACCTTCTCTTTCACCTATATTGCCTTCATGAGGAGGTGAATTGAATAAAGAAGTGGCTCCCTTTGGAACATCATCAATCTCTTCAAGGCTTTCAGAGTTTCCACAACTCTTTGGTTCAAGTGCGTGCTTATGAACATCTACATCCTGCAAATGATGTTTCAAGCCATTGCATTCCTCTTGAATGCAATGTTTACACTCTTGAGGTAGAAGACCTGAAACAAAACTCCTTCTTGGAACTGTTTCAATTATCTTCATGGCTGCTTTGGAACTTTCTCCACAAGACTGTCCATAGCCAAGACCCAAATACTTAGGCCTTCCCTTAACTACTATTGGCTCAAAAATACCTTATGCATGTTTACCCAAGCCTTTTCCTTCATAGCCCATCTTGGACATTAACTTGGAACCTATGCCTCAGGTATGTTTTTCAAAAGAACCAATATAAGCATTCTTAGCAGAATTTCAAGACAAACAGGAATTGTTTACCTCTTCTTCAAGCTGATACTTGAATAAGGCTTCTTTGGCAACAAAGAGTTGTTTTTCCAACTCATGCATCCTTTATAGGTTCATATTTGCAATATGAACTTGCCTCTCCATTTCCTGCAATTTTTCAGAAAGAAACTTCTTCTCTTTCTCCATGGAATTCATCTTCTCTCTAAGTATGTTGCTCTTCCTTCCATCCTCATACATTTCTCTCACCTTGTCCATCATGATGAACAAGTCTTGCTTCATGTCTCCATCAAAGAATCTTGTGATGAAGGAGGAATTTGAGGACTCACTTGTAGAAGTTGTCATTATCAAAATGAACAAAAAAACTTCAAACAAGATTAACAAAGAGCTTATTCAAGCAACCTTTTGCAACAAACTTCTTGTGCTTCAAGGATTGCCTTGAGGTCCTTTGGGATAAGAAGAATTCCTTCAGCCCTTCTTCCTTTTTGTCCTCTCCTGGACTGAGCTATCAATAACTTTCCCTTCACCTCTGCAAACTCAAAAAATAGTCAATCTGTAGACAAACATACAATCAACTTCTGACTATTTAAGCACCTTCCAGACAAGCAATCTTTACTCTGTCAATCAAGCATTATGATCTAATACCACTTGCTCTAGTATAACCAGCTTTGATATCACCTTCTTTGAAGGTGGGGTTAATCAAACTTAAGCTCTGATACCACCTGATCTGAAAATGGGGCACTAAAGGATTCTTGTCAAGCTTACAAGAACCTCTCCCACTCCAAAGATTATATATTTCCAAGACCTTATGATTAACCAATTGTGGATTTAAAAAGTGCTTGAAAATAGGTGTATTCTTGTGTTTGTTTCTAAACTATTTATGTGCTTTAAGGTGGTTTTCTTAAACTGATATAAAAACATATAACAGTGAAACAGTGTAGCAAATAAGCATCACACATAACAGCAATATAATATGGAGTTCACCCAAACCTCTTGGGCTACGTCTCCTTGAGATCTAGTCAACTCAACTAGGCTCTCTGGGATTATGGCTTAAATTCTTTTAAAAGCTCCATGCTCAACTCCATTGGTTTACAAATGAACCTATGGGTTTAGAATACCATCTTATCCCACTTGTTGTCGTTTAGCTGCAAACAGATCTAGGCTTCTCTGGAATAGACTCCTTCAATCAGTGCTTTGAGCTACCTTGCTCTAGATTGCACCAACTCCCTCAAATTTCTTTCACTATCTCTAGAACTCCTTCTTCTATATTCAGCACACTCTAGACACTAGCAATAGCTTGATCATTTGATCTCTTTGTTGTTCTCTCGGCTCTGGCTCTCGCTTTGGCTTTCGGCTCTGGCTCTGGCTCTGGTTCTCGACTCTGGCTCTGGTTCTTGCTTTGGATCTTGGCTCTTATGAGCTTATGGTTTCACTTGACCTCCAAGCGACCCTCTATCAATTGAGCTCTCTGTTTTCACTCGACCTCCAAGCGTTTCCAAAACTCCAAGCCCCCTCTGCCAATCATGCTCTATGGCTTTTGTGAGGCACTCTTTGACTCTGTGGCTTCCACAGTTGTTCCTCTATCCCTTCGATCATGAGGAATCATTCTTTTTCCCGGCTGTGCCTCTTCACGCTTCAAAACGCATCCCTGTTACAGAAATGCCTGCTTGCAGCATGGCACCAGGAATGATGGTTGTTTCCAAATGGAAATGAATCGGCAGCACATAAAACTCGGTCGTTTTGGCCTTTTTGTATAGAAATCCTGAAAATGCAATATAACAGAAAATACATAGGCAAACGCATGAAAACACGTTCATTAACCGTGAGTCGGAACTCAAAATGTATACAATCGCATCTATAAACCCATCAAGTCTGCCATTCTATTGCAAATCACAAGTCGCATGGCAAAATGGCCAAAAACCGAACTACACAGGAATAGATTGAAACTCTGAAAATCTTGACCTCAAATAATATGCAGCCGCATTTATAAACCCTTTCAGGTTTTCCATTCTATCGCAAATCGCAATTGCATAGGCGGGAGGTCAAAACCTCAATATACGTGAATTACAAAGAAAGTCCGAATAAACCGGATTTCAAAATTTATGAAATCGCGTCCATAATTCCCATTAGGTCCGCCTTTTATCGGCATATCGCAAGTTGCAATCGCAATGTGCATTAGCCCTGGTATCGCGGGGTCACCGATCATCGATCATCGATATTGTCATCGGCCCATCAGAACATTGGCGTATCGCTATCGACCCCCTCGCATCAGCGCTATCGCTGATTGCATATCGGTATATCGCAATGCTACGGCCTGGGGATCTTTCCTTTGACTGTGTCAATCGCAGATATATATATCTCTGATCGCATAGGCGCTTGTCACTTCATCACAATCGCAAATTGACTCACCCAAGGTTTCGATATCGCATGAAGGCCTACCTCCAATGCGACATATCGAAGATCGCTAATCGGGGGTCCATCTGGCCTTTGGTCTAAGTCCACCCTTTGCCTTTCTCCGATGTGATTTCCTTAAGGAATGCATATAAAGCCTTAAGCCCATTTTTATAAGAATTTGCCTCCTTTTCAAAGGACCATGGAAAACTTTTTTCTGCGATAACTTCTTCACATGAAGCCCATTTTAGCCCATTCAAATTCCAGTAGATTCAGAATGAAAAGATCTATGCAATGGGACAATTCCCAAGAGTAGCCATTGACTTTCATTTTCCTCTATGAGGAACACTTTAGACTTAGAAGTCTATTCTAGATCCATTTTGGATCAATTAAAATCCCTGTCAACTCTTCAAAGATGGGAGATTTCTCCCTTGCTGCAAGCCCTGTAATGAACATTTGATAATCCTATGTCATGCCACTTATGGTAATCATGATGTGATCAGTGTTGGACACTTTCTCCAGTATGTCGCCCAACTTGTCTCTCAATTCTTTAATCCGCAAGATGAATTCAACAATGGATTCATTCTCTTCCATTGTAATGGAGAGAATCTTACTCTTAAGAAACAACACAAGATTTTTATTTTTCGTTTCATACAAATCCTTGAGTGTCACCCAAATCTCTTTGGTGGTTTTTCATTCTTGGATATGATGGATTATGTTGTCTTTTACTGACATCTCAACAACACCTTTGCTTTATTTTCCCTTTTTTCCCAATCTTGAACTAATGTGATTGTGGTACCACCGACTGTAGTCGACTTTTCTTCATATTCGTTTGCAATTCTCCATGCACTAGAACCCTCAACAAATGTCTACAACTTGAACTTCGAGCTGACATAATATGACACATCAAGCTTATTTCTTTCATTAAGGTATGTCTCTGCAATGTGATTATTCATTGTGACAGAAAAAATTCAATAGTGCCTTGCTTTTAATTCATGAGCACCACCAATATCTTGTCTAATCGACAGATCCACAACTCTAATAAAATATCCACTGGGCCAATATATAGATCCAGTAATCCATCAACTGATCTACAGATACAACACCATATCATCGACCAATCGATCTAAGTATCTAACTCCAAATCTCCCAACAACCGATCTATAGATCCACCTACAGATCATTCAATAATCTATCTATAGATCGAAGTCTAGATCCTCCAACATCCGATCTACAGATCTACCTCTAGATCCTCCAATAATCTGTCTACTGATAGAACTACAGATCCTCCAACAGCCGATTCACGGATCTAACTCCATATCCTCCAATATACAAAAAACAAACTGCTAGACAGGACCACCAACACAGGTATATCTCGTCTCTGGCTGCCCTAACACACAAAACAAATCAATGACATTTCACCTTGCTACAGGTCATACTAAACACATTTTCTATAAGTTTTCAACATCAACACAGGCGTAGCACTAACCATCAGAGCTAATCAACACTCTTTCCCTGTGTGTGGCTAACGATGATCAGATCAACCTCTCTTTGTTGGGGTAACGCTGATCAAGTTTATTTAGAAATATCGGCTCTCTATCAAACAAAAAGAATTGTACTAGTGTACCTATCCTTGAGCAATCCTCTGTCAACTCCAACAACAGGTTCACATGCGCTGATTAGCAAAGGAGGCTTACTCGCTCTCCAATCTCAGCTACCAGGGCTCTCAGTCACAAAGGCTCAACTCACCATAGACCCAAATCACATAGATAAGGAGCTCTAATACCATGTTAAAAATGGAAAGACAAATTAGAATGAAACTTACAAACTAAAAGTAGCATCTCATAGGAGATCCAAGTTACACATGGAGACTACCCAAGATGTACTGCTTTATTCCATTGATCATAAAATAAAAAATAGATAAGTTTACTTTCAATTTAGAGAGATGAAAATTATCTCTTAGAAAATAGGAACTAAGTCTAAACTAAGAAACATACACAATCGTGGAACAAAATTTCTCTGTTATTTTCAACTTTATGGTCACGATGTTCCATTCAAATGTACACATGTTCAATCCTATACCAGGCAGTTTGATTTCCCGCAATATTTTTTGTTAGGCCTAGGGCTGTCAGCAATTAAAATTACATCAATGCCACCTTTATTTCACTCTCAAGTTCTTATCAGTGATTGACCTTCCATCGATGTCACCTTAATTTCACTCTCAAGTTGTAATTGTCTTTTTGAACACAATACTACATAACAACAACCATGAATTCTATTCAAAACTTTATAACTTCTGCCGAAATTTCCAAGACCAATTTCCACCAGTTCAAAAAATTTTCACGACTGCTAGGAAAATAGCTTCCACTTTGGATAGGTGCTTCACATGTAGGAGATCGACGAGCACTTCTTTGAATCCTTTCATTCAACTCTTCATTTTGATATAAATATGGATTCTTAATGCAATTTGGTAACGTTATACTAGCCTGTATGACCAATGCCAATTGTGATACATAATTTTGATGACCAAATACATTTAGTTTTGGAGTTTTATATTCATCAGAACTAGATTGTTTGCTCCTAAATCTTACCAATTATTGAGATAAGAACCTGAAATAAACTTCCATTTCCAAAACTTTGGAGTGACCATTACATTCGGTTGATAGAATGAATCAATTGCAAGAAATCCCTTTGTTTGCGTCTTATCGAGTCCATCATCATCAAATTGTAGCACACAATTTTGTTTTATTTCACTACGTGGCTGACCATTAGTCCCATCATATAGAACATGAATGTCATCATATGGTGATACTTGATTGCAAGAGTCCATATGACATTCTTCAAACCCATTCCCGTTGTAAGAGAGTGTCATTAAAACATAGCAATGAAGTCCCACAATGTCTTCCTCGAATTTTGAGTTTAGGCCTCCCTTGTTGAGTAATACATCATGAGAATCTGTAGCTCCATTTCCTCCACTTAGGACTTATTCTAAGGAAACAAAAACATGGTTTTTACTCGAGGGTATTTCAATAGGAGACCTTTCTTTCATGGGAGCATACCCCTCATCTTCTCCATTACCTAAAACAAAGGGTTTACTCATGCCCCATAAGATTTAGGATGCAGATTCTAGAATAGGTTGTCTCGAAACTTTTCCTCATTGCAATGATCCTCACAATCATACAAAGAGGGGTCACCGAAATCTGCAATGTAATATCTACAATTGTTAACTTGTAGATGAATGTTTTCCTTACTAGAGAGACCACCATAAGTGTCAATTCTTACTTGACTGTATTCAATAATGCCAAAATAAGAAGTTGATGATTAATATCGTTGTGGGTCTATAATGTTTTTATTTTTCAATAAATGGTTTCACCTCTCTTTTGGCATTAGTCAAACCTTTGTTTCAGGGGATATTTTTTTCGAATTTCTAAATTTTATTTATTTATTTATTATTACTATTTTTTTTTTTTTTTTGAATTGCAATAGTTCTCTAGACAAGATGAAGGGCCAATCTAGTCTTGATGAGTATTTCCTTTTGCCATACGCTTTTTCTACAACATCCCATAGTGAACTCACTTCCTTCCACTTTTTAGCAAGGTGTAGGATAAGCACATCTCTAGAATTTCTTTGATAATATTTTCAAACAACATCAAATCCGTTTCTCCTTTCAATGCAAAGTAGAATCAACAAATATATGTCACATTCCTCAACCAGGTTCTTACAATTTTTTTGTCTTCTTTAATGCTCTCTTTAGGTGATTGGTAATTTTTTTCATCAAGAACCTCATGAACGAGATCCTATCAATGTCAGGAGGATCAATAATGGTTTCTTCTCATAGGGTTATCATCAATTCCTAATACCTTTGAATTTTGGGACCCCGATGATTTAAAAATTCTTTCATGAAAACTATAACTAAAGGTATACTTTTTGGGTTACAAAATTATTTCAGCCAACCCTTTTGTGCCTCTAGAAAATAAGAAAAATACCTCATCATCACATTTTCATGTAATGCATTCAGTTTCAAAACATACTTCAAAACATTTACCATGTGTGAGATGGCCCCTGATTGGTTGCAAATTAAAATTTCGAAAATCTTCCTTCCATTATGGTGAACACTAATTGGGGTACCGATGGATATTCTTAACATCAAAATTCTTCTATATTTCATGGAATTCCCATCAGGCCATATTTTATCACATCAAATTTCTAGATATGTAAGTTCAAATTTGATGAAAAAATAATTTCTTACATTATGGGGCATGAGTAGCATCATTGTGAATTGTTAATGCCTTCACAATGATTCTTGTCCAACCTCACAAGCACAAAGTCTTCAAAATCTGTAAAGAACTAGTTCTTCACTCTTCCAATCATCACATTTTCATCTAACACATTGAGTTTCAAAACATACTTCAAAACATTTACCATGTGTGAGATGGCCAATGATTTTTTGAAACCAAAATTTTGAAAATCTTCGTGCCATTATGGTGGACACTAATTGCGGAACCGATGGATATTCTTAACATCAAAATTCTTCTATTTTTCATGGACTTCCCATGAGGCCATATTTTGTCACATCGAATTTCTAGATATGTAATTTCAATTTTGATGATAAAATTAATTTCTTGCGTTATGACAATGGACTGGAAAAGGTGAGGTTTTGATGCCTTCACAATTATGCTTGTCCAACCTCACAAACACAAAGTCTTCAAACTCCGTAAAGAACTAGTTCTTCACTCTTCCAATGGAATTGAAGGGATGAGAAAACAACTTCAAGAACAATCCTTCTCAAATGTTGTAGCTTGTACAAATGTATCTAAGGAAATTGACTTTATCTGCAACAATGGGACCGAAGAGTTATCACACAATGAAGCCAAAATGTTATTGTACAAGAAGCCTCTAAAAATCTCAAGTGTGATCCAAGTGAAACTAAGAGGGGAGCATTGTCACACCATCAACTCTTTTCTACATTTTAGTTCAACTCTCCTATGGCTCATGGGGGCATTCCGTAGGTTAAAATTGCTACCATTTAAGACAATGAGTTCCAAGATTATATGAATAGTAAATGTAGCAAAATAATTTTTAAAGAATTCTAGGGTATGGTTTGATGGAAGGATTACATACTTGTGCCTTATCTTATTGCTAACTTTTGGAGTGCATATGGGGTCAACTGAAAACTCCCTCAGGGGAAGGAAAACAGATGTAGGATAATATTTATAGTTGTTCACTACTAACCATAAATATCCACCCTAGTATCTTACAAAATCCATGAAGTTCATGGGAAGATTCTCCATTAGAATTCTTCTAACGTTTTCAACAAGGGATTTTGTTATCATTGAAATATAAGTACATGTACACCAATGTGAGAGTTGAGCACAACTCCAATATAGATAAGAGAGTTATACAATAACTCAATGCATAGGATAGCTTCCTCCAAATACCCAAATACATTCATACATCCAAAATCACATATCTTCAATAATGATTACATGATCTCTATATTTGTCTATTCACACATTGCACACATGCCCCCTTTATCATTATGCCACCCTATTACATATACATTAACTATACATGCACATTTAACCACATATATACTACCCCATTGGGTTTATATCACATTTATTAGTGAAGGGACCAAGGGAATGGACTCTCCACACTAGAAAAGCATAAATGGGCTTGATAATTGCCCATATATAAATCCAGTGTGACTATAGAGACCATTTATTCATTACATTAATATTATCCATAAATTCTAGTCTTGAGAATCCATAAAAGTAGCAACTTCATTCACAAAACCATCTCTACAATAAATCACTCTAAGTCATCATGTTATAGGCATTTATAAAATGAGAAAAGTGATAGAAATTTTAAAAATAGCTAAGATATTTCTCTCTCAATGCATCCATGAGAAAATGATGAGAAAATGAATCTTTGTATATAATATATTCCCAACTTCCTTGGCATTAAAATGTTGATTTGTTTTTGGTCAACGCCCCTAATGATAGCCTATAGAAAGGTAAAAACCCTTCTTCTCTAATTAATTATTCCATAATACAAAAATAATTGGTTTTCAAAGCTTTACCTACATTGGTTCACATCATATAGCCCTTAATCAGAAATACACCTCCATAAATGATCTAAACAAAAGGCTTTGATGCATATCATTTAGCTTCCAAAGGCCCTTGGAGAACAAATTCTGAAAAAATACTTCCAAATCTAAGTATAGATATGTGTGGGGTTCCAATGTGGACACTTCTACTTTCTTTGTCAATCACTTACGTAAATACAAACCCAATTATTCTTTCAATGGTTAATGTTAATGTCTTCAATAATGACATTGTCTTCATATCATGTAAATACAATCCCAATTATGTGTCCAATGGTTAATGTTAATTTCTTCAATAGTGATAACATCCTCATATCTTGCGAGGTTTGCAACGCCACTAGAATGTGGATAAATCAGCACCAACATAGCAACAAATTCAGCAGTGAGACAATTGCTTGTCGTTCAAAGTCAACATTAATTTAATGAGCCAAACTTATCTTTGACAGGCGTAGCCATTATGTTTTATATGCATTAGAGTTTGGTTTAGTCAAAATTTTGTTTTAATCTGGCCAATTTTAGTTTTGTTTGAATTACACATGAACATTGCTTACTCCACAAGATTCTTATCATTTTATGCATGTGCACCTTGATCTATTATCCCCTCTAGGGTATAAGCTGTTGAAGAGCAACTCTAGTCTTGAAACAAGTCAAATCATCCAACCTATAAGTCGGTTTCGGATGTTAGGAAAGGTCAGAAGTGTTTCATGCTGCCTTTGCGCCCTAAATGAGGTTTGTTATCTGTCAAAAAGGAAGGTATCACAGGCATAGAACTTAGATCAACATTATCATCCTCCATATTGTCATCATTTGTAGACTTATGTCATTTTATTTTGTTATTTTCTTAGTGGCTGGTTTGGATTTGAAAGAACCATCCTTTGCACACTATCATCAGTCAATCCATATGTGTGACAACTTGAAGTATTTTTGAAAACAAAATTTTGGTGTTATTCCGTCTTCAAGAACTTCAACAACATCGATATTCATATTCCAATTAGGAACATTTTACGAGTTGTAAAATTTCTTCATGAACGGTCTGACCACCCCTGCCTAGATTGGGAAAAATGTGACCAAACATTGCAACCATTATTATTTAAGCAAAAATGTAGCAATACGAAGATCTATCAACGTAAAGTGTGCACTCCTTCCTTCTCAACATATGACACACCACAATAATTTAGAAGGGCAACGAAAAATGATCAGGAACCCACATTTTTCCTTCTCATCCTTCAACGGGTGAATATGCAATCTAGTTGTCAACTACATTATATAGTTCGATCAAATAGAATGCCTTGCTGCCACATTCGTAATTATGAACAACTTAAGTTATCTGAACAGATTCTAGAGCATTCTTGCAGGGATGCACGGGTGGATCTCAACTCTCAAATACGTCAAACTTATATGCAACATCGTCAAATGCAAGCTTCATGATACAAGGATGACCACATCGGGCTAGGTTAGAAAACATCGCAATCAATGTTGTTTGAATAGGGGAAATGAAGAAAGAAACTACACATGAATTCAGTTATAAATTGACCAAGAAAAACATATAATAGATTTGAAAACTGAATTCAAACACACGCATAAACACATAGGATTTATGTGGTAAAACCTTGATAGGGTGTCAAGGAAACATCCACGGGGCAAGGGATTGGAATATCTATTAATTCAACAATGATTCTCCACGATTACATTTCTTGGGCATTCACTAGTTTTATACAAGTCTCCTCCATTACATAACTACTATTTCGGTATAAAACTAACTAGTTACATTTTTACCCAAATTTACATAATTCATTGTCAAACATCCAACAAACTCCACCTTGACAACAATTTTCCTAATCCCTTTCCCATACCCATTCATCATCTTTTCTACAAGCCAAGAGAAGCTAAACACCATCACAGCTTCTCTATTGTAACTGGCTTTGTGAATATGTCTGCACAATTCTCTCACATATGGACCTTTTGAAGAGCTACTTTTCCACCATCGATCACATGTATCAGAAAATGATACCTTACATCAATGTGCCTGGTTCTGCTATGATAACCAGGATTTGTAGCCAAGTGAATAACACTTTGACTTTCACAAAGTACATTCACTTTCTCCTACGTCCTTCCAATCTCATCGAGAAGACCCCTTAACCAGATTGCTTCTTTACTGGCATCTGAAGCAGCTATATATTTAGCTTCGCTAGTGGACAACACAATTGTTTCTTGAAGCTTTGACATCCAACTAATTGCTCCACCTACAAGAGTAAAGACATAACCTATAATGGATCTTCTTTTGTCCAAATCACCTGCATAGTCAGCATCTACATATCCACAGACCGATCCTTCACTACCATTAAAGACGATGCAATGGTCACTTGTGCCTCTTAGATATCGAAGGACCCATTTCACTGCTTGCCAATGTTCTTTACCTGGATTTTCCATGAACCTGCTAACAACTCCAACTGCATGTGAAATGTAAGGTCTTGTAGATACCATCACATACATTAAGTTTCCTGTAGCATTTGCATATGGTACATGAGACTTGGAAGATCCCTTGAAGGATACCGATGATCAACACATCTAGAGGACTATTGTTCATAACAACAAGCATGTGGAGATTGAACTAGGAAAATTTTTAAACATTAATGATAGCCTGGATAGTGATCAGCAGAGAAAAATATCATTCAGGTCCTGCAAAAATATAAGGGGGCTTTTGCTTGGGATTATCCTGACATGAAGGGTATATACCCACAAATGTGTACACATCACATCTATACTGAAAAGGATGCTCGTCCAATCAGGCAACCTCATCAGAAATTGAATCTGCATCTCAAAGGAAATGTGAAAGAAGAGTTACAAAAGCTGCTTGATGTAAAAATCATTTATCCTATTTCAGATAGAAAATCGGTTTCTCCATTAGTGGTCGTCCCTAAGAAAAATGGGAAGCGGTGTATCTATGTCGATTACTAGGAATTGAATAAGGCAACATAGAAATATCACTTCCCTCTTCCCTTTATTGATCAGATCCTTGATACTTTGGCAGGGAAGGAGTTTTTTTCCTTTCCAGATGGCTTCAGCGGCTACAATCAAATTCAAACCACCCCTGAAGATCAAGACAAAACACCCTTCACTTGTCCCTGGGTACATTCTCTTATAGAGTGTTACCGTTTGGCTTATGCAATGCCACATCCACATTTCAAAGAGCTATAATTAGCATTTTTTCCAACCTTATAAATGAAGGACTTGAGGTATATATGGATGACTTTGCTCCATATGGGGATGAATTTGATCAAACACTGCAAACATTAGAAAAAGTTTTAGAATGATGCATTGCTACCAGGTTATGTTTAAGTAATGTCAAGTGTCACATGATGACGACCAAATGTGTAATCTTGTGACATTATATTTCTGTAGCAGGGATACAGGTAGATCCAACAAAAATACAGGTAATTCTTTTACTACCCACATCCTGTACTCAAATAGAGGTGCATAGCTTCCTGGGATATGCAGGCTATTATCACAGGTTTATTAAAAAATTTTCACAAATTGTTGCGCCCTTATATGCTTTAACTAGAAATGTTGATTTCATCTGGTCTGACAAATGTGACACAACTTTTACAGGTTTAAAGAAACTAGTCTCGACAACACCAGTATTACAGGGACCAAACTAGAAGCTTCCTTTTCACATATCCATGGATGCATTAGATGCAGCAATAGGCACTGTCCTCGGCCATTAGGAGGACATAAAACCATATGATCTATATTATATTAGCAAAAATCTTACTACTATAGAGCTCAATTATAAAGTAACAGAAAAAGAATTCTCAGTTTTCATTTATGCCATAAACAAATTTAGACATTATATAACTGGGTACCAATTTTTTTCTGTATACTAATCACTCTTCCATTCGGTATTTATCTAACAAACCTATCACAAATGGTTGAGTGACTTGTTTCCTATTGCTCTTGCAAGAGTTTGAAATCACTATCAAAGATCATTTGGGGAAGGAAAATCCAATTGCTGGTTTTCTGTCCTGAGTCCCGAAGATAAATGATCCACTACAGTGGACGACCAATTTCCATATGAGCATTTGTTTTCCATAGTAATCAAGATGCCATGGTACGCAGATGTGGAAAATTATCTGGCTGTGGGAAAGTTGTCCAGGCATTTGACAACAAGGGAAAGGAACACATCATTCAGCGCAACACCCAATTCTCTTGGATTGGTGGATATCTTTTTCACACAGGGCCTGATATGTATATATGCAGATGCATTCATGAGGATGAGATTTATGACATCCTGAAGGCTTGCCATGACAAGCTCTACGGGGGACACTTCACAAATTTAAGGATAGGGCATAAGGTACTACAAATGGGCTATTATTGGCCCACTATTTTTAAATATGCTAAGAAATATGCCTAGGCTTGTGAGAGCTGCCAAAGGATGGGTCGACCTGGCCAATATGATGAAATGCGCTGCAACCCCAACTAGTCATACAACCCTTAGAACGATGGAATTGGACTTTGTTGGCCCATTTAATCCACCATCGAATTAGAAAGACTACATACTGGTTGCCATAGATTATGTGATGAAATGGGTCGAAATAGTAGATTTACCAATAGCTATAGAGGAGGTCATGATCAACTTCCTTTTTGGTTTATTTGTGCAGTATGGTTTACCATGGGAAGTGATAACAGATGAAGGAGGGTAATTTGTAGGACACAAGATGATATCCACTCTCAGAAATCATCACATTACCCACGGGATCACTTCCCCTTATCACCTGCAGGCGAACAGGTAGGTCGAAAGCACCAATAAGGTCATCGAAACAATTATGACCAAGATATTCTCAACACATCGATGAGACTGGGTTGCTAGACTGCCAAATGCCATGTGGGCCTATCACACGACTTGGAGGAATAGTATTGGATACTCTCTGTACTAACTCGTGCTCGGCAAAGAACCTATTTTTCTGATTGAATTCAAAATAAAGACCCTAAGAATGGCTCAGGAAGTGGGACTAGATTTAGCAGAAGCCCAAACCAAGCGCCTTCAACAAATCAATGAAATAGACGAGGCTCGACTACTTGTTGTGGAATGGACCGCAACTATTAAACAACAAAGGGAAAAGTGTTTATATAAAAAAGAAGACGTTTCGAAAAGGGAATTGGGCACTCCTCTATGACTCCAGATTCCAGGATTTTCTGGGCAAGTTTCAACCAAGATGGCTTGGCTCTTATGAAATTCAAGAACTCCATAAAAACGTTACTCTCACTTTGACTACCATTGATGGGGCTAGCCATTCTTTCAAGGTGAATGGGCATTAGGTGCGTCTCTACCACAAACCACTCACCGAAGAGTCTTTCTGCAAGGAGGTATGTGAGGACCCCTACATGCAAATTTTAGCTGTAGTGAGTGATGACCTGAAAACTTTTCATTCATAAAATTGTGATTTTTTTAAATTGTAAATAATGTATATGTTCCCTTGATTGATTGCAATTTAGTAGGCATTACCATGTAAATATGATATTTTTTTTGTGTTTGGTAAGTGTTATTGAATCGATTGAACGATTATTGTTCAATCAATTGAATAACAACTTTTTATATTTTTGTTGTTCAGATGATTGAATAATTGTTGTTCAATTGATTAAACAACACTTTTTTGTTTTTTTTTTTTATTGGAGAAAAGACGATGACCATTATGGATGGCATGTGGATCGATTATGAGCCCCATAAAATATGGCTAAGGAGACAAATGACTTGAATGTATATGTTGTTAATTCCCAAAACAACGTCATTTTCCTATTAAGTGCTTTAACATTCTTTGCCGCTATTCTAAACTGCAAGAGTGCAAGAGAAGTCCATATGAGTGAACCAATCATAGGAAAACAACAACCATGGGAGGTAGAGCTATCTGAAATGAACCCACAGTTCTCATGGTATCGAACTAGGCTCGTTCAATTCTCGAGCGCGCTAGCTGGCTACAATATCTGAATAAATTGCAGGGATTTCACGAAGAAATGACACTCGAATTCCTGCAGAATTTGCATAATGGCAGCACCACAGTAAGAGGAAGGGACATAACGGTCTTTGAAGTAGTCATAGTTGAAGTCACTAGACTACCGGCTAAGGGCACAAAGTGGACAGACAAGCACGTCCTTCTGCACAATGCGGTTGCAGTGTTCATGGACCTAGGCAAACAATTGGTGCGAACAGGGAAAGGGATTTACCCTTCACCGTTAGGAAAACCATGACAGGAATTGGTAGCCATTGTGCAACAATACATCACATGCAATGGTCATCAGGATGTGGTAAAGCCTAGCCAACTCAAATTGTTAGCCATCCTAAAACATAAAATTTCAATTAATTTGTCGTTTTATTTGGATTCCCTATTGCATGATGTCACTTGTCAAGTTAGGAAAGCTAAGGACCCACACACAGTCATCAGTCATCATGGATTGATCAAATTGATTATCATGTATGGATGGACCCAACAACAGTTAACCTAGGGCAATATTGTAAATCCTACTCTAACCCCACCTCCAGAAAACCCAACAATAGAACAAGGGCCAAGAACCCCAGGTCCGAGAAGGACATTGAAACAAAAGAATTCCTTCGTTGCCTTGAACCTAGCCAAACGTAGGTGCTCTATGTGGGTGAGGTCCCAACGACATACCCCAATTCAAACAAATGAGTTTGTACCATCTCACACACCACCTCTAAGTCCGCAAAATGCCCCTTTGCGAGACTATGAGGAAGAGGTGTCTAGGGTATTGGAAAACATGGGGATGTTTGGTGAGGGAAGAGAACAATCAAAGAATGTTGAAGGACATAAATGTACTCCCAACCAGTCTTCTTCTGCCGACACCCCCGGTTGTGATCAAACCCTTCCATTTACTGATTTATTGGAAGAATAGAGGGAACTAGTTGCTTTTGTGGAAAAACCCCTTGAAACCAAGGTGCATGAAGAGGAAGCTACGAGAGAAGAAAATGAGATATCAGATATTGGTCCAGTGGACCCCCCAACTGAAGAAAATCCTATAGAAGAACCTTGGAAGATGGAAATCAACTAGGTAGTACTATATTTTTTAAGTCCACTGAGGACGAGGCATACCAAGAGGAAAACCCAGAAAATGATAATTGCTCAAGAGACACCATTTTATTTGGGTCTCCTGACAGGAAAATTCATGATGAAGAAGAGCTAGAAGGTGAAGCTCCATCGAGAGATATAGTTCCAATTGAAACCATCCTTGATGCTGACACAATACCACCTGAGCACGAACTTGAGTTAAATGCAGTTGCAGCACTGCCGGTTGGAAGTCCCAAAATAAAGACATCCTACAAGGATAGGCTCAGAAAAATGCTTAAAAAGTATAGAAAACATAAGAGAATAATTGGGTAGCTTAGACATTAGTTAAAAGAAGCAACCAGAGCCAGAAAATTGAAAGTGGAAATGGAGACCACACGAACACAGATAGAACATTGTTCTAGAAAAGATGCTAAAACTGAAAATGAGATTCTTTTGGTCTGTTCAAAGGAAACTCAGACAGAGCCATGTCTTGTAGAGGACACTGAAATGTAGACTGAACACCATTGTGTCTGCTCATACGAGACCCAAATTGACTACCCTACTGTGAATGTTGTTGTTGAGACTTATGCTGAAGAAAACATCCCAAATTATTTTTGCATAATTCGAGAAGCAACCAAGGCTGTTGTCCAAACCGAGCCTATGGAGACACAAGATAATGAAGCCCAAACAGAGGAAACACCTACTTACATTCCCTTCGTAAGGGAGGCATTTATTAGGAGGCTGTAGAATGAACTACTGAAATTTCAATAGGAATTAAATCAATACAAAGAAGAAGTATTGCCCATTCATACACATCAAGAATAAGGAAAAAGCTTGTTGCACTCACAGCTACTAAGGATGAGAACTTCACTCAGTAAAAGGCTAAACAGAAAAAGGTTGAGAAAGAATAGGACAAATTACAAAAGGCTAAAGAGTAGTTGGAAATTATCTGCTCTCTTTATTTAGACACCCTGTCATGCAGAGCTCCTACTACAAACTATGCATTATTCCTCCTGGAAAGGTACCTCCTGCTGAAAATCAAAGCTATTAAGGCTGGAAAGTCTGTGGAAATCAAAACTACCCCAGACTTTGTCAAGTGTTTCAGAGAGAAGAATGAGTAGGTACATTGCCTCCTCTATGAACTTTACATGCATAATTTCTTTTTGGAAGATGACAGAGACAACAACCCTGACCCCTTTATAGGGGATGTCCAATTCTAGGCATTTCTTTATTTTTCTACTAACCAACTCAAGTGGGCCAAGGCTCACAATACTTTTAGAAAGCGTGAATATGGAATCGACCTTTAGGTTAGGGGGGATCCTACAAAGCCCTACATCTCTCTCTCAAGCACAAGAAATTTATGAAGCAAGTTGGTGTTGTAGGCCAATTATGGCCATTCCACACAGATATTATACAAGATGGAAAGGCGTACTTCCAAGATATCAAGGGTGAATCCTTGTCTGCAGCTAGACAAAAGTGGGAGGTCTCCAACAATACTATTAGAAACCGAGAACCATTTGGATATCGAAACTTTCAAGCTGCCTGATGAGACTCATCATTGGATAATTATATGGGCCTTAATTCACCTCTTATCTTAGTCAAACCAACTTTTCTCATAACTTATTACATGTTTTTTATTATATTTTGTTTATGAGGTGAGTTAGAGTTGGATATTATTTTTAGTGGACTAACATGCATTGAATGCGGGATTAAAGGAAAAATCAAGGAATTTTGGCCAAGATTAAGGTAAAAAATTGAATGGGACAAGGGAGAGGGATTGTAGGAGGTAGATCCTCTTCATTTACTACTCCTCAATTCAAATATTCCTCCATTCATCACATCAGCTTGGAGTGCAAACAACCACATCATGAGGATTAGAAGGCAGTCAAGCAAGTGAGAGACAAAGCACGAGTTTATGTCGAGTTTGGGCGCTGAACCTCCCTAATTTTAAGGAAGTCATTGGGGACTTCAGTTGTTTAAGTAGATAGGCCAAGGACCTCAGTAGGATTCAGATTTTTATTGTAAAACTCTAAGCTATTTTTGAGTTACAATACTTGTGAAAGTTCCATTGATGTAATTTGTTGTTTTGGTAATAAGAATGAGTTCTGTTTTGAGCCAAGACTGAGTTAACTCAGAGGGATGAAGCTCTTGGGTTAGGGCCCAACCCTAGCAGCCAAGGCTCCTCTTTTTTGTACATGTATGTTTAGTGTAGTTTCATAGCTTCATTGTTAATTTTCTTTTAGATGTATTTCCATTACAATCAGTGTAGATTAGATTGGATGTTTATTAGTTTGCTTCCATTTGTGCCTTACATCAAGTAGCAGGTTAGAAAGGATAAAAATGATCACCACAAGGTTGTTATTAGGTGTCTTGGCATCACTTCCTTCCTCTAGGATCATGACTTGAGGAAGGGACCCTTGAGCAGCCCCAAAAACATAGATTTCTAGTTCTTTTATGAGCTTTGGAGTTTTTTGTCTTTAATTTAGTCTTTGGTTAGTTTTGAAAGGTATATTTCCATTTTCATATTTTTCGTCTCCTTTTCTGCAGTAGATCTCATCCATGCTTTCATTCCTTTCAACAACTTTCTTCATGCATATTATAGGAAACTAATTCATTAATTTTGCTTTTCTAGTTTATGAAAATGTATCTTGTTTGCATAGATTTTTTGAAGACACACGTGTTTTATGTAGAGCAGGTGCTTCAGGAGTAGACTAAGACTTCATAGATAGCAACCACCTTCCACTCCATCCACCTTAGCCATCCCTTGTTTCCACCATCACCTTCACTAATTTTTCATAGAAATCTTTCTAAGCACATTGAGCATATCTAGCCATCTACTATCTTTAATGTTGACTCATGAGTGATCCTAGACCTTATCCCACTCCATGCCACCCATCACACACCTTTCCTAGGCCTCCCATTACCTCCAACACCTCACATTTTTCTCTCGGTTATATCCTGTAGGTTCACTATAATTCCTACAAGATTATCATGTAGGTTTCTAGTACATCCTGTAGGTTTTCCTGAAATAGCTTGTTTTGAGGCTGAATTGATGGAAGACCTCTAGGAAGTCACCAAAAGCATCCCAAGGGTACTCCAAAACATCCAACCATCTCATAGCCCTTCTAGCCATCCTCAAACATCCTTAATTCACGTGCCACATCCACAAAAGAAATTGGTTTTCATACTTGATTTTGTAAAAAAAGACAAAAAAAAAGAAAAATTAGATTTAGTTTAGTCTCTTTACTTGCACATTAGTGATTCTTGATGCCTCTTACTTCTATAACTTAGACAGTAGCATTTGCTTCATGTTTATTTAGTATTTTTACTAAGCATAGTTCCTTAGTGATTAATTAGGAAATGGTGTGATGTAGCATTACATGTCGACCTTGTCCATTATTGCAGTAGAGTAACTCTCTCTTAGAGTAGATTTACCTTTCTTCCATCAAATAATCAAGCTTCTTCTGACTCCGTAGAAGTCTGGATTGGAACCCTAGTGGTCTCTTGCCAACTTGTTATAGACATTTTTGTGCCTTACAGCATTGGGCATGAAATGTCAATAATCCAAGGGATCCAAAGTCCCTAAATAAGTTGTTCCTACCCCTAAAGGAACAAGGTCAACCAATGATAGCTTCTCCCAGAAGTTCTCCACCAAAAACCACTCAGAAATGGTCAAATCAGGATCAATTCAGGAGCTCCACTAGCTGTCTACGCTGAAATGCAAAGTCTGCACTGGCTACCTGCACTGCAATGCAGGTAGGATCACTACCAGGGTGCGCTGAGCAGGAATTGACAAATGGCAAGTTCATTCAACGAGGTGGAAAGACCCTGGAAGCTTCCAGAATCTTCCTCAATGACACTTGCCTCAATGAATTCGACTAGTGATGAGTAAGAGGTTCTCAACCTCCAAGTGGAAGCAAGAACTGACAGTGAGAAGCCACAAGTCAAAACATGAGCTGACTCATCCTCTATGCTCACATCTATATATGGATCTCTCACCCAGAGGTTCAGGAGGCTGGAATTTTGTATTTGCAGAGATTTGTTGTTGGTTTGAGATTGAGATTAGTACATTGGGTGATTTATGCTTTGTTGGAGGAGAGGAAGGGATTCTTTTGCTGGGAGGTAGATGCTGGATTGGGACTCACTTGGTTGTATTTCCTCTTGAACCTTGTTTATCATATCAATAAAGCTACTTGAGTTTCTCCTATATGCTTGCATTTCAATGATGTTTTGTTGTATTTGCATATTTAGTTTATATCTGATCCTAAACTAGTTATGAATGTGAATCTATATCTTCAATGTAGTCTTCTGCTCTTGTGATCTTGCAGGAACCGTGTGAAGCTGGACCAGTGAAAGAGCAGGCAGTGGGAAGCGAACGAAAGAGAGGGAGAGATTGGATCGACAAACTAGCGGAAGACATCGGTTAGTTACATCTTTCTTTCTCTATTTGCATCTCATAAAGAAGAATACTCAGATAGCTTTCCTTGTTTGTTGCTAAGGCACTATCACCTCTTAGAGTGGGATAGGGACATTCCGAATTGGATACTTTTCCCAACAACAAATTGGCGACTCCGCTGGGGAGAGTATCTTGTTGGTTTACTTGTGTTTCTATTGCTATTCATTCCATAAACTCAAGAGTGCTGAATCGAACTGCATTTGCTATTTACAAATGCAAAGTAGAGATCAGCTACTTTAGCCCTCTCACTGGGCCTGTTTATGATCTAAGAAGCTGATCCACAAGTGCTCTAATAGCCCTTTGTGATAGATATTAGTCCTCCTATAAATCATCCTCCTAATTGATAGCTTTTATCCGGCCAAAAACTGTAGAAAAAACTACAAACCGTAACCCAGAACCCAGAAACAACTCTCGTTTCTGCTTCAGCGCAGACTCTGTGAAGAGGTTCTACATTTCAACGCAGGTCCCGTGAAGGCTACCTGCGCTGAATGTCAAAACCTCTGTGTTAGGAGTGCGTTGATCAGTCATTGCCCTGTGCAGCTGTGGTTCCCTGCTTCCTTTTAATCAGTTTTATCTCTATTTTTGCAGCCTGTTATCAGTCAGTGTGCCTATCTGAAACCCCTTTTCTTTGCCTCAATTCCACCTCAGTTGTATAAAGAAATTGTATTTGTTCTTTGTGTATTTGTTACATCATTTGCAGTTTCCCATTACAAAAGTAAACTAGTCATACTATCGCCCTTAGATCTAGACCTGTCGTAAGTGTCGTTTTGATCTTAGGAGTGAGTTTGTTTGCTGTTCACAATTGATTTAGCTTTTACTTTTGTCTTTTGGTTTGAATTTATGCATTTCTAGTGTCGAAACAAGTAAATCATAAATTGTCGTAATCGTCTTTTTGATTTTGAAAAAGGAACTTGTTTATGTTTTCACTTGAAATCAAATTCAAATTTGTACAACAGCTTTCTTTTTAGGCATCAATATTAAGAAAGCGAAAAGAAATACATGCATTTGTGCATTTGCATTTTGATAGTTTGCATGTTGATTTAGGAAAAGTGCATTACAGTGTGCTATATGCTCTTTGAGAAAAGATGGTGTCTTTCTTTTCCCCTTGTAGCTAGGATTTTCATTGTTGAAAAGATATAAAAGCTTGCTTATCATCTTTAGACTGCATTTAGGAATTGTATCATACATCTCGTGGTGATCCAAAAAGGCAAACTTCTAAGAAAGATCAACCTAAAATAAATTGAATGAACTTAACAACGCTTTGTAACTTAACGCACAACATAGAGGTCTAGGCTAGAGACGTGTTCCGGCGTCGTAAAGCCTGGTGACTGTCGATCTCGCTGATGGTGGGTGATTCCTCCTGAGAGACGATAGCGCCAGTACGGATTGTGCTCCCACGTACCGTCGAGTATATATTGGGAGACCCCTATAGCCATAAAACCTTTATCTGTATGAAGCCGTGTCGGCCGCCCTACTGATCGCAATGCACTGAACACAGCATTCAGGAAGATTGACCGCCCGTACCTTAAAAAGTATTCTGCGGTTTTGCGAAAAGTTTGGCACACCCTCTACCTAGAACTCCAGAGCAGTTCCTTTTGGCCTTTTTCAGACTCTATAATGGAAAAAGTCCATCCGAGCATTTGTCACTTCGGGCTCGTTAAAATATCGAAGGAGACTAGAGTCATCTTTAGCTTTTTCTCGACTCTTTAAAACTGAAAAAGCAAGTTGTGTCTAAAGCGTCTAAAATTCATTTAATTCGGAAACACATTTTCCCCCTTTTGTATTTTGGTTGATCGAGTAATCTGCAATCGTGGAAGAAAGTCAATTGAAACCCCGTCGTTCGCGGAGGCTTACGAGTCAACCGTCTTTGTCTCCGGAATCGAAAACAGTACAGACAAAGCGAACTCGTTTAACCGGTTCGAAATCTCCTATCAAAGTTAGAACAAGTGTTCCAACAACGTCTGAGATTCTGGTTACTCCAAACATTTCTGGAAACCCTGCCTCTACAGAAGAAGTTCAACAGCCACAGAGGGATAGTGATACTGATCCTAGTCTGAGAGCAAACACTTGTGTTACTGAGCCAGTTCCATCTGTAACCGGTTCAGAGAGTCTTGTTCCTCAAACATCTGTCGCTGTTGATTCAACCCCTTCTTCGGCACCAGAAATATTTTACAGACCTGACGGTCTTCCCCTTCCACATGGTTTGATTGCAATAGAGGAAATTGTAGAAGATCCGCAAGCAAGTACTCCAACACATTTTGGAGTCGGGGTCACTCTATTTCCTTCGACATCAGAAGTTAGTCTACTACCAGTGGAAGTTCTTGTAGAATCGCTAGGAAATTTATTGGATAGACTCAAAATGTCTGAACAACCGTCAACATCTAGGACTGTGTCGAATGACACAGCGACAGCAGAACTCCCTGCCGTCACTCCGACAATGTTTGCCGGCGTACCATCTGTCCCGACTAGCTCACAACCGCTAGAAGGAGTCCATCCAGGGACTATTTCGACAGTGTGGTCCGTTCCTGTTTGTTCCTCCGGAATAATATCCGGCAACTCTTATGTTGAGACTCGAAAAATTGATCCATTTGGAGGTCAATTTGGGCCATCCAGTCCCCAAGGGCAATCAATCCCCTTGAGTTCCGAATTACCACCGTATGGGGGGCAGTATGCCCTTTCATTACCCCCTCCGGGAGGATATCCATACGGGAGTTCTCAACAGTATTCAGGTTATACTGGAGTTACGACAAGTGGTTGGGTACCTATGCTACCCCAACAACCAAGAGTTGTGTATTCTATGCAACAATGTGTACCTATGTCGAACATCCCGACAACACCAGCTATTGTAACAGTGTCACAAGTTCAAACGATGCCTGTTGTATGTCAACCTCAGATTTCTCAGGTTGTAATGAAATAGCCCCTTGACCCTGTGACTCAACCACAATCGCCAACTGGTGGGGCGACACAGGTCCAAACGGGTACAATTACCCCACATCTTGGTCCGACGGTTAGTATAGCACAACAGAACATGGCTTCACAACCGTGGCTGGTGCAATACCAACAACCACAATTCCAACAAGTGTACCAAGGTTCTGAGCAGCAGATCTTTGCGAACAGTGGACAACCGTATATTCAAAACGGTCAAAATCAACCACTTTACAGTGGTCAAGTCCACCAACGGTATCAGTCATACCAGCATCAATTACATTATGCTGGTATGCAAAGGCCAACTGCTCAGGCAATTCCATCGTACCCCGGGTATGCTTCGCCTAACCTAAATCAACAGTTACCATTCGTGGCAACTTTAGAGTTACCCGATTTACACCGGTTAACAAACGACCCAATTGCTTACGCCCCTTGGTGGCCAGCGATTCCTCACAAACTTCCATCGGACATTCCTAAATTTAATGGAAATCCAGGTGAAGACCCATTGAATCACGTGATGACATTTCATCTGTGGTGTTCATCAAACACCCTAAACGATGATTCGATAAGGCTTCGCCTTTTTCAGAGGACGTTAACGGGTCCAGCGGCAAAATGGTATATTGAATTACCTAGAGCTTAGTTCGACAATTTCAGCACCTTAGCCACGACTTTCTTAACCCATTTTCAATTACCGATAAGGTATGAAACGGGAACGGAAATCTTAACCAACTTCAAACAGACAACGGCCACTCACATATCTGATCATATACATGAGTGGCGACGTCGTCGTAGGATGGTAAAAACGTATGTTCCCGATCAGCTATTAGCCGAATGGTTTATCAAGTCGTTACTTCCTACCATAACGGAAGATGTGGCGAAGGGGGGGTTCGTAATGGAAGAGCAAGTTATCGCTCGTGCTCAATATCTAGACTTGGTCTATACTCAGTCTGGCACGCTCTACGACAAAATACCTGACGCCCCTAGACCGAAATTCTCAATTCCTCCTCCTCCTAAATCAAATAATGACTCTCATGCCGGCGATGGCGTGATTGGCACGACAAACGCGAAATCGACAAAGGCTTCGTCCAAGAAAGCCCGTAAGATTTCAGATCAAAATGCAAAAGACGAAATTCTTTCTTCGGAAGTAAATGTCGTATCAGCAGATAAGGGCAAAGAAACCAAACAACCAGGAAGCAAGAAGAAACAAAACAAAGGGAAGAAGAAGAAACAAGGAGAGTCATCTCCTGAAAAAACTTCTTCAAACCCTCCTGGAGATAGGAAACCCCCTTTTGGGTGTCAGATATGTGATGAGAATCACTGGACAAGAGAATGTCCATACAAAGCTGAGCTTAAGAAATTCTTTAAGAGTTCGCAAACCTCAGCTGTGTTAACTGAGCCATTTCCAAATCCAGGTGCAAATCTGGTTGATAGTGGAAATGCTTCCCTGTCGCAAGTGCTAATGTTGTCGATT
Source organism: Pinus tabuliformis (assembly GCA_031772625.1). Classification (NCBI taxonomy): domain Eukaryota; kingdom Viridiplantae; phylum Streptophyta; class Pinopsida; order Pinales; family Pinaceae; genus Pinus; species Pinus tabuliformis. Next base: position 234,239,904 of record CM062816.1, on the reverse strand, counting down.
TCCAAGCAACAAAATGATGCTTTGATTTCGACAAGGAACAAAGATTACGGGAATCCACAGCTGTCGAACGACAAAGGTAAAGATCAAACAAGTAGTTCAACAACAACTTCGACAGAAGTTGTACCACCCATCATTCCTGAATTAACAATAAAACCGCCAAAGGGAGTAGTACACAAGTCGACATTTAATCCTCGCGCCAGAGCAGCGCAGCATTATAACATAGTGGAAGATTTGGCACAATCGCCATCCGCTATGTCGACTCTTGAAGTACTACAAAATTGTGCATCCCAAAGGCAGGCTTTGTTATCAGCCATTGGTGGGGTTGATCCTAAGGATTCCAATCTTGTATCCTTCGACCACAAAGGATACGATCCTCAGTTACCAGCTCAACTAGCTTTCCTTATTCAAGTGAAAGCCCTCAACAAAACTGTTCACTGAACAATTATTGATGAAGGGGCATCTACATGTATCATGTCAATGAGTTGCTGGAAAACTTTAGGATCTCCAACCTTGTCGCGATCTTCGACGACATTAAAAGCATTCGACGGAAGGACATATACCCCATATGGTATCCTAAATAACTTGAAGGTTGAACTAGGGGGAAAAACAGTAGAAATAGATGTTGAAGTCATCGATGGGAATCTTGATTACAACATCCTACTAGGAAGACCGTGGATATATGCCATGGCAGCTATTGTGTCGACCTATTTCAGAAAGATCGCATTCCCTTTTCAAGGAGGGATTACGATCGTCGACCAACAAAACTTCCTCCCCAATGGTTCACAAGTTACAGGAAGCATTCCCATGATCCATGGAAGCCCCCATTCGCTTCAAAATATCGGAGTAGGCCTACTTAAAGATCCTATATTAATGGGAACTTTCACTCTTCCACCTCCAATTGATTTGGCAGAAGTAGCGTCGATAGGTACCTGCAATATGATATCTTCCACGAAGATCTCAGAAGACGATATCGACATGGATCATGCAATGGTTTTTCCCCCAAGCCCAATAGAAGTATTGTAGCAATCAATGTTTCTAGCATCGGAGGCAAACCAAAATCAACGCTCATCAAGCGTTTGGGTAGATAGGTCTAGAGAATATGGTACCCCTTTAGATCCTTGGTCGAGAGTGCATGGAACCGACGAAGGAATTCTACAATCAATGTTGATTGAGGGGGCACCATGGAATGATTGCCACCATCATTCCCTTCTTCGAGATTATGAAGAAGATACTCAAGATGACCTTTATCACCCTTCAGTCTTTGAATTCCTATCAAATACTGTAAATACGGTGGATTCCGAGCGAAACTTATCCAATATTGAAGAGACTATAGCCATAAATATCTCGACTAAAACAAATGTTGTAGAGAATATTTATGTCGGCAAAGGTTGTTCTCCTTCAGAACTGGAAATATATAACGCTCTTTTTTGCGAGTTCAGAGATGTCTTTGCTTGGTCATATGATGAAATGCCAGGCATTGACTCGAGTATCGTTGAACACGAAATTAAGATGTATCCAGATGTCAAACCGGTAAGACAGCGGCTCAGGCAGGTGCACCCCAAGAAAGCCGCTGCCATTAAGGCAGAAGTTGAAAAACTTCTCCATGCTGGTTTCATCTACCCGGTTCCTCTAACCGATTGGGTATCGAATATTGTCCCTATTATGAAGAAACAAGGGACAATTAGAGTGTGTGTTGATTATAGGGATGTAAACCAAGCTTGTCCAAAAGGCAACTACCCTACACCCTTCATCGACCAGATAATTGATGAATGCGCCGGATGTGAAATCTTTTCATTCATGGATGGATTTTCCGGGTATAATCAAATAAATATCCGCCCACAGGACCAGTCAAAGACTGCATTCATTTGTTCGTGGGGCACATTCGCATATCGAAAATTACCCTTTGGTTTAAAGAACGCAGGGGCGACGTTTCAGAGGGCAATGAATTATGCCTTCCATGACATCAAGAACATCGTTCAACCATACCTCGACGACCTTCCGGCTCATTCGCGAAAGCGAACTGATCATCCGCAGCATTTAAGAGTGATATTTCTACGTTGCCGACACTACAAGATACGACTCAATCCGCACAAATGTGTATTTTGCGTCAGTTCTGGTCGTTTACTCGGCTTTGTAGTCTCCAAGGATGGGATTCGTCTCGACCCTTGCAAGGTCCAGGCAATCATCAATTTGCCTCCACCTTCGAATTTGCTTCAGATTCAGAAACTCCAAGGGAAAGCAAACTTTCTGAGGAGGTTCATTCCAAATTATGCAGAACTTGCTAAAGGTTATACTCGTCTTTTGAAAAAGGAGGTACCCTTCGTTTGGGATCAGGTTGCGCAAGCTTCCTTTGATGCTTTAAAGGATTCCTTAATAAAAGCATCATTAATGTATGCCCCCGATTATCAAAGAGATTTTAACCTGTATCTGGCTGCAGCAGATATGACCATCGCAATGGTTTTAGTTCAAGAAGTCGACGGAATTGAACATCCTATATATTATTTAAGTAGAAACTTAAATGATACAGAAAGAAAATATTCTTATGTTGAAAAACTAGCGCTTGCAGCTCTTCAAGCGATGCAAAGTTTTGGACATTATGTCCTCTTTAGGAAAACTACCATTCTGTCAGATTGCAACCCCATGACTTATATATTGTCGTGACAGTTGCTGGGGGGCAAATATTCAAAATGGATAGCGATCCTACAAGAGTTTGATCTGGAATTTGTAAAATCCAAATCAAAGAAAGCTCTAGTTTTCGCAGAATTATTGCGCGATCTCCCATCGTCGTCCAACGATGAAACATCCGAAGAATCAATCATGGATGAGAATTTGTTTCTGATATCTACAAGCAATGAGTGGTATGGAGATATAATAATCTATCTCCAAACCCAAAAGTTCAGGCCTAAAACCTCACACTCTGAACAAAAACGTATACGATACCAAGCAAAAGACTACATGATCGTCGGTGATACACTTTACCGTCGTGGTGTCGATACAGTTCTGAGGTGGTGCCTCACCCATGAGGAGGCCGAAAAAGCCCTGAATGAGTGTCATTCAGGCGCGTGTGGGGGGCATCAATCTGGATATGCAACAGCACAAAAAATCTTACGAGCAGGATACTTCTGGCCAACCATGTTCAAAGATTGCATAACCGCAGTCAGAAGTTGCCATGCTTGTCAAATTTTTGATAGCAAAACCAGAAGACCACCCGCACCTTTACAGCCAATAGTTGCTGTTGGGCCTTTCGCCAAATGGGGCATCGATTTCTTGACATGTAACCCCACCTCGACCGGGGGGCATGGGTATATTATAGTCGCCGTTGACTATTTTACCAAATGGGCCGAGGCGATGCCTACATTAGATAACACTGGTGAAACAGCTGCCCTTTTCTTTTTCAATCATGTAGTCGCCAGATTCGGCGTACCACAGGCTATAGTTACGGATCATGGATCGCATTTTCACAATCACATGATGGTTGAATTAGCTGCCAAGCTAGGGCTATCCCATGACAGCTCTACCCCGTATTATCCGCAAGCCAACGGACAAGTTGAAGCAATCAACAAGGTCCTGAAGCGTATGTTGCAAAGGATGATCGGAGTTCACAAAAGAAGGTGGCACCTAATCCTGTACTCAGCCTTGTGGGCTTACTGAACATCGGTAAGGAATGCGACCGGGTTCACACCCTTCCAACTGGTGTATGGCCTGGAAGCAGTCTTACCAATCCAGTGTGAAATCTCGTCTCTTAAACTCGCAATCGATCTCCTCCCCGGAACTTCTGAAGAAGAGGCCCGTTTCTTGGAATTAATCCAATTGGATGAAACCTGTCATGATGCCGCTTTGGCTAACGAAGCCCATAAGAAACGAGTCAAGGCGCAGTTCGACAAAAATTTCAAACCCCGTGTCTTCTCAGAAGGTGACTTGGTCTTGCTTTACGACCAAGAATCTGATAAATTGGGAGCAGGTAAATTTAATTCTTTATGGATGGGCCCCTATATTGTTAAACGAGTGTTAGCAAAAGGAGCCTACGAGTTAATGGATTACGACGGAATTCCACTGGCGCAACCCCGTAATGGGTTGTACCTCAAGCGTTACTATGCTTAAATAGTAACCAGTATGCTTTTGTTGTATTTTGTTTTCGTTAAAGTGGTTGTTTTGGTCGAGTAATCCACCCTTTTTACATTTATTGCAGATGTCGAACCTTTTGGAGACATGTGTGGGATATGCCGACGGAGCGAGTCGTAGTTCGCGGAACCTGTCCTCCGCGGCCTGGGCCATTTTTGATCCAAGCGGCGAGTTAGTAAGTTTCAGAGGTGTATGTATTGGTCAATCAACGAATAACATCGCTGAATATAGCGCGTTGATAGAACTGCTCTCTGATGCCATCACCCATGGTATACGCCGACTAATCGTCAGGCTAGACTCACAACTCGTAATACTACAACTCAATGGTATATATTCCGTCCGCAACCTAGCTATTTATCGCATGTTCCTAAGGGTTAAGATTTTGGAAAGACAATTTGATTTAATTCAATACCAACATATTTCCAGAAACTTGAACACATTAACCGACTCATTAGCAAACTATGTGTTAGATAGACATTTGCGACATTTATAAAAAGAAACACATCATCAATGTTGTACATATGGATCATATAACTCAACCAGAATAGAACCCCGAAAATCAAAATATATATATATAAGCTGTTTATGGTTTACATATAATGTTCTGTAACCAAGACAAAATCGGTCAGATGACCCAAAAACTCAAAAATGCTAGGGGGCACCCTAGTCTAGTGATGCTCATGATAGCACGTCACGGCCTGTGCAATCATGCGTAAGAGACGAGTCCATCGTCTAGGCACACCAGTAGTATGCCGCTGCAACTGTAAAGGTAACTCGTCGATCCTCACATCAGGAATGCCGAGAGTAAGGCTCTCAACCTGCTCCTGCACGGCTGTGAGGGTCTCGGCCACATCAAGGTCACGAAGAATAACCCTCCCGGCAGTCTCCCCTGCTGGAGCAGCGGCTGACGCTCTCGGGCGAACTGCTGGACGAATAGGACCAACATCTGCATGCACACATGAGTTTGATTAAAGTCTTGATAGAATAAAGCACAAGGACATTATGAATAAAAATAGTAAACAGTGATATGGTCGAAGATTTTACCAATAGCACCCCACTGCTTGCCGTCCGGCAGTACCAAATCCAGATCACCCCGGAAGTCCATGCCAACATATGGATACTCGGAATAGACCATCTCCTGACGCTCGAACCACCTGAAGAAGGTGTTAGAGAAAGAAATCTGAGATTGACCGGCATGCCTAGACATGTGATCAACCCATCTCTGCATGCGTGGTTCAGTAGGAGAAGGCAAGTCGAGTGCAATGTACTGTGGCTACATCAGTGGTATCTTCTCCAAAGCAAAGGCGGTCAAAATAGAACCAAACCCAAAGTTCTTCAACTTCCCGTCCTTTACCTTGGTCAACTGACTTTTCATCTGAAGAAGCACTACATCACACCAGTTGAATATTTTCGGTTGGAGGCACTCCAAGGCATGCTGCACATAGGATCTGTTGGCCACATGAAGAGATGCACTACTGGCCATCCTACCAATAGTATACAGAATGGACCTAAGGGACCTGTCAGCAACCTCACGGATAACGATCTTACCATATTTACTCGGCTGAGATCTTTCCCTGTAATACTGACGGACATAATCTCTCACGGAGTCACTCCCTCGGGCTGAACCTGACAAAGAAATGGGGGCACCCCGCCTTCACAACCCAGTCAAGAAGTAAATGTCTACTGTGGTCAAGGGGATAGACTTGCCCCTAATCTAGAATACTTGGTTGATAGGATCCCAAGCGTCGAGCATATACTGCAGTAGGGAGATCTGCTGTCTCATACTAGAGATACGAAAGAACTTCAACAGGCCACAGTTCCGTAGTGCGTTCACTGTGACAGGATCATGTAGGGCAATCATGTCCTCTTCTTCATGTTCTCGTTCTCGCCATGTAAGGGTCATTTTGCTCCAATAATCTCTGAAAAACAAACATGAGATGAGTTAGATCCTGGATTTGATGAGAAACTGTCAAAATTTTCATAAAAAACTGTGCAACAAAACTCTTTTTCTACGCCCAGCACACCTAGCCAGTGTTCCACCTGTGTTGAAGGTCAAACTGCCTTCATACAGCTTGACATTCAGCGCAGGTTTCGAGTGAACCAGGTGCGCTGATGGCAGAGCGACCCAATCAAACCCCAGTGGCTCAGAAAGACAAGAAAACAAGCATAGAATGCAGAAAGGGAACCATGAAATGAAAGAGCTCAAGTTTAGCTCCTACCTGGTCCAGACGGTGCCGAGAATCGTCCACAGAATCTCCCGGATTCCGCTGATGAAAATCAAGGGGGAAGAGGCACCTCCAAAGCTCCAACAAACCAAGTTCAAACGAAATGGTAAAATGAGAGGTAAAAACACTTTTTAATTGCTTTTTACGTAGTTCAAAGCGAAATATTAGGGTTTTAGTCTCATTTTCAAGCAAATGTTATCCATTTCTAACTAGTTTGATGCAGCAATTGAGGATACAGTACTTTTTTCGAAAAGGGCAAAGCTAGTTATGGTAAAAAATCAAAAGTAGACCATGTTATCGAGCAGTTTTAGCACATAGTTCATGCTCGTTAAAAAATAAACATAAGATCGAGAAGTTTTAGCACATAGTTCATGCTCGTTAAAAAATAAACATAAGATTGAGCAGTTTTAACACATAGTTCATTCTCATTAAAAAATAAACATAAGATTGAGCAAGTGTTTCAATTTGCGTTTAAGCTTGTTAAAAAATGAACTACCCGGTAAATAACCACTACGAATGTAAATTATCAGCCATTAAAGCCTTTGTCGTGTTTGCACCGTCACCTCCACTTTTCTATTGGCCGATCATTCACCTCCATTTGATTGTTTACCCATTTTGAGGAACAGCTGCGAAGAGTGATCTCACTTAGCCATCCTTGTGACACTGCCGTGATTGGAAAATTCCAACCGTTACCTGGAATCAACTGCTCCCCGATTTATCACTCGTTCCTCAAAAGACGAGTCTTCTTTAAGCTCTTTTCATCTGACTCGTAAAATATGAAAAGATTGCCGAGTTTTTGCCTTCCAGCTCGTTAAAGCGACCGGAAGTGCTATCCCTCCTCTAGATTTTAATCTTTTTTGGACCTGAGGGATTATTTCACAAAAAGATCGAGCGCTTGTTTTGTTCGGCTCGTTAAAACTATCGAAAATCCATCCCTTCTGTATTGTTTTATACTTTTTTGGACTTAAGGGATTAGATGACGAAAAAGGAACTTTGGAGTTATCTTTACGTACCTTTTTAGACTCTCTAAAAATGAAAAGGGACCGAGTTATCTTTGTCGTTAAACTCGTTAAAAAACATTAATAGCGACAAACTTGTCTTTAGACGAGAACGAGTTTCACTATCGCTAGGCTCGTTAAAACATAGCGATGGGTTTGCCCGAAGGGAAAATTATAGAACAAGCATATGTTATCCTCCTCAAGCTTGACAAAAATAAAGAGGTACTGGTCAGAAATGACTGGGGAAAAATTGGGAGAAACTCAAAGAACTGTTATTGGTAGCAAGTCGCTCTTGAACATGACACTTCCACTCCGTGCCTGAGTCGGGTTGGGTTGTTTCATTCACCGGTCACATCGCCATGGTCTCGCCATACCATCCATCATTGGGGTAAATGCTACCAATCCATCGCACAAGTGTCGTCGATATGTTCAAGAGAAGTCATCCAGAGAAGTCAACCGTATCCCATCCACTACCATACATTGTCCTTCATCCTTTCATGACCGCCACCCTGAACCATATATCATCAGATCGTTTTCACCTCCATCAAAATCATTTGCTCCGTTCCGTGTCACTGATGTGGGATACATTAAGGCCCTCCTTTGACGGATCACTTCTTGTCGACATCAGCTCATAATCCAAGAAGTTGATCTAGGAACAACCCCTTCAGTACTTTGAAGCTTGCATGCCTCAATGGAAAGTTTCTCACTTCCGGCGACAGGTATACATCAATGACCTTCGACCGAAAGATTTTGCGTGGTGTTCGACGCCAAGTCCTTTATTCACACCACGTGAATTGTACTGCAGTACCTTGAGGGTCATTATCATTATCGGTGATTCCTCTCGTGCTTGTTAACAGTTTACATCATTGACTGGTAATCAAGCGATGTCTTTCCATGTTCGACTTCAGAGCATTTCTCACATGGATCGACTTGTACTTAGAGTGAAGATCGAACGAGATTGAAGACCCCGGATCTAGTTTCATCCATCCGGGCTGCGATATATATTCAGGAAAAATAAAGACATTGACATGTACAGTGTTACAACAGATAATCCTCCTACCGAAAGGATGATGATTTCATCAAAATCATCAGTCTACCATCAGACGATTGTCTGTTCTATGTACAGAAAAATGAATTTATAAAGCTAAGCATGGGAATGCCCGCCTCAGCTAGATTATGAAAGTAGTATGAAAAATAATGTATTGTATTGTATCTTGTTACAGGTCTCCTCCCAGCATTAGAAGAACTTCGGATCCTCCTAATAAAGCATTTCACCCGATAAACGGCCTCATACTTTAGGGGGCAACTGTTATAGACATTTTTGTGCCTTACAGCATTGGGCATGAAATGTCAATAATCCAAGGGATCCAAAGTCCCTAAATAAGTTGTTCCTACCCCTAAAGGAACAAGGTCAACCAATGACAGCTTCTCTCAGAAGTTCTCCACCAAAAACCACTCAGAAATGGTCAAATCAGGATCAATTCAGGAGCTCCACTAGCTGTCTGCGCTGAAATGCAAAGTCTGCACTGGCTACCTGCACTGCAACGTAGGTAGGAGCACTACCAGGGTGCGCTGAGTGGGAATTGACAAATGGCAAGTTCATTCAACGAGGTGGAAAGACCCTGGAAGCTTCCAGAATCTTCCTCAATGACACTTGCCTCAATGAATTCGACTAGTGATGAGTAAGAGGTTCTCAACCTCCAAGTGGAAGCAAGAACTGACAGTGAGAAGCCACAAGTCAAAACATGAGCTGACTCATCCTCTCTGCTCACATCTATATATGGATCTCTCACCCAGAGGTTCAGGAGGCTGGAATTTTGTATTTGCAGAGAATTGTTGTTGGTTTGAGACTGAGATTAGTACATTGGGTGATTTATGCTTTGTTGGAGGAGAGGAAGGGATTCTTTTGCTGGGAGGTAGATGCTGGATCGGGACTCACTTGGTTGTATCTCCTCTTGAACCTTGTTTATCATATCAATAAAGCTACTTGAGTTTCTCCTATATGCTTGCATTTCAATGATGTTTTGTTGTATTTGCATATTTAGTTTATATCTGATCCTAAACTAGTTATGAATGTGAATCTATATCTTTCGTGTAGTCTTCTACTCTTGTGATCTTGCAGGAACCGTGTGAAGCTGGACCAGTGAAAGAGCAGGCAGCGGGAAGCGAACGAAAGAGAGAGAGAGATTGGATCGACAAACTAGCGGAAGACATCGGTTAGTTACATCTTTCTTTCTCTATTTGCATCTCATAAGGAAGAATACTCAGATAGCTTTCCTTGTTTGTTGCTAAGGCACTATCACCTCTTAGAGTGGGATAGGGACATTCCGAATTGGATACTTTTCCCAACAACACAACTGAATAGTGACAACAGGCAGAACCATCATTTTTACTTGTGCATACAGCACTGTCACCTCCAAGTTTTTACGAACCCCAGGTTGATAAGGTAAATTTGGTGGCCTAGGAGTTGCAACATCCTTGCTGCAATATTGACGCTCATCACTTTTTGGCACCGTTTCCGGCGAGGAGTCTGAGTAAAATGTGATTACTACTTTCTTTTCTTCTATTTCTTGTCTTCAATATTCTGCCATTAGTTTATTTCTACAAAAGTAATATAGTTGTTTCCTTTCTTCCATTTTTCATTTTCTTCTTTCCTTTCCATTTCACAAGCACAATTTCAATTTTCCTAATAGCTTTTTCATTTTGTCAGTAATTTTCATTCAATCAGCAATTTCAATTCTATAACAGGTCGTTCCTCCTCTATCTAAAAACTATCCTCACCTGTATGGATTCATTATTTAACAACATCAAATCCTAGCATGGAAGGGATATGATGGACAACACATCAGAATTCGAGAAATTAAGATTATCTAGAGCTAAACTCAATCCTATATATATATAACCTAAATCTAGCTCCTGGATACATCATTAAAATTTGAAGAATATCTATTGACACATCCCCTGATGATGGACTCAATTGGTAGTCCGAAACGTTGGGTTCACAAAAACTATATAACAGGTCATTCCTCCTCTATCTAAAAACTATACTCACCTATATGGATTCATTATTTAACAACATCAAATCCTACCATGGAAGGGATATGATGGACAACGCATCAGAATTTGAGAAATTAAGATTATCCAGAGCTAAACTCAATCCTATATATATAACCTAAATCTAGCTCCTGGATACATCATTAAGATATGAATAATATCTATTGATGCATCCCATGACGATGGACTCACTTGAGTGTCCGAAATGTTGGGTTCACAAAAACTCTAGAACAAGTCATTCCTCCTCTATCTAAGAACTATCCTGACATGTATGGATTCATTATTTAATTTCAATTCTGAAAGTACTTTCCAAGTTTGGAAATATACATAACCAAACCAAAAATATTTCCTTTCATGCCTCATAGGAATAGGGACAGCTTAGGGAAATTTTTGCCAAATACCCCCACTGCATCAAATAGCCAACCTTCCCTCTTCTTCAGTGGCTATGAACTGGAGGAACCCTTAGGTGAGAAACCTAACATAATTGAAGAACTTATAGGGGAAGAAGAAGAAGAAGAACCCATTCCTACTAAACCAATGGCTGAAAATAGAAATGACAAAGGGAATAGAGAGAGAGTTCAGGGTGCTTTCCCCATCAGGGAAACCATTGGGGAAACTAAAATGAAAAATATAAGCCCCTCTACCCTACCTCATTTCCATGGCCTAACCACAGAGGACTCCAACACTTTCCTATTTGAGTTTATTGTTATATGCTGAACCTATGACTATACAGATGATGAGAAAAAGTTAAAATTATTTCCATCTACCCTCAAGGATGCATCATTGTGCTAGTTCATGGGTATACCTGGATATAGCATCACAACTTGGGCTCATATGCAACAGGCCTTTAACAACAAATATAGGGACTACTATCGATCAAAGGATACAAAAGAAGAAATTTTCAGGATGACCATAGGCAATGATGAATCCTTAGAGGATTACGAAGAAAGACTCCATCTTAGTTACAAAAAGGCCAGGTGCACACTTGACCCTGAGTCACTAAAGCTGGTCTTGCTTACAGGAGTAGGGAAGATCTTCTGGATACCCTACATTTGTTAGCAAGAGGACATATCTACCAATTACCCTATTAGGATATCAAGACTATCTTTAGAAACCATTCTAGGGAAGTTAGGAAAAAGGGTAGGAGTAGTCAACCTATGGTCAGTACATCGTCTTCCAACTCATCCATCAAGGGTGAAATAGGAAACATATTTGAAGATTTCAAAATTGAGATGTTGCAAACCGTTTCCTTGCAAATGGACACCGTGCACATTAAGAGGAAGCAGGAGGAAGCAAAGAGAACCTGTTGGCTTATAGGGACCTGACCTAGGTTCAGAGGTGATTTAGCCAAATAAATCTCAGTACCGCTGGCCCTTTCGGCAACAGTCCTATTGGGTTGTGTTATATTCATTCGATGTAGTTAACAGGGGGTTTGAGTGGCACCCGTAGCCCCACTTTACAGGGTGCGAGGCAGCGCCCCGAAAAATTTAGTTGGTCGGACCCACCTATGTTTTTGTGCATGATTTTCGCACATGTTTTTTGGATGCGATGGTTTTTGGTCCATGGTATTGGATGCGATGGTTTTCAGTCCATGGTATTGGATGCTTCAGCATGGATAAATATGTATTATAACATTGAAAGTAACATAATGAAAAATCAAGCTGGTAGTTCTAGTTTTGGGATCCAGGGGAAAATCTCTGTGTATATGTGTTTTTGTGTTCTGCTCTCACAATATTTATTTTCTATGTTTTAGAATTCGTATGCAGGTAATTTTTGTACGGGGTTAAAACCTAAATTTGGTATCAGAGCTGTTTTGGCTTCAAGGGGACACCTTTGTTGCTGAGGGGTTTCGCTCGGGCCTGTGGTAGACCCTGTTCAGTGGGAGATCTATGAGATCGATTCTGGTGGTGAAAGAAGATGGCGAGATGTGGAAAGATAGAGATCGAGAAATTTAATGGTCAGAGTTTTGAGTTGTGGAAACTCAAGATGGAGGATCTGTTGGTGGATAAAGACCAGTGGATCGCAATATATCTAGGTACTAAACCAATGGGAGTGTCCAATGAAGAATCAAAGAAGTTGGATTGGAAGGCAAAGAGCACAATATGATTGTGTGTCTCAGATTCAGTATTGCTAAATGTATCAGGGGAAGCTATGACGAAGGCTTTGTGGGGCAAGTTAGGGACTTTGTACCAATCTAAGTCTCTAGTGAATAAACTGTTCCTGCGGAAAAATATGTATAACATGAGGATGAAAGATGGAGACTCAATGACAGAGCATCTAAACGCATTTAATACTGTGGTAAGTCAATTAGCATCTGTTGATATTAAAATTTCAGATGAATATAAGTGCATTAGTTTGTTGTGTTCTTTACTAGATTCGTGGGATAGTCTGGTTGTTGCAATAGTTAGCAATGCAACTGCCTTGCAGTTTGATGAAATAGCCTCAGCCTTGCTAACAGAGGAGATGAGATGGAAAAATATCGAGAGCCAAAATGGTGATGCCTTGTCTGTATGAGGATGGTCCTAGAACAAAAACAAAAATAAGTCATCAAGTGGGAGATCTAAATCTAGAGGGAGGTCTAAATCTCCAGGAAAACATGTGAAGGTGGTGTGCTGGAAATGCCTAAAGGAAGGCCACTTCAAAAGGGACTGTAAAGCTAAGGCTCCTGACAAATGAAAGGGATCTTTTCTGATGAGGCTCCTTCTGCAGAGACAAAAACCACCTCATATGAAGGTGGGGATTTGTACTCGGCTTCTTCAAGTATAGATCTAGTTCATGAGGCATGGTTGATTGACTCAGGTGCATCCTTTCACTTCACTCCCCATAGAGAGTGCTTCTGTGAGTATGAGAAATATGATGGTGGTGATGTCATCTTGGGGGATGATAGGAAGGCTAGAATCTTGGTCGTGGAAAAGTAAAGTTGAGGCTACAAGGTGGAAGGGTTAGAACACTTCCGAGTGTTCTTCATATTCCTGCATTAGCCAAAAATCTTATTTCTATTAGTAAGCTAGATGATGCAGGTGTAAAAACAATGTTCAAGAAGGACACCTACAATATGGTTCGGGGAGCACTGGTATTGATGCGGGGAGTTCAGATTGGAACTCTGTACAAGTTTCAAGGTAGCACTGTTGTTGATGGGTGCAACAGTTCCATTGTTTTTGAAAGTGGAGCAGAAAATCTAGTGGTCTTTGGAGAAAAGACCATGCTGTGGCATGAAAGGCTTGGACATATTGGAGAGAAGGGCCTTCAAATACTTCATGGTAAAGTTATGGTAGAAGGTATGAGTAATAGCTCTCTAGATTTTGATTTCTATGAAAATTGTGTATACGGAAAGCAGAATAGGGTGAGTTTCCCCTCTGGTGGTAAGAGGGCGAAACATATATTAGAGCTTGTGCACAGTGATGTGTTAGGACCTGTGAAGGTTCCATCAATGGGTAAGTCTATGTACTATTTATCATTTATAGATGACTTCTCAAGGAATACATGGATATATTTACTTAAGAAGAAACCTGAAGTCTTTGATAGGTTTAAAGAATTTAAGGCTCTAGTGGAAAGCCAGACAGAGAAGAAGATAAAGGTGCTAAGGACAAATAATGGTGGAGAGTTTTGCAGTAAGGAATTTGAAGAATTCTACAAGAAGTGTGGTATAGCACGGCCGAAGACTACTCCATATACACCTTAGCAAAATGGAGTTGCAGAAAGAATGAACAAGACATTGATGGAAAGGGCAAGAATCATGCCCAGTGGTGTCGGGTTAGGACAGGAATTCTGGGCAGAGGCGATGGATACTGCATGTTACCTGGTCAATAGGTCACCTTCACCAGCATTGGAGGATAAGACTCCACAAGAGGTATGGACTGGTAAGAAACCATCTCTTTCACATCTAAGAGTATTTGGATGTCATGCATATGTACATGTTCCAAAGGAGAAAAGAACAAAGTTGGATAGTAAATCTGAAAAGTGCATCTTTATTGGGTATAAGGATGGCTTAAAGGTTTATAAGCTTTGGAACCCAGTAACAAGGAAGGTTGTGTACAGTTGAGATGTGGTGTTTAGAGAGGTGAAAGATGTTATTAAACATAAGTCCAACCAAAGGAACCTGAGAAGATAGAGTTTTTGCTAAAGGAGGAAGAATCAGACTCTACAGTAGAGGAGGAATCAAAAAATGATGAGCCACAAACTCCAGCTGTGAGAAGATCAGTTCGAGAAAGAAGGCAACCAGAAAGGTATAGTCCATCTAATTTCTATTCAAATTTTTCTTTGTCTGTTACTGATGATGATCCCAGAATTGTGAAGGAAGCAGTGGATTCAGAGGATGGAAAACTCTGGAAAGAGGCCATGGTTGATGAAATGGCGTCTTTGCACAAAAATGAGGCTTGGGATTGGTGGAATTTCCGGCTAGAAGGAATGCCATTGGCAGCAAATGGGTGTTCAAAAGGAAGACAAATGCAGAAGGAAAAATGGAGAAATACAAAGCTCGGTTTGTAGCAAAAGGATATTCCCAGGTGTCAGGAATTGATTTTGGTGATATTTTTTCTGTTGCCAAGGTAACTTCTATTAGATTACTTTTATCTGTTGCTACTGCTTTTGATTTTGAGGTAGAACAAATGGATGTGAAGACAACATTTGTTCACGAGGATCTGGAAGAGTAGATCTACATGAAACAACCTCAAGGCTTTGTGGTGAAGGGTAAGAAAGAACTGGTACGTAAGTTAAAGAAGTCTCTATATGGGTTAAAATAGTCACGAAGGATGTCATATCAAAAATTTGATACGTTTATATTGAGACTTGGCTTCACTAGAAGCAAAGTAGATCACTATGTGTATTTTAAATTAATTGGTGACCATGTTATTTATCTGGTCTTATATGTGGATGATATGTTGTTGGTTGGAAATGAAAAAGAATTTATCCAGGATTTGAAGACCCAATTGTCCTCAAAATTCGACATGAAAGATCTTGGTGCTGCAAACTATATTTTGGGCATGGAAATTAAAAGAGATTGAGCAAAGAGGAAGTTTTGGTTAAACTAGGGGAAGTATGTCGAGACAATATTGCAGAGGTTTAATATGCAGGATAGTAAACCACTGAAGGTTCCTATTCCTGTAGGTGTGATGTTATCTGCTAAACAGTGTCCCAAGACACAAGAAGAGGAAGAGGACATGTCCCGTGTTCCATATGCAAGTGCAGTCGGTAGCCTGATGTATGTAATGGTCTGTACTAGACCAGACATTGCACATGCAGTGGGAGTATTGAGCAAGTTTATGTCAAAACCAGGGAAGGAGCACTGGACAGTAGTGAAGCGGGTTTTCACATATTTGCATGGCACTAGTGATTATGGTTTGTGCTACCAAGGAAGACCAAGATTGGATAGAGTGTTGGATATTCATGGCTTTTTTGATTAAGATCTGGATCAGAGAATATCTACAAGTGGGTATGTTCTTAACCTATTTGGAGGTGTAGTCAGTTGAATGAGTAAGAAACAATCTGTAGTGGCACTATCAACTACAGAGGCAGAATACATGGCAGCCACACATGCAAGCAAGGAAGAAGTTTGGTTGCAGAGATCGTATTCAAGTATGGGGTTAGTACAAAAAGCTATAAGGATAGACTGTGACAGCCAAAGTGCAATTTTCTTGGCAAAGAACCCCGCATATCATTCTAAGACAAAGCACATTGATGTTCAGTATCACTTTGTGATGGATATGATAGAAGACAAAAAGATATTGCTGGTAAAGGTGGACACTTTGAAGAATATTGTAGATGCATTGACAAAATCTGTGAGCTTTGAGAAGTTCTCTTGGTGTAGAGAGACAATGGGCATTTTAGGGTTGGAAAAATGACTAAGCTCTCTTGTGGCCCCCTGTGGAAAGAAAACAACAAGTGGGAGAATGTTGGGTTGTGTTATATTCTTTCAACGTAGTTAACAGGGGGTTTGAGCGGCACCCGTAACCCCACTTTACGGGGTCCCGGCAGTGCCCTGGAAAAATTTGGTTGGGCAGACCCAACTATGCTTTTGTGCATGATTTTCGCACATGTTTTTTGGACGCGATGGTTTTTGGTCCATGGTATTGGATGCTTCGACATGTATAAATATGTATTATAACATTGAAAGGAACATAATGAAAAATCAAGCTGGTAGTCCCGGTTTTGGGATCCAGGGGAAAATCTTTGTGTATATGTGTTTTATGTGTTCTGATCTCACATTATTTATTTCTCTGTGTTTTAGAATTCATATGCAAGTAATTTCTTTACGGGGTTAAAACCTACAAGTCTGCAGAGCGCGAACTGAGGTCTCACCCGAAGTAGTATGGTAGGGTGCTATAAAAGCACTCCATAGACAAGTGACCTTCTTTGTCTGGACCCAAAGCTGTATATCAAGGAGTTGAAGGGGTCACTGAGTAGCTCTCGTACATTAACCAAAGGAGACATCATGGGTCTAGACCATACCAGAAGGGCATGCAAGGGTCCTCCCATCCATATTACAACCCTAGAAAACCCACAGCCATACCTTCTTGGGGACCACCTACTCATCCTTCCTGATCTACACCCCCTCCTTGGTCCTTTGCATCTCAGTATCACTCCCAACCATCCAGCCAGTCATTTCAACCTTATGCTCTGCCACAAACTCAGTGGAATGCACCACCCCAGGGTTGGAGGCCCTAATACAACAATGCTCTAGCTCTATTGCCTCCACCACCTACCCAACCACAGTTGCTACACTTTGATCCACCCAAGCAACCCCAAATGCCTACCCAGCCAAATTCGAACCTGAAAAATAGGCAGGCTCAGCAAGTATACAATGGAGAGACATCATATCCAAATTATGCTGTGGAAGTCCAGGAGATTAACCTGAGATCTGGGAGAGTTCTCCTTGATAACCAACCTCCACCTCCACCTAGGGAGGTTAACAAAGAGAGAGAGGAAAGAAATCTTAAAGTAAATCCACCCTTTCGTGAGAGATTAGCCCAACCACTCCAGCCTACCCCACAAGAGATTGAACTTCTCGGAGAATTGAAAAATCTATGTGTAAAGATCCCACTTCTCCAGGAAATAAAATATGTTCCTATTTACAATAAGTTGATTAAGGATAAGTGCTTCAAGCATCCAGGGAGGCGAAGAAGGGATGCCCCTACCATTAATGTCATTTGGCAGTTGTCTAACTTAAGGTTGGGGTAGGTAATCTGTCCAAAACATTTGGACCCTGGAAGTCCTGTAGTAGATGTGCACATTAATGGAACCATTGTCCCACATGCTCTGATTGATATTGGGGCGGCTATTAATGTGATGACGAAGGAAACCATGCTCAAGCTCAACCTCCAAGGTTCATTGAGGAAGACCACAACAGTTCTACAACTTGCAGACCATTCCACAGTAATCCTTGAGGGGATTATGGAGGATGTGATGGTCTTTGTTGACTCTTGGGAGTACCTTGCATATTTCCTAGTTCTCTATGCTAAGGCTAAGCTTATTGGTTACCCTCTCCTGCTTGGGAGACCATGGTTGGCCATTGTCGATGCTTACATTCGCTACAGAGTTGGGAATATGACCATCAAGAATGGGCATATGTCCAAGAGTTTATTCCTATATCCTCCTACTAAACCTTCTCTAGAGAATGACTTACCTTTATGGTTGGAGGAGGAGGAAGAAGATGAAGTTTATTCCTCCCAAGTTTATAGTTTAGAAGCAACCATGGGAGGAGGACAGTAGGATGAGGATAACTTAATTGAACACCTACTCCAAACTCCAACTCCTGGTTCATTGCCCTTAGAAGAATCAGTAAAGGAAACCCATAACAATCATCCAATTGACTTATGCTTGGCCGATTCCAACCCACTCCCTTTCAAAACCATAGAATTCATCCCAAAGAGAACCTTGAAAATCAATCCATCTCTTTCTTCTCTTCAAGAAGAGAAGTTACGCAACATGCTAAAGGAAAATATAGAAGCCTTCACTTGGAGTTACAAAGAAATGAAGGGAGTACACCCCTCAGTGTGTACTCACCACATATACATCAAAGAAGATTGAAAGCCGGTCCGACAACCCCAAAAGAGGAGTAATCCAGCTCTTAAAGATATAGTCAAATAAGAACTGCAAAAACTGCTAGATGTAGGATTCATTTACCCTATCTTCGACAGTGAGTGGGTCTCTCCTTTGGTGTTAGTTCCAAATAAGAATGGTAAGTGTAGAATTTGTGTTGATTACAGGGAGTTGAACAAATCCAAAAGGAAGGACCATTTCCCTCTACCCTTCATTGACCAAGTGCTAGATGGCCTGGCAGGGAAAATGTTTTTCTCCTTCCTAGATGGATTCAGTGTGTACAACCAAATCCAGATCTACCTGGAAGACCAGGATAAAACCACATTCACTTGTCCTTGGGGTAATTTTTCCTATAGGGTCCTTCCTTTTGGCCTATGCAATGCTCCTACCACTTCCCAGAGAGTAGTCTTGAGTATTTTTTTCGAATTTTTCCATGATGAGGTGGATATTTATATCGATAATTTTACACCTTATGGCTTTGATTTTCAAGAAACTTTGTCTAACCTAGGAAAGCACTGCACAAATTCCTTTAAATGAACCTGTCTTTGAGTCCTGAAAAATGTGAATTCTTGATGACTATAAGGACCGTGCTAGGTCATTCAATATGTCAGCAAGGACTATAGGTTGACCCAAACATAATAGCTATCATCCAAAGGGTCCCACCTCCTCAAAAGCAGAGAGATGTCAGAAGTTTCCTAGGGTTAGCTGGATACTACCTAAGGTTCATAAAGGACATCAACAAGTTGGCCTCTCCTTTATTTGGTCTATTGGCCAAGGACTATGAGTTTATATGGTCAAAAAGTTTTAAAGAGGCCCTAGACATCCTAAAGGACAAGTTAACCACTGCACCGATTCTCTGAGGCCCAAATTGTGCCCTCCCCTTTCATATCCATGATGATGCCTCACAAAAAGCGATAGGAGCAACCCTAGGTTAGATAGATGAAAAATTGCCTTGTGCTATCTAGTTTATCAGTAAGAATTTGTTAAAGGATAAACTAAATTACACAGTGACCAAAAAAGAACTCCTGGCTATTGTGCATGCATTGAAAAAATTCAGGCATTATATTATAGTCTATCAAACATTTGTGTATACTGACCATGCTGCAGTCAAATATTTAATGAACAAACTAGATGTGAATGCTCGAATTATACGATAGTTACTTTTATTACAGTAGTTTGATCTAACCATTGTTGATAAGCCTGGTAAGGAAAAAGTTGTTGCAGAATTTTTGTCTAGAGTAAATTTGCTTGTAGGTGAAGAAGGAATGGTTGATGATCAGTTACCGGACAAGAACTTATTTTCTATTTTAGTTCTCTCTCCATGGTTTCCTGATATAGAAAACTATTTGGTATCAGCACAATTCCCACCAAACTTGCCCTCCAAAAAAAAGAGCAAGATAGTAAGGAAGAGCATCCCCTTCACTTGGATTGGGGGCAATCTCTTTAAACTTGGCCCAGATCAAATCTTGAGAAGGTGTGTCAGGGAGGAGGAAGTCTTTGACATCCTTCTTACTTGTCATGATGGGCCTTGTGGAGGTCACTTTGTAGCAAGGAGGACAACATTCAAAGTGTTACAAGCAGTCTATTATTGGCCCACTGTTCATTAGAATGTAAAATAAGATACTAGTCAGTTTGATCGGTACCAAAGGATTGGAAGGCCTACTCCATGATAGTAAATGCCTCTACAGCCTCAAGTGACTTTTGAGCCATTTGACAAGTGGGGCATGGAGTTCATTGGGCCCATTGACCCTCATTCCAAGCAAAAACAGTACATTATTGTGTGCACTAATTATTTGACTAAGTGGGCTAAAATGAAGGGAATTAAGGCAGGAACAGAGGAGAAGGTGGTTGAGTTCCTAAGGGAGAATGTATTCTACAAATTTGTGTACCCTAGAGAGCTAGTCACAGACCAAGGTAGCTAGTTTACCTCCAACATGATTGAAGACTTTCTTAGCCATCACAAGATCAAGCATAGAACCTCCACTCCCTATCATCCATAGGCTAATGGGCAAGTGGAGGTGACCAACATAGCACTGGAGGGCATCTTGAACAAAGTGGTGAGTAGTAGCAGGAAGGATTGGGCAGATAGACTAGTTGAGGCCACCTAGGCCTATAATACCACATGGAAGACCACCACTGGATTCACACCCTATGAGCTGGTCTATGGAAAACGGGCCTTTCTGTCCATTGAATTGGAGTATAGCACATTAAGTATGGCATCCCAACTAGATCTAGATCTCAGCAGTGCACAAAAAGAGAGATTGTTCCAGTTGAATGGGTTGGATGAATTCAAAATGCAGGCCCTCCTACATACAGAGGTCGTCCAACTTCAGAGGAAGATCTGGCATGATAAAAGCATCAAGGAGAAGCAATTTCAGGAAGGCAATTGGGTGTTGCTTATGATTCTAGGTATAAAGACTTCAAGGGCAAGTTGAGGACAATGACCTTATGTTGTGGAAAGATGTCTTCATAATGGTTCTGTGCAAATCAGAACCATATATGAAGAGGCCATTCCATTGCTTGTTAATGGACGCTGATTCAAAATTTACAAGAGATCTTTATCAAACAAGAGTTCATTGATGATATCAATAAAACAATGACGATAGTGGAGCAAGTTCCAGCTCCTCGCTCATCAAATCACTAAGAAAAAGAAAAAATAATAAGGACTCATATGAAAACCTCCATGAGGCGCATGAGTCCCATAATTGGGTTGAAAACCTCTTGAGGTAGCTCAGTGGTGTCAAAACAAAAAAAAAATAGAGAAAAAAAGAGAATAAGAAAGATTCCTGGGTGAAAACCTCCCTTGAGGTGCCCAGGGCAAATAGTTAGAGTGAAAAACTCTCAGAGGCACCCTAGTTGTTTTTCAAAAAAAAAAATTATCATGAAATTTCCATTTGCAGGTCAGCAAGAAGGATGGTCATGGAGCAAAGGAGGATCACAAAGAGATCCCTGTCACTCACATATTTATTTTTCCACTCATTACCATTCATTCCTCCACCATTTCTGTCATTTTTCCACTCCATTGCTTCAGTTTACAAAGGGAATGTGTTTTCTACAGGATCCCCTGTAAACCTATAGGATCCCCTGAAAACCTACAGGATGATCTTGTAGGAATTATAGTGACCCAGAAATCCTACAGGAAGTAGTCCTAAGGAAAATGAATGACCTGCTAGGCCAATAAAATTCACCCTCTTCATCATTCAATCACTATATCTTGTCCACCATCATCACCCCTGCACTCACCATTAAAAAAAAAAAACAGTCTAATAAAGGGCATAACCTGAGTATTCCTTGCTCTCCACATGCCTATTCTTTCTCTCCATCCATGTCACCATCGTCACAACCCCAACAAAAATAATGATTAAGAGTTTTGAGGGAGAAGAAACTACAGGACATCTTGTAGGGAATCCTGTAGTAGCCTATCCCACAAAATACCAATCATAACAACAGCAAACCTCCAGTGTGATGATCCAAGAACTCCAAATCAGCAACACTACCATCTTCAACCATAGGTAGCTGGACAAACAAAGGAGTCATTAGGAAACAACAAGCAAAGGAAAAAGAATAACATGCAGCCAATACACGCATCAACACCTTTGGTCTTCGACAACTGCAACAAAGCATTGGCACCACAGGTAAGTATCTCGTTCACTCTCTCATGTGCATCATGTATTCAAAAAGATGTAAGGGCTATGATTAAGTTGGTTTATAAGTGAAAATGTGACTAGTTAACTTGGCCACCTTGGTTCAGTCAACACATACACAACAGGGTGTCTTCTCACATGTGGTTGCAGTCAACTCGAAGATAGAGAAGGAGTAGGATAAAAGCAGTTAAAACTACAAATGCATAAGATGGGAGCTGATTACGAGGAGTGGGGAATGATGAGGTGGTAGTGGGGACCAACGATCCAAAAATGGAAACGTACCTTCGCTGCCAACATGCCACCTCACCCTAAATAACCATAAGAGGAAATAATCATTGTTCCCATGCATTCATGCATTCACTTCCTCGAAGCTCACTCTCACTGGTCACTCTCATACCCAGGCGACCCACCGGAAGCAAAAATCCATCAGTTTACTGCACAGGAAATTCCTACAGGATTGCACGGGAATTCCTACAGGATCATGCACAGGAATTCCTACAGGACACACAGAGATTGTCTACAGGATTGACTGAGAAGAGTTTCAGAAGGGATAACACGGGAGTTGGCCACTGCAAACAATATAAAGAGGTAGGCTCTATAATTACATCCCTCTTTACAAAGTAATTAAACCAGAAATCCTCTAACTTTAAGTGAATTTAGCAACTATGTAAGGGAATTACATACATAGTCATTTCTGTTTTGGTTCTGCATTTGAAAATTGTCTCAACCCTCTCATCTCCTCAAACTTCACCAACCAAGATGACAAGAGGGTTTAGTAGGAGGGAGGCCATCAACACTGTGAGAATCCAACAACACCCCCAAGTGCTTGAAAAGTTCACAAGACATAATTGGATGTGGTTTTTCGAAAAGTTTAGAGGGTATGATCATGAGGTGGCTTGATAATTTTCTCTCTCCCTAATTCCTCTCACCAAAATCCATGCCACTGTTTTGATAAGGGGCCTATCGATAGAGCTCACCCTTGAGCTCATCAACAGAGTCACCACACTTACCCTAGGAATACCATGGAGGTAAGAGGATAAAGGAGATAGCCAGGTTGCCAAAAGGAAATTATTTTTAGAAGGTGAGGAACCCACTGAGGACAAAAATGGTGTAAGGAGGGATAGTCTACCATATCCATGGAATGAGGTAAGCTACCAATTGATCAAATACATTTCATGTGAAAGTAGGCATAGTGTGGTCTATGGCTATCATTTTAGGATTCTTAAAGAATTGAGAATTGGAGTAGAAACACCCCCTCACCAAAGGCTCAACATACCATAGTTACTGTTGCTATCACTAATAGACTCAAGCATCATAGTGCAGGAAGGAAAATCCGAATAGTTAGCTCACCATGGGTTAATTAGGATCCTTATAGAGGATGCCCTCCAATACCTCAAAATTCCTGTAACATGGTCAGTTTTTAGAGACATGCCAACAGAGGATGACATCAAAGTTCTCACATATGATGTTAGTCCTACTGTCAGTGAAGTGGAAGAGATAAAGACTAAAGCAAAGGAAGAAGAAGTAAAGCAGGAAGAGGAAGAAACAGAAGGAGATGAGGATGAGATGGATGAAGAAGGAGATGAAA
Organism: Pinus tabuliformis; assembly: GCA_031772625.1. Lineage (NCBI taxonomy): Eukaryota > Viridiplantae > Streptophyta > Pinopsida > Pinales > Pinaceae > Pinus > Pinus tabuliformis. Next base: position 234,216,236 of record CM062816.1, on the reverse strand, counting down.
TAGAATAAAATGATGAAGATGAAGAAGAAGAGGGGAAAGAGAAGGAGGATGATGAAGAAACAAAGGAGGATGTTAAGGAGGAAATTGATTAAAATGTTGAATATCTACAAGAAGAAGAAGACAAGAAGGACATAGGTGAAGAAGGAAATGGAAAAGAGGGGACGAAAAACAAGGAGGAGTCACCTAGGATGTCTCAAGAAGCCACCAAGAGAGAGGAAGAAGTTTCCTCCACTACTCTTAGCACCCCCATCGCAAAAAGGAAAAATACAAAGGCAGACCTCATTATATTACGGGACAAGAAAAGCACAAGAATAAGATAGGCGAAACCCCAAACATCAACCAAAATTTCCATTTTGATTGAAGACTCCTCTACTCAAAAGGAGAAAATGCCTTCCCTAAGTCTCCTATCACCTATGTGAGAAGGCCTAGTACTAGATCAACCTCCTCCAAGGGAAAGGTAATCCTACAGGATACACAACAAAATCTATAGGAAGCAGAAGCAGTACTACAAGATACTCTGCTGAATCTATAGGAGGAACAAAAATTGGAAAGGGAGGTAGGGGAGAAACAAGAAACTAAAGAGGAGGACCCAGAGACAAAAGAGCCCAGCCCGCAACCTAACCTGGACTCCTACTACAGGTTTATTGAAGGAGGCAGGGTCATAGCTCAAAAATTTTCTATCCCATTATTTTTCAAGCTTGAGAAGGAGAGGGAAAAAACTCACTGATGGATGCAGATCACAAAATCAAAGGGGGTGGAAGACATTGGGCACATGGAAGAGAAAATCAAGGAGATGGGTAGAGAGCTAAGTGTCTTGAGAGACAGAGAGGCCATAATGAGAAATCAACTAGAGACAGCAAATGCATGGTTGAGGGGACAACTGCAGGAAAGAAAGAATCAATTAGCATGTATGGCCAATCTCTCTTTGGAAGCAATCAAGTGTATGATGCCAGCTAAATCCTATGCCCTATACCTCAAAGAATAGTGGTTGCAGTACCAGATTAAGACCTTATCATAGAGAGGCACCATGCCATTTTAGGACTACAGGCAGTTCATTGATCTTTGTGACCAAACTACACTAGAAGATAGGGCCAAAATGGCTGAATTTTATTTTCACAACATGGCCCTAACATACATGAATGTATGGGGCCCTAATGCCAATCTAGGAGATTTACAATTAATGGCTTTAGCATCATGGATGAACCATGAGGAGTCAAGGGTTGTAGAGATGAAAAGGATATTGGAAAGAGAGCAAATTGAACCTCTTGTGATCAAAGTTGAACAGCCAAATCTAATGGCCATCATCAATGCCCATAATTTGATTACAAATGATCCTCAGCTAGCACCTAGATATCTTGCTGCCCAAGAGCAACCAATTTCACATTTTGAGGACATCTTTAGGTTGCTAGGAGATGATAGCATACATGCTTTCTGGAGGAGATAGAACACACTCCCATAAAACTTAAATTTAAGAGAGTATCACTCTTCTCAAAGGTTGAGAGAGGCACTAAACAAGACACCCATGAATAAGCAATCTGCGCAAAGGTTGAAATTCAATTGGATTGGCCTAAAACTTAGTGCACCACTACTCTTAGGGGTGCTAGAAGGGATAAAGGAAGAAGAAGAAAAGAGGTAGTGGGAGGAGGTAGAAAAGAAAGCAGGCTTCTATGAACAAGAGAAGGAAACCACAACAGAGGCATGGGATGTCAGAGAGGCAACTACAACCATGAAGTATATGGATATTGATTAAGTTGCTGAGAGGATGAGTAACACTTTCAGAAGGGGGAGATGATGAGCCTCATCATTGTGTAATTATATGGGCCTTTATTCACCTCTTAGCTTAGTCAAACCAACTTTTCTCATAACTTATTACATGTTTTTTATTATATTTTGTTTATGAGGCGAGTTAGATTTGAATATTATGCTTAGTTGACTAATATGCATTGAATGTAGGATTGAAGGAGAAAATAAAAGAATTTTGGCAAAGATTAAGGTCAAAAATCAAATGGGACAATAGATAGGGATTGTAGGAGGGAAATCCTCCTCATTTACTACTCCTCCATTTGAATATTCCTGCATTCATCACATTGTATCAAAGTGCAAACAACCAAATCATGAGGATTAGAGGGCAACCAAGCAAGTGAGAGAAAAAGCATCAGTTTATCTTGATTTTGGGAGCTGAGCCTCCCTAATTTTAAGGAATTCATTGGGGACTTCAGTTGTATAAGTAGAGAGACCTAGGACCTCAGGAGGATTCAGATTTTTATTGTAAAACTCTAAGCTATTTTAGAGTTGCAATACTTGTGAAAGTCCATTGATGTAATTTGTTGTTTTGTTAATAAGAATGAGTTTTGTTTTGAGCCAGCACTGAGTTAACTCAAAGGGCTAAAGCTCTTGGGTTAGGGCCCAACCCTAGCATCCAAGGCTCCTCTTTTTGTACATGTATGTTTAGTGCAGTTTCATAGCTTCATTGTTAATATTATTTTAGATGTATTTCCATTACAGCTAGTGTAGATTAGATTGGTTGTTTATTAGTTTACTTCCATTTGTGCCTTACTTCAAGTAGCAGGTTAGAAAGGATAAAAAGGATCACCATAAGGTTGTTAGCAGGTGTCTCGGCCTCACTTCCTCCCTCTGGGATCATGACTTGAGGAAGGGACCCTTGAGTAGCCCCAAAAATAGATATTTCTAGTTCTTGTATGAGCTTTGGAGTTTGTTGTCTTTAATTTAGTATTTAATTATTTTTCCAAGGTAGATTTCCATTGTCATATTTTTCATCACCATTTATGCAGTAGATCTCATCCATGATTTCATTCCTTTCATCAACTTTCTTCATGCATAGTATAGGTAGTGAATTCATTAATTCTGCTTTTCTAGTTTATGAAAATGTATCTTGTTTGCATAGCTTTTTGGAAGACACACATGTTTTATGCAGAGCAGGTGCTTCAGGAGGAGACTAAGACTTCATAGCCAGTAGCCACCTTCCACTCCATCCACCTTAGCCATCCCTTGTTTGCACCATCACCTTCACTAATTTTTCATCATTTTTCATAGAAATCTTTCAAAGCACATTGAGCGAATCCAACCATCTACTATCTTTGATGTTGACTCCTAAGTGATCCTAGACCTTATCCCACTCCATTCCACAAATCACACACCTCTCCTAGGCCTCGCATCACCTCCAACACCTCACATTTGTCTCTCGGCTGTATCATGTAAGTTCATTGTAATTCCTACAGGATCACCCTGTAGGTTTCTAGTACATCCTATAGGTTTTCCTAAAATGAGATGTTTTGAGGCCAAATTGATGGAAAACCTCTAGGAAGTCACCAAACGCCTCCCAGGGGTCCTCCACACCATCCAACCATATCATGGCCCTTCCATCCATCTTCAAACATCCTTAATTCACCTTCCACATCCACAAAAGCAATTAGTTTGCATACTTGATTTTATATAAAAGGACAAAAAAGAAAAAATAGATTTAGTTCAGTGTCTTTACTTGCACATTAGTGATGCTTGATGCTTCTTACTTCTATAACTTGGATAGTAGCATTTGTTTCATGTTTATTTAGAATTTCTACCAAGCATAGTTCCTTAGTGGTTAATTAGGAAATGGTGTGATTTAGCATTACATGTCGACCTTCTCCGTTATTGCATTAGAGTAACTCTCTCTTAGAGTAGATTTACCTTTCTTCTATGAAAGAATCAAGCTTCTTCTAACTCCATAGAAGTTTGGATTAGAACCCCAGTGGTCTCTCATTAGTTGAATAGTGACAACAGTGTTATAGACATTTTTGTGCCTTACAGCTCTAAGCATGAAATGTCCATAAACCAAGGGATCCTAAGTCCCTAAAGGTGTTGTTCCAGCTCCTAAAGAAACAAGGTCAACAAATTACAGCTTCTCCCAGAAGTTCTCCACCAGAAACTGCTCAGAACTAGTCAAATCAGGATCATTTCAGCTGCTCCACTGGCTAGCTGCGTTGCAAAGCACCCAAATACACTGGCTAGGTGTGTTGCAATGCACTTGAATGCACTACCAGGGTGCGTTGAGCGGGAAATGACAAGTGGCAGAGTCATTCCACGACGTGGAGAGACAATGGAAGCTTCCAAAATCTTTCCCAATGACACTTGCCTCACTGAATTCGACCAGTGATGAGTAAGAGGCTCTCAGTCTCCAAGTGGAAGCAAGAACTGACAGAGAGAAGCCACTAATCAATTCATGAGCTGACTCATCCTCTTTGCATACATCTATATATGGATCCCTCACCAAGAGATCCAGAGGCTGGAATTTTGTACATTGCAGAGAATTGCTGTTGGTTTTGAGATAGATATCAGAGTATTGGGTGATTTATGCTTTGTTAGAGGTGAAGAGGGGATTCTATGCTGGGAGGTTGATGCTGGATCAGGAATCATCGGTTGTAACTCCTCCTGGATCTTCTTGTTTTATCAATAAAACTATTTGAGTTTCTCCTACATGCTTGTATATCATTGATGTTGTTATATTTGTATGTTTAGCTTAAATCTGATCCTAAGCTTTTTATGAACATAAATCCATGTCTTTGTGTAGTTTCCTTCTTCTGTGATCTTGCAGGAACTTGGTGACGCTGGGAAAGTAAGGGAGCAGGTAGCTGGAAGCTGTCAAAGAGGAGAGAGATTGGATCAAAGGACTAGCGCAAGACACAGGTTGGTTCATCCTATTCCTCTTCGTTTATAGTTCATAAAGAAGAATACGAAAGTAGTTTTCCCTGTTTGTTTCTGAGGTCACTATCACATCTCAGTGGGATAGGATCGTTCTAAATAGACACTTTTCCCGATAACAAAATGGCGACTCCGCTGGGGATCGTGTCTAGTTAGTTTATTTGTGTTTCTCTTGTTGTTTGTTTCATAAACTTAGAAGTAGCGAATCGAACTGCATTTGCCATTAACAAATGCAAAGTAGACACCTGCTGCTTCAATCCATTCACTGGATCTGTTTATGATTTGAACATCTGATTCACAAATGATCTAATTACCCTTTGTGATAGTTCTTAAGCCTCTTTTAAATCAACCCTCTGATTGTGCATTACTGATTGCTTTTACCCGGCCAAAAACCATAGATTAAACTGCAAACCGTGACCCAGAACCCGGTTAGAATTCTCGTTTCTGCCCCAGCGCAGGTGCTGTGAAGAGTTCCTGCATTTCAGCGCAGCTCCCAAGAGGGCAACCTGCGTTGCAATCCAGTTTCTCTGTGTACCAGGTGCGTTGATCAGCTTAGCCCTGTGCAGCTGAGGTTCTTTGCTCATTTTTTCCAGTTTTGCCTCTGATTTTTGCAGCCTGTGATCAGTGTGTGTGTCTGTTTAAAAGCCCCTTTTCTTTGCCTTAATTCCGCCTCAGTTGTATAAAAGAAACTGTATTTGTTTTTGTGTGTTTGTTACGTCATTTACAGTTTCCCATTGCAAAAGTAGACTAGTCATACTGTCGTCCTTAGATTTAGATATGTCGTAAGTGTCGATTTTGATCTTAGGAGAAAGTTTATTTGCTGTTGACGGTCGATTATGCTTTTAATTTTTCCTTTGGCTTGTATTTGTGAATTTCTAGTGTCGAAACAAGTGTTTACTTCAAAATCATAAAGTGTCGTAATCGTCTCTACCTTTTGATTTCGAAAAGAAGCTTGTTTGTGTTTTTCACTTGAAAGCGAATTCAAATTTGTACAACAAATTTCTTTTTAGGCATCAATATTAAGAAAGTGAAAAACATATACATGCACATGTGCATTTGCATATTGACAGTCTGTTTGGCTTGATTTAGGAAAAGTGCATTTACAGTGTGCTCTTTGCTCTTTGAGAAAAGATTGTGTCTTTCTTTTCCCCTTGTAGCTAGGATTTTCATTGCTGAAAAGAGATAAAAGCTTTCTTATCATCTTTAGATTGCATTTTAGGAGTTACATCTACATCTCGTGGTGAACCCAAAAGGCAAACTTCATAAGAAAGATCAACCTAAAATAAATTCAATGAACTTAACAACGCTTTGTAACATAACGCACAACATTTAGAGGTCTAGGCTAGAGACGTATTCCAGCGTCATAAAGCCTGGTAACTGTTGTCCTCACTGATGGTTGGGTGATTCCTCCACTTTGAGACGATAAGTGCCAGTACGGACTTGTGCTCCCACGTACCGTCGAGTATATATTGGGAGACCCCTATAGGCTTAAAACCTTTTATCCATAGGAAGCCGTGTCGGCCGCCCTACTGATCGCAATGCACCGAACACAGCATTCGGGAAGATTGACTGCCGTACCGTAAAAATTATTCTGCAGTTTTGCGATTGGTTTGGTACTCCCTCTACCTAGATCTCCAGAGCAGTCCCTTTCGTTCCTTTTCAGACTCCTTAACGGAAAAGGTCCATCTGAGCACTTGTCACTTTAGGCTCATTAAAAATCGAAGGAGACTAGAGGCATCTTTTGTTTTTTCTCGACTCTTTAAAACTGAAAAAACAAGTTGTGTCAAAGCGTGCTAAAATTTATTTTAAACGGAATATTCATCCCCTTTTCCTACGTTGATCTTTGGGTTGAGAAAATGGAGCCTACCAACCAAGGAATTCCCCTTGGTGGAAATTGTAGTCCCTTCTCCTCTTGGGGAGATGTTGGTGCACCCCATATGGCCACATTGTCGCTTCCAGGGCTGACAATTGGCTTGCCAGTGTGGCTCTTCTCAACCAATGTCGTTCAGAACACCACTATTACTGAACAATCGAATCAGCAATTAGACGAGTCCAGAGTTACCCACCAGCCTTCTACTTCCTCTAATTCTTCCTCTCCTCCTTCCTCTTCGCTTGACGGGACTGGTAAAGCTAAAAACAAAGTTCCTAAGGAGAAGAAGGAAAAGAAGAAGAAAGAGAAAAAGAAGAAGGAGCCAAAGGCGAATGGGGGAAAACGAGTGTCGTCTAACGAAAATCCACACACAGCACCGACCAGGCCTAAATCGCCATGTGTCATTTGCAAAGGAGACCACTTTCACAGAGATTGTCCTTGCATCCCTCGGATACTAAGGGACTGGTCTCCTCGTTTGCATAATCCGGTGTCATCAACCTCTGGTGATCATGTTGAGAACACACCGTCAACTAGTGAAAGTGAAGCCCCAGTATAAAAAAGGAAAGCCAGATTTCCTTGTAAACTGTGCGAAGGCGACCATGCCCTCCACTGTTGTCCCTTCTTAGACGAAGCTAAAAGAGTTCTGGATGATTGTCCGGTTTCACCGTTACGACTTCCTCCTGGATATAAAAAACTCTTGCCGAGTCCGTCACTAGTTGAGAACCCAGCTGGCCCGCTCAGGTGGTCGGCTGAAGCATCTATCATTGAGGATAAACCAACTGAATCCATACCAGATGAAAGTCAAAAGGTCGAGGCGGCAGTTGACCCGGTCTTGCCTTCAGAGGTTTTATCTTCGGATGATACAGTCAATGAAGAGAACAAGTATGACACCGTCCAAATTCTCTTCATCAACACAGACTCCGACGGACATGGGGGCAATCTACCCATTCCTTTACCGCAGGAAGGAAGTTCGTCAGAGCCATACCCGGCCGTCTACTCGGTCCCACCTCCAAGCAACCTAGTTGTCTCCTTCGACTGGAATCAACTAGGCAGACCCCGTTTGCTAGCAAGCGTACCATTCCGAATTATCGTTCAAAAATATAGAATGGTCATGGCTGGTACCATCATAGATGAGGGGGCTTCTGTGAGTATCCTTTCCTCTATTGCTTGGAAAGCGCTTGGTTCGCCATCGTTGTTGCCTGAAATAAGAAATCTGACAGGCTTTGATAAAGGAACCAGTCGACCTTTAGGGATCCTTCCCGATGTGCCCATAACATTGAGAAGGAAGACAATTCAAATGAACGTAATGGTTGTTCAAGGACCCTTGGATTATAACCTACTCCTTGGACGAGACTATATTTATTGCATGGGAGCCATCGTCTCCTCACTCTTTAGAGTAATGTGTTTTCCGCACGAAGGAAGAGTGGTCAAGCTCGTGGACCAGCTTTCATTTCCCGGATCACGCATAGCAAATAGTCATATACCATCCCTAAATGGTCTTTTCACGCAAGAAATGTCTCAATCCCCAGTCCGTCCTCCCGATGAGCGCGAGTAATTCGGAGGAATACGACTGAAACCCAGGGGGCATGCATCGTGGTCTGCTTCAGCAGGAAAACTTCGGGTATAGGGTAGGTTTCCGTGGGAGAATATGAATAGTCTGTACCCCGTCCGTCGGTGGAAGAGGGGTTATTCTAGAATAAGATTCTCTTGTCAAAGTTATGTGAGTTGGCAGAACTGAGTCACTCACCCTTGTTTATCTCGGTAGACACCGCCGAAGAAGTGTTTTGTTTGCACCGCGAATGGAACAATCTTTGGGTAACCTGTAAGAGGTAGGCCTTTCCTGATAGAACAAATGTTTTGTCTGCAAATTGAGGGGTAACTTTGAAACCATATTTTATACCTGGGGGCATGCAAACCTTTTGGAGTGCAAGCAAAGAGCGATTATTTTATCTGTTTTTTGGATTAGTCGTTTCCTAACTTGCATAAAGAAAGGATGTGGGGCAAAAATCTAAAATTTGCCGTTTTAATATGAGACTTTCTTATCATATGACTGGATTAATCGAGCAGTTTTAGCACATAGTTCAAGCTCGTTAAAAAATAAACATAAGACATGAGCAAGTGTTTCCACTCGCGTTTAAGCTTGTTAAAAAATGAACTATTCCCTGGTAAATAACCACCGTGAATGAAGCATTTCAACCATTAAAGCCTTGGTCGTGTTTGCACCGTCACCTCCACTTTTCCATTGGCCGATCATTCACCTCCATTTGATTGTTTACCCATTTCGAGGAACAGCTGCGAAGAGTGATTTCACTAGCCATCCTTGTGACACTGCTGTGATTGGAAAATTCCAACCCTTACCTGGAATCAGTTGCTACCCATTTTATCACTCGTTCCTCAAAAGACGAGTCTTCTTTAAGCTCTTTTCAACTAACTCGTAAAATATGAAAAGATTGCCGAGTTTTGGCCTTCCATCTCGTCAAAGCGACCGGAAGAGCTATCCCTCCTCTAGATTTTAATCTTTTTGGACCTGAGGGATTATTGCACAAAAAGATCGAGCGCTTGTTTTGTTCGGCTCGTTAAAACTATCGAAAATTCATCCCTTATGTATTGTTTTATACTTTGTCGGACTTAAGGGATTAGATGACGAAAAAGGAATTTTTGAGTTACCTTTACATGCCTTTTTAGACTCTCTAAAAATGAAAAGGACCAAGTTATCTTTGTCGTTAAACTCGTTAAAAGGATTAATAGCGACAAACTTGTCTTTAGACGAGAACGAGTTTCACTATCGCTAGGCTCGTTAAAACATAGCGATGGGTTTGCCCGAAGGGCACATTATAGAACAAGCATATGTTATCCTCCTCAAGCTTGACAAAAATAAAGAGGTACTGGTCAGCAATGACTGGGGAAAAATTGGGAACAAAGAATATTTATTGGTAGCAAGTCGCTCTTGAACATGACACTTCCATTCCGTGCCTAAGTCGGGTTGGGTTGTTTCATTCACCGGTCACATCACCATGGTCACGCCATACCATCCACATCTGGGGTAAATGCTACCAATCCATCACATAAGTGTCGCCGACATGTTCAAGAGAAGTCATCCAGAGAAGTCACCCGTGTCCCATCCACTACCATACATTATATTTCATTCTTTCATGACCGCCATCCTGAACCATATATCATCAGATCGTTTTCACCTCCATCAAAATCATTTGCTCCGTTCCGTGTCATTGATGTGGGATTCATCAAGGCCCTCCTTTGAAGGATTGCTTCTTGTCGACATCAGCTCATTATCCAAGAAGTTGATCTAGGAACTCCCCATTCAGTACTTTGAAGCTTGCATGCCTCAATGGCAAGTTTCTCACTTCCAGCAACAGGTATACATCAATGACCTTTGACCGAAAGATTTTGCGTGGTGTTCGACGCCAAGTCCTTTATTCACACCACGTGAATTGTACTGCAGTACCTTGAGGGTCATTATCATTATCGGTGATTCCTCTCGCGCTTGTTAACAATTTACATCATTGACTGGTAATCAAGCGATGTCTTTCCATGTTCGACTTCAAAACATTCCTCACATGGATCGACTTGTACTTCGAGTGAAAATTGGACGAGATTGAAGACCCCGGATCTAGTTTCATCCATCCGGGCTGCGATATATATTCAGGAAAAATAGAGACATTGAAATGTACAGCATTGCAGCACAGATAATCATCCTACCAAAAGGATGATGACTTCATCAGAATCATCAGTCTACCATCAGACGATTGTCTGTCCTATGTACATGAAAATGAATTTATAAAGCTGAGCATGGGAATGCCTGCCTCAGCTAGATCATGAAAACAGTATGAAGATAATGTATTGTATTGTATCTTATTACAGGTCTCCTCCCAGCATTGAAAGAACTTCGGATCCTCCTAATAAAGCATTTCACCCGATAAATGGCCTCATACTTTAGGGGGCAACTGTTATAGACATTTTTGTGCCTTACAGCTCTAAGCATGAAATGTCCATAAACCAAGGGATCCTAAGTCCCTAAAGGTGTTGTTCCAACTCCTAAAGAAACAAGGTCAACAAATTACAGCTTCTCCCAGAAGTTCTCCACCAGAAACTGCTCAGAACTAGTCAAATCAGGATCATTTCAGCTGCTCCACTGGCTAGCTGCTTTGCAAAGCACCCAAATACACTGGCTAGGTGCGTTGCAACACACTTGAATGCACTACCAGGGTGCGTTGAGTGGGAAATGACATGTGGCAGAGTCATTCCACGAGGTGGAGAGACAATGGAAGCTTCCAGAATCTTTCCCAATGACACTTGCCTCACTGAATTCGACCAGTGATGAGTAAGAGGCTCTCAGTCTCCAAGTGGAAGCAAAAACTGACAGAGAGAAGCCACTAATCAATTCATGAGCTGACTCATCCTCTTTGCATACATCTATATATGGATCCCTCACCAAGAGATCCAGAGGCTGGAATTTTGTACATTGTAGAGAATTGTTGTTGGTTTTGAGATAGATATCAGAGTATTGGGTGATTTATGCTTTGTTGGAGGTGAAGAGGGGATTCTATGCTGGGAGGTTGATGCTGGATCAGGAATCATCGGTTGTAACTCCTCCTGGATCTTCTTGTTTTATCAATAAAACTATTTGAGTTTCTCCTACATGCTTGTATATCATTGATGTTGTTATATTTGTATGTTTAGCTTAAATCTGATCCTAAGCTTTTTATGAACATAAATCCATGTCTTTGTGTAGTTTCCTTCTTCTGTGATCTTGCAGGAACTTGGTGACGCTGGGCAAGTAAGGGAGCAGGTAGCTGGAAGTTGTCAAAGAGGAGAGAGATTGGATCAAAGGACTAGCGCAAGACACAGGTTGGTTCATCCTATTCCTCTTCGTTTATAGTTCATAAAGAAGAATACGAAAGTAGTTTTCCCTGTTTGTTTCTGAGGTCACTATCACATCTCAGTGGGATAGGGTCATTCTGAATAGACACTTTTCCCGATAACAAACAGGCACAACCATCACTTTTACTTGTGTATACAACACTGTCACCTCTAAGTTTGTACGAACCCTGGGTTGATAAAGTAAAGCTGGTAGCCCAGGAGTTGCAGCATCCTTGCTGCATTACTAGCACTCATCATTGCCTCCTGTCATTTCCATAAATACAGTAACATGGTCTTAACCATGGGGCCTCGATAGATAGCATGTCGATATAGAACCCCAGTCATATGGTATCCTCTAGATAAGTATCGCAGTGACTACAACTTGAAGGATCAAGAAGTAAACCAGGCTTTCGTTGTACTTAAGAAGAAAAATGGCTTCAGTGTTTATAAGGAGGTGGTATACCCAGCTACACCTAAACTATTTAATTTCATGAGTACATGCAACAACGTAAGCTGGGGAGTATGTTGGGTCAAGAAAAAGTTATGTTTTCTCCTTGGTAATAGCTTTATTTAGCACTCATCCTCACATGATTATCTTTGTTTATGGATAAAAGTAGAGGAAATAACAATTAAAGTTGGGCAAAATTAATCACTAACAAATTAGACAAATATAAGCAGGAAAAACTGATTTTTACTATATTTATGTGTAGAAGATGTGAATTGGACAATCGATGTTCAATCGATAGAACAACAGCATCTCATAAAGGAAAAAGGAAACGTCTAAGGCAAAGCAGGGTAGCAGAAGACTGGGCAAACCGATGCTATTTTATGATGAAATCAGATTGAGTATTACGAAATCCTCAGGATCTCTTGATCCTGAGTATTCACTTTCATCTATTTACTTTTATAATTGTTATATAAGGCCAATAAGCAAACTGCACAACTAGTTCAGAAATTCAGAATTCATAATTATTCTTTTGGACATATAATATTGTTACTTTGGTGATGTTGTAACTCTGTTATCTGTATTAATGAAGAAGACTCTGTTTAAATCATTATTATATTCTGAGTATCTCATAGCGGAGACTTCTGGAAACTCTGGGGCTAGTCAAGAGAATATCTACTACTTTATGTGTGTTATAATCTTTGCTATTTTATTACTTCCTGTTTGTTAATGTTAAGTTAATATCATTTTGATTATCGTGAGGATTTTTTATTTGATTTTCTTTTGTTGCTCATTCTAGATTCATATTTATCCGTGTGTTATATATGAGTAATGCTTCTGGTTAGATATTTTATGTAATCCAAGCATTAGATCACTGATTCATTCCAAGTAATGTTATCATAGGTTTCAAAGATAGAGTTGATCACTTTCCGCAATATAGTTATTTGTTGTTCAGATATCATTTTTTTTTCAATTATCAATTGTTGTTCAATTTGAATTTGTTGTTTAATTATCATTTCTTGTTCAATTGTCGTAGTCTATTTAATAATTGAGTGAGTTAGTTTCAATTACATTTAAGGCTACCAAGTGTGATTCATTATAGTTGTATTCAGATTCATTTTTTTAATGATAGGTTAAGTAGAATTACAAAGTGTGTTATGAGTTTCTTTCAGAGTTATTTCTTTCAAAATTGTTTGGATTGAGTTTGAAAAGATAGTCATTAGCAATTGCAACGATTTTTTATTAGTTAAGCACTGAATTCACTGCATATATAGTGCTGACACTCTTGAAATAAAAAGACTTGCCTTGGGTTGACAATTAATGTAGGAATTAAGATTATCTGTAAAAAAAGGAAATCTTAATGCACCAACACCCATCATCCTGCTCAGCTCAAAAACTATGCAGGGATGTCTAGTAGGCTAGCCTCCCAACCCTGCATAGTTTTTGCCAGTAGCCTCCTACAGCCCGCTGCTAGCTCCTCAGAAAAATTGTGCAATTTTTTCTAGTAGCCTCTCGCAGCCTGCTGCCAACTCCCCACATAAATTGTGTAGTTTTCACTGCCAGTATCCCTCTGCTACCTACATTGTCTCCCTGAAAAAATTGTGCAAATCTACCCTTCACCAGAGCCATATCCTGTAGACACTCACTACTAATCTAGATTTCCCATCTCATCCCCCTAGTGACCTTTGCGTAGTTTTCAAGGATAGTACCTAGAGCCCATATGTTGTCTTGAAATATGCCTTTCACAGTTTTAGAGGCTTGTCCTCTATCCCGGTCACTTGCATCTGAAAGAAAAAACAATGCATCATCGTAGACTAGGAGATTTATGGATTTGATTTCATCTCATCATGAGTGATTGCAGATATAGGTACATGGATGAGACATGGCGTGATGATGAACAGGATGAACAAGGAGCACATGTAAGGAGACTTGTTAGCGAATGAACGTACACATGGAGCATGCCAAGTACAAGTGAAGGAGAGACATGCATGTCCAACATCAAGTGATACCAAGACCATTCAAGACTTCGCACACCTTGCCATGCGGAGGTGAAGCTATGATATACCAAGATCACGTCCATCACTCAATAACACTATAGCTCACAATGAACACTACCACGAGCAAAAACATACTAGCTCTGTCATGTCGAATCATGTCATGAGTCATCTCAGTCACATGACTACTGTGGGCCCTACCATTGTAGTCAATGTAGTGTAACATGGAAGTACAAGAGACCCACATGTAAATATCAAGAGGCATGTAAAGTTGAAGAGTCATGTAAGTCAAACAGTCATGAGGGAAGTTGAACAGTCACAAGGGCCAGTTTTACCCTTGGCTATAAATACCACTCATTCGTACATGCAATGGGCTTTTGACCTTGTCTGCTCCCACATAGCCTTGAGAGTCTGTAATATTTTTTTTTAGGAGCGAGCAGCGACTCCAATGCCCTACTATAGGGGTTACTGATGAAATGGTGTATGGATGTCTCTTGGAACTGTCACTTCATACAAAAGCCTGTTAATAGGCCGACACGTTTTCACACATGTATTGTATTTGTTTGTAAGACTATTCTTTAGATGCTTGTAATGCATGTTGCTTTAATCTGTATTAATATAGTTGGACTATTTCATTTGTTTTAGTACATATGCTATTGGAAATGTGTTGCCTGAGCTATTATCATTGTCTCGCCCATGTGGACTATCCCGTCAGACACTTGAAAAATTCATTCTTGTAAACTTGTCATAACACTCGTTGCACTCGTGTGGACTATTTTGTTTGGTTTTGTACGTGTTATCTGTTCACCATGTGTTTGTGACTACTGCATCTATGTGGAATACTCCACCAAAAGCTGCACATGTCTTGTGGTGTTGTGTGTCTCTAGCAGAGTTGGGACTATTTCCTTTCAGCCTCAGATTCCACCCTCTCCCTTTGCAATGAAAGAACTTTGACACAAGTGGCACTAACCACTCACCAAGCACGTGAACCTCATTGTTTGAAGACAAAGTAAATCACTCTCACGTACTAACAAGCAAGAGCTAAGGCATATCTTTAAGATAATGGCGACCGGTACATCATACCCGATGGGACTCCTACATTAAACGGTGTGAGGTCTAGTTGGGACTTCATACCAAAGGGATTCCCTGAATATTGGTGGGTCCAGTATTGTCAACAAGGCACTAACCTAAATGAATGCAATGATGTGATGACTGAAATTGTGGACAAGTTGAGCAACCAAAGTCGTGGGCATCAAGTTGAAGAAGAAGGGAACATGGCAGAATTCATGTAGAGGAATGAAGTGAGGGCACTTGTAGAGATGTTGTATATTGACATCAAGGAGAAGTGCTATGGTAAGGATGTGCGTAGGATGTACTTTCTGATGCAGCATGAGGACATTTTGTAGATGGACTAATGTGTATGTTGTGCACATTCGAACAACAAGGCCATCATTTTTTTTGGGGAGACATGGGCAACCTCTAAGAGTGTTGATATGACAAAAAGAGCAGAGGAAACTTGTGATGGCACTAATGATCGAGTCAAGTATTTCCGAAGTGTTGTATGAGGATGGTTCATAGAAGCTTATGATTACTTGAGAGAGTTACATCTAATGAAGACTTCACACTATGGTGGTCTTGGATTATCTGGTTCATTTAGGAGTTGAGGTCAGTTTGACACCTAAATTTCATGTGGCATTGGACACATACCTTGGGCACATCATGGGATGTGTTCGTGAGAAGTGACTTAATGGATTTGATAGAGGCAAGACACCTTGTAGTTGGTGGAGTTACAACGATACAGGTGCCTTGGTGGAAGCACTTAGGCATGAGGTTGAGTTGATGAGACAACCATTTTTTATGGACATGGTTATTGTCAGTCCATGACCATGGGCAACACTTGGATGAGACGATGAGTTAGGTGTAGACTTTCCCCTTTTACATCATAGATGGGTAGCATATCAGAGATGATATGGAGATTTATTCATGGACCTAAATATGGCACATTGAGCATTGGATTTATGGAAAGAGTTCTTGATTGAGTCAAAGATGTGACAAAATGCTAGAGAAACGACTGAAGAATGCATGAGGAGGTGCATTCTCATGGATTTGGATGATGGTTGGACTGGCCATATGACTTGTTCAAGTCATAGGGAATGTCAATGTGCTGAGATGTGTTTGATTTGAGTTGGAGTATCATGGTAGTAGTTCACATGATGATGATGAGTGATGGATTAACACAATATGAGTTGCAACCATAGCATGCAATGAAGTTGGAGGGAGAAGGATTCTACATGATGAGGCAATATAGAGGATTGCAATGAGTTATGGCTAATGATCATGGATTGGTGATTTGTACCCACATAGAGTTCATGCAGCAGGAACAATTGTTGTTGGAGCTAACGACACTTTGCGACATTTGGTCTTGGCAATGGAGTTTTCGAGGGTGGTGTTATCGAGGGTGAAACCCCTTTTAAAGTGGAGGAGGATTTCAAGGCCTCAATTTGGTGTGTTTTTGTCTCTTGACACATGTACATGAGGAGAGTAAAAAAACTGAATGGATGAGTCTGGCGATGGGTTCTTTTGATTGAATGCACATGGAGGGAAATTCAAGAGGGTGTGCTCGCATGAAGGTGGGGTGCCTGACTGCACAAAACTAAGAGGCGCATTTAACTGAATGGGTGAAAAAGCGAAGGGATGTGCGACAGAGGAGAGAATTCAACTTATAGAAGCTAAGTTGGTGGACCCATACCCAAGAGTGTGCGTGCACCAAGGTGGGGCATCTAGTGCCAAGTAGCGATAGGCGTGCAATGAACCAATGACAATGATGTGGGAAGAGTGAAGAAAGTTAGTGTACATCCCAAGGAAGAGGAAGTACCCAGGAAAGGGGAGTGCATGCTCACAAGGGGTGTATGCCTACACAATCGTAGGTTAGTTAGGGGAATGCCTACCAATGGAAGGGACGTTCAGAATGTATTGGCAGGTCGGTCGAGGCATCTAGTGACGAGTGTAATTCAAATCAACCAAATCAATGTGTCGGCTCAAGTTAATTGAGGAAGGATGAATGTGTATATATTGGAAGAGAGGGAGTCGACCAAATACATCAATCGATTCACACAATTTTAGAAGTGAAGAGGGAAGGGTGAAGGTGAATGAAGTTTAGGGCAGCATGCAGAAAGTTCAGGATGGTGTAGGGCATCCTAGGGTGATTGCATGCAACGTGGAGTGGCCTAGGCCATGCACCTGCCCAAGGTAGGAAGTTGTCTGAATGGGTGATTTTTATAGCTGCGGAACTTGGAGTTCCACACCACTCTAGGTAGAAGATACATAATCTAGCAAGGCATGTGGGTAGGGCAGCGTGAAGTGATGGTGTGAGCCAAACTACATTACCAGGGTAGGAAGTGCACGCTCAACAACATGATTTGGGCAAAATTGTGTGGGCGAGTTGTTGGTGCAACCAGGAAACTTGCACACTATTGTAAAATTGTAAATTAGACTTATATTGTGTTTTAATGTATTTGGGGCGAACTTTATTTGGGGAGTTTCCCTCTGCCTTCATAAGCTTGTGTGTACACTGTTTATTGATGTTTATAGGTTCACACATTTTATGAAGTGAATGTTAATGAAGATAATTTAACTTTATTAAATGTAATTCCATTGCATAATTGAAGAAAACTTGATTAGAAAAGAAACTAAGTGTTGGTAAGGCATAGTTCGATAACTTTAGTAATGTTGAAACGAAAGAGTTAGTCGGTGTCACACCGTACTCACAAGTGGACTTAGAGTCACCACTAGAGTGCGTCTATGACACTAGGTGATTTAAAAATTGCACATTTTTGGAGCCCAAGGGTGAGGCTTGAGGACTGAGAATTTCCAATGTGCAATTCAGGCTGGGTTGTAGGGAAATATTGCGTAGTTCTAGAGCTCAGAGGATGGGCTTGAGCACTAAAATTACACAATTCGCAGCTCTGAAGGGAAGAGATTGCACAATGCACAATGCCAAGAGGAAATGCTACTGCTTTAGGACTGAGACTGTGCAATCCATGGTCCAGGATGACGGATTAAGGCTGAGTGGCCCACTCAAGGAGTTTTCCTTGTTTTGACTAAGGGTTGGATCAATGAGAAAATTTGAACCAAAAAAATACTTGAACATGATCACACACTTAGATCACTTGAAGACATGGCAATAAGAACTTAGAAGACATGAAAAACATACTTGTCCTCAGTGTGACAACTTTGCGACAACTCATTCCAAGTGCGACACTAAAGATACACTCTGTGATGACAGTGACGACACTTGTAAGAAAATGCTTGAAATTTTGTGATTGAGTGTATTACATATTTACATGATAAGAAGAACTCATTATCACAAATATTACCCATTTATACAAACCAAAACTCCACTTTACGTGATAAGCAACACTTCCCATGCCAAAATATGACAGATGCAAAATAGAAAAAGAGGTGTGAACAAAGGTGAAAGCGACACATGCTAGAGAAAAGATAACATGAAAATGACACTAACTAAAGTGAAAGAGAGCAGAAAGGATAGTCAATAGCATGAAAACGATAATCACAAGAACAAAGGTGCATAAAAGAGACAGTTTGAAAAATTACCAAAATATAAGTACAAATGCAACTGAAAGTGAGAGAATGTTAATGAACATGTGCACTAACTGATGACATGGGTTGAGCATAGCACAAACAATGTCTTGACGGATAGTCCTAGGCATGTTCAAATTTGTGTGAAAGAATGCGCTCATGAATTCATTACAGACTAATAATGTGTGAGAAGCTGATTTTGACGCTTGAAATCCAAGAATATTCATCGACCAAGAATATTGATTGATCCAAAATTCAAGTATAGGAAATATTTTGAAGGGTGTTTGTCAGAGTGACAAAACTTGGTGATACAGTCACAAAACTCCAGCTTCTCTGTCTTGGTCAATTATTTCGTGCAAGGTCTAGTTCTTTATGGAGTATTCATTCATCGTTCAGATTTACCATTGCTTCCCCACTTACCCCATGCATAAACACAATCTCGTGTATTCCTCTACTCAGTTAAACACAAACACAAGATTGATTATCATACAATGTTCTAGATCAACAAAAGGGTAATTAAGTTCGCGAGGTTTATATTTTTAGAGTATAGTTTTTCATCTCTCATGTTGCTCCATTACAAATAGGCTAGATAGTACCCCGATGGAGTCACTTCAGGGAAACAAACCTTTCACTGTTGCCAGTAGGCCTAGAGAGTATTCCGATGAAGTTGCTTGCTTCACCTCTCTATGCAAGAAGCCTTTCTCTTCTTTCGCCTTTATTTATCTATTTTATATAGGACTGTGCATACACTTATTTATTTTATGGGTGAAAGAGGGATCCCGACTTATTGAGAGAAGAAGAGGTTGTCCCTTCAAAGAATCATATATATGACCTATGATATTGATTTTCTCATTTAAATTTTCGCCTCATCCTTCTTTACTTGATTGGATCATCCTCAAAACATCAAAACATAAAGACCCAAGTGTAGGCATGAGGTTTCCAAAATAGGCATGGAGATCATGGTTTGACACAAAGCTTTCCTTATGCAAGGATAGTATTTTCCACGAGAACATCATTGACTAAAAGGTGTAAGCAAGACAAGTAAGAAGGACATAGAGTTATCCAAATATTTCAGCATCATAAAGTCCTTTTCTATTTTTCCACATTTCCTTTCTAGCCAACAAAGCATCTCCATGCAAGGTCTCACAAAACAAAACAAAAGACAACGCACAAAAATGAAACAAAACTAAAAGACAAAACAGAAAGAGGCTAAGCCAAAACATGACACAAAACAAAATTCAGAAAACAAAAGCCAAACTATAGAAAATGAATACAAAATGAATGTGTAGGTAAAATAATATGAAGCTATACCTACTCCTAACCTAACCAACTAGAAGTTCATTGTCACATATAATGAAATTTCCAATACATCCACCATAATTGTTCCCAATCAGCAATCACAAATATATGATCAATTAAAGCTGAGATAAAACAGTGTGCAACACAAAAGGTGAGAGAATGAATATTATTCATAACAAATTGAAGGTCTTTCCTCTCAATGGAAAGGCATGTCATAACGACTACTTCTAACCATTTCACAGTTTTACCTTTTTTCTGAAAATCGTGAGAAGACAAACCTCAGGGGCTTCTTGCAAATGTATATTCATCTACACTGTCCTCATTGGAAAGCATGAGAAAAGGCCCAGGCCTATTATCTAAAATGAATCTTTCCAAATAAAATTGGTCCAACCATTCAATGATTTTGTCATGAAACTCGAGATAGTACCATTGAGAATCCTAAAATATTTGAAAACATGAATTTGCAATTAAAAGCGAGAGATCAAGATGAGAAGGGAAAATGATTCTTATCATACTCAATAGATATGTGAAGGCAGTGTGGACGTGGCATAATCATTAGTGAAGTCTATGGTGTATCAACTACTTGAAAAGTATCTGAATAGAGAGATAAAGAATATAGATTAATCAATGTGAAACAACTATCATAAGATATAGTGGTGCTAAAATTATAAAAAGAATGAAAGTTAATATTATGATTAGATGGACCACTTATGGCATGAGATTCTCAGTGGGAAGATAACATAGACATATCAGTTTGAACATATTTACAAATTCCTTGAAAAAATGAATCATCCTCCTTGCCATGAATAAGAATTTGATTCACCAAATAAGTCGTGCTTTCATTAATAGTTAAGAGGATTTCAACTGTGATGAAGAACAAGATTTGCGATATAACATTCATAAGAAAAAATAGGAGCCGACTATTCAAAAATGAATTTGATAGACATGATTGCTTCAACCAAGGATGATTTTTGAAATGACTAACTTCATAGTTCTGTGATCATATGAGAGATACACATTCCAAACTCGAGTTTGATATAATAGATTTGCATAACTAAGATTCATGAATCTGAACAAAAATAAAATCTTGAAAGATTGAAAGGCTACATCTGAAATACCAAACATCTTTCAAGAAAAAATTTTCATCAAGTGAAAGCATGGAAATAGAAGGATTTCACAACAGAAACCATATATGACTTAGTTTGGGTACCTTATCAGAGTCACGATAACCTAACATAACCATCAATAGAATTTGAAGTTCCTCTACTCCCTGACAAGTCTAAGAACTTTCATGGATTGTAAAATCACATTCTGAAGATTTAATCAGAGAATGCATGGTGTGGGGATAGATGTTTTCACTTATTTCAATGAGATCACTACTGACCCAATTGAAAACATATTTTTCATTGATTTTATCATATTTTACAACTTTGACAACTATATTACTTAGCTCGAAAGCTTCTCCTGATCAAAAATCTAGAGATGTATGAATTGTAGAAATTTCATGAACAAACTAATTTGAGGAGTTGTATTAATGAAAAATAAGAGATGATACAGGACGGAGATGATACTCAATGATTTGATTATTTTCTCTTTCATCATGGACAACCTCACTACATTGTGGCAATTGAGATGTTAACTCATCGTATGAAGAAATTGAAGAGCATGGAGTGTCTTCATCATAAGTTAATGCATTTTAAAAAAAAGAGCAAAAAGTATAGTGAGATGAAGAGGAAGTTTTGATAAGAACATCTTATTTGACCGGATCAGATTCAACATTTAAATTAAAATTTTTATGTGAAGTGAAAATATCATCTGATGCACTCTGTCGATCTGATGCGGATCGACAGAGTGATCTGCATCAAAATGATTGTTTCCCAAGACTTGATATTGATTATGGAAACTGACAGCATTTGATTGACTACTGAGATTAGTATATTCAATATTATCCAAGAATGAGGAAACACCATCATCACAGGGAGGATTTTGAAAAATAGGATAAATATTGAAATAATCTTCACCTTCCTACTCCTTTACTTGTGTAATTTAACTACCTTGAACCTTATCACAATTTGGACCAACAACATGAAAATCAAGAGAGTGTAAAAAATCTATCTCGTGGAGTAGATTGATCAAGCAGATCATGGTACAAAGAGTCATATCATGTAGATGATTAAGGATAACAAAAATCCAAAACCGATACAAGACTAGATTTATGAGTGTTAATACCATCTTGAGGAATGGAATATTTGGTTTTCACCATAGGCTTCATTAGACATTCTAAGATTTCCTCTATTGAATTTCAACTATGAAAATCTAAGGAAGGATGAGAAGATGGATTAGGAATTTGATGAGAATATTTCCCAACTTTATTATCATCTCACAGAGAAACCCTGATTGAGACTAGAAAAGGAGGAGGACAAGAAATAAAAGGAATAACAGATTCCACCTCTGGAATTAGGGGTGTCTCATTATTTACAAGAGTTGGGGAAGTAGAAACATGACGAGGTCCATATTCATGGTGCAAAGAGATGTGAAAGAGATGCTAAAAGTTGTGCTTAAATAAATCCCAGTCTATGTCTTCTCTAAGAAATTCATAACGAAGGTGAAGGAATTGATAAGAGAAATCCTCAACTAATTCATTAGGCTTCATTCTCAATTGATTGATTCTTTTATAAACATCTCGGTAATCATATCTATCGAAGGCTTGACAAAGATCCTTAAGGAAATGATGAAAAGAATGGATGGAAGCATATGGTAAGGTATGTCACCATCGATTAACATGACCTTCAAGGGTGAGGATGAAAACCACACAAGAAAAATGTTCGTCATTGATTTTGTAATATTTACAAAACTTAAGAAAATTAGAAATGTGCTCAGTTATGGATGTTTCATCCTCACCATCAAACTTCAACTGGGACCAGTGATAAAGAGGATCATCAAGGATTGAAACTTGACAAATGGATAAATTAGAGAAACACCTGAGGAGAATGATTTTAGAATGAGCCATTTAATATAAGACATTCAGAAGAGACTCAACAAGCACAACTTGTCATTCGGCCCTCCTTCCAGTGCCATTTTGTTGGAAGTGCTAGAAATTCATCAACCAAAGGGGTATCCCCGATGTGAAGTCCCAATTAGACCCCACACCCTCTAAAATAAGAGCCCCATCTAGAGTATCAACCCAATTTACATATATCCATATAGATTTTCCCTAGCTTTAGGTGTCAACAAGAGAGAGAAGCATGTATTTTCCTTTGCAAAAAAAATTAGGTGTTCTTGGTTAATGTTTGGTTGCAGGTGTATCAAGGTTCTTCTACTGAGGAGGAAGGAGAGGTGAGCTACTAAGAGAGAGGTAATAGTACCACCCTAGTATATACACACACAAACAAGAAATATTCGTCTAACATCTAGTGGAATATTCCACAGAGATGTGATGGTCCTTATAACCAAAACAAACAAGAAAGTTCGTGTGACATCCAGCGGAATTGATCCAAGGGATCACTTTAGTTCTTCATATTAAAAATGTGTGAAATAGATCGAAAACTATACCAATGCATATATCTCAGTTACCTAAATCCAACACAACTTGAATCATTCAAAACTGATATTGTATGCTCCCGATATCACGTTCTAATCGAATTCTCATGTAGGTAAAAAAAATTGCAGATTGGCAGGTTGACTATACATTTTTGGGCCAGTGGCAGGTTGCCACTTGTCCACTTTAGATTGGTCCAAATATACTAGATTATGATTGGTTCAAAATTTATTATTATTATTATTATTTGATGGTTGACTATGTTTTAAGTGGACCAATGCTTGGAGGCCATGTGGGCCAATGGGTGGCTGCCACGTGGCCTCCAGGTGGAATGTAAACTTTTGAGTCAATGACTGAAGGATCGCATCAGGGGTCAAACACAAAACCTATCACCAAGCATTAAGGCACACTACCATTGCACCATCTCTATGTTTCTTACCCCTTAATCTCTCAACATTTACTTAAGGATTGCACAAAACATGTTTGGAGATAGGGTCGGGGCTAAGCCCTAACCCTGGTCCCCGCACCCTCAAAACCAAGGGGTGTGACCATGGGCTAGGACTTAGCCCCAACCCTGAATTCACAGCCCCACACACTATTCACTATCCAACCAAAAGCATAATTTTGGATGGGGGCAACCCCTAGGCACATGCAGCGGGGGTTGGCCCCAAGTCACATAGACCGTGAAATGACCACCGATCTTCAGAAATTGGCACACACATGGATTAAGGCACTAGAAATAGGTTTTGGTGCTAACTATGTCACTAACATGATCATGTGTCAAGTCATTGTGGGTTGATTGACAGGGGTAGGCGGTCATCGCCAGCCCCTGGGCACGTGGCCCTCATGCAACTGCAATTTTCAAAATTTTGTGGGTTATTGGACATTTAAAGTGTCCAAAAATTTCTTCCGTCAGTCGTGATTGTAGGCCAAATTTGTGCTCCAGTTCCAGGTTTGGGATGCTCTAGCCAGGTTTGGGGCGAATTGTAGGATGTTTAGCTGTGGAAAATTGGGAAAACTTGGAAGAAGCATAACTTTCTCATTTTTTGGCCAAATAAGATGTAGAAAGAGACTAGATGGGGGTCTTTGATAGGTCTAAATCCATTGCAAACATACTGATTATTTTTTGAGAACTGTAAATCCATGTAAACACAAATTTTACCACTTAATGAAAGAGGCCCACCATTGGAAGCTTGACGAGGAGATGTAGCCCAGGAGAGGGGTGAACTCCTTTATCATTTTTGATGTTATGTTTTTCTAATATGGTCTATTATCTTTGTTTTATGCTTTTAACTAAGTTTAAATACCATCAATTTTATGTGTTTTGCAAAGTGATCCATTCCTTACAATACATAAAAAATGTACTTGCAATTTTACCATCACCTTCAAGTTTTCATTACAGAACTAGTCCACAAAGATGTGATGTCCACTGAAACCATTACAACACACTCTCAATATGACGAGCACTAAAATATCTGAAATAGCTCAACTACTTTATTATAGGTGAAAACAAATATGCAACATAAAATTACCAAAACAATCTTATAAACATTCATAATCAATGTATGAAGAACATGTTGGCTATTATGCTTCATATATTAAGTAAAAATACCAAGATACATGAATACAACAAGCATCACTAGCTTCAATAATGGAGAATTGGAGCCACAACTTGCTCCCCAAAAATATTAACTTTGTCTCTCTAATGCCTTATGGGAGAAGCGAAGGTGAAAAAGTATTTTGCAAGTACAATGAGGGTGTATATATAACAAATGGGGTGATCATTCACCTCCCATGTGACTCTTGGACTACCCTCATCACTGTTTGACTTCTCCATGATCTTTTGACTCCCATGTGAATTTTCAAATTACATAGATGACTCTTGGAATTCCACTTTACATTACATTTTCCAATATAGAATTTACATTTTTCACAACTAATGTAGCACATGATGACTCATGACACTGATGACATGGCAACGTCAATCCAATATTTTTTGCTTCTTTTTCTTCAAAAAGACATTTTTAGTGCTTCATATTCATGATAGATATGATTTTTTCTTCATATCCACCCTCCAAAGGGTTGTGAATCAAATGGAATCTTCATGCGGTCCTGATCTTTGATATTTCATTATAATTTGGGGTTCCTTCATCTTCTCGCATGATGGTCATCTTATCTCTTCAGCTCCATATGTTTTTTCTAGTAGTGTCCCCTTCTCTTTTTCCTCCATCATCCTCATATCATGATAAGATAGATTTCCTGCAACTAAAAACCATTAATGACAAGATGAAATCAGTCTGAAAAACCCTTAATCTAACATATTTCTTGAACTCACATGTTAGGGCTAGAATTGGTGACTGGTTGAGTGATTGGCTAAGGGATTTTATAGTTCCATAAGCTAAGGTCTGAAATTGAGGCTTGCGACTGTGCAATGCATCATTCAGGATGGCTAGGTTCAAGATATTGCAAAATTGAGGGGCTTAATGTTAGTGTGAAAATTCTAGGAAGGTGTACCAAAAATACTTCACTTAAGTCACTAGGTGATAAGTGACCCTAACAACAAGTTGATGGCTTTTGTTGTCTTAGATATGAAACACAAATAGAAAACCTTCAGAAAAATAAGATATAACCCAAAACAGAAAACGACAATATAAAGTATCCAGTATAACAACCCAATTGGAAAGACAATTTTAAATGAATCAATCTTTTATTGATAACACCTACTGAAGGAGATCTACATATTGATTTGTAAGTCCCCCTCCACGGGATGGGTCCTTTGATATCCTTGATGCTTCAAAAAATTGATCTTCTCTCTCAATGTGAAAATCCCAAACAAAAGTGAAGATTCAAGGATATAAAAACAAAAACTCCACTTTACGTGATAAGTGACACTTCTAATGCCAAAATATAAAACATGCGATATGGAAAGAAAAGTGTGAATGAAACGTGCAATACGAAAACAATGGTGAAAACAACGCATGCTAGAGTGAAGGTAACATGAAAATGACACTAATTAAAGTGAAATCAAGTAGAAGTGACAATTAAAAACATGAAAATGACATTCGTGATAACAAAGGTGCACAAAAACGTCAGTTTAAAAAACTCACCAAAATAGAAGTACAAATGCAACCAAATGTGAGAGACTATTAATCAACATGCACACTAAATATCGGCATGGGTTGACCATAGCACAAGCACTCGCTTCACATACTTTGATAGGCCTGTTCAAGATTGCATGAAAGAATGTGCTCATGAATTCATTGCGGACTGAGCATAAGTGGGTAGGTGATATTGACACTTGCAGTCTAGTAATACCGATTGACTAAGAAGTGACTACACAACTACTAATTGCAAGATCCATAGTAGGCTACAAAATTCAATTATAGGAAAAAATTTGGGGGTGTTTATCGCAGTGACAACTGATCTATATAAAACACTCTTCTTATATGACAATCCACACTTCTAATAGTAAGTCACCTTTCGAAACTTGCTTCAGATATTTTTTACATTCACCATTGGGGATTTTGGATGGACAACAAGGAGTGAGGGAGGCAATCATAAGATATGCATCGAGAGAAGAAAAAAATGTTGAAAATATTAGACAAATCCATTAGAAAGTATAAGAGATGATGAAGAAGTCACAAGAAATGTATAAGGCTCGACATGAACAACATAGATCTTAGAAGTCATTTAGAGTGGGAGATAGAGCTCATATACAAGTAAACAATAAAATATTATAGGGTCCTATGAATAAGATCAACGATCTATAGTATCATCCTTTTGAGATATTGTAAAGGCTTAGATATAATGCATATAGATTCAATATGCCTTCATACATGTATGTTTACTCATTAGTGAATGTGAAAAATCTCAAACTCTATGAGCATTCCATGTTGGATTAGGAGGAAGGCCATGCCCAACTTTCCATACATATTATGGGATGTTTGAGGTCTAAAATGGGCCTCCTAAGGAAGCTAAGAAAATATTAAAATAAGAGTTTGAATTTTCAAAAGAAAAGTACCTTTATTTTTTGTATTTTTGGCTAATTTCCTTATAGCTTTTTCTCAAATGTCATGTACAAATACCCACAAGATTCAAAATTGAATTTCACATCTAACGAGTACCCATTATGCATACATATAAGTGGACCTACACTAAAAATTTTGAAAATACATGAAAAGTGTGTTCGAAACACATTTTTTCGTGTATTTTCAATTTTCTCGATGTCACTGTAGTTAAAAATATGCATGATAGCCCAATGGGTGTCTACACTTGACATTTCAATAAACTTGTAAGAAGATAATCCAAAAATACAGTAGAAGAGTAATTTTCCTATTTTCCCTCCAAAATTGTTTACCCTTGGGGATGACATCATGATTTTGAATCTTATTGGTTCTTTTAAAATTGCTTTTGTTAGTACATTTTTTGTTTTGAAGCCCATTTTTTGCCTCAAAACTCTCTTAATGGGAGCTAGCATGCAATGCTCAGATAGAGTTGGAAGATGAAAAAGTCTTGCATATGAGAGCCAGAACTACAAAATAGGATGAGAATATTGGGTTGAATAGACAACTTCTAGGCAAAGTAAAATGGTACTCCAAGGAGAAGGTAGAGGAAGATTTTCTTCGACTCTTTTAGTAAAGATTTTTGTGACTAAAATAATCCCTAAATGGGGAGGTATGATTTAGAGTGGATCATTATATTATTTTTCATATATATTGATGCTTTAATGGGGGGAAAGCTAGAGTTAGTATGCATATTAATTTATTAGCAAGTCCCTATCTCGAAAATTGGTTTTTCAAAATTTTCAAAGCTATTTTGAGGCCTCAAATGACATTTTTTAGGGTCAAAACTTTCCCTATTTCCATTAGGACCCCTTTCACATTGAAATACACTCAAAGGTATTCCTAGGAACATAATATTCACATCAAACAAATCTTGTGTGAAAAAGTAAGTTTACATACGATGTGCACCACCATGGCACGAGAGAATGTGACATCTACCCTCATTACTCATAAATATGGGGCTAGAAATATGTGTAAATTTAAGAATATTCTTTGAGTCCAAAATTGTAACATAGTTAAGGGTTAAATAGATCAAAACCTTGCCCCTAGATGGCTATCAAGAAATCTTGAATATTGGGCTATTGGGAGGAGAAGGAGTTTCATTCTATGTTATTTTATTTATTCCATGGTTATGTAGAGAATATGGGAGCAAGGAATTAGAGAGAATAAAAGGAGGTGATGATATTTTGTATCAACCTTACAAACCACATGAATCAAGTAACTCCAAGGAGAGTACCTATTTCTTTGTATTTCATATTTCTAGTGGAAAATAGAGTAGAACAACCTCACTTTCTAGCTAGGTTTTCTCTTATTGAGGTTTCCTAGGGTGATTTTTGTGGATGATGTGTATGCATTTTATTTTCCTCTATTTTCCACATTTCAACTATTTCATACGCTTGGAAAGAAAAATAATCATTAAAGAATATGAAATCTAAAGGAAATTACCCTTTAGAGTAAATATTTCATTTTTTTCATGAGATCCATTATCATGAAATGTTCCAATGAAATATCCATGGCATTTTATAGATCATGTTCAACCCAAGAGATGATATTTCTCACTTTGCACCATAATCCCTTAGACAATATACATGGGCCTTCTCGGTCTCTATCATAGACTAACCAAGAATCTTTTAGACGGGGCTTTAGGAAATCTAACTACTATAGGAGTTCTCGCAATGGCTCTTACATATGAACTCGGGTATTTTTTTAGCAAGAAATCCTCACACACATATAGGCCTAATTCTTGGCATAGTTACTAGCTTTAGCAAGCTACCTTGAACACACATTAATGGATTTTTCACTTTTCCAAGATAAAACTCTAGTTCTCCTTTCGTCTTGCTACCTAAAAAAATATGTACATCCTCTACTTGAATTTCCTTTTCCATGAATGTTGGAGTCTCAATATTTTCCAAGTTGATTATACTCCTTCCATGCTATCATAACTAGGTGAGATGACTATCTCACCGACATCTTACATGAGTATAGTTACCCCCATGCTTCAAGGACTAGATAAGGTGACTCTTCTACCTACCTCATGCATGCATTCAATGATTTGGTTTTGATACGTGAAAGTATAATTTTCTGGTAAGGATGTATACTTTAGGAAAAAGACATGGAATTATAGGCATGTGGGATTCCATCTTGGACCACATTTTAGTTCCCTCCCTTGTGAAACTATAACTCCCTATGACTCTATCCTTATCCATTCTTATAATTGATGATGTATCTTGTTTTATTATTTTAAATCTACATTTTTTACATATTACATTGATTTTCCCTAATCCATTCATCATATTCACAAATATGCATTACAAATTCATCGATAAAAATTGGTGTGTTGCATATTTTTCTTAAACTTTTAGTATGCCTTTGAATGCGACTTTAATATATGAAAATAACAATAGTACTAATGATGAAATAGATATTTTACACTAATGTGAAATGAAAATTGTCTTCTTACCTTTTTTTAACATCTTTTTTCCTTCGTTGGAAGATCCTTGTTAGTATATTTCTTGGAGCGATTTTGTCATTGTTTCTTCTTTGTACAACTCCATATATTGTGATTACACACATAATTCATTGATGGTATTGGGTTAAATAACATTAATTGTGACCTTTAATGACTATGGAGTCCACCGATATACTTCATGAATAAATTTGAGTTTGTAAAATATTTCCCCATTGCAATGGCACTCATTTTGAACTTGGTGATGTAATATTGCAAATATTTCCTTGATTTTGTTAGAAGTAGTGTTGATATGGATTAGAATATTATGTTATATTACATATTTTTCTTCACCTTTAAGTATGGATTCCACTACATTTTTAATATATTAAAATCACATTAGTACTAATGATTGCATACATATTTTACACTAATGTGTAATGGCAATTGTCTTCTTAACTTTTTTGACTTTTTCTTTCCTTCCTTGGAATATCCTTGTTAGTATATTTCTTGGAGCCATTTTGTCATCGTTTCTTCTTGGATAACTCTGTATATTTTTCTTACACACATAATTAATTAATGATATTGGGTTAGACAAAATCACTTCTCAACTTTAATTACTATGGAGTCTACCAAGATACTTCACGAATAAATTTGAGTTTGTAAAATATATCCCCATTTGAATGGCATGCATTTTGAACTGGTGTTATAGACATTTTTGGGCCCTACAACCCCAAGCATGAAATGTCCATAAACCAAGGGCTCCTAAGTCCCTAAAAGTGTTGTTCTAACCCCTAAAGGAATAAGGTCAACAGATTACAGCTTCTCCCAGAAGTTCTCCATGAAAAACTACTCAGAATTGGTCAAAACAGGATCATTTCAGCTGCTCCACTGGCCAAGTGCGTTGCATCTCACCTAAATACACTGTGTGGGTGCATTTCATTTCAAAAATCCCTTCTATGGGGTGCGATGGGCGAGAAATGACAAATGGCAGTGTCATTCCGCGAGGTGGAGAGGCAATGGAAGCTTCCAGAAACTTCTCCTGTGACACTTGCCTCTCTGAATTCGACCAAGGATGAGTAAGAGATCATCAATCTCCAAGTGGAAGCAAGAACTATCAGAGAGAAGACACTAATCAAATCATAAGCTGACTCATCTCCATTACAGATATCTATATATGGATCCCTCATCCCAGAGATTCAGACGCTGGAATTTTGCATATTGTAAGGAATTGTTGTTGGTTTCTTGAGACAAAAATCAGATTGTTGGGTGATCTAAGCTTTGTATGAGGTGAAGAGGGGCTTCTTTGCTGATAGGTTGATGCTGGGTCAGAACAACTGGTTTTAACTCCTCTTGGCTCTTTCTTGTTTATCAATAAAAGCTATTCAAGTTTTCCTCTATACTCTTGTGTCATTGTTGTTTGCTACATTTGTATGGTCAATTTACATCTGATCCTAGATTTTTTATGATTATAGATCCATGTCTTTGTATAGTGCTATGCTACTGTGATCTTACAGGTACTTTGTGAAGCTGGGCATGCAAGGGAACAAGTAGCGAAAGACTATCAAGGAAGAGAGGAATCAAATCAGGAGATTAGCGCAAGACAGAGGTTGGTCTTTCTGTTCCTCTCTATCTATAATTCATAAAGGAAAAATGAAAGTAGCTTTAGTCTATTTGTTTCTAAGGCAGCTGTCACACCTTAGTGGGATATAGCAGTTCTATATAGACACTTTTCCCTGTAACAAAATGGCGACTCCACTGGGGAAGTGTTAGTTTGTTTGTTTATCATTCCTTGTTGTCTATTTCATAAACTTACAGGTAGCATTTGAACTGCATTTGCCATAGCAAATGCAAAGTAGATAAATGCTACTCCAGTCCATCTATAGGACCTGTTTATGATTTAACAACTGATTCACAAACTCTTTGATTGCCTTTGTGATAGCTCTTAGATCCTCCTTAGATCTACCCCTGATTGTTGCATTACTGATTGCCTTTTGCTCGGCCAAAACCCATGAACTGAACTGCAAACTGTGACCCAGAACCCAAACAGGGTCTCGTTTCTGGCCCAGCGCAGGTACTGTTCAGAGAATCTGAACTTCAGCGCACTTCTTGAGTGGAGAAGGTGCGCTGCATTTCAAATTCTCTGTGTTACAAGTGTGCTGATCAGACTAGGCTTTGTGCAGTTTTGGTTTCTGTGATTCATTCTTTCCAGTTCTATTCTGAATTTTGCTACCTGTGATTAGTATATGTCTGTTTGAAACCCCTTTTCCTTGTTGTTATTCTGCCTCCTTTGTACAAAAGAACTGTAAATGTTTTTGTGTGTTTGTTGAGTCATTTTCAGTTCTCCTTTGCAAAAGTAGCATAATCGTACTATCGTCCTTTGATTTGAAACTGTCGCAAGTGTCGATTTCAATCGTAGGAAAGAGTTTGATTGCTGTTGATGGTCGATTATCCTGTTACTATTGTCTTTTGGTTTGAATTTGTAATTTTCTAGTGTCAAGAACAAGTATTCATTTCAAAATCGTAAGGTGTTGTGATCATCTCCATTTTTTGATTTCGAAAAGGAACTTGTTGATATTTGTCGCTTGAAAAGAAATTCAGATTTGTGCATCAACTTTCTTTTTATCATTCATATACTAAGAAAGTCGAAAACAAATACATGCATGTGCATTTGCATATAGACAGTCTAATTGGCTTGATTTAGGAAAGTGCATTTAGAGTGTGCTCTTTTCTCTTTGTGAAAAGATTCTGTCTTTCTTTCCTTAGTAGCTAGGATTTTCATTGCATAAAAAGAAGATAAAAGATTGTTTATCATCTTAGATTGCATTTTAGGAATTACATCTACATCTCGTGGTGAACCTGAAAGGCAAACTTCATAAACAAGATCAACTATAAAATAAATTCAATGAATCTAACAACGCTTTGGAACTTAACGCACAACATTTAGAAGTCTAGGCTAGAGACGTATTCCGGCGTCGTAAAGCCTGGTAACTATTGTTCCCACTGATGGTTGGGTGATTCCTCCACTTTGAGAAGACAAGTGCCAGTACGGAATTGTGCTCCCACATACCGTCGAGTATATTTTGGGAGACCCCAATAGGCTTAATCCTTTATCTATAGGAAGCTGTGTCTACTGCCCTATCGATCGCAATGCACTGAACACAACATTCGGGAAGATTGACTGTCGTACCGTAAAAAGTATTCTGCAGTTTTGCGATTGGTTTGGTAATCCCTCTACCTAGATTTCCAGAGCAGTCCCTTTCGTTCCTTTTCAGACTCTTTAACAGAAAAGGTCCATCTGAGCACTTGTCACTTCAGGCTCATTAAAAATCGAAGGAGACTAGAGTCATCTTTTGTTTTTTCTCGACTCTTAAAAATTGAAAAAACAAGTTGTGTCAAAGCATCTAAAATTTATTTTAAACGGAATATTCATTACCCTTTCCTACGTTGATCTTGGGTTGAGAAAATGGAATCCACCAACCAAGGAATTCCCCTTGGAGGAAATCCTAGTCCCTTCTCCTCTTGGGGAGATGTTGGTGCACCCCATATGGCCACATTGTCACTTCCAGGACTGAAAATCGGCTTGCCTGTATGGCTCTTCTCAACCTCCGTCGTTCAGAACACCGCAATTCCTGAACAATCGAATCAGCAACTAGACGAGTCCAAAGTTACCCACCAACCTTCTACTTCCTCTAATTCTTCCTCTCCTCCTTCCTCTTCGCTTGACGAGGCTGGTAAAGCCAAAAGTCAAGAACCTGAGAAGAAGAAGGAAAAGAAGAAGAAAGAGAAGAAGAAGAAGGAGCCAAAAATGAATGGGGGCAAACAAGTGTCGTCTAGCGAAAATCCACACACTGCACCGACCAGGCCTAAATCGCCATGTGTCATTTGCAAAGGAGACCACTATCACAGAGATTGTCCTTGCATCCCTCGGATCTTAAGGGACTGGTCTCCTCATTTGCACAACCCAGTGTCGTCAACCTCTGATGATCATGTTGAAAACACACCATCAACTAGTGAAAGTGAAGCCCCAAGACAAAAAGGAAAATATAGATTTCCTTGTAAACTGTGCGAAGGCGATCATGCCGTCCACCGTTGTCCCTTCTTAGATGAAGCTAAAAGAGTTTTGGACGATCGTCCGGTTTCACCGTTACGACTTCCTCCTGGATATAAAAAACTCTTGCCGAGTCCGTCACTAGTTGAAAATCCGGTTGGCCCGCTCAGGTGGTCGGCTGAAGCATCTATCATTGAAGACAAACCATCTGAACCCATACCAGACGAAAGTCAAAAGGTCGAGGCGGTAGTTGACCTGGTCTTGCCTTCAGAGGTTCCATCTTCAGATGATACAGTCACCGAAGAGAACAAGGATGACACCGTCCAAATTCTGTTCATAAGCACAGACTCCAGTGAACATGGGGGCAATTTACCCATTCCTTTACCGCGGGAAGGAAGTTCGTCAGAGTCGTACCCAGCCGTCTATTCGGTCCCACCTCCAAGCAACCTAGTTGTCTCCTTCGACTGGAATCAACTAGGCAGACCCCGTTTACCAGCCAGTATACCATTCCGAATCATTGTTCAAATATATAGAATGGTTATGGCTGGTACCATCATAGATGAAGGG
The DNA here is from genome assembly GCA_031772625.1 of Pinus tabuliformis. Taxonomy (NCBI): domain Eukaryota; kingdom Viridiplantae; phylum Streptophyta; class Pinopsida; order Pinales; family Pinaceae; genus Pinus; species Pinus tabuliformis. Next base: position 234,181,790 of record CM062816.1, on the reverse strand, counting down.
GCTTTTGTGAGTATCCTTTCCTCGACTGCTTGGAAACCGCTTGGTTCGCCATTGCTTTTGCTTGAGATGAGAAATCTAACAAGCTTTGATAAAGGAACTAGTCGACCGTTAGGGATCCTTCCCAATGTGCCCATAACATTGAGGGGGAAAACCGTTCAAATGAACATAATGGTAGTTCAAGGACCCCTGGATTATAATCTACTCTTTAGACGAGACTATATTTATTGCATGGGAGCGATTGTCTCCTCACTCTTTAGAGTAATGTGTTTTCCGCATGAAGGAAGAGTGGTCAAGCTCGTAGACCAGCTTTCATTCCCCAGTTCACGCATAGCAAATAGTCATATACCATTCCTGAATGGTCTTTTCATGCAAGAAATGTCTCAATCTCCAGTCCGCCCACCTGATGAGCACGAGTGATTCGGGGGACACGACTGAAACCCAGGGGGCATGCACCCTGGTCTGCTTCGGCAGGAAAAACTTCGAGTATAAGGTAGGTTTCTGTGAGAGAATATGACTAGTCTGTACTCCCGTCCGTGATTGGAAGAGGGGGTTATTCTAGAACAAGATTCTCTTGTCAAAGTTGCGTGAGTGGAGTAGCCTCCTTCACTCACCTTTGTCTATTTCGATAGACATCGCTGAAGAAGTGTTTTGCTTGCGCTGTGAATAGAACAATCTTTGGGTGACCTATAAGAGGTAGACCTCTCCCGGTAAAACAAATGTTTTAACGGAAAGAAGAAGAGGTAACCTTGAAACTCTGTTTTATACCTGGGGGCATGCAAACCTTTTGGCATGCAAGCGAAGAGCGACTATTTATTTTTTAAATTTGTAGGTCCTCTAACCCTTTAAACTCATAGGATTGGCTGTTTCCTAACTTGCATAAAGAAAGGATGTGGGGAAAAACTCTAAAAATTGCCATTTTAAATGGGACATTCTTATCACACAACTGGATTAATCGAGCAGTGTTACTGCAAGGTTCAAGCTCGTTAAAAAATAAACCCGCATCGAGCAGTTTTAGCACATAGTTCAAGATCGTTAAAAAATAAACATAAGACAAGAGCAAATGTTTCCCCCTGTGTTTAAGCTCATTAAAAAATGAACTATTCCCCGATAAATAACCATCGTGAATGTAGTACTTCAGCCATTAAAGCCTTGGTCGTGTTTGCACCGTCACCTCCACTTTTGCATTGGCCGATCATTCACCTCCATTTGATTGTTTACCCATTTTGAGGAACAGCTGCGAAGAGTGATCTCACTAGCCATCCTTGTAACACTGTCGTGATTGGAAAATTCCAAACCTTACCTGGAATCAGTTGCTACCCATCTTTTCACTCGTTCCTCAAAAGACGAGTCTCCTTTAAGCTCTTTTCAACTGACTCGTAAAATATGAAAAGATTGCCGAGCCATTGGCCTCTCCAGCTCGTTAAAGGGACCGGAAGTGCTATCCCTCCTCTAAATTTTAATCTTTTTGGACTTGAGGGATTATTACACAAAAAGATCGAGTGCTTGTTTTGTTCGACTCGTTAAAAGTATCGAAAATTCATCCCTTTTGTATTGTTTTATACTTTTTCGGACTTAAGGGATTAGATGACGAAAAAGGAATTTTGGAGTTACCTTTACGTTCCTTTTCAAACTCTCTAAAAATGAAAAGGATCGAGTTATCTTTGTCATTAAACTCGTTAAAATTTTAATAGCGTCAAACTTGACTATAGACGAGAACGAGTTTCACTATCGCTAGGCTCGTTAAAACATAGCGATGGGTTTGCTCGAAGGGAAAATTATAGAACAAGCATATGTTATCCTCCTCAAGCTTGACAAAAATAAAGAGGTACTGGTCAGCAATGACTGGGGAAAATTAGGAAGAAAACTTGAAGAAACTTTGTTGGCAGCAAGTCGCTCTTGAACATGACACTTCCACTCCACGTCCGAGTCGGGTTGGGTTGTTTCATTCACCGGTCACATCACCATGGTCCCATCATACCATCCACATTTGAGGTTAATGCTACCAATCCATCACTTCAGTGTCGCCGATATGTTCAAGAGAAGTCATTCAGAGAATTCACCTGTGTCTCACCCACTACCATACATTTATACTCCATTCTTTCATGACCGCCACCCTGAACCTTATATCACCAGATCATTTTCACCTCCATTAAAATCATTTTCTTCATTCCATGTCATTGATGTGGGATTCATTAAGGCCCTCCTGTGACGGATCGCTTCTTGTCGACATCAGCTCATTATCCAAGAAGTCGATCTAGGAACACCCCGTTCAGTACTTTGAAGCTTGCATGCCTCAATGGCAAGTTTCTCACTTCCGGCGACAGGTTTACATCAATGGCCTTCAACCGAAATATTTTGCGTGGTGTTCGACGCCAATTCCTTTATTCACACCTTGTGAATTGTACTGCAGTACCTTGAGGGTCATTATCATTATCGGTGATTCCTCTCACACCTGTTAACAGCTTACATCATTGGCTGGTAATCAGGCGATGTCTTTCCATGTTCGACTCCAGAACATCCTTCACATGGATCGACTTGTACTTTGAGTGAAGATCGAACGAGATTGAAGACCCTGGATCTAGTTTCATCCATCCGGGTTGCGATATATATTCAGGGAAATAAAGACATCAAATGTACATCATTGCTGCATAGATAATCATCCAATCAAAGGGATGATGGCTCTACCAGAATCATCAGTCTACACTCAGACGATTGTCTGTCCTATGTACATGAAAATGAATTTATAAAGCTGAGCATGGGAATGCCCGCCTCAACTAGATCATGAAAATATTATGAAGATAATGTATTGTATTGTATCTTATTACAGGTCTCCTCCCAGCTTGAAAGAACTTCGGATCCTCATAATAAAGCATTTCACCTGACATCAAAAGATTAACGACCTCATGCTTTAGGGGGCAACTGTTATAGACATTTTTGGGCCCTACAACCCCAAGCATGAAATGTCCATAAACCAAGGGCTCCTAAGTCTCTAAAAGTATTGTTCTAACCCCTAAAGGAACAAGGTCAACAGATTACAGCTTCTCCCAGAAGTTCTCCATTAAAAACTGCTCAGAATTGGTCAAAACAGGATCATTTCAGCTGCTCCACTGGCCAAGTGCATTGCATCTCACCTAAATACACTATGTGGGTGCATTGCATTTCAAAAAGCCCTTCTATGGGGTGCGATGGGCGAGAAATGACAAATGGCAGTGTCATTCCGCAAGGTGGAGAGGCAATGGAAGCTTTCAGAAACTTCTCCTGTGACACTTGCCTCTCTGAATTCGACCAAGCATGAGTAAGATATCATCAATCTCCATGTGGAAGCAAGAACTATCAGAGAGAAGACACTAATCAAATCATAAGATGACTCATCTCCATTACAGATATCTATATATGGATCCCTCATCCCAGAGATCCAGAGGCTGGAATTTTGCATATTGTAAGGAATTGTTGTTGGTTTCTTAAGACAAACATCAGATTGTTGGGTGATCTAAGCTTTGTATGAAGTGAAGAGGGTCTTCTTTGCTGAGAGGTTGATGCTGGGTCAGAACAACTGGTTGTAACTCCTCTTGGCTCTTTCTTGTTTATCAATAAAAGCTATTCAAGTTTTCCTCCATACTCTTGTGTCATTGTTGTTTGCTGCATTTGTATGGTCAATTTACATCTAATCCTAGATTTTTTATGATTATAGATCCATGTCTTTGTATAGTGCTATGCTACTGTGATCTTACAGGTACTTTGTGAAGCTGGGCGTGCAAGGGAACAAGTAGCGAAAGACTATCAAGGAAGAGAGGAATCAAATCAGGAGATTAACGCAAGACAGAGGTTGGTCTTTATGTTCCTCTCTATCTATAATTCATAAAGGAAAAACAAAAGTAGCTTTACTCTGTTTGTTTCTAAGGCAGCTATCACACCTTAGTGGGATAGAGCAGTTCTATATAGACACTTTTCCCTGTAACAACTGGGTGGTGTAATATTACAAATATTTCCTTTATTTTGTTAGAAGTAGTGCTAATATGGATTAAAATATTATGTTATGTCTCATCCATGTTGATCCCTTTAGAGTTTATAAAGTGTAAGAATCAATGCACAGGACCATTTTTATCGGGGGTCCCAGTTTAAATTTTTTTGGGTCAAATACTTCTCGAACCATTTTGAGGCCTTAAATGAACACTTTTTTTGGTCTTGTCAAAATTATGGACCTATATTCAATAATATAAACATTTATTCCTTTACAAAGACTCAATAATCACTTTAGTTCGAGATTGTATGAGAAAGTTATGCCTCCCTGAAGTTTACCTATTGAAATTAACCACCATAATTCAAGAGGATTCCAACCTCATTATTCATAGAAAAGGGGCTAACCATGTCACCAGATGAAGAATACTATATGTTGATTATCCAAATTCTCATATGTTTCACCATTCAAAGCCTATAATATTTTATCATTTTACCACATCCCATCACTCGCATGTTGCCATTCTTACCATGTTTCTCCATGAATATCCCTCGGTAAGCTTATGGATGCTAAAGTAGTTAATTGTTGTTATTTTCATTTGTTTTCGATGAATTATAAAGGATTATTTTTTATTTTGGTTGACAATGGTTTTCCTAGCTCTATTCATGTAGCTCCTATGTAGTTCCTATAACCAACATTTGAGGTTGGCATATCTACATAGCATCAAGGGAAATTTTAGAACATAGGTTTTATTCCTAGGGGTGATAAATTGAATTTATGTTGTCTAATTCATACCCAGCTTGATCCCATAAGTGTCTAGTTGATGATTTATAGTTTGGATAACTTTTACTAAGAAGAATTAAGTAATTATCTTTAGGTACCACTTCCAGAGAAATGATAAAGAATCTTGAAAATATTACATGGATTGTTCATAACATCCCCAATAAACATTTTTGGATTAGGAGATATGTGTGGTTATTTGAATGGGATCTTTATGGTAGTGGTGATTATCAAAATATGTCATAAAAAAAAAACAAGCTAGTAATGGAATGAACTCAAGCCTATTCTTAAAACATTTTATGTTAAAAGAATCACATGTAATCAGATCTTGAGTTTTTATTCAACCAAAACTACACAAAAGAAAACATCTTGTAATATGTCAACGATTGGGCAGTCCATATTTGGGGAAATTAGTCAAATTTTCCCTTTTATTATCTTGTAGAAATGTATGGACTAAGGGAGGTTGGTAGAGGAAAGTGGTAGCAATATTAGAGGATTTCATTATGTAGTTAGGACTGTGAGATCATTCATCTCTTTGTAATGAATGATTGTTGATCATTGGAGTTGTTGGCAATGTATTGTTGAATATTTTTCTTTAATGATGAAGTTATGATTGCCAATTTTTAAAGACCATGGGTGGAGTGATTTACTTTTGACATTAGATAACTTGGTTACTTTCCTTCGATTTCAGTAGATAGATCGTGGTTTCTTATTTCCTACTTTGATAATTGAATTTCCATTCCATATAGTTGTGTTGTTTTATGCGAGGAGTGTGCACTAAGGGAAATTTCAGCCTTTGCTTCTGTCTAGGTTGTACAATGTTCATATACTCTAATTAGTGTGAGAACTAAAGATCTTGTCAATCAGAGAAATCGTAGGTAACCCTAGTGACTTTAATAGATTTAGGATCCTTTTACTTTGGTTTGGTTTCATTTCCTTTCAACATAAGTTCTCTTAGATAGTTGTTTCTTTCCATTTTGTGGCAATAGGCTAGGAATACTATTAATGCCTTGAACCCCACACATATGATGTATCATCCCTATGTTTATTAACTCGTATTTAATAATTTAATGTCAACTATTTAAGAAATCAAATCACTCAAAAAATTAGAAGAGTCGAGATTGAAACTCTAGTTCAGATTTGAAGGAGTCAAACTTAAACACTAGTAGACTATGAGGTTGTGTTATAATCGATCCACTAGAAGGAAAGTTGTTTCCATTCTAGTCAAGTGTAGTTTTGTTCCATAGATGAGCAAAGTAGATGAGAGGTGATAGAGAGAGAGAAAATAGAGAAGGTTTGTGCATTGTAGCAACTCACAAGACACATTTCCATTGAAAGAAAGAAAGAAGAGCAACATCACCTTCTAGTTGGGTTTTCTCCTAACACGACTTCCCAAGTTATGTCTTGTGTTAATTTGTGGCTTGTGAGTTTTATTTCGTTGTTCTCTATTTTTTTTCATATTTTCTCTATTCCATGCATAAGCATAACACAAGAATTAATAGATCCAAAAGCCTAAGGAGAAATTAACCCTCATAGTGTATATTTCATAATTTCTAATATATTTAGTAGATTTATTGTGACGAACTGTCAAATGAAATATCCATGAAAGTTTATGAATCAAGTGCCAAATTCCATTACTATTGAATAAATTGTTGTCATTGATGTCAAAATGCTAATATCATTCATATTATATATATGTATGCAAATATAAAAAAATGGGTTTTCATGAAAAAGAGAAAGTCAAAAAGTGAATTGATGGTTTTAAAACCATGCTATTTTTCCATGGTATATCGAAAAGTGACATAAAAAGAGGAATTAATTTTTCAATTAATGTACTAACATGACCTTTTGAATTAACATGTATTTTGAGAAAGGGTTATGATAATGTATAAAAGGAGAAGGAATTGGAAGAAAATGGCGAGTCATCTTGGCATTTTCGCTATAAATTTCCTTTGGGATTCTTCAAATGGTAAAATTTTGACCATATTGAGGAGAGATCTAGGGGAAAATATGATTAAAATTATAGATCTTGGTTCACTATACATTCAAAGATATACATTGTGGAGTTTAGGGTTTGTGATTGATCCTAGACTTTGCTTCAAATGAGCCATCTTAGTATTTTCATTATAGCTTAGCTTTTTGAATTTTTTTTACCATAAAATTTTTAGGAGATAAACAAAATATCTCTGGTACATATGGTCACAATTTTATAAATTGATTTTTTATACTTTCTAAGATATGACCCATGGATCGTAGGGATTTTGAATGCTCCTGGAATCAATGTCAAACATGCCATTTTGGCACTTTCACTATGACATATTTCTAAGATGTTTCAAATTGCAATACCTTAAGGAGACATTTTCACTATATTTGTTACAAATAAGTCAATTCAAAAATTTCACTATAAATTAATTTTTGTGATGTTTCAGAATATCAAATTTTCAAAGATATATGGATACATATATAAATACCTTAGGTAAATATTGCACGATTCGTTTTGCTAAATTTTCAAAGATATCTCTATATAATTTAGGGTTTTTGAATGGTCTTGAAGTCAATTTCAAATGGGTTGACTTGGAATTTTGGCTATAACTTCTTTTCTAGGACTTTCAAACTATGAATTTTTTAGATATCCAAGGACACATACAAAATTTCTTTAGGTAAACATTTATAATTAGATTTGCAAAATTGGATACTTGGCATGTTGTACAAGTTTATTCTTGGGAAGACACCAAAAACAACAATATTTGGGAGAGTTACCATAAATTTCATTTGGATATTCAAATTTTCATTAGACATGGTGATCGATGAAGTAGTGAGAAGACCTATTGAATGTAGAAGTAGCAGGTTGACCTATGAAGGTAGAAGTATCAAGTAGACCTAGTGAAGGAAGAAACAAGTAGTAAACCTAGTGGAGGCAAAAGTAGCAACAAGACACGATGAAAGTAATGTGAATGTTATTATCATTTAAAGAATTTACATGCATTAAATAAGGGTTATAATTGATGGGTTTTACTAAAAAAAATTGATTCATGTCTCTTACTAAGCTGGTTCTTAGCACTAGGGATTGTTGTCTCCGTTATGTCTCCACATGTTGGTGCTTAACTCCATGTCCTCATCAATTTTGACACCGTAATCAACATTGAAAATATTATAGTATGTAACATCCATGAAATGTAAGGAACTGCTAAGAAGTCTTGCCAAAAAAAAATTCTTTGAGATAAACAATAAAATAATTGAGAACACGATGAACGATATAACATATTTTGTACCTTTGGAAATCGAATATGGAAAAACCCAAAAGGAAAATAAGAACTATTAGGCTTTTTTTCTTATGATATGTAAAATAAAATATATAAAGATAAATGTACTCACCAAGTTACAATAGAAGTTATGCCCTTAACAACTACTTGAAGGCTTTGCGCTTCCTTCACTATACTTAAAATATTTAGTTACCTTTCTCAAATTTATGAAATAATAAATCAATATAGTAGAAATGGAATCTCTTCCATTCCTTATGAATAAATGGTTAAGATGTCTTGATACCCATCTAGGGTTAGTTTTAGGGGTTTTGTATGCCCTAATTGCTAATTAAGGTTAGGGTTTTCGACCCCATAATATTTTTTAAAGTTCATGCATGATTAAGTCCACATGTAGGAGTAATGAGAGAGGATGCAACATTGACTTAGTACTATGGTTGTCTAACTATCGATTAATTTGCAAAAATCATAACTTCCTCATATGAATATTAATTAAGGTACTCTTTGAACAACTATATCCCTCTATGAGAAGAACACCATTAAATTTTTAAGAAATTTATTCATGATACTATGAAACCCAAAAATTGGTCATTTAATTCTTGAATTAGGTTCTCAATGTTTCAAGTCCTCATATCTCCAAATATGGCCTATCCTTGAGATGTTATATATGGTTCTAATTTTACACTCCAGAAAATACCTAAGAATATGTCAAATTATTTAAAATAAAAATGAGAAACCTCTTAATGGCCATAAACAACATACTAAACAATTTTAATAATGCACAAACGAATTTAGTAAAGAAGAACGAACACCACTATGAATTTAATGAAAGGATTTGAAATCTCTAAAAAAATTAATTCCTATAAACTTTATATATAATATTATTAAAATTTATAAACCAGGAAAGATATTTTTTTTTAAATGAAAATGTTTTTTCTTTTTCTCTTTTGGTGAATTATGGCTTTCAAATACTCAAAAGTAGATGTACATGAGTTTACAAAAGTTTCCGTAAATATTGAAGAGGACCCCAGTTCCTTTCCCAAAACACATAATCTAACTAGATTGCACAGCCTCAGCTCACCGAAAGTACATGTGAATGCTCCCATACATAAGAGAACCTTAACCTTTAACTGGCTTGTATACCAATCCCATAGGCCCATAGGGAGGAAATATACAATAAGTAACAAAATTACCATTATTGACGACCTTATCTTCGCAAAGGCATAAACCAATAGACATAAAAGAAAAAATAATATCACATCTCGTAAGCTGAAATTTGGATGAGAGACTACAAAAAGAATTAAGAGTTGATGCCTTCCAAGGAACATGTCACACCAGAGTTGAGAGATTTCATGTTTACCGTTATGCAAACGAAAGATAGAGGAAATAGTGACATTTTAATCAACATAAACAGAGAACCATCAGAAGGAGCCAACACCAACCCTTGTCCCACAGAGAAACACTATTTTTTATTAGCCAAAGAGATGATTGTCGAGAACCTAGCACTTGAGGCTAGAGGGTCAACTGGCTACCCACCATCTGAATCACATTGAATGTGGCTCTCTATGTGAGCTAGGCAAGAATGAAATCTATTAAGACAAAACTTTGGTTCCTCAACATTCTCTTAACATCTTCAAGAGATGTGAAAATATTATATTTTTCCACTTGTTTATCCCTCAACACTATGCCTAGAAGCATCTTCATGTGCCAATGCAAAGCTACTAAATTGTGGTATTTTTACTTCCTGCCCCTACTATGTCCAGGGTCAGGGACCCAAGTTGACATGTTGTCCATAAGCTCTGAGTCAGAGAGAGATTCTCTCTCCACCCCTACCCGCATTTCAATATTTCAGATTTCTCTTCAAGTGGTGGCAAAGTTGTGGGAAAAAGGTAAGCCCCACGCTATCCCATTTGGGCACGACTACCACCTTTATGCATGCCCCCCCCCTCTGACGTAGCATCATGGTTGTAGCAGGGCCAAAATAACAACAATTATGATGGGAGCCTCTACCTGCAAAAGAAAAGAACACCAACCTAGACCTAGAACCAACACAACCTTGATACTAGAAGGCTAAATCATCATAATAACTCCAAGCATCTAACCTTGACTCAACACTCGACCCAAAAATTCAAATTGAAGGAGAAATTGACTCCTCCACCCACTTTTCCCCAATAACCATTGAACCTTGGAGCGACCAAACAATATCTATATAGCCCAAGAACCATGCAAATCCCCACCCACCCACTAATTTCAAGCACTAAATATTATCCCCCCACAAACCAGACCAAAACCTACTAGCCATCCCAGGAATTCTACACCTCGGACTCACAACCCTAATCTTAAAAAAAAACTTGACACCTTAATTGAGACTTGACTATAAATGGACTCGAATTCACGAATTAAGACAAACACTTGAGAGCACATATGCCCTCGAACTTCAAAGCCATTAACTCTCAGACCAAACCACCCTAAACATCTTAAGAAATTAATGAGGGTGAAATTAAATTGCACCTGAGAATTGGCTTCAATGGAAAAAATAAGCACCATCCACAACCTACCTATAGAACAAGTCTTAACCGACAACATACTAGATAGAACAACCCTGCAAACTATATCCCTTAGACTCCACTTTAACCCATAATCAAACCCACCAACCATGCTAGCCAGACCATACTCCCACCACAGATCGACCAGAATTACTAATGCAATTACAAACAAGATGTTGAACCAAGTGGGTGGGGCCTAATCCACGACTCCAATTCTTTTCCATCAATTGTAAAACCATTGCTCCCCTTCATTAAGTAGATATCATTCGCCAGCCAGAAAATGCATGTGGAACGAGTCTACAACCTACCTTCATTAAAACACAATGGGAATATGGGGTGGCAGATGCAACCTTCGAGGGCCCATTTAATTCGCATCAACACCCCATTGAGAGAAAAAGGAGAAAAAATGAAAAGTATTATATAAAATATTATTAAGATTTACAAATATTGGAAGAATTTTAAAATTGGAGAGTAGGTAGAAAGAATATGAACGGACATAAAGAAGTATGTGTAGCAACCGTAACACCACTACGGCATAGCAAAAGAATTGAACGTTTAAAATACGTTTAATGGATTCCTATACACTGTATAATTTTTTTTTGATTTATAAACAATGACACTTACGAAGCTATAAGGTTACATGGGGAGTGATGAGGTTAATAGATTTTAGAAATTGCATCGAGTTATTTAAAAAAAAAAAGAGTTAAAAGACAGTTCGATTGAAGTAAATATCTAATAATAATAAAATATCTAAAACAAATAAAATAACAATTTGGTTCGAAACTTGGCTAACACAAAACCGTACTCAAACGTATGTGCTTTTGCACTTTTAGAATTATGACTTTAATGTCTGGCAAACTTTTCAACCTTTTACTTAGCAATTAGACGTGTAGATAATACTGTATTAATTGGTAGGCCAGGGGGTAATTATTTCCTAGTGCGTTACATATAAAATTAGCATATAATTTAACACGTAGTGAAATGGTCTTTAAAGGATTTATACATAATATTAATTTATATAGTGTGTATTCCATATATTCAAATTCACATTGTAATTGGTAATTGTTTTTTTTGGGTGGGTGTGTCTTAGAAGGAGAACGTGTGAATATCAATTAAATATATACAGATTTCTTATAGTAATATTTATAATTATGTAAAGTATAATTATACATAATTATAAATATATTTATAATTGTAAATTTAAACTCAAATATATGTAATCAGGTAATTATAATAATAAGGGTGGTTTATGTTTAATGAAAAATTCATGTGTAATAATTTAAAACTAAAATTTAATTATGGAATTTGATTTGGAAACATAAATGCTTAATAAAAGTGAGCAGAAATATCTAAAATATATGTGAGTAAAAAATGAAATTCTTGGGAATAAACAAAGTAAAAAAGTCACCAGCTAGGTGAAAGGAGTAAGGGAAACTTTTATGTGGTTGTCCTTTGAATTCTTAGTAGGAGAAACTATAAATCCACAATGTTTTTTAGCAAGCTAGGTGTGCATAGTGACCAACTGAGATGATTACATTTCTAGGTAATTGATTCGCTTGTGAAAATTGAGGTGCTTCGATTCATTAGCCTCAAGGGCCTTAGCCATGAAGGTTTGAATGTGCTAGTATAGCTTAAGTGTGGCATGGTAGAAAATTGTGTCACTTGTCCTACTTTTGCGAACGTCCCTAACCAAGTCTTGAACCATTTATGACATCTCCTCATCATATAAGTAGGCACTTTCTTTCTTTACCTCCTCCCTCAATAGATTTAGACATTGTTTGATATCGGGTAAACCAAAGAATTGGAAAATGCATGTAGCATCCCTAGTTGCTCTCTCGCCTTTGGTAGAGCATAGTGGGGTGTTACCCCTTCTCTTTACTTGAGGAGCCTTCCAATTTGAAACCAGAGAATCAACGAAAAAATAAAAATATATAGTGAGTCAAAGTGGAAGGAAGAAAAACAAACAACGAATCACGGTGGAAGGAATGTTAGACACGGGAGGAAACAACATACCCACATCCATCGGGATGACCAAACATAACAATTATTCACTTGCGTTAGAGGCAGGCATCACCAACGTGAAGAGAATTATTGGTGCATTGAACTACCATGACCATCATTGTCTTGCCATTAGTGAACGAACCATTGTTTGTACTCACAACAAGTCCACTAAGTATCTTACCCTTGGGATAAGACATACAATCTTGAAGCACATGTGGAGAGGTTCCCATTTGAAACCACATGTAACCATGAAGCTTCCCAAAATCACCACAACATGTAGCATCACCCAATACTGGGTATAAAATTTCTTCTTTATTAAGAATCAAAATTTACACTTTGTATTGCATCTATCTTTATTACTGTGAATTAAAAATTTACATTTTTATACTATATTCATGAAAGACCAATATTAATATACATTTTCTCAATGTTTTAAAGAATATACATATGGCTTTTAGAAATGTATCCATAAAGTGCATCTTAGTTGCTTTGTGTGGAGTTTAGTTAGGTTCAAATTTTATAGGGAGAATTTGGGATGAGAGTAATGTCAAAAATCCAACAATTTTGACACAACCCTAATAATAATATTTTTAGATAAACATATTGTTCTTTCATCCAACATTAAATCTTACTCACACTAAAACTCAACTTGCCTTAAAAAAACATTATTTATTATAAATGCATATAATCAAATACAACAAAAACAAAAACATTATTTATTATAAATGTATATAATAAAATACAACAAACACACTTAAAAGTGTACATCTACAATATTGTGTTTTAAAATACAACTTGCCAGACAACAAAAATAAATGGTGAATAAATGGTGAAATCAAGATGTGTACATCTATGATATTGACTTTTACAATACAACTTGCCAGACAACAAAAATAAATGGTGAAATAAAGATGTGTACATCAATGATATTAGTTTTAAAACACAACTTGCCAGAGAACAAAAATAAATGGGGAAACAAAGATGTGCAGAGTTCGGAAGCTAAGGGCATAAGAATAAATGGTGAAGTAGATATATGCAGAGTTCGCAAGCTAAGGGTATAAGAGTAAATGGTGAAATAAAGATATGCAGAGTTCGCAAGCTAAGGGTACAAGAACAAATGGTGAAATAAAGATATGCAGAGTTCGCAAGCCAAGGGTATGCAATTGTTTAATGAAACTGTGCAAGGAAGACATATCATCCCCCACCCACGACCCAGAAATAAAATACAAATTTCAAGAGGTCCACTCATTAAAAAAAAAAAAAAGTGGTTCAGACCCAAACATCTATACTCATAATCCATATGTTTTCGATATATGGAGATCCCTACATCTATACTCGTGTATCATATGCTTTCCAAATATGGAGATCCTAGGAAGAAAAGTGCAGTTCACTGGATCGATTCCACTAACCTGGAAGTGGCGAATTCGTAGCGCTTGCTAGTGTTGGAAAAGATTATGAGTCCCACCTCTGCATCACACAAAACCCCCAACTCGCGCGCCTTCTTCAACAGCCCGTTGCGCCGCTTGGAGAATGTGACTTGCCTGTTTGTACTGTTCTCAATGCGTCTCACAACTACTTTTCCACGCCCCATCCCCCCAACTCGCTCTACCCAAATACCCACCACAACGGTTGTCTGTATATTGAAATTACTATGGTAACGCAACTTCCCTAATCACTAATCACGTATTACGTATTCAGTTGCCCTGTAAAGAAGAGAAAGACCTGATTACAAATCCTTTACACAGTTTTATTCGAAACTTTCCATAATAATGGACCAAACTTTCCTTAATAATGAACCACTGTGAAAATCTACAGAGTTTTATACAAAAACTCTCTACAATAATAAATAACTGTGAAAACCTACACTCTCTTAAGACCAATTAATTTCTTAGATATGGCTGCATTCACAGAATGATGCTACTCTATTCGTAAATGGCAGCAGTAATCAGCACGCAGATTTTTTCACTTGGCTTATCACTGCAATTTCTCAAACTGTGAAGCGCAGCTTTCTTCAAACACAAATCTTGCCAAAAGGAAAGAGACAAGCATTGGGTCTGAGATCACAGGAGAAAAGTAAATGGGGTTGCTGAATAAAACCAGGGAGGGCGGCTTGGCCTAGTCACCGGTTATAAAGGCATTAGTGTGGCCATAAATCATTGCGGGAAGTGATAGAGATTTCCCCACCCTCTGCGCAAATGAGGGTTGTGATTAGTTTTATCTTTTTCCTATTTGTGGAGGTGCAACCGGCAAATGTACGTCTCTCGGGCACCCTTGTCAGGTCTACCCCAGAACATCCCATATTTTTATTTTAATTAATGTAGCTGGCCTCTCAAATTTCAATACCTTTATATGGCAATTCTTTTCAACCGTCGACTGCATTTTTAATAGATTTCCAGCCCTCCCATATTATTTTAACCATTTTGTTTGTCTTGAATGAGAAGCAAAAGGTATACATTCGCTGCACAAAACCTGAGCTGGCCATACCGAGTACCAAAAAAAATAGTCCTGCCCACTTCTTTGGAAACCCCCCCTCAACAAAATGTCAGTGGCTGACTGCGAACTCAATCTGAGCATTGAATTCCTCATTTGGTGGCTCTCCACACGTGATAACATGGTGATTGGTCTGTCTTCCTGGCTATTGCACGTTAACAAATAATTTGTACATACCAAAACAAGAACAGTGTCTTGTCTTAGAACAGAAATAGAATTATGAAAGGCATTATTTCGAACTATGTTCTTCCCCAATATTGCGCTATTAAGGAAATGTCATGTGAAAAAGGTGTAAAAAACATAACGATGGAAAGCATAGTTGTCTTCAATGTCACATATGGTAAGGAAATCTTTATCTTTGACGCAAAATTTATAATATTTTTTTTCCATCTCATAAATATTAAAGAAATCGTTTATCTCTGGCACAAAAATTATTGTAAAACATCGTTTATCTCTGGCACAAAAATTATTGAAAAAAGTAGCTTGTTTTCATTTTATTTGTTTTTAGTCTTTACATCTTGGATAGTGTTTTAGTGTTTTAATACATATGTATGGAATATTTTTTATTTATTTTAAATTTCTTTAAATTAGTTGTTCTTGATGTTATTTATATTTATAGGTTTCTATTTATATATAGTGGGTTTATATTGAGTGGTTGGGGAGTGATAGGAACTCTTTTCATTTAAAGTAAATTTCTTCAAGCTGTAAATGTGCTAGAAAACTTACACAGATAAATCTAGCTAGTAAAGGTTGAACACACAGTTTCGCAGAGCAAAAACACTAAAAGAATCGAAAGAACAAAAAAAATGATTGATATTCAGAAAATTGGTTACACCGCTCATGATATAGCATCACTGGGTAAAGATCCCAAGCTAATGCGCCATAGTGGTGATCAATGAGAGGAATTGACACCTACAACAAGTTCTAGAGAGAACTAGCCAGTTGCGGAGTGAAAGGAGGAGCAAATTAGGGAGTAAATCATGCAGAAAGGATCTTGCATGTAGTCCCATGCATGCATGGATAGTCAAAGGCACCAATCTAGTGAAGATTCCAATGTTGAAGCCTTGCATGTCAGTGAATGCTCTAACTAAGTGTCTGCATGTGCCAGTAATGAAGGTCTTAGGTGTGTAGTACCTCCAACACCCCCGTGAACACCATTATGGGGAAAAATAGAAAATGGGCCTTGGCAACTAAGGCCAAAGATCACCCAAAATATAGTGCAACTTGTACTAAAATTGAGGAAAGAGGGAAAACCTCGTGCGAAAAACCCTCCCTCAAAATACAATGTAATCAAAAGAAAAGAGGAAGAAAAGACAGTTGCTAAGCAACTGTGTCCTTCACTCCAAGACGATCGCACAGAGAGTGAAACTTCTGCTCAGTGAATGTCTTGGTGAAGATGTCTGCAGTCTATTCTGCTGAAGGATAGAACTGCAAATTAAAGACCTGATCACGTACTAAGTCTCTGATGTAGTGCATATGGATCTCTACATGCTTCGTCCGTTGTAGTTGTACTGGAACCCTACAAAATTTGAGAGTTCTCTGGTTGTCACACCAGATGACAGTGGGCTAGTGGAACTGGACGCCCAACTCAGTGAGGAAGTGTTGTAGCCACAAAGCTTGAATGATGATGTTGAATACTCCTCTGTACTCGACCTCAGCTGAAGAGAGAGCAATAGCAGCCTACTTCTTGCTCGACCAACAGATAGGGCCAGACCCTAGAATGAGTGAATATACAAAGGTGGACTTGTGATCAATGTTGTTGCCCACCCAATCAAAATCTCTGGGGCCAAGGAGATTCAATGCAGTGCCTGCTAATGAATCTCAAAGGTAATGGTGCCCTGCACATATCTGAGGATGCGCTTGGAAGCTTTCCAGTGTAGCTCATGTGGCTCCTGCATGTATCTGGAAACTACCCCTACTGCATATGAGAGATCTGGTCTGGAGTGGGTGAGGTATAGTAAGCTCCCCACTAGTTGTCGGTAGAGAGTACTATCAACTAATGGAGTGTCACCTCCATCCTCAAGGCGGACCCTAGACAGAAAAGGAGTCGATGCTGGCTTGTAGTCATGTAAAATCTCTCGAGGAGATCCCGTGCATACTTAGCCTGAGAGATTTTGATGCCTGTGGCATCCTGTTTGATCTCAAGACCAAGAAAGAAGTGTAATGGACCCATGTCCGTCATCAAGAACATATCATGCAAGGTCCTCTTGACTACAATAATGGCTGAAGCTGAGCTGCCAGTGATCAGTAGATCATCCACATACAAAACTAAGATAAGAAGAGAGTCATGTGTCCTGAGCATGTAAACATTCGGATCAGACTTACATCTTTTGAAGTTTTGTGATAAGAGAAAAGAATCCATCTTCGCATACCAAGCTCTCAGGGCCTGCTTAAGGCCGTAGAGAGACTTCTTCAGTCTGCAGACCAAAGATGAATCCTGAATGAAACCATGTGGATGTTCCATTTAGATCTCCTTAGATAGGTCTCTGTGAAGAAAGGCATTCTTCACATCCATCTGATGTACTTCCCACCCTTGGGCAGCCGCAATGGCAAGTGCAAGGCATATGGAATCCACCTTTACTACTGGAGTAAAGGTCTCATCATAATCAATTCCATGCACTTGCTGGAAGCTTTTGGCTACTAGCCTAGCTTTCTGTCTGGTGATTTTTCCATCTACAGCACTCTTGGTCCTGTAGACCCATTTGCATCAAACAAGCTTCTTTCTTGAAGGAAGGGGGACCAGATCCCAGGTCTGGTTCTCGAGGAGGGAGTTGTACTCCTCCTCCATGGCGGACTCCCAAGAGGGATGCCAAGCAACCTCAGCATAAGGCTGCGGATTAGAAGACTGAACCAAATGACAATGCTAGGATGGAGTTGGTTCAATGGCAGTGAGGGCAAGAGGAGACTCAATAAACTTTGATCTAGTCCTCCATGGATCAGAATTATCCCCCACAAGACCATTTCTAGCAGCTGGGTGGTCTTTTGCATATATGTCACTTAAGCTCCGTGTTCTCTGATTTCTGACAGGGGAAGTTGATTCACTGCTGGAAGCCTGATCTGGGCTTGGATGTGGATCATCATATGCATGCACTGGATTTGTATCTGAAGACTCTGTCTCTGCATTTGCATGCTCTACCTCGGCATCTGCATGCTCTGTATCTGCATCTAAGTGTACTGAGTCATCATCTTGGTCATGAGGTAGATTAAAGGTGTCTGCATGTGGCGATTGAGGTGCATGAGAGAGACTTTCCTCAAATTGGACATTTTGCTCAATGATGAGCTTGTCCGTAGAGGAAATCAGGAGTCGGTATCCCTTCACACCATCAGGGTATCCAACAAAGATGCACTCAATGCTCTGTGGATCAAGAGCTTTCCTCTTTTCAGAGGAGATCCTGGCCGATGCTCGAGAGCCGAAAATACGAAAGTGGGTGACCTCCGGTTTAGTGCCACTCCAAGCCTCAAAGGGGGTCTGATCCTTGACAGATCTATGAGGAGATCTGTTTTGGATGTAGTTAGCACAATTAAGTGCTGCAACCCATAACTTATGAGGTAGCGACTTGCATGCAGCATGCAGGAATCCATCTCTTTGAGAGATCGGTTCTTTCTCTCGGCAGCTTTGTTCTTCTACAGAGTGTATGGAACTGTGTGCTGCAATTGTATGTTGGACTCAAGGCAAAGGTTTTGAAGTGATGTGTTAACATATTCCCCCCCATTTTCTATACGAAGGGCTTTTATCTTTCTCTCTGACTATGTCTCAACTAGTGCTTTGAAATCTTCATAGTGCGCAAAAACTTCAGATTTGGCCCTGAGAAGATACACCAAAGTGTACCGTGAGAAATCATCAATAAATGTAAGCACATACCTTGCTTTGTTGATGGAAGGATGAGGAAAAGGCCCCATGAGATCACTATGGATCAGATATAGAGGAGAGGATGCTCTGTGAGTCTTGCCGGTGTCAAACTTTTCTCTAGGGTGTTTGCCAAGGACACACCCTTCACAAACTCCTTTGGAGAAACTGATATTTGGCAAACCTTCCACCATCTCATGCTTGCTTAGCTGCTGCATATACCTGTAATTTAAGTGACTAAACCTCTCGTGCCAAAGCCTACTACTATCATCAATATGTGTAAGCAATAAGGAGGTTTTAGATTCAATAAATTTAGAAAACATATATAGTCTAGCTCCATTGTTTACCTCACTAGTTGCAATTTTGGAGCTACTATGTAGGTCATATATGTTCACTGCATCTGGAGTGAATTCCACTCTCTTTCCGGTGCTGTAATGAGTGACCTAATAAGCTGAAAGTAGGTTTATCAAATGTTTTGGAACATGAAGCACATCTTCAAAGCTTTCGTGTAAAAGTTCCACTCTACCTTTTCTGGTGACCTCAATAGGTGAGTCATCTCCCATGAGGATGGGAGGTCCTTTGCATGCATCCAAAGAGGAATAGACTTCCTTTGTAGAAGCCATATGATGTGATGCACCAGAATCTATAATCCATGCACCAGGGGAAGAGTTAATTGCAACTAAAGCATGAAATTGTTACCTTTCCCGTGTGGCGGATCCTCAGTTTTCTTCTTGGCACCCTGAGGGATGTGGTCCCCAAGGTTGCGCTTCTGAAGGATTTTTTCCATTTGATCAATTTGTTTCTTCATGCAAGAGGATTCTAGATGGAATCCTCGGTGACAGTAGGTGCATTGTCTTCTTTCTTCCCTTTCTCATTTTTGGAGTCGGAGGAGTCATTGAAGGGCTTGGTATACCCTTCCTTCTTTGGATGAGAATGTGCTTCTCCCTTGTTTATTTGCTGCTAATTTTTCTGATTTGAATCAGATCTATGATAGTTATTGTGGCTGCCATCATGCACAGCAAGTGCATGCGCTTTTGGAGGTTTGATTTTCCCCATGCCAATGAGTTTATCTTGCTCGAAAGTGAGGGACTCCATGTACTCTTTGAGAGAAGGAATAGTGTAGGATTTACCTATTGTGAGCCTTACTGAATGAAATGTAGACACAAAGATGGAGTATTCTGGTCCGAGCTTTGACATAATAGAGAGAACTTGGCGACTCTCCTCATTGGATTTATCAATTCCACAACCCTTGAGTTGCAGCAATAGATCATTATATTTGGTGAAGAAGTCTTGAATTTTGTCATAGTTCCATGGATCCAATGAGAGTAGCTCCATTTCGAGGAGGTGTCCTTTCATCTCATCTTGTTTCTTGTAGAGTTCTTCAACCTTTTTCCAAATCTCATTTGGAGCACTGCAGGCAGATAGATGAAACTGCAACTCTGGGGAGATGCACATGCATATGGATCTGTGGGCCTCATCCATGTGGTTGAGGTACTTGGATTTCTCTATGGCTGAAGTGGGTTCCACTTCTTCATCCATGGTAATCCTGTACAACCCTTTCTGATGAAGGTATTGAGCCATTTGGTCCTTCCATTCGTGATAGTTGTATGGTGTTAGGATCGATGCTTTAGGAAACTCCCTTTTTCTGTTGATATTCAATCTCCAATCTGTAATACCTACAAAATAAAGTACTAGTGTGCCTTTTATCTAGCAACCTGTGGGCTCTGATACCATGTAAATGTGTTAGAAAACTTGCACAGATGAATCTAGCTAGTAAAGGTTGAACACACAGATTTATAGAGAAAAAACACTAAAATAATCGAAAGAACAAAAAAAATGATTGATATTTAGAAAATAGGTTACAATGCTCATGATATAGCATCACTGGGTGAATATCCCAAGGTAATGTGCCATAGTGGTGATCAATGAGAGGACTTGACACCTACAGCAAGTTCCGGAGAGAACTAGCCAGTTGTACAGTGAAAGGAGGAGCAAATCATGCAGAAAGGATCTTGCATGTAGTCCCATGCATGCATGGACAGTCAAAGGCGCCAATCTGGTGAAGATTCCAATGTTGAAGCCTTGCATGTCAATGAATGCTCTAACTAAGTGTTCGCATGTTCCAGTAATGAAGGTCTTAGGTGTGTAGTACCTCCAACACAAGTAATATAACAAATCTTGATGTAATAGATAGAATATTTATATTTCTCATATGGAATATTCATAGGTACAAGTCTATATATTCTATATGAGGAATATACATATTTTGTCTATTACATCAAACTTTGTCACGTGATTTGAGGAAATTGGAAGTGTGCAGGGCTCTCTCTCTCTCTCTCTCTCTCTCTCTCTCTCTCTCTCTCTCTCTCTCTCTCTCTCTCTATATATATATATATATATATATATATATATATATATATATATATATATATATATATATATATAAATTACCAACTTTTAACGATAAGTGTATCAAGTTCTAGTTTTTTTGAGGCCACAAAAGATCATCTTCAAGAAATTGAAAGTGTGCAGAGCCCCATCTATATATATAACAAAGTGAAAAAATTTTAACGATCACTGTTCCGAGGTCTAGTTTTCTTCAAGTAAAAAAAAATCATGACTTTCGTGTGGATTTTGAAAAGTGTTGATACAACATGAACTTCCTTTCTTTTTGGGGCTTATTTTTGACAATTTAAACTTTCTTTTGTATTAAGTATTGATAATTTCTTTTAAATGTTGGTCATTTTCATGGTGATTTTGAAAAGCATACATAAGGCATCAACCTTTTTTTGGGGGGCATATTTTTGACACTTTAAATTTTCTTATGTCATAAGTATGCACATTTCATTAAAATGTTGTTTATTTAAGGGTCAAAGCATGGAGTTGGGTTACACTTTTTGGCAAAATGAGGGTGTGTTTTGCTAAAAAATGGATGCTCATTCGAGCAATTTTTAAGCCCTCAATCAAGCCATTTCTAGCCCGAGTTGATGACTCGATCTAGAGTTATGGATCGATCGAGTTATATTTTTCAAACGAGCCATATGGTTTACCATTAATACAATTAATAAAAGTTGGTAAAGGCATTGGCAGGTTAGACGTTTTAGTGGCTCAATCGAGCCCTTGGTTAACAACGTATGTCGCACGATCGAGGGTTACTTTATTGTTCAATTGAGACATTTGAATTTTGAATTTAAGTGCTCAATAAAGCATTTAAAGTGCTCGAACGGGTTCTTGAAGTCCTAAAAATTACAGTTTTAGCACCTCTTTTACAGATTTCTCTACTACAACATTTTTGTACCCCATTTAAGTTGATCATGTTGGATTCATGAAAGACTGCTCCATCGAATGGCATATGAATTTCACACTTTCGAATTCATATGATATTTTTCATCTAATTTATTTTAAACATAACATTTGATTTTTTTTTTGGATAATATCAAAAGGTCTGAATAAAAAATTAATAACATAAAATATATACAATGAAAATTTTCAAAAACTATGACTATCTTCGTTTACGAGTCCTCTTCAAAAGGGTACTCCTGGTTTTTCAATTTATTTAAAGAGTTGAAAAAAAGCTTATGTGAACACAGACACACACACACACACATATATGTTTTTAAATTACACATTTTAGACGAACTTATGTTATGTGAACACACATATACCTTTTAAGTTTTGGAAAACTTTGCAAGGACACATATTGCATTTAATGGAAAATTGAGAGATTTTACAAATCATGAGAGATATAGTGGGAGTTTGTTTAGGATCTAGAACCTAATTTGGGTTCATATCCACTTGTATAAATCTACGTGAACTCATGCAACATGGAAGTCAGAGTGAGAGTGAGCAACGAGTGGCCAAGCATGAAGCCAACCTATAAATATTTTATTTATTATGAATTATTTCTGAGATTTTATGTGAGCATACCCATTGTGTGAATTTCAATTTTTTTATGTGTGCATTTATGAATTTAGATGCCCTCTATGGTCTTGCGCGACATTTTTGGTATGAGAGGAGGAGAATCTTGCATATAGAGTTCTACTACATCTCGAGTTGACAGAGAAAGATGATTTGTGTGTGAAGTAAAGCAAGTTGAGACCAATATTGGATTGTGACGCGATGAGGAGTTGTATTGGAAAAACATTGTTGTATGGTTAATAAGGTTGATGTACGTTGATCATTTCTATTGTGCAATCAAGTGCAAAACAAACCAATGGGATCACATGAAGAAAGGTGAGAAAGGAACCTGTGTGTTGCGTTAGGAGATAGAGTGTTGCGACACTATGAAGTTGAAGTTGTAGTTCGTTAGAGAGGCGTTGGTGAGTATTTGCTAGAGAAAGGACAATTTACAAGAGAAAGGAGAGCTACATTGGAAGTGTTGCTACGTGACCCACTATTGGTTTCATGTTTCATTGAATTCTGTGTGGACAATGATGTTGCTTGGAGAGGAATGTTATTAGCATTGTTGAAGGAGAATTGTGGAGGTGAATAAGCTATCAGAGAACCCAACATGAACAATGAACAAAAAACACACAGGTTGTTCATTCCATTACCAAACAAAGATTTTTATACACAGTGGAGAAGTTTCTCGATTCTAGTTATCTGTGGCTTCTTTAGGATGCTACTCGAAGTCTCCATAAGACTCGAAACCATCTCCTGAACACTCAAGAAGAAACTACATAGTGCATTAAATCCATATGGCGATTGGAGTTATTAATGTTTTCCAACACTCCCCCTTAATTCCAACCATATGACAAACACACAAAATAGACTATAGCACAATACATAAGACACTATAAACATACTTTTAATTGACATGCCTACTGGTCTAAGTCTCAACTAGGCTTACAACATAATCTAGATTTTCTACAACACACAAATTGATAACACATCTTTCATTTTTTCCTTTTTGCTAAAGGGTCCATTCTTGTTCATTTGATGATGCAGTTTCATATTCACTTTTCTTGCTTTCCTTATGAGCTCCTTCAACTGCTCTTTTCTTACATACTTAACAACCTCTTCTGGATTGGGATGCAAGGCAACATTCCAAACAATGAAAACAAGCTAATCTGATTCATGCTCTCCCCACTTTCTATCACAAGGAGCCTTGTAAAGTATGCGACCAAGTTCCTCTTCATCCACCAAAATGCACTCATCTTTGAACATGTGTGACGTTTGAACAACATCCATGTTCGTATCCTCCATTATCACAACCATCTTAGAAGTGGATTCAACCAAATTTATAACAATTAGGTTTTGGGAAAGGAATGCTTTGCTCTGAGTTATTGGAGGATCATGTGGAATAGACTGCTCATAAATAACACCATTATGCTTATCAAATAATTCTTCAGACTCAAAATTATTAACGGAATAAAAAATATTACCCGGCCCAAAAATACTTCCAAATGGACTCTTTGAAAAGGCATTATCAAAAAGATCATTCTCAAACATTATTCCACTCATTTCTAGGCTCCCTTACACTTAGCAAGAGCACACATATACTCTTTCAATAAGAACAAAAGCTAAAACTCAACCACACCTCAAAGCTTCATGGTCTTGTTCGTGAACACTCTTCAAGCTTAATTGTAAGGCTACAACAACAACCAGACAACACTAGCTCACGGCAGGTGCCAACTCAGATCTGAGCCACACCAAAATTCAACCACCACAATTTTGATTTTATCCACTATGAAAATTAACTTCTTTTCCCTTTTTTAATAATTTTTTATTCCATAATCACAAACAAAGCATCATTTAATTATTCCACCCATCACTATTGAAGAGTCTTTCTAAAATGAAAACACCAATTTCAAAAAGTTAGGAAGCCAATCACTAATCAACACCACAAACCACCTTTCACTTAATTGGAAACTTCCATGAACTTAGGAGCACAATCTCAAAACAATGACCACAAGTTTATTTTTAGTTCAAACTTAGGACGTTGCATAAACTTAGGGCTTTGTATTAACAATAAAAATAGCCGAAATTCATAGACTTATTTTATGGTAAATAGCCCCAATATGTAAAATATCCACGTAACTCCAAGTAATTATCAACTTAATTCCAAGTAAAACCAAAAAAACTTCAACTTTGTTTTGCTCATACCAAATTTCTCATACTATTGTGCAACCGCATTTATAAAATCAACTTTACCCTTTGAATATTCATACAGTTTGTTCCAACAAAGGCTCTTTTAAGCTCCAAACATAAAAAAACAATGATCAAGATGCAATGACTCTCGCTTATTTTCATGGTTAGAACACTAAAATCACATTCAACTGTCTCTTACGCAACCATTTTAGCCAATTCTCCTTTCACGAGAGCCTTTACCTGCTGCAAACAAATTCTTGTTTTTTTTGCAACACAAGAAGAACAAAAAGAAACAACCACGAGCCAAGATTTGGGGTGGAGATTCCACTAGATTCGATCTAAAATGCGAGAAAAATAGATCTACAGAATTGAAAAAAAAAGAGCACCACGTTACTTGCAACAACCTCTCATGGCCAGAGGAGAACACTCCATGTTCTGTTCAGCTCCACACACAGTTGCATATAAGATCAATACACTGCACTAAAAGTTGCTAAAGGTAAAGCAACAACCTCTTGAATGCGCTTCCACAACAGCCTTCATAGTAAACATAGTCGCACCACACTGCACCTTGGTCCATGACTCTCCAGGACCGACGCTCTCTAATCAGCGACAATAGCAAGGCTCACTCCACACAGCTCTTAAACAACGCACACAATGGGCTCTCTCACAGGTCTTCCACACACAACGCTGCAACAAACAAAATAATCTACGACAATCTCCAGTGCTTCACTGCAACAGACCAATCTGATGGTCACCAGACACAAAACAACCTCATCAATCTTCACACACACCAGGCACTTTTGGAAGTCTGACGACACTTCCATAGGCTACAATCTTCCTCAGCCACTATGCACAACTCACCTGAGCTCTGATACCATATCAGGGAACCCAGAAAAACACTGAGCACAAAACACACAGGTTGTTCATTCCATTACCAAATAGATATTTTTATACACAGTGGAGAAGTTCCTTAATTCTGGTTGTCGGTGGCTTCTTCAAGACGCTACCTGAAGTCTCTAGAAAACTCGAAACCATCTCTTGAACTCTCGAGAATAAACTAGACAGTGCATTAATTGCATACGGTGGTTTAAATTGTTAATGTTTTCCAACATGAGCTACAGTTGAATCATGGGAGAATTATTGCCAATGTTGCACGATATCATGTAGAAGGTACAATTTTCTATTGGAACATTATGTTTATAGAAGGTACATGACCAAATTTTTGTCTTCGATATGGCCATCGATTTATGAGATTTCGACGGTTATGCAAAAGATGACAACTTTATGATTGGAGGGCCATTAGAAAATCAAGTAGGGGAGAAATTATTTACAAGAGATTTGTGTGATTTGTTACTAAATGTTGAGTAGAAACAAGTGCAAAATTATGAGAGGAGTCTTCTTGTTGGTAAGTATTCTGATATACATTTTAATCTCAACATATGAGCACAGGATGAGAAAGAGGCACCGTTAAATAAAGGAAATCCTAACGTAGAAGATTTGCAGCGTGGAAACTTGCATAAAATCTCCAAATCTGCTCTCCATATCTCTAAAAGAAGTTGTCAGCACTCAATCATTCACGTGGAACATGGAATTTATTTTACCTAGGGAGGAGTTGTAAGACCTCGTTGATGGTGAACCCCCAGTGAGCATTTCCCGCCATTGCCCCTGCAACGCTCCCTTGGCAGCCTCCTGCTGCTGAGGCCTCCTTGCCTGCCAGACTCCTCTGCGCGGCCTGTCCTACCTCTTTTTTTGCTGACTACAGCCATCATGGAAGCCGGGGAGGGTCCCCCTCCACTCCCCCCTGAGATCGAAGCCTTTAAAAGACTGGTAGCCTCCAGTGGAAAAAGGAAACTGAACACGAATCAACAGAAGTTCGTCAAGAAATCAGACTCCATCCCCACTGCCAGCAGACCAACCGTGCAGGACTACGTTGAATCTAGCAGAAAGAGGACTCATCGGCCAATTTACGGGTCTCTGGCCCTCTTCGAAAGCTATTGAAGGATGGGTCCAGCGAAACTGGAGGCCTCTTGTCTCCGAAGGTATTCGAAATCATCTAGTAGGCAGAGGTTATTATGTCTTTGTTTTCGAATCTGCAGAAGATCAAGACCTCATCTTCAGAAACGGTCCTTATTTCATGGGTCCCCAAGGGCTTTACCTAAATAAGTGGACTCTGGACTTTGATCCCGCTCAGGACACCCCTTCTACCATTCCAGTCTGGGTAAGGCTTCCCCATCTACCCCTTCACTGTTGGAACTCAGAATCAATGGAAACAATCGGGAATAAATTAGGTAAATACATAGACAGGGCTGAAAGGAGAGATCAATATTCGTGTGCCAGAATATGTGTTGAAGTAGACCTGGAGATAGGACTACCAGAGGCGATCAAGCTAACCATAGCTGGCTGGTCTCATATTCAGGAACTGGACTATGAACAACTTCCTTTCAAGTGCCAGCTCTGTCACGGCTATGGTCACTTTGCTCGAAACTGTAAGAAGAAAACCGATGAAGACTCTAAAAGGAAAAGGGAGAACAGTGGACACAAGTCAGAAAAACTGGCACAACAAAACAGAACTATAGAACAAAAAAGAAAGGAGGGAATCCAGAGAATGGAGGCCCCTCTGCTGGGATGAGTTTATCAGAAGGCCAAGTGGCAGCAAATGCGAAAACCTCCTCAAATCCCTTCACTGCTCTTCATACCCCAGAAGATCAACCAGATTTAGAAGAAGGAGAGGTGCAACAGCATATGGAGCAGGTAACAGATGATGGAATAAATGAAGGACCTCAGGAACAATTTGCAGAAGCCATACCAACCCCATGTGTAGATGCAATCCATCAAGAAATCTAGGGGGCTCCAGCAGCTACAAGTTCCCCTCCCTCCTACGCAGAGATGATCAAAAAGAAAAAGCTGATAGAAAGCCCATGTTCTTCCGAAGATGAACCTCTTGAACAATCCAATAAAAAGGTAGGAAGGAAGTCCCGCAAGGAGATCAGAGAGGAAGAAGCAGAGCGATTAAAGATGCAGGGCTCTCAGTCCACAATTGAAATGTCGTTAGGCAGAAATACAAGGACCCATCTCCCAAAGGGAGGGTCTGCTCCTCCTCTCTCCAATAAATAATGCAGATCATCTCTTGGAATTGCAGGGGTCTGGGAAACCCACTGAAAGTTGAAGCAGTCAAAGATCTAACTAGAATGGAATCCTCAGACATTCTCCTGCTCCAAGAGACAAAGATAGAAGAGGATGCTCTTCTATCTACAAGCAGAACTAAATGGAAAAAGAACACAGGAAAAGCAGTCAGTGCTCATGGAACTTCAGGGGGCCTCACTACCTTATGGTCGGAGGATAGGTTCCAGCTTAAAAGCTCCTTCGCTACCCAACATTGGATTTACACAGACCTGCTTCATCTCCCAAGTAAGACCTCTCTAGCCCTCTTTAATCTGTATGTTCCTGTTAACTTCATGGAAAAGAAGGATTGCTGGAATACGCTAACAGATTTCCTAGAAATCTACTCCCCCTCAAATATCATTCTGGCAGGGGATCTCAACATTACTATGGCACCAAATGAGAAGAAAGGAGGAGTGTGGGGTAAAGATCCCTATCTGGGCATGGTGGAGTCTTTGATCCTTGCCTGGGACCTCCTAGACCATAAACCCAAGAAAGGTCGATATACTTGGACCAATAACAGAGTTGGTGCAGCCAATATAGCAGCCCATCTAGACCGGTTTCTTGTCCAAAGCTCTTTCATGGAGGGAAAGCACATAATCTCCTCTAAAATTCTGCCCAAACTAACTTCTGATCATAATCCCATCTTGCTGTTGATAGAGAAAGAGGAGGATCTGGGCCCAATTCCCTTCAGATTCAATCCTCTTTGGGTATCGAGAGAGGGCTTCCTGAATACAGTGGTCCATGCTTGGTCGCAAACTGTTGAAGGATCCCCCAGCTTTGTGTGGGAGCAGAAACTTAAACAAACCAAGTCTGCATTAAAAGCATGGGCAAAAAAAAAACCTCCCTTCACCCCTACGAGCAATAGACAAAAGACAGTTCAGGCTCTTGCCGAGATTCAGCTAGGCATGGAAGGAACTGAAATTACCAAAGATCAGCTGCTCACAGAACAAACTGCCCAGTTCAACTCTTTTCTCTCCTTTCGCCAGGAAGAGGAATATTGGCGTCTTAAGTCTCGCAGCCTCTGGCTCAAAGCTGGAGACAGAAATACATCTTTCTTTCATAGACAATGCAGAGCTCGCCTTTCCCAGAATCATATTTCAGAAATATCAAACAGTGAGGGGGTTGTCATCAAAGAACAGGCCTTAATTCATCAGGAAACCACTTCCCATTTCAAGAATCTTTTTCAGGAGGAGGATTCTTCCGATGATGAGTTGGCTGCTGATTTTTTGTCTAAAATTCCCTCTCTTATCACTGCAGAGGTAAATGCTGGTCTTATGAAACCCTTCACCGAAAAAGAGACAGAGGAAATTATATGGTCAATGCAGCCGGATAAAGCTCCGGGGCTAGATGGCTTCACCATCCATTTTTACAGGGTGTGTTGGAATGTTATAAAATCTGACCTCCTCAGAATGATAAAAACCTTTCAAAAGAAAGCCAAAGTGGGAGGGAATACCAACTCCACCTTCCTTGCCTTAGTCCCTAAAGAAATTAACCCAGAGTCCTTCGACAGGTTCTGGCCCATCTCCCTCTGCAATACCTCTTACAAGATTCTTGCCAAACTTCTAGCTAATCGACTCAAACCTTTGTTGGGGAATCTGATCTCCCCCTTGCAGGGTGGATTCGTCAAAGGAAGGCACCTCATAGACAACGTGATCCAAGTGCAAGAAGCCCTTCACTCCAACCATTCTCGGAAGGAAAAAGGCATGCTCATTAAGCTGGATATGTCCAATGCATTCGACCGAGTCAAACTCTCTTTTCTCTATAAAATCCTTCTCTCCTTTGGCTTCAGTGCTGATTTCGTCAATTTGATAAAAGCTTGCACTCATAGACCCTGGATTGCGCCCCTAGTCAATGGCAGACCTTCTGATTTTTTCCAAGCTTCTAGAGGGCTCCACCAAGGTTGCCCATTGTCTCCCTTTCTATATATTTTTTTGGCAGAATCGCTGAGCAGAAAATTGACAGCGGAAATGGATTCAGGTGCTATCCCTGGGATCAAGGCTACTAGAGGTGTTGATCCCATAAATCATGCCCTCTTTGCAGATGACTCTCTCCTATTGGGAGGGGCCTCGGTTAAGATTGCAAAGGCCTTCAAAGAAATTCTCCAACAGTTCTGCTTAATCACTGGAGCCCTGATCAATAAAAGAAAGAGCGTTGTGTATGGATGGAATGTTGATCACCCAACTATGCTCAGAATTGCCTGCATGTTGGGTTTCCCTGGGTTTGACAAATGGGAAAAGATCAAATACCTCGGTCTCCCATTAACCTTGGGTCCTAGCTCCTCCTCCTTGTGGGCTGAAGTAATCAGCAAGATAAAAAATAAAATAGCCTATTGGGGAGGCCAATGGCTTACAAAGGCTGGGAAATTAGTCTTGATCAAGGCAGTCCTCTCCGCCCTTCCCATTTTCCAGTCTTCCCTTCTACTGGCTCCAAAGTCTATCACGAACCAGATTTCCAAAATCCTTCGAGATTTTCTTTGGAATGGGGGCAAAGGCAACCATAGCAAGTTTCATCTGGTTAGATGGGAGATTCTCAACAGACCTCTCCAGCAAGGAGGGCTTCAGATCTGGGATCCTGGCTTGGCAAACTTAGCTCTTGGAGGAAAAATCATATGGCAACTTTATGCAGATAAAAAGCACCCTGTCAGCAAAATCCTCTAGAAGAAATACTTAAAGGGAGGATCCCTTAGAAATCTTACCACTGCTTCTACTCCTACAGGAACTGCAATTTGGAATCTAGCCAGAAGAAGCATTGATCATATTCAGCAGCAACTTTATAGAATCCCTGGTAATGGACTGAGAACTCTTCTGTGGGAGGATTCCATTCAGGGGAAAGCCCCACTGTCCACCCTTGACTCCTGCTCTGAGTTAAAGATGTGGCTGGTGAATAAAGGCTTCCTTCATCTCGCTGATATATGTGCTTGGGACAACAAAGGGAATTGGACAGGGTGGATCTTTCCTGGGATCCCTGACCCTTTGGAACCACAAAAAAATTTATTGTGTTCGGCTCTCTCGGGCCTTGCCCCTGTCCACCTTTCGACCAAGGATAAATGGGGGTGGGGAAGAACAGGAAACTACACAGCTGCCCAAGGCTTCTCCGCTTTACAAGATACTCATGCTCCTCTGTTGAACCCGAAGCTCTGGAAATCTGTCTGGTCCTCCTTAAGCCTCCCAAAAGTGAACTTCTTCACTTGGCTTCTCATGCACAATAAGGCTCTAACTGGAGAAAATCTGAATAAAAGAGGGTTTAATGGTCCATTTAGATGCTGCCTATGCAACTCGGCAACCGAAACTACTGATCATTTGATGGTGGACTGTGTTTTCACACAAGCTGTTTGGAAGTTGGTTCTCCAAGGCCTCAGCGTCCTAATCCCTTCTCAGATATCTGTTGTCTCTCTCTATATCTCCTGGGCAGATCGAAATCCTGAGCTCAAAATAAAAAATGCAGAGTGGAATAACATTTGGCAAGCAATTCCCAAATGTCTCTGGTGGAAAGTCTAGATTGCAAGAAATGAGAGGATTTTCAATGACAGGTTTCCCAAGGCGGTGGATGTGGCAGCCAAAATCAAAGGCCTCCTTCGCCAACACAGAGTCTGACTTCAAGTTACCTGCAAAAGCCTCTGCGTGGCTTGGACCCCGTGGGACAGGAGAAAGAAAATGCGCACTCAGAAAACCTGTGACAGACCCTCCGTGGCGCTTGCGTATCTCCGAAGAGGACTTCCTTTCGAGGTGGCAGGGGACGCTGGATGCCACAATCTTCTTTGACGGCGCATCCAAGGGGAATCCTGGAAACTCAGGCGCAGGCGGTTTGATCATTTCCCCAGATAGAGCGGACAACACGAGCTTCAGCTGGGGCCTGGGCATAAACACAAACAACCAAGCTGAAAGCTACAGCCTCCTAAAAGCCTGCCAAATCGCGAAGGAGTTAGGACATAAAAGAATCCAAATCTTCGGAGATTCGGAGCTCTTGATTAAGCTCTTAAATTCTGAAAACCATTTTTGCAATGTCGTTTTAAATAATACACTGCAGAGAATCAGAAATACAATGAAATATTTTGACTCTGTGGCAATATATCATATTCTGCGGGATCTCAATAAGCTTGCAGACTCCCTGGCAAACAAAGGCTACCTGTTATCTCAAGGATCTCTCAGTCTCAATGGAGGACCCTGCTCGAACCACCCTCTGCCATAGGCACACTTCAGTTGATCGATCCCAGGGGCCTCTTTTCAGTTCGGGAATGACATCAGGACTCCAGAAATTCACTTACAGGAATGCCAAGTATTATGTTGATAGAACAACCAGCAAAAGAAACACCAAGAATAGTGCCAGATGGATCAGTATTCAGAAAACAAGACAGAAATCAAAAGCAGCCAAAGTATTCGATGTAATTTTGAAATTAAGCATAGTTTTCATAAGCTACTGCTTGTAATTGGAGCTCGCTCCTATTTTGGCAATAAAATCTCTAACTGTTTCTGTTAAAAAAAGAAATTCCTTGTTGAAGGCACAAAGGAAATGAGGTTTCTCTTGATTGTTGTTGGAGTTGTGGAGTTGATCTTGTCGTTGGTGGTTGAAAGAATATAATTGCGTTATTGGACTGCAATTAAAAATCATAGTTGTGTGATCTCTCTAATTTCTATTTTCTATTTGACACTACATGCAGGATGCTGAATTACTATTAAATGGAGCCATATTTAATGAAGGAAAATTTGCAATGAAAATTATTGATTTCATCTTTTATTGTGTGCTCGCATTAGGGGTGAGTCTGCTTTGTATAACTATGTATACGAAATATGGGTGCATCATATCTCCTACAACGTGATGATTTTACCATTTACACAAAATAGGCATGAGAATGAGGCACTGTAACTTTTTTGAGCCAAAGAAGCACGTAGGTATGAAACCTAATCATATTACATTTTGTTGGCATATTGTCTACATGCAACCCTATAGTTCTCATGGCAGAAGGTTGCTAGTACTTTAATTCTATGAGTAGAGATCACTGCATTGCATTAAGAGCAAATTACTAAGTTTGAATGGTGAACGTTCTAGGTCGAGATGGACACCTTGATGAGACAAACTGATCAACAAAATGTTGTTTAACCTAGATTTTGTTGTGTTAGGGGCTTTACTTAGTGCTTGTAGAATTCATTTGAATATCAAGCTAGGAGAACATCTTGCAAAACTCATTTCTGTTCTTCTTTCGGATATATATTTTTAGTACATTTTGCAAAACTCATTTCTATTCTTCTTTCGAATATATATTTTTAGTAGGAAGATGGAATGATATTGGAAAGGCCATAATGATTTGAAAACCAATGGAATATAAAGGAGACAAAATTTCAAACCCTGCTGGGTTGGTACCACACCTGGGGAATTATTTACAACCGCAATGGTGCCGAGAACGAGGTCATTTTTCCATCTCTTGATATACATTTAGAGGAATCACAACTGTTTGTATAGATCTCAGTTTTCTTGATGCATACTACTGTTCAAATATTTTGATGGAGGCTGCGTTGAAATCCAAAAGGAAAAGGAGTAAATAATCATTGCGTGGAGTGGAGGAACGTGTGCCAATACCAACAGAGACAAGTATTGAAGACAGAAGCACTCCGTGGAATCTATGTTCAATAAATTTTGATAAACGTGAAGACTGCAGTGCTTAACAATTAAAGAAGCTGTATTTCTTTACAAGAAGATTAATTACATATCACGTGGAAGTCACACTTTGGGAGTTCTCATGACTTAAAGTTCACGTGGATGAACTTTTTATAAGTGAAAATTCTCATAGTTATAAAGAAAAAATAATTTATAATGGATCATGGTGGTTTCAAGATACAAGAGTGTGCTCCCTTCATAAAAATGTGGAGGACGTGAATTTCAAGGTTTCCATCTTTACAATTTAGTATTTAAAAGGGAAGAAAAATATGTGCCACTCTTATTTACCATAAGGCTTTAAACATTAATGTAATGATTGTTGAGATTTTTTGTTTCATAAATTAGGTAAAAATCTCTAATGTGTGACAACAATAGGAATTTGTTGCTAGATTAGCTCCAGTTTGTTGGGAGGGAGTTAATGCATCCTAAATTTGATGTGAGAAGATTTATGAGGTAGTTAGATTCTCTTTGCTATAAATCAGATGATCATACAGAGTGTTTGAGTAGTGTGAGGTGTGAGAGTTTGTGAGGATTTGATTTATGTAATCTCCTATTTGATTAATAAAGAATTGTCGATGCCTATGTTTGGTGGACGTAGCCCAGATTGGTTGGGTGAACCACGTTAAATTCCTGTGTTGCCTGTGCATGATTTTATGGCTGTGTATATGTTTTATTATTTGTTGTGCATCTGATCTCCAACAAGTGGTATCAGAGCAGTTGGAGGCGTGGCACAGCTGGACCGGGCTGGAGGTGAAGCGCGTGCTGGAGGTGGAGCACTGGAGATTGCTGCGTGTGTTGAGGTGAATCGACTGCTGCGCCTGAAGGTTGCTGGTGCGTATGACCAGTGCTGAAGAAGCTACGTGGAGAGATTCGTATGACTGCAGGCGTATGACAATGGTGCGTATTACAATTTGAGCTGGTGCTGCCGGTGCGTTGAGTGAAGGAGCGCATTAACTGTTGGATACCAGAGCGGCATGCTCAACTGCTTTCTTGAATTTTGAACCATGAAATCCGTTAATTGGTATTTGGCAAAACTCACTCAACGACCACAAGACAAGATCTGAGGCCCACAGTTTTCAGGCGTACATTGTTTTGTCTGGAATTGGACCATAAGATCTGTGACAATGAACCGGCAGTGAAATTAGTATCAAACTGTGTAGAGAACTCCTGTCCGCCTGCGTGTTGAACTCCTATCCGCCTGCGTGGAGAACGCTGAGTTTGCTGGTGGAGGTAACTTAAGTTTTGAAATATAGATTGCATCAAAACGCACTGCGCGTGTTGGTATATTTTTTTATTGTGTGTATGTTTTTGGTGCGGTGAGCGTATTGAACATTGTGCGCTGAAAAATAAAATAATAAAAACAATACAATGACAATTCATCTTACCAGAATTTGAATATGGTTTAGATGCGTGCGTGCGTATTACAAAAATAGGACCATATGTGTTATGGCAGAAATTTTTCTGTGAAGTACCAAAGACAGATTTTTTTTTTAAAGCAAGGATATAAGTGTATATGGAAAATATTTGTATGTGAAATAGAAAGGGCAGATGTTTGTTTGTTTTTAAATGCAAAGGCATTTTTTCAACACAAACTTCATTTATTTAAAGTTGATTTTGGAGATTATTGTGTTTTTTGCTGATACAAAATGGCGAAAACTCAAAGTGCCCGGTTTGAAATTGAGAAGTTTAATGGCAAAAATAATTTTGAGATCTGGAAGGTGAAGATATACAATTTGCTTGTTCAACATGGTGTGGCAAAGGCGTTGTTGGGCAAATCCAAACAACCTTACAACATCACAGATAATGAGTGGGCGAGATGGATGAAAGAGTGATAAGTGCTATTTGACTGTGTCTAGCTGATGATGTTCTGTTTAATATCGTGTCGGAGAGAACAGCTGCTGGTTTGTGGATGAAACTGGAGAAACTGTACATGACCAAATCCTTAACCAATAGGATTCTCCTGAAGCGACAGTTGTACAGTTTGCGAATGAAGGAAGGTACATCGATCGCTGATCATTTAAATGCTTTTAATACTCTTCTTGTGCAATTACAAAGTATAGAAGTAAATATTCAATCCGAGGATAAAGATATTACTTTATTGTGCTCGTTGCCCGAATCATGGGATCATTTTGTTACTTCTATAAGTCTTAGTTCATCAGAAACTATTGAGTTTGATGATGTAGTTGCATCCTTATTATCGGAAGAAACAAGGAGAAGGTCGCATTCCGAAACCTCTACATTAGAAGCTATGATGGTTAGAGGTCGTTCGAAAGAAATACACTCCAGGAGGCCGAGCGACTCACGTTCAAAGTCAAAAGGGAAGAAGAGTAAGCTAAAGTGTTGGTTTTGTGGCAAATCAAGGCATTTAAATAAGGACCACTGGAAGCAACAACAGCAAACTTCAAAAGAAGATTCTTCGACAGAGAAGAAGGAGGCAAATACGACAGATACAGGTTCGCCATCTAGTTCAGGTATGAGTGATGAAGTATTATCAGTTAATGGGTCAAATCATGATAAACATTGGTTGTTAGATTCCGGTGCATCAAACCACATGTGTATTCATAAAGAATGGTTTAAGACATATAAATCAATTGATGATGGTGTTGTGTACATGGGTAATGATGTAACATGTAATATTGTGGGAATTGGGAGTATACAACTGCAAATGTTTGATGGGACAACAAAAATATTAACTGATGTGAGGCATGTACCAGATTTAAGGAAAAATTTGATTTCATTAGGAGCACTTGATTCAAATGGATATAAAACTGTAATTCAAGGTGGAGTAATGAGAATTTACAAAGGTATTTTACTAGTTATGAAAGCTAAGAAGGTAGGAAATCTATTTCAGTTAGAAGGAAGTACAGGGTCAGATTATGTGTCTACGGTGTCTGAACATGACAGTAGTTCCATTCACTTATGGCATCAAAGATTGGGGCATATGAGTGAAAGAGGGTTAAAAATTTTGGCTGATCGCAAGTTACTTCCAAATCTAAAATATGGAAAGTTAGATTTCTGTAAGCATTGTCTGTTTGGAAAACAAAGTAAACAAAAGTTTAAAACAGGCAAACATACTAGTAAAGGCATACTTGATTATATCCATTCAGATGTTTGGGGACCAGCCCCTACAACTTCATATGGTGGTTCGTCTTATTTTGTATCATTCATTGATGACTTTTCTAGGAAAGTGTGGGTCTACATGTTGAAAAGGAAGTCTGATGTTTTTTCAGTTTTCAAGCAGTTTAGAGCATTGGTAGAAAACAGCACTGGTAGAACAATAAAATGTTTAAGAACTGACAATGGTGGTGAGTTTACTTCCAAGGAGTTTGACAGCTATTGCAAGGATGCAGGGATCGAGAGACATAAGACCACGGTTTATACTCCTCAGCAGAATGGAGTTGTTGAACGCATGAACAGGACTCTTCTAGAGAGAGCAAGGAGTATGCTGAGTAACGCCAGGTTGCAAAAGGAGTTGTGGACGGAAGCGGTGGCAACAGCTTGTTATGTGATAAACCGATCTCCATCAACAGCGATAGGCTACAAGATTCCGCAAGAGGTATGGAAAGGAAACCCTCGTGACTATTCTAAACTCAGAGTGTTTGGTTGTGATGCATATGCTCTAGTGCCTAAACATCAGCGAACTAAATTAGATCCAAAGTCGAAAAGGTATATCTTTGTTGGGTATGGTGTTGCTACAAAGGGATATAGATTGTGGGATCCTACTACCCGCAAAATCATCATCAACAGAGATGTAAAGTTTAATGAATCCTCTCTTGTATAGTTAGATGTAGATAGTAGATTGAAACAGGATGATGTATCTGACTTTCAGCACATTCAGTTTGATAGCATTTCTAATGATAGTCATGATGACCATAGTTCAGATACTAGCCATGAACAGGTTTCAGAATCAGATCATGAACAGGGTGCAGGTCTAGATCATGAATAGGTCTTAGATACTGATCGTCAAGAAGTTCCTACAGATGGTAGTCAGCCAATCGAGGAAGCGCCAAAAACATCATTAAGGAGGTCGACAAGAATCAAACGGCCACCGAGAAGGTATGATGATTATGTCACTTCTGTTGCATTTACTGCTAATGACGATGAACCTCTGTGCTATCAGGAAGCAATAGAAGGTTCGAAAAGTGACAAGTGGAAAGTAGCCATGAAGGACGAAATGATGGCCTTGGGTAAGAACGACACATGGGATCTGGTTGAGCTTCCGAAAGACAGGAAAACTATGGGGTGTAAATGGGTTTTCAAGCTGAAACGGGGTGTGAATGATACGAAAGACAGGTACAAAGCGAGACTGGTTGCAAAAGGGTTTTCTCAGAAAGCCGGTATTGACTTTCATGAGATTTTTTCACCAGTGGTTAAAATTGTTTCAATTAGAATTGTGTTAGCATTAGTGGCTTTGCTTGATTTATAATTGCAACAATTAGATGTTAAGACTGCATTTCTACATGGAGACTTAGATGAGGAAATTTATATGGAACAACCGGAAGGATTTGTTCAGCATCGCAATGAGAAATTTGTCTGCAGGCTCAAGAAGTCATTATATCGCCTGAAGCAGTCGCCTCGGCAGTGGTATAAGAAGTTTGATTCTTTCATGTTGAGTCAGAAATATGTTAGGAGTGAATATGATCATTGTGTTTATTTTAAACAGTTAAATAATGGCATATTCATTATCTTGGTATTGTATGTTGACAATATGCTTTTAGCAAGCAAAAGCATAGAAGAAATCAACAGGTTGAAGGCTCAGATGGCAAGGACGTTTGATATGAAAGATCTAGGAGCAGCAAGACAGATTTTGGGCATGGAGATTTTCAGAGACAAAGCAATGGTAAGCTATGGCTATCACAACAAAAGTATATTGAGAAAATACTTTTGAGGTTTGGTATGAATAATGTGAAGCCTGTGTCAGTCCCTCTCGCTTCCCATTTCAAGCTTTCTTCGAGTTTATGTCCTAATTCAGATCAAGAAAAGGATTATATGTCTCGAATTCCATATGCTAATGTAGTAGGGTGTTTAATGTATGCGATGGTGTGTACGCGACCACATATTTCACATGCATTTGGGGTTGTCAGCAGGTACATGGCAAATCCGGGTAAAGAACACTCGTCAGCAGTGAAATGGGTGCTTCGGTATCTGAGAGGCACAAGTAGTTATTGTATCACTTACAATAAGAGTAGTGAATTTGTTTGCGGATATGTTGATTCCGATTTTGCAAGTGATTTGGATAAGAGAAGGTCAACTTCAGGGTATGTCTTTACTCTTGCAGGTGGAGCTATTAGCTGGATGTCAAAGCTACAAAACATTGTTGCTTTATCCACTACTGAAGTAGAATACATTGCTGCTTCGCATGCTTGCAAAGAGGCGGTTTGGTTGAAAGGTTTGCTTGGTGAGTTTGGTAGGTTGCAGGACAACATCAGGTTACTTTGTGATAGTCAAAGTGCAATACATTTGGCTAAGAATCTGGCCTATCATAGTAAATCAAAGCATATTCCAATTAAGTACCATTTTGTAAGACAATTTATCATTGAAAGGGGAGTCTCTCTTGAAAAGGTGCATACAAAGGAAAACTGTGCAGACATGTTCACGAAACCAGTTTTGTTGGAGAAGCTACGATGGTGTTTGGCTTCTCTTGGCTTGCAGAAAAGATAAAATAATAAACAAACAGGGCATCAGGCTAATTGTTGTCAAGGTGGAGATTGTTGAGATTTTCTGTTTCATAAATTAGGCAAAAATCACTAATGTGTGACAACAATAGGAATTTGTTGCTAGATTAGCTCCAGTTTGTTGGGAGGGAGTTAATGCATCCTAAATTTGATGTGAGAGGATTTATGAGCCAGTTAGATTCTCTTTGCTATAAATCAGATGATTATACAGAGTGTTTGAGTAGTGTGAGGTGTGAGAGTTTGTGAGGATTTGATTTATGTAATCTCCTGTTTGATTAATAAAGAATTGCCGATGCCTATGTTTGGTGGACGTAGCCCAGATTGGTTGGGTGAACCACGTTAAATTCTTGTGTTGCCTGTGCATGATTTTATGGCTGTGTATATGTTTTATTATTTGCTATGCATCTGATCTCCAACAATGACATTCTTTTACAAAGTGATGTTAATGGTGAAACAATTATGAAAGATATGAGAGTAGATTTGAAAGTCAAGTAAAGTTGTCTAAGTTTAATGCTTAAAAGTTATTGGGTCAATTTAAGAAAGTCATGACATATTCTTGTTTTCAAGTCAAGTGAGAAGTTCTTAGAATTAAAAACCTATTGATGTAAATATGAATTCAGAAGTGAATTTGAGAATTTAAGTTAAAGCACGTTAAAATTTGAGTTATTTATATATTGTATAAAAGTGTGTATTTTCAGTTGTTCCCGACACCTAAGGTCCATTAAAAATATGATTTTCAAATTAAACTCTGGAGGCAAAAGAAAAATTATAGTCATAAGACAAGTCAAAAATGCATTTGAGTTTGAGTCATTGAATGTAATGGGTGCATGATCGATAGAACCTGAAACCCAGAGTCTGGCAAAGGATATTACAGTTGTTTGCAGCAAAGAAAACAAAGTACAAAGGAACTTATACAAGGGAGAAAGGAGATGAAATGACTATGGATAGTCATTTGCAGAATTAAGAAAAAACCACAACAATGACATAGTAGTTGGCATTGGTAATGAAGAGTTCAAGAAAGAAATCGTTGATTTGAAGGTACGACTTAACATGTTGATGGAGTTGTTACAAAGTCAAAAAATGGATGGATAATGGAGAAGATAGTTAGATGGCCAAGGATACATAAACATAAGTTGAAAGTTTTGTTAAAGGAAGCAGAAAAACTCCAAATGACCGAAATCAATGTATGCATTTGTGAAACTGAATAAGGACCAATGCTTGGTGAGGATGATGATCATGATGTTGAAATGAAATATGTTAATATGAACGTGAGTTCGATTCCCACAAATGGCGCCACAAACTATTTAGAAGACCAACATAAAGATTTGAAGACATAATCATCTCTTGAGACTATAAAGCCTTATGTTCTTAAATCTGACCATTGGTGTGTGGATGCAGGATGTGTTGTACATGATGGAAAAAATATTAATTTTATTTCATGTAAGGATGAAGACCAGTCTCTTGAAATGATTTCTTAAAGAGACCTTAAAATGTTAATGAAATGTGAAGAAGAATTACAATTGCTAGAAAAGATTCTCATGGAACTTGAATCTAAT
Source organism: Pinus tabuliformis (assembly GCA_031772625.1). Taxonomy (NCBI): domain Eukaryota; kingdom Viridiplantae; phylum Streptophyta; class Pinopsida; order Pinales; family Pinaceae; genus Pinus; species Pinus tabuliformis. Next base: position 234,140,773 of record CM062816.1, on the reverse strand, counting down.
CTAGTTGCAGGTAAAGAAGATAAATATTCAATTAATGAAAATGAGACACCTGAATGTACTTTGCAATTTAATTGATAAATTGATATTCCAAACTAGTAACATTAAAATTTAATCAAAAACTAAATTGGATGTTGAGATTGAAGAATTAAGGAAACTGATGGAAAAAGTACTCAAACCAAGATATTGTGACATGAAGCAGAAGGACAACAACAAGATACATTTGACTACACAAGTATACATCAGCAAAGAAGGAGGAGAACAACAACATAAATTTTGTAAGCTTGGAAGACAAGAAAGGACAACCACAACACATCAACAACACGATGGAGAAATTCATTTACTGCAAATGAAACTTTGGGATCCAAGAGGATTTTTATCAATTTATGAAGACATATGGCCAAGAGACAATTATTTTCTTTTACCTGGGGAGTCTGATGTAGGTGTATCTAACCTAGGGTTGAATGTTTACTAAAGGAGTTAGTTTTCTAAGTTAGAATTTAAGTATTTAATGTATTTTCCTATAGTTTTATGAAAGAAGGAGAATTATTGTAAATAGGAGAAGGTTCAAGACTATTTTGGAAGAATTGAGAAATTTGTGGGTTAGTTAGATCTTAACTAGAGATAAGGGATTAGGTGAGAGATTTTATTAATCATGAGAGATGTTGTGGGAGTTTTTCTAGGATCTAGAACCTACTTTACGTTCAGATCCACTTGTATAAATCTAGGCGAACCCATGAGGCATGTAAGTAGGAGTGAGAGTGAGGAATGAGTGGCCAAGCATGAAGACAATAGGTTCTCGTGTAGATATTTTATTTATTATGAATTATTCCAGAGATTTTATGTGTGCATACCCATTGTGTGAATTCGAGTTTTATTATGTGTGTGTTTAGGAATTTATAGGGCCTCTATGGTCTGCTACATCAGGCTAGATGGTATGGATGTATCACATTCTTTGGCCACGAAAATTTGAATTCCTTCTCTCATGGCACTCCTCCTATAACAATTGCTTGGATCTAATAAATATTCTATATCCGGGTTTGTACCTGTTCTTAACATGTCTTGGATAGGGGTTGGTGGGTTATAATATGGAAATGATGGTATTCTCATCGAGCAGAGAGATGAAGTTATTATAGCTACCATGTATTCTTGATCACCAGTATCCTCACCACCCTTCTGAAGATGTTGGATCAATTGTGAATTGTTTACTTCTTTCTCACTAATGGAAAAACCTCTGTTTGGATTATATAATGGCTTCTCGGGCTATCTTGGGCCTCTATGGGATATTGTACCATTTGGTAAGTGGCTTAATTTGGCTAGTGTCCCCGTTATTAGATCTCTGTGGGTTTTTTGGATATGCTTGAGCCCTTTGGGGCTCTAAACACTAGATATGGATGTTCCTTGCTGGAAAAAATCTTGGATGCATTCAAAAGCTTGCTAGAAGCCAGACAAAGGCATGGTGACATGGCCAAAAAATAATGGTATTCTTTCCATATTCTCATGGATGCAAATCCCCTTGCCACGTTAGCAACCTGGAGCTATTGCTTAATGGGTTAAATGAGGAGATTTCTTCCTTTAATGCTTGGGTGTCAATGTTGGAAAATTTCATCTTTGATAGTTTTGATCTTGTTTTAGGTGACAATGGATCTAGTGCTACTTCTATGCAGAAAAAACCTCGTTTCCCTCGTGAAGATGACCTCGTGGGAAATGGACGTGACTGATGAACGTCAATTCTAGACACTTTCTATGTTGGTTATTGCAACTTCTAATTTTGTCTTACGTTTCCCTGCAAGTGTTGGTTAATCCTCGACTCTTTTTGTCGTTTTTATAATTGCAAAGTTTCTTGTAAAAGCATGAATGATGGTGGCAATGATGACCTTTTGAATGTAAAGACTGGGGCATATATCATTGATCAAATCTTATAATGTGATGTAAGGGTCCTATCAAAAAATCCAAACATTATTAATATAATATATTTACCTTTTCTTAAAAAAACAATTTTTTTTGGAATGGAATAAGAAAAAAAAAAAACAATTATAAAAAAATAATAATAATAAATAATAAAATTAAACTTTTCAACAATAAAAAATAATTTTTAAAATTTTTAAAAATAAAAGAAAAATAAATTAAATAAATTAAACAAATTGAAAAAAAAACATTCAAAACAAATGAGAAAATTAAAAAAATGAAATATAACTAAAAATAAAAAATGCAAAAAAATAAGAGGAAATAGGTAATTACAAAGCGTGTGTATATATATATATATATATATAACAAATAATCTAAAAAAATATTATAGCAGTTAAAAATAAAAAATAAAAATTATTAAACAAACTAGATTTTTTTTTTGTGTAGAGTAGGGGTCAGGGGATCAAGACTCTATTGCAAAAATATAAAATGAAAAAATGAATATATATATATATATATTTATAAAAACGTTAAAAGAGATTAGAATTTTTTTTGGGCGGTATAGATGTCGTGGGACCAAGTCCCCGCCCTACCCTAATACCAAAGGGATCCTGGCAGGGTGGCTAGAGCAGCGTTCCCATGATCTTTCGCGCTGAAGCAAGGTGACCTCGTCCATTCCCAGAAGTGACGACTCCTCCACAATATTTTTAATATTTTTTCTTCTAAATCAACGACCTTCTTAGAATTTGATTTCATTTTTTTTTTATGTTTTTTAATATATATATATATATATATATATTCTTTTCTTATCTTTCATTTCTTGGGAATTGAATTTTCTTTGTATTTGAATATTTTATTTGTATTTAATTGTTTTGATATAGATATATATATATATATATATAGCAATTATATATTGCATCAAATTTTTTGGTTTGAGGGCTAGACTCGTATATTGCATTTAAATATTATGGTTTGAGGGCTAGACTCTGGTAGATCCTGAACCAAAATTTCTTCTGTTAATATTGAAAAATTGCAAGAAATATTGACACAATTTACATCCCTTATACAGTCAGCTATTTTTAATTGGTTTTCTTCATACAACCTCCAAAAGACACTTAAACGCACTATGTATTTGCATGTCATGACATAAAAAACAAAAAAATAACTATTACACTATACTTCCCCCATAAAAAAATTAGCCTGGACTTCGTTTGCTTCTGGATGAGGTTGAGAAGGAGCAGAGACCTAGCCAATGACAATCCCTATGCCTATCTGCTCATGCAGCACTTAGTTCCCATATCCTTGCAGCAATACATCCTTGAATGCTCTAATACAAGCCTCGTTAGTATTGACTTCTACCGTGGGGAGTCAAAAACTCAACATTTCCGTTGCAAGTTGCAGTTTATCAATCTTGACCTCCATAATGTCCATTTGCCGTTTTGAAAGCTCCAAATCAACGCATCACTCAGACAAATTCATCTTTGCATGTTTTGAAACCAAAGAGATGAGGCATTCCGATGCACCCGCCATTTGTACTAAGTAAATTTTGATATCCTCTTCTCCAGCATAGGAATCACGCTCCAAACCTATTGTGTATCTTTTCAAATTATGGCTCTAACCAGCAACTCTGTGCTTTCAGAGTCGCTCCAATGCTCTATATAAGATGTTGAGCCAATTCTCCTTGAAATAAAACCTCTCACTTTCCCATTAATGTTGCATTGAACTGCAAACAATAATCGATAAAGGAAATCTGCAACGATTATAGAAATCGGCAAGGATCTCATGTATTAATTATGCATCTTGAATGAAGGAACGAAGGCTTCACGCATTCTAACTAATTTATTGACCCCAAATATCGTCGCCACCCATCCTCTAGCCAACGAAGCATGACGAATACGGCTGGAGGTAACCAGCCATATATTGGGTATTTAATGCCTTCAGAGCAGCACGCCACTTAGCCCGATAACATGGGAGCGGGCAAATATTATTTAATGCCGAATTTGCCCGCTCCCGTGTTATCGCGTTAAGTCGCGTGCTGCTATGAGGACATTAAATACCCAATATATAGTTGGTTAGCTCTTTCCTAACGAATACTGCCCAAGTGGCCGCACAGACTCATCCCTCCATATCAAGGAGCGGTTGCCACATAACACAAGGAGTCAGATCAATTAATATGATTATGAAATTATCCACGATAGGGAAAATGATGAGACCCATCACATTATCCAAAAATTAATTCCAATAAATGATAGAAGCATTATGGTTCTTAGTATATTCTTGATGGAATTGCTTTCTTATTCATATCCCCTTCATCAACCTTCAACACACCTTGTTCTAATAGAACTCCCTGATTGGCTAGAGAATATGCAACCGTGTTAAGATTTCTTTCCACATGGAAGAGTCTGATCAAATCAAATTTATCCAATAAATCCTTATTTGATGCAAAATAGGGAATAAGGTTCTCTAAATATTCGCTTTTACTTTACTCACCTACTGAATAACAATCATTGAGTCATCAAAAACCATCAGGTGAGTATTTCGTTAGAGAGAGTGAAATCGAAACCTTGCCACAAACCTAGATATTCGGTCCAATTGTTTGAAAAAACCCTAAATCCTAGGAAAATTGAATCTCCCTTTCTTCAATAGAGTGAATGATAACCCTTCACACTCTCCCCTCCTTGTATTTAATTTGTCCTTTTTAATTATTTATAATGTTTTTTTTTTTTAAATTTATGTATTAAATTTTTATTTATTTTTTAAAATTATGTTTTCTAATGAGATTTTTATTTTTTATTTATTTATTTATTTTTATTTATTTTTATGATTTAATTTTTCTCTTCTATGCATATGTTATTATTATTTTATATTTGAATATAATTTTTTGGGTATTTTTTAAATTTTTTTGTTTTTTATTTTTTTGTCACGATTTATTTCATCATTTTTTTAACTCTTTCTTTTATGTCTTATTACTATAAATTTTTTTGTTTTGTTTTTAGTTTATTAGTTTTTAATTTTGTTTTATTTTTTCAATCTCATTTATTTATCTATTTATTACACCGTGAGGCATTTCCCTTTGAGAACAACTCCCCTTACTACCACTGTGTACCAATCTACACCATTGGATGAAATGTTAGATGATTAAAGAGTTTTAGACCATCAAATTAATATAGTTCATAGTTAAAAAAAAAAAAAAAAAAAAAAAAAAAAAAACCTAATAGTTAAGACACGTAATAATCACTTTCAACTAATAATCAAACAACTACTTTCTGTTAAACCGTTTCTTGATACAATATGATAAATTAGAACAAAAAAGAAATAGAAATCATTTCAATGTACACAGCCAAGCTGTGAGGTCTCCAATTTCGCATCAACTGATAGAACCACAATTACCTTTTATTTTGCTACTATTCTCCAAATACTAAGAACAGTCTCCATTGGCAGGTCCTAAGCAGGAGTAGACTTGGTGGTGTAGGAACAGTTGGTCAGGCTGTAGCAGAAATCTCTGCAAATGTAATAATCATCTTATTTGTCATTCTGAAGTAGTTTCTTCAATAGTATCATTTGATGTGATTACCAAAATTAGAAATTGAAGAATAAAGGTTAAAATAAATTTCATGAAATGTCAGGCTTCAAGCAGCATGCAAGTTAGCAAAATCAAGAAGGGTATTGAGAATATTTGCAGAGATGATGAGGGATCATCCGTAACAGAAGGAGAGGTCGCAAAATTGATGGATGAAAACATGGGCTCAGCAATGCCGTTTCTACAAAGCAAAGGCCTGTGTATCATGGCTCTATCCCTTGCAACCACAATTTCTAGCAAATCTATGCAGCCTAATTCCCTTGTGGGTCTAACAAGGTTAGTAACTCACAAAAACCCAGCAAGAGCAAGAGCAAGGGCAAAGAGGGAACAATATGACAGGCAATCAAAACCCACAAGCGGTGCCCCACTGCCTGTAGCAACGCACTTACTTGGACTAACAAACTTATATTATGATTAAAATTACAAACATCATATTTTGGAGTGGAGCTACTCATGTCCTGATTCTATCCTAAGTACTTGGTCCTAGAATACAATATTGCATAGTCATCGCCATTAATTTTAATCTCGAAAATTGTAAGCAGTAGAGCTCAAAGCTTATTTCTTAACGATTAGTCATGTCAGCTCTCTGAAATTCTTTTTGAGGTAGAGGTACGTATGGTGCAGGGCTGTGACACAGGTAGTCATGTACTGTCTCGAAATTTCTGCAGGGCTGGTCGGCAAGGTAGTCATGTATTGTCTCGAAATTTCTGCAGGATTCTTCCTTCTTCCTACCTTTCTATTGAGTTGGTCTATGTAGATTCTAGGCAAAAGCATAGAAGATCATAAACATTAAAATATTCTCTTTCACGTGCAAAGCAACAAATCCTCAATAGTATTTATTTTACCATTGCTGTTGGGTGCAAGAATTTTCCTTTATCCAACATTTTGAGCATAATTTTGTTTCTTATGCTCAATCCATGTGTTTCTTATGCCAAATTTGGTTATCCAAACTGCATAGGACACACAAAATCATCTAGTTCCTGTATATGGCATTTCAATAATGCACATCAACTTCCTTTTACAGCTTTTTGCTATTTATTTTCCAAAGTTAAATTATAAGTTGTCTCAACTGCCTGGAGACCTCTGATGAACGTTATTATATATATAGTGAGTCTTTCAGTTTGACAGTGTAGGAGGGCTTAAGCTCATTTTTTTTTATGTTTGCATAACCATTAGTATTAGCTTTTGGTGACCCAAGCTGCAAATACCTATTCAAATCAATAACATTCCAAAATTATTAATATCAGGTGAAAATAATGTGTTTGATACAAGAGTATATAATATTGAAAATGATAAGGCAAATACTTTTTCCTTCCTTGTTAAGGCATTTTCATTTGAACAACTCTCTTAGTTGTTACTGTGTATTAATTTGCACCATTGGGTAGAATGTTAGACAATTGTAGAGTTTTAGCCCATGAGATTAATATAATTAATAGTTAAGAATAAAACAAATAGCTAAAGCACTTAATAGGCACTTTCAACAACTAATCTACATAAAGCCCAGAGCTCATTTTCTTGATATTTGTCTTTCTGAATATATTAAAAGAGTTTCAGGGGTGTTAGCCTCCTATCACAATAGGTGTTCATATTTCATGATTGACAGTTGAAAGTGCCAAATATGTCATCTTTTCATGCTGCAAGGTTCCATATTTCCAGAAAGAGGCCAAAGAAGAGGCCATGAAAGTGTGCCAGTCTAAATGCCACTGTTGTATTCCAAATTTTGATGAGTTAATCCATTTTGATAAGTTTTTTCAGTTAAGGGAAGTCCAAACAGCTTAATCTTGGCTTCCCTAGGATTCAATTTCTTGTTGTAGAATATAAAGAATGAATATCTGTCCAAACAGCTTAATCTTGGCAGATTTGTAGATAGGTAGAGAAACAAGGGTGCTCAACAGCTTAATCTGAGCCCCTGGATGATATAAGGGTACGTTTAGATAGGAGGGCAGTCAAAAGAAAAAAGGATAATCAGGGTCTGCAAGTCCAAGTGCACCCATGCAAAAAGAAGAAAAAATGCTAGGTAAGTAGGCTGGGTAAGTAGTTTTGTGGTTGCAGAATCAAGCTATGTGATCCATTTCATGTTTTTTAATGCTATAACTATTCAGATCACAAGTATAAGGCAATTTCCCTTTGGAGGAGCTCAAGAGAGGCATGTCTAATTCCCCTTTCTTCTAAATTTCAAAATTTCTTACTAACACCCCTGAAGGACCTTGGGATCTGCCCAACCAGCCCTGTTATCACTTCATTTTTGTGAAATACTAAGTCAAGCTTTGAATTTCTTCAATGAAAAGAAGCCACATTTCTTGTGTAAAAATAACTCTTCAACATTCCATTCACTTCCTATGTCTAAGTTTCAGCTCGCAAACTTAGCCTCTCCCCTACACTTCACCTCACAAATTCATATTAACTCTTAACTCTACTATCTAGCTCCCTAGGTCATTTCCTTATCCCCTATTATACAAAAAAATATATAAAATCGCAAAAATATTACATATCCCACCCTATAGCACTATAGCTATGTACATACAGTTCTGGGAAATAATAGTCCACCTGGGACTATTATGAGCCCATCCGTGTCATAACTCTGGGATTGGTCTAAACCTATGGTCAGGCCAATAACCTATATCCACCCCTTTACCCTTAAAACCTCACTATCCTACCTTTCGCGCACATAAAACCCCCAAACTCCGCATTAACCTAAGGTTTTCAACCCCTGTCGCGCATTTTTGTTTAAATAAAATGGGCGGGTCCCGTCCCTAACCTCCCGCTACCTCGCCTACCCCACCAGCCGTCCGATGGCCAGCACCCCAGATCAACAGTGGGCAGGTGTTTTCATATACCGATCAGCCGGAGGTTAACGTCCGGGGGATGGGCGGTTTCCCTGTCGTACCCCTGCCACGTGTCAGCCTCCCGGTGTGTTCGGAGGCCCCTCTCCCAATACCACCTATGCGGAAAAGCGGTGCGGGAGAAAACCGGATACCGCCTCCGCCGAATGACATCAGCGCCACGTCTTCATCACGTCATCAACTTGCGTCGGCCTCCTGCCACCGTGTCCTGTGCCACGTCACTGCACCCTGCCGTACTGCCACGTCACCCTGCCACGTCACCGCCGTACTGGGACCCATGCTGATGTCATCACCAAAAAAGGGCGCGAAGCGCGAAATTTGCAGCGAAGGATGCCTGGAATGAAAAACTGAGGCAGTTTTTGATGCGCGATTAGCGCTTAAGAAAAATAGGCCAAAATGGAAGCCCTCTCATGGCTCGGCTACCAGCAGGCCCGAAATTCGCAAATTAACAGGAATTTCTTCATGCAGGATTCAGAGAAGGGGTGAAAACAGTTCTTAAGGCAACAGAGGGCCAGACAACAGCCATAAAATGTCGATGGGACAGTTTAAAGCATTCAAAAGACAATAAGGAGCCCAGGTTCAGTAAAAGTGTATCAGAGGAAGCGACAAAGACTATCAGTCAGTGTTTTTGGTGGAAATCCGTATTTCCAAAGCAGGAAAACTTTAAGAGGCCCCCATCAAAGTCAATATAGCAGTGTTGGGCCATCAAAGCTCACCAGATCAAAGTTAATGCATAAGGCCACCTAAGGGCAGCGCTGCAGAAATCAAAGCGCAGTTATGGCCAAATGCCAGCACAGGGCTCTAAGGACATCATAGTTACTCATTTTTTGAGGCAGCTGCCCCAGCGCAGCATTAGATAGATATTTTGGCATTTATTTCAAGCATATGTTAGGTTCAAGACACTTATTGCATCAGATCTGATTCTTGTAGATATTTTGCTTATAAAAACCACCCTAATTTACTGTTTAGGGGGTTGGTTGGTTGATTCGCTCCACTAGAGACTCGCTCTGTATGTTTGATGATTTCTTTAATCAAAGACTGCTAAAAGTTCGGAAGATGGACTGTCTGCTGTGTTGTTAATGTGTTGAAGAGTGAATTATGGAATTCTTGTGCTGCAACATGACTCAATAAGTGTTTCCTACCTCTGTTTTTCATTGATATATGCTCATATCATACATATGTCACCATCTAAAATAGCAGAAAAAATGAATAGCTTGGACTTTGTTTAATTGCACTCTGTGCTCGATTTCTGTTGTTTCTCTATGTTTTCATCTGAATTGGTAATGAATATGAATTCCCTTTGGCTCATATTTCCCCTAATTCACCCATGTTTGACAGTTATCTAGGGATTCTTTACTGCCCCTAGATAGAGCTCATTCATCTTCCCTCTGTTAAGCTGAACGAGAGATTCTTAATTGCCTCTCATTCCTTAGCCTTCAATCCATCTCCATTTAGCTTGAATGTTGTTTCATGTGCTGCTATCTTGCTCCATGTTCCTCTTGTGACCAAGAAAACGCACCAGCAGTCCTACTCCTTGACTCCATGCCCAATGGTTTGAAACTCTCATATTATACCTACCTCTCTACTTAGAAGCATCATCCTTCCCACCAAAACTTAAACAAAACCCCTTGAACTCAATAACTAGCCTAAAATCATCATCAACAAAGCTAAATCATAAAGAGAGAGCCCTCTCTAATTGCAGGTAGGCTAGGACCTGCAGTCCAAAGATTGGTTAGTGGTTACCTCGGCCGTATCCCTTAAGGAGCCAAGGGACAACCTGAGTGATAACATAATGGCGACTCCACTGGGACCAATGAATTTTCTAATTGCTGTATATTCCTTAAAACTACAGATGAAGCCTGAATGTCAGCCAGGGAGCCTTTGAAACTGTTCTTGCTTTGCATTTACAGGAGTAAATAAAAGCTGATTCAGTGAATCTTCATGCTAGTTTTAAGCTGTAGATAGCTATTCCAAACTTTGATTAGTTCCTTGCTAATTCTAAAAACATTCACAGAAAATACCAAAACAAGTTCAAAATCTGGCTCCCAAAAGGAACTCACGTTATACAAGGTCAAATCCAGACCCAAATCCCCCAGCTGCTTTTGAAAATCCCAATTTAATCCCAAGGAACCTCAGGAAGCTAGAGCGAAGAGAAGATTTTGCTGATTCTAGTCCTGAAATAGTCCAGCCAAGCTGTGTTCCAACCCCTGTCAAAGTTTTATTTCGTTCAACCCCTACTTCCCCTTGTTCATCATCCACCTCTCAAAGCACTCCTTCCACACCTCCATTCACTGCACATACTCCCATTACCACTATTATTACCGCTGTTCCAATCGTTCCATTTATCCCTGCTGTTCCACTTATCCCTGTGAATATGGCGAATAGATATGCTCCGTTACAGTTGCCTGCTAATCCAGGGGCTATGCCTCAGGATTACCAAACTAAAATCACATACTTTGATGGTACTGGTTCTTGCACAGCCCTTCAGCATACCAAGAAGATGCAAGACTATTTTGAGAACTATGAGATAGATGATGATAGCGTGAGAATGAAGATTTTTGTCCAAAGCTTAACAGGAGATGTAAGGCCCTGGTTTAGAAGCCTTGCTGCAAATTCCATAGCTAACCCAGAGGCCCTTTACCAAACATTTCTTAACAGATGGGAGAAAAAGAAAGATCCCTTGCACATATTACCTGAATATGACACCATCAAAAGAGGCCCTCAAGAGTCTGTCTTAGACTATTGTGCGAGATCTAATAATGTTTATAATGCAATACCACAGAACTTAAGACCTCCACCTGATCTTGCTTTGTATAAATTCCCTGATGGTTTTGATACTGACATGGCTTATCAATTAAGGGAAAGAGCCCCTCAAAGCCTAGCAGACATGCAAGATGTTGCTGTCAGCGTAGAGGCAAATCTGATTGCCAAAAGAAACATAGCTAGAACTAAGAGAAGAACCACCTTTAAGGAAGAACCCTCAGCCTTAGACCAAAAGCTGGATGCTATTATCAGTGGCATGCACAGGCTGGGAGATAGAGTGGAAAGCGTTGAAAGGAAATCTACATGGGAAGGACAACAGCCCAATACCATAAGGAACCCAAATTTCAGGAAAACTCAGAACACAAATGCTGGTAGGTCTAGCCCAGACCATGATATAAGGCCTCCTTTCCAAGAGAACTACATAGAAGCATCCACATCTAGTGAGCAGACAGAAGACACTCACATGAATTTGATGGATCTAAAGGGTGAGAAACAAATTTTCCTAACCCAAGAAGACCAAGATGACCATGAGATAAATCAATTTCGGACTAAGTCAGGCAAGTCTTTTGATTTTAAGCAAGGTTATGATTCAGCTGTTTATGAGGTCCACAAACAGTATAAGCTGAGGACAAGAACCATAGATGTGCCCGAAAAGGTTAAACCAAGTGATATCAAACAGCCTAAGAAGATCAAAGAAAAGGCTGCCCTCATAGAAACTGCTGATAAAACAGTCCCAAATCCAAAGGATGTCACCATAGAGGATGTCACAGACATGCAGCCCTCTAATGATCACCCTCTGCCACCTTCTTCCTCAAAAGAAGATTTGAACAGCTCTCCTAAAAACCTTTCCAAATCAGAAATAGTTCAAGAAATCAATGAAGAACAAGAGAAAACCGCTGAAAGTGCAATTGAAAAGGGAAAATCTGCCAGTCACAATACTAAATCACAGTCAGAAAAACCTTTTGATTTAGAGGCAGAAATAGGTAAACTGAAGATATCCATCCCTTTATCTAAACTTGCCAAACATGATATCTATAGGCAGCAAATCAAAAGATCGCTGCAAATGCCAGAAAATAGGGATGATGTGAATGTATTAGATGATCAACCTGAGCTCCTTTTCGGTCTTGAAGTCAATGGTAAATCAGGACATGGAGCTGTGTTACCATTCTATGTCAGTTTGCACATTCATGATAAAGTATTGCATAATGCTATGTTTGACTCAGGTGCCTCACACAACCTTATGCCCAAAGCTGTAATGGAGAAGCTAAACCTTGATGTTACAAGACCCTACAAAGACTTATTCTCCTTTGACTCAAGTCAGGTCAAGTGTTTAGGCTTAATCAAAGACTTATGTGTCTCCTTAGTCCAATACCCAAACAAGACAATCCTCATGGATGTGGTGGTTGCTGACATTCCACCAAAGTATGGCATGCTATTGTCAAGATCTTGGGGAGAAAAACTCCAAGGATCTCTCCAACTAGACCTCTCCTATGCCACTATATCTGTCTTTGGGCAACCAAAGAGACTATATAGAGAAACACTGATGAAGTATGTGGTAAGTAGTGAGGAAAAGCCCCAAAACTTCCCTATCTATTCAATCCATTCTGATATGGATTCTTTTATTTTATTTAATGATGAAACAAGTCCTCCCACTGATGATAAGCCGTTGGATTTAGAACTGGACACACACATCAATGAAGAATCGGTTGCCCATACTGATGAAACTGTCAAAACAATCAAGGCAACCAGCATACAAGAAGAACCTCCCCAAATAGAAAATTCAAATCTGCCCCCTGCAAGAATGACTGAAACTCTTAATACTAACCACAAGCAAGAAATCAGATGGTATTTAGAGTTTGATGGCTCTGTTAACAAGTTAGGAGCAGGGGCAGGTGTATGGATTCACAATACACACAACAATCATGCAAAAGGCCATGCCTACAGATTAAACTTCAAATGTACCAACAACATGGCAGAGTATGAGGCTCTCCTTTTAAGCCTCAGACGGCTCAAAGCTCTGGGAGCTGCAAAAGTATCCATTCTAGGTGACTCTGATTTAGTCATACAACAAATGAAAGGCAACTTTGTTACTAATGACAATAGACTGAGGGCCTATAGGACTGCTGCCACTAATATACTCAATGCATTCACTGAATCCAAGCTTGCCAAGATTTCAAGAAATCATAACATTCATGCACACAGCCTAGCCACTTTTGCTAGTACATGCAAGCTTCCCTTTGAGCCAAATCACCATTTCACTACTGAGATAAAACATAGGCCTGCTGTCCCAAATAATGTTAAAGATTGGCAAGTGTTCGAAAATGATGCCCATATTAACAATTTCCTCACTCTTGAGCATGAGTTTTCAAATATTAACATTGACATGGATGCTATGACGGATGAACAACAGCAAACAAATGAAAATCTGCAGGCTGTAACAGCTGTAACAGCCAAACAAATGCTAAACACAACTGTTTTTGACAATGCAAACATAGAAGAGTTGAAACAGATGCATTTGGAGGAAATAGCCAAAACAGAGGCTGAGATCATTGATCTAAAAGATAACTTTCTCCCTGCTGGCCTCACTCTGTTAGAAGATATGTTTGATGCATATGATGTTCCCAAAAAGCCAAAAATGCAGCCCTTAAACGCTGCTATAGAAGAACACAACATTGGGACAGCAGAGAAGCCCAAAATGATCAAACTATCTCAATCTTTGCCACCCGATCAAAAGCCCAAATATGTTGATTTGTTTAAAGAATTCCAAGATGTATTTGCTTCGAGTTATGAGGACTTGAATTCCTATGACACCGCAGTAATCCAACACACCATTCCCTTAAAACCAAATCAAAAGCCCTTCAAACAGAAACTAAGGAGAATCAATCCTGTGCTTCTCCCTTTGATTGAAAAGGAAGTGAAAAGAATGTTTGAAGCAGGTATCATAGCACCCATCAGATTTTCTGAATGGGTATCCAATCTTGTTCCCACAAGAAAGAAGACAGGTGAGATTAGGCTATGTGTAGATCTAAGAAATTTAAACCAATTCTCCCTAGAAGACCACTACCCATTGCCAAAAATGGACCACATCCTACAAAGAGTAGTGGGGTCATCTAGAATCTCTTTGCTAGATGGATTTTCAGGTTTTAATCAAATACTGGTTCACCAAGATGACCAAGACAAGACAGCCTTTACCACACCGTGGGGAACATTTAAATATGTGAAGATGCCTTTCGGACTTAAAAACGCTGGTGCTACCTTTCAAAGGGCCATGGACATTGCATTTGCCAAGGAAATCCATGATTTCATGGTTGTCTATCTTGATGACCTTACCCCTTTCTCCAAATCTGATCAAGAGCACCTCAAACACCTAAGGCAAATATTCATGACATGTAGGAAATACGGAATTTCCTTGAACCCCAAGAAGTCTCTCTTTGGCCTTGAAGAAGGTAAATTACTAGGCCATATCATCTCAAAAGATGGGATTAGAATTGATCCTAAAAGAATTCAAGCCATCCTTCAAATCCCATTTCCAAGAAACATAAAAGAGTTGCAAGCATTCCTTGGAAAGATCAATTTCCTAAGGAGATTTATCCCAAATCTCGCTGAGCTGATAAGACTGTTAAGCAACATGTTAAAAAAGGATACCAAGGTAAAATGGTCTCTTGAAACCAAGCAAGCCTTTGAGAGTATCAAAACTGCCTTAACCCAAGCCTGAGTCCTCACAAGTCCTCAATTTGATAAGGATTTCATCATCTTTTCATTTGCATCTGAACACACCATAGTTGTTGTCCTTTTGCAAAAGGATGATCAAGGAGCCGAAAAGCCAATTGCATTTTTCAGCCGAGCCTTAAGAGATGCCCCTTTGAAGTACCAAATCATGGAGAAGCAAGCCTATGCCCGTGTTAAAGCAATCAAAGATTTCTGAGTTTACATTTTATATTCACATGTGATTGCCTATGTCCCAAATGTTGTTGTAAAAGACATATTAACCCAAGAGGGGTTAGAAGGCAAAAGAGGCAAGTGGATTGCTAACATCCTTGAGTATGACATAGAAATAAAACCAACCAAGCTCATAAAGGGACAAGGTTTAGCCAAACTGATGTCCGAAACAAACTTTCAAGCCTTAGACATTAACCAACTGGACAATGAACAGGAGCTGGCGACTCCACAGATCAGTGAAACCTTTTTGCAATCCCCATGGTATGCTGATATATGCTTTGTTTTGTTAAACCTGTTTGCTCCCCCAGGATTGTCCAGAACCAAGAAAAGATTTTTAAAGATGAAAGCTTCCAAGTTTTGTATCTTAGATGGTGCATTATTTTGGAAAAATCATGAAGGCATATTGCTTAATTGTTTAACCATGAATGAAACTAACAATGTCATGAAAGAATTCCATGCAGGGGACTGTGGAGGACATCTATATTGGAAGTCCACTGCTGATAAAATTTTAAGGGCTGGTTTCTATTGGCCCTCTTTGTTTGCAGATGTAAAGAAGTTTGCTATCGCATGTCATAAATGTCAAATCTCTGAGGGCAAAAGAAAGCTGTTACCTTTGCCTCTTAAGCCCATCTCAACCGAGAAGCCTTTTCAACAATGGGGTCTTGACTTCATTGGAGAAATCCACCCCTCTTCCTCAGGCTAGCATAAGTGGATTCTAACAGCCACCGATTATTTCACTAAATGGATTGAAGCCATCCCATGTAGACAGGCTAATGACTCCATCATTATCCAGTTCCTTGAGACCAACATCCTTTCTAGATTTGGCTGCCCTGAGAAGATCATTACTGACTACGCCGCTGCCTTCAAATCCAAAAAGATGATCAATTTTTGCCATAAATTTCACATTACCTTGGGCCGCTCCACAGCCTATTACCCTCAAGGTAATGGCTTGGCCGAATCATCCAACAAAAGCCTCATCAACATCATAAAGAAAGTGCTAGAAGAAAACAAGAAGAACTGGCATAGAAAGCTCACAAATGCCCTATGGGCAGACAGATTTTCAACAAAGAAATCCATTGGGATGAGCCCTTATGAGCTGGTGTATGGCATGGAGGCAAGATTTCCATCTTCCTTGGGCATTCCTATCATCAAGCTGTTACAAGAGATCCAAGCTGAACCAAATGATGTTCAACGAAGAATCAACCAGACCATTCATCTTCAGCAAACAAGAGAGCAGGTCTATGACAGAGCTCAAATTTTGCAAGAGAAGCTCAAAATGATGTTTGATAAGAGAGCTAAGGCTGAGGATTTCTATGTTGGCAACAAAGTTCTAAGGTGGGACTCACAAAGAGAAGACAAGGGCAAACATGCAAAATTTGATTTTTTATGGAAAGGCCCATTTGTTATCAGCGCTGTGCAGGGCAATAACACATATTTCCTCAAATCTGTAGAGGGCGGCATAACTGAAGAAGGCCCTATCAATGGCCGAATGCTAAAGCATTATTATGATCCCTGTTGTTGAACAGAACGCAACTGTATTATATTTGTACATAAATATTTGTATTTTCAGCACTTTGTTTTTATAGCAGGCCGAATAATGGAACAACACAGCAAAGTTCTTTAAAGGCAGAACCAAAGCAAGTCCTCCATTCAGATCTCTGTCATTGCATTAATCTCAGCAAAAGAGCAGGCAATTTTTCAATCAATAGTATTAAAAGAAAGGAGGATTTTCAGTTTACATCAACACCCTTTTTTCAAAACAGAATCAAGGGAAGTGCTCCAGTTTTGTTCCCCTATGTTGTGTTTATTTCAAAGGCAGGTTCTCAGGCACAGGTGCATGTAATGATAGAGCACGCAGAAAAAAGCAGGCAGTGCTGCTATTGTATAAAAATTCAGTTTATGAGAATGTTGTGTTCAGGTTTCAAATTTTCAATCATTTGACAGCCAGCACAAGGGAAGTTTCAGTCTACAGCAAAAATAGAAGATCAAGGCAGTCTGACCTGCTGTTCTTGGCTTTTCACAAGGAAAAGCCATCCCCAAGTGGAGCCACTGTTAGCCTCCTATCGCAATAGGTGTTCATATTTCATGATTGACAGTTGAAAGTGCCAAATATGTCATCTTTTCATGCTGCAAGGTTCCATATTTCCAGAAAGAGGCCATGAAAGTGTGCCAGTCTAAATGCCACTGCTGTATTCCAAATTTTGATGAGTTAATCCATTTTGATGAGTTTTTTCAGTTAAGGGAAGTCCAAACAGCTTAATCTTGGCTTCCCTAGGTTTCAATTTCTTGTTGTAGAATATAGAGAATGAATATCTGTCCAAACAGCTTAATCTTGGCAGATTTGTAGATAGATAGAGAAACAAGAGTGCTCAACAACTTAATCTGAGCCCCTGGATGATATAAGGGTACGTTTAGATAGGAGGGCAGTCAAAAGAAAAAAAGATAATCAGGGTCTGCAAGTCCAAGTGCACCCATGCAAAAAGAAGAAAAGATGCTAGGTAAGTAGGCCGGGTAAGTAGTTTTGTGGTTGCAGAATCAAGCTATGTGATCCATTTCATGTTTTTTAATGTTATAACTATTCAGATCACAAGTATAAGGCAATTTCCCTTTGGAGGAGCTCAAGCGAGGCATGTCTAATTCCCCTTTCTTCTAAATTTCAAAATTTCTTACTAACACCCCTGAAGGACCTTGGGATCTGCCCAACCAGCCCTGTTATCACTTCATTTTTGTGAAATACTAAGTCAAGCTTTGACTTTCTTCAATGAAAAGAAGCCACATTTCTTGTGTAAAAATCACTCTTCTACATTCCATTCACTTCCTATGTCTAAGTTTCAGCTCACAAACTTAGCCTCTCCCCTACACTTCACCTCACAAATTCATATTAACTCTTAACTCTACTATCTAGCTCCCTAGATCATTTCCTTATCCCCTATTATACAAAAAACTATATAAAATCCCAAAAATATTACATATCCCACCCTATAGCACTATAGCTATGTACATACAGTTCTGGGAAATAATAGTCCACCTGGGACTATTATGAACCCATCCGTGTCATAACTCTGGGATTGGTCTAAACCTCTGGTTAGGCCAATAACCTATATCCACCCCTTTACCCTTAAAACCTCACTATCCTACCTTTCGCGCACATAAAACCCCCAAACTCCGCATTAACCTAAGGTTTTCAACCCCCGTCGCGCATTTTTGTTTAAATAAAACGGGCGGGTCCCATCCCTAACCTCCCGCTACCTCGCCTACCCCGCCAGCCGTCCGATGGCCAGCACCCCAGATCAACGGTGGGCGGGTGTTTTCATATACCGATCCGCTGGAGGTTAACGTCCGGGGGATGGGCGGTTTCCCTGCCGTACCCCCGCCACGTGTCAGCCTCCCAGTGTGTTCGGAGGCCCCTCCCCCAATACCACCTACGCGGAAAAGCGGTGCGGGAGAAAACCAGATACCGCCTCCGCCGAATGACGTCAGCGCCACGTCTTCATCACGTCATCAACCTGCGTCGGCCTCCTGCCACCGTGTCCTGTGCCACGTCACTGCCACGTCGCTGCCACATCATCACCCTACCGTACTGCCATGTCACCCTGTTGACGTCACCGCCGTATGGGATCCATGCTGACATCATCACCAAAAAAAGGCGCGAAGCACGAAATTTGCAGCGAAGGATGCCCGGAATGAAAAACTGAGGCAGTTTTTGATGCGCGATTAGCGCTTAAGAAAAATAGGCCAAAATGGAAGCCCTCTCATGGCTCGGCTACCAGCAGGCCCGAAATTCGCAAATTAACAGGAATTTCTTCACGCAGGATTCAGAGAAGGGGCGAAAACAGTTCTTAAGGCAACAAAGGGCTGGACAACAGCCATAAAATGTCGATGGGACAGTTTAAAGCATTTAGAAGACAATAAGGAGCCCAGGTTCAGTAAAAGTGTATCAGAGGAAGCAACAAAGACTATCAGTCAGTGTTTTTGGTGGAAATCCGTATTTCCAAAGCAGGCAAACATTAAGAGGCCCCCATCAAAGTCAATTGGGCCATCAAAGCTCACCAGATCAAAGTTAATGCATAAGGCCACCTAAGGGCGGCGCTGCAGAAATCAAAGCGCAGTTATGGCCAAATGCCAGCACAGGGCTCTAAGGACATCATAGTTACTCATTTTTTGAGACAGCTGCCCCAGCGCAGCATTAGATAGATATTTTGGCATTTATTTCAAGCATATGTTAGGTTCAAGACACTTATTACATTAGATCTGTCTCAGATCTGATTCTTGTAGATATTTTGCTTATAAAAACCACCCTAATTTACTGTTTAGGGGGTTGGTTGGTTGATTCGCCCCACTAGAGACTCGCTCTGTATGTTTGATGATTTCTTTAATCAAAGACTGCTAAAAGTTCGGAAGATGGACTATCTGCTGTGTTGTTAATGTGTTGAAGAGTGAATTATGGAATTCTTATGCTGCAACATGACTCAATAAGTGTTTACTACCTCTGTTTTTCATTGATATATGTTCATATCATACATATGTCACCATCTAAAATAGCAGAAAAAATGAATAGCTTGGACTTTGTTTAATTGCACTCTCTGCTCGATTTCTGCTGTTTCTCAATGTTTTCATCTGAATTGGTAATGAATATGAATTCCCTTTGGCTCATATTTCCCTTAATTCACCCATGTTTGACAGTTATCTAGGGATTTTTTATTGCCCCTAGATAGAGCTCATTCATATTCCCTCTGTTAAGCTGAACGAGAGATTCTTAATTGCCTCTCATTCCTTAGCCTTCAATCCATCTCCATTTAGCTTGAATGTTGTTTCATGTTCCTCTTGTGACCAAGAAAACGCACCAGTAGTCCTACTCCTTGACTCCATGCCCAATGGTTTGAAACTCTCATATTATACCTACCTCTCTACTTAGAAGCATCATCCTTCCCACCAAAACTTAAACAAAACCCCTGGAACTCAATAACTAGCCTAAAATCATCATCAACAAAGCTAAATCATAAAGAGAGAGCCCTCTCTGATTGCAGGTAGGCTAGGACCTGCAGTCAAAAGATTGGTTAGTGGTTACCTCGGCCATATCCCTTAAGGAGCCAAGGGACAACCTGAGTGATAACAAGGGGTTAGTATTTGGCTCATGTATTTTTTTGGGGGTTATCCCTGGATTTATACAAAAGCCTATTTAATGAATTTATTACTAATGAATTTATTTTTTAATATTCTCAATTTTTTAATTTTTTTTTAATATCATAGAAATTTTTTAAAATCCAACTCAAGAGCTTTATAGCAAGACAAAAATCCCAACAAAAATTTATAGAAAAAGTTTCTTTCAAAAGATTGTGAATGGTTTGAACCAATACTAGAAATTAATCAATAATAAAATGATAAGATAACTTCAAATATAAAATAAAATACAATGTTTTAATTTATATTGGGAAAACTGGTGCCTTGTTGTATACCCGACTCCACAAAATATAACAAATTGTAACTACTCTCTTCAACCTTGAATTGTTAAAAAAAAAAAAAAAAATTATTATTACAAAAAACGGTATTCTTAACGGCGCATGGTATAAACTACTCTCTTCAACCTTGAATTTTACAAAAAAAAACTACAACTAATTACAACTGACTAACAGATTGTGCTTATCCGCACAGAGAAGAAAAAGTCTGTATGCTTCAACACAAACCAAGATGATGCACAAAGAATTGTTTATAAGATGCTCATATAACGAGCGTTGAAAGGTTCACAGAATGTGAGTTATTATTAAAGAGAAGTGTGAGTTATTATTAAAAGTCTTGAAAAATATTAGTTTTCGAAAGAGAATTGTTTTTAAGAAGTTATTAGAAGTTCATATAACGAGCCTTCAAAGGTTCATGGAGTGTGAGTTATTATTAAAGAGAAGTGACTTGTTATTAAAGAGAAGTGTGAGTTATTATTAAACGCCTTGAAAAATATTAATTTTTGAAAGAGTCACGTAGCGGGGGGTCTGGTTATTACTTAACCTCTTTCAAAAGATATTTTTTATTTTATTTAAAAGAGTTTATATATTAAAAAAATTATTATATATATAAAAAAAAAATAAAGATTTTTTATATAAAAAAATAATAAAGGGTTTATTTATAAAATATTTTTAAATCTTATAAAAAGAGGGAATTTAGGGTTTTTAGAAGAGAATTTTGAAGAAAGATGACTTTGTCAAATTTCCAGGAAAGATTATGATGTGTAGGCCATTAAGATGGCAACCACGTTGCAGGCTCATGATGTTTGGGATTATGTCTAGTTTGTGTTTTTAGAACCTAAGGATGAAGCAAAAGAATGCACTCTCACTAATGTAGAGAGGGATCTATTGAAAAATGACCAAAAAAAAAGAATGCACAAGCGTTGCAGGCTCATGATGTTTGGGATTATGTCAAGTTTGGGTTTTCACAACCTAAGGATGAAGTAGAAGAATGCACTCTCACTAATGAAGATGAAGCGAAAGAATGCACTCTCACTAATGCAGAGAGGGATCTATTGAAAATGGACAAAAAGAAGAATGTGAAGGCACTCTCACTAATCGAAAGAGGGATCTATTGAAAAAGGACAAAAATAATAATGCACAAGCATTGCAGGCTCATGATGTTTGGGATTATGTCGGGTTTGGCTTTTCAAAAACTAAGGATGAAGCATAAGAACGTACTCTCACTAATGCAGAGAAGCATCTATTGAAAAAGAAAAAAAAGAAGAATGCATAAGCGTTACAGTGTATGCAACAAGGAGTGGACAACGTAGTGTTCTAGAAGATTATGATCACGTCTTCAGCAAAGAAAGTATGGGATAGTTTGGCGAAAAACTATTAAGGTATGGCCAAAGTCAATATTGTTAAGTTGCATAATACTAGGAGAGATTTTGAAAGTATGCAGATGAAGGAGACAGAGGACATCGATTCATTCATGAATCGGGTCATAACTATTGTAAATCAGTTAAGAATTTGTGGCGAAGAAATTAAAGATCATATAGTTGTTTAGAAGGTCCTTAAATCTTTGCCTTGCAAATTTGATGTTGTGGTAGAAGCCATCGAAGAAGCCAAGGATTGGCATCATTGACAGTTGATGAGTTGATGCGATCACTTCTATCACATGAGGCAAGGATAAACTGAAATAAGCATGATATTGTTTTCAAAATTCAGGTTTCTATTTCAAGAGACAAAGGTCGAGGCAGAAGTAGATTGAGGGGCAGAGGATGAGGTGAAATATATGGTGGTCAGAGAGACGGATGAGAAGAGCATGAACATGACAGTGGAAGAAACTGCAGAAACTTTAGCAATAATCAAAGATTTAACAAATAAAATGTGAGATGTTATTATTGCAATAAATTTGGTCACTATGCTTGTGATTGCAGGAAGAAGATAGTTGATAAAGGGAACCAGAGAGCTAATGTCACTATAGAGAGAACTAACTCCATGTTCCTAGCTTGCTATACCATGCATGAACCTTCTGATAATGTGTGGCTATTGGACATTGGCTGTAGTAACGACATGGACGGAAGCAAGAATTTGGTTGCAAATTTAGATCAATCTGTGAAAATAGAGGTAAAGTTGGGAATTGACAAAACTGTGGATGTAGATGAAAAGGAGTGGTCAGCTTTCTGACCAAGCAGGGGGATCCAAAGAAAATATCAGAGGTGTATTATGTTCCTAGTTTCAAACATAATTTGATAAACATTGGTCAATTGTCACAGAAAGGATACAAAGCTATCTTTCAAGGTAAAAAATGTGTTATATATAACAAGCCACCAAGCAAGTAGCTGATAGCGAAGGTGCGATGATGAGGAACAAAATATTTCCTCTAATTATGAATTACAGTGATCAGATTAGTTCTTTTATAGTTTCATGTTCTAATGATTATTGGTTATGGCACTTTCAGTTTGGAAAATTACACTTTTCCAGTTTAAGATTGTTACAGGAGAAACAAATGGTCAAAGGATTACCTCCCATCAAAGAAACTGCTACTACTTGTGATTTTTGAATCTTGGGAAAGAAACACCATGAAAGTTTTCCAAAGGGAGTTGCATATCAAGCAAAGAAACCTATTAAGCTAATGCATATAGACTTGTGTGGACCTATAAGGACATAGTCGATTGGTGGAAGTTGTTACTTCCTCACTTTCATTGATGACTATACCATAAAGACTTGGCTTTACTTCTTGAAGTAGAAGTATGAAAATTTTGTAAGGTTTAAAGAATTCAAAGCCTTAGTAGAGAACAAAAGTGATCGACTGATCAAGGTATTGAGGTCACATCATGGTGGAGAATATGATTTAAAGACATTCCATGATTACTACAAACAACGTGGAATCAAAAGACAATTTACAACAAGGTACACACCGCAACAGAATGGTGTAGCAAAGAGAAAGAAGAGGAAAATTATGAACATGGAAAGAAGCATGTTTTAAGGGAGAAACTTGTCTAATGAGTATTCGACAGAAGCAGTTGCATGTGACATTTATGTGATCAACATATTTCCCATAAAGTGTGTGATGAATAGAGTAACAGAACAATCATGGTCAGGTAGAAGTAGTTGCATCTGCTATTTATGTGATCAACATATCTCCTACAAAGTGTGTGATGAACCAAGTACCAAAACAATCATGGTCAAGTATGTCTTCCAGCATATCTCATCTTAGAGCATTTGTATGTGTATATTATGCACATGCATCTAAAGAACAAAGACGCAAATTAGATTATAAAAGTGAAGAATTCATATTTACTGGTTATAGTGAGGAAACAAAAGCTTACAAATTTTATAAACCTGTCAACAAGAAGAGCATAATTAGCAGAGATTTTGTGTTCAAATAACAAGAGTCATGGAATGGAACTGTAGACAAAACAGTTGATGCACAAGTTCCTACCTTGTACACAAAGGTAAATGAACATGGACAAATTTTGATTATTTGCTTATATGTTGATGACATGATTTTTACAGGTGGTTTTGAATTGGATGAATTTAAAGAAGCCATGATGAAATAATTTGAGACGAAAAATCTTGCTCTCATGAAAAAATTTCTCGGCATAGATGTTGAGTAGTCTGAAAAAAGGAATTTTTATTTGTCAAAATAAATATGCTAAAACAAAGGTTTCCTAGCTTGCCACAGGACATTTTGGACATCAACAAGATCCAATAAAAATTCCTTAACATGGATTACATTTTAGACATCAACAAGATTTAATACAAATTCCTCCAAATGGAGGTAATTTATGTTGGAAAGGTTATAGAATCTATCAAATTGGAATAATGTAAGTGATCTCTCTTTATCTTCTAGCTTTGAATGCCATTTTGTTTACTAACTTTTATCTTCAATAATTTTCTATATAACATGATTCTTCTAAAATTTATGCCTTACGACATTTCCTTTGCAACATCTAGTGCAATTTCTAGTTATTGTTTTACTTCGTTTTTTTTATGCAGGGATTGTGTCAATGCTTGACTAGCAACCCAAACCTAGTATGTGTCAATCTGATAGTTGATTTTAAAGTTTTCTTTACAATGGATGATGTCTGTGCCCACTATGAGTTAATTTCATGGTATATTTTTAAGTCTTCATTGCAATAGTTCAATCACACTCCCACTCCATGTCAATTTGATGGTTGATTTTTAAACTTTCATTACAATGTGTCAAGTTTCCTAAAGTTAATATTTTGAAACAACTATATGTTTAGAATTTAACAAAAAATTACTCTTGGTATATTGAATATTTGATTTAGATATTCGTTTTTTAAATATTTCTTAGTCATGATATTTGATTTAATTATATGGTAGAAAAATGTCGAAATTTTAAGGTTTTTCAAAGTCATAATATTTTATCTTTAATGCCATGGTTGGAAAATGTCAAAATATTAAGGTTTTTCTGATAGAAATTTAAAGAAAGCAGTGAGAGACAATGGCTGCACACAATACAAACCAATCTCACGCACGTTTTATTATTGATCACAACAATTACAATATATAGCATTTAACACACTGACTTTGACACATATAGATGAGGACTCCAACTCATGACATAGGAATCAAGAGCTTCTAGATTAATGCCTAGGGACTCACACTGATAGCTAGAAATGACATGGAAGCATTAATTCCAACACCCTCCCTTAATTCTTACATGGAAAGCACATATTACAACAACAATATGATATATGTCTGAATGGTATTCATCGGCACTCACATCCACTCTAGAATCTCACAAACACCGCTCTTTCTTCACCACCACATCTTCAAGCTACAACTTCACCTCCATTTAAAACGTAACTACTTCAGACCATATTTGACATTCTTTGCAGAATTGACACTTCCTGACCTCCTGGAGCACAAAAGGGCAGTCTAGATACCAAACCATTCTAAGGACACACCTCCATCTATTGAACAAATGGTCTTCCATTGTATTCCCCAGTTATCTAGGAAGGTAGTCTAACTACTAAATGTATTCAGAAGTCAATTTTACAATATGACCTATTAAACACTTAATCAAATTAACCTGCAAGTTGATGTTCCTGGCTCCACATGATGCTACCAACTTATAACAAATTATACATAGTCAAATTATTGATATGTTCTTGTGTCACCTTATGCATCAAGAACCACCATGATAGAAATTTAAAGAGAGCAGTGAGAGACAATGGTTGCACACACCACAAATCAATATCACACATGGTTTATTATTGATCACAACAATTACAATATATAGCATTTAACACACTGACTTTGACACAATGATGAGGACTCCAACTCATTACATAGGAATCAAGAGCTTCTAGATTGACGCCTAGGGACTAAGACTAAGAACTAGACATGACATGGAAGCATTACTTCCAACATTTTCAGAGAAAACATATTTATATGTAACAAAATGGTTGAAAAGCGTTGGTTTTTTTAGAATTTATGGAGACGTGATATTTTCTATTTAACGATATTGTTCAAAAATATTGGAATTCTAATTTTTTTCAGAGTCATGATGTATATATTTTTAATGGCATTTCCTTAAAAGGTTGGAATTTTGACACAAGAAAAATCTTGATGCAACATCAAAACCTTTCAATTTTAGAAGTGTTTTATCATGTTTATTACACCAAATTTTGAGCTTTGATGCCATTATTAAACAAAAGTTGGAATTTTAAGCCGAAAAAAGGTATTTATGCAACATCAAATCTTTTGATTTTCGGGGATTTTTTCATGTTTCCAGCACATTTTTGTTTTTAAATGCTATTTCTAAAAGAATTTAAAATTTTAACCCGATAAAAGAAAGAGAAAGAGAAATAAACTTTGATGCAACATCAACACTTTTCATTTTTAGGCTGATTTTTCATGTTTTTTGCACAAAAATAGGGGGTTTTCTAGGCTAGAGTTCTCATTTTGATGCGACAGTTATTGCTAAGTTAATAACTTTGTTCTATATAATTTTGGTCAAATGGGTTTGTTTTTGGTGATTGGGATCCTCCCCATCCTAGTTCAATTCTAGGAAGTGACATGATGAATTTTGATATAACGCTTTTTAGTCCTATTGTTAAGAATGAATTGTCCCTTGAGGATCAAAACATGTATATTTCTCATATGGAATATAAAGATATTTTACACATTCCTATGTGGTCACTAGAGATTGCACAAGTATGAGGGATGGGAGGTCATTTGAGGAGACTGATGTAGTAGGAGGAAGACCAAGTCATTTGAGCATATTGATGCAATTTCCTTCACATTGGGGGGGGGGGGGACTAGTAATAATGTTCATGTAACATAACGTTTCCATGTTCACGCCTAGCTATGACTCAGATGGTGATATGCTCCTTCTATTCATTTCCCATAGAGAAAGAGGGTTCTCTAAGTTTGAAGTCTCCCCAAGCTCTTACTCTTTCATTATCTATTTTTTCCTTCCTCTACAGATTCTTCCGAAAAGATATTACTTTTGGACCTTGGCTTTTACGCCTCATCTTCTCCAAAATTGGTTTAATATTTGACGCAGGAGGTTGATCAAAATAAGGTGGTCATCTAGAAAATACACTATTAGTTAATTTACAACCAATCAGATGTGTTCAAGCGGATTCTATATGTGGCTTACTTTATCTTGATGGTCCCGTTTTTTCCTAAACACGTCAGTCCCACATTAACTTTCCCTTTTTGCACAGGCACTTTAATCTACACCATTGATCTCCTCTTTCCAAATCTAATGGTCATCACTCACCCCGATCACTAACTAGCCCGTTGATTTTCTACCTTCGATCTATCCATTCGATCCAATGGTCGTCGTGTGATTTTGCATGGATTTGACCAAGGTCTTTATCACTTCAGAGGCATGTGAAAAAGCAGTTTTCTCTCTCCTCTGGTTACAACGCGTTGAATGCTCAAGCTAATCGCGCGGACTCGAAATATTACTACTTACCACTTGAAAGGCACACGATATACCACTTCCCACTTTTCCAATACAACCCATGTGCATTGAATAAGACTTTAATAAAGTGCTTAATAATGTTTTACGGCTTAATTCCAAGATTACCCATTAAAATTAAATGACTGTGATTAATGATAAACACATAAATGCTGAGATTTACAATTAAAGCGTGAAAACAAAGGAAATACCCGATTAAACTTCAGAACGCAGATACAAAGATGTAAACGAGATTTTGCACCAATATTAACACATAATTGCACACTGAATCAGTTTATTCAATATAATAGAGGTTACAGAGTCTTAGCCCTCTTGGCTCAGTTACAACAATTTATTTTACCTTTGTCTCAATCTCAAAACCCTATCTATCACTCAAACTCTTGCTTCTACCTCAATTCTCAATCATCCCAGCCAATCCCTCTCCATTACATTTTTTTATCTTTTGTGAGTCAAATCCTATTTTAACTACACTAACAACTCGATCGCTATTTTAATCAATCTAACAATCAAATCTCTATTATTAAGCTTTGTTACACACCTATGCTAACAACTTATCCCTTAGTCTAAAATAATACAATTTTCTAATTATTACAATAATGAAGTAAAGATCATTTTCGAGAGATCCAACCTTCTCTACTAAAACTGACTTTTGACCACACGGGTCAATGACATATAACTCATTTAGCCACAACATGGGAACAAACAATCACATTTCTGGCTAAGTCCAGATGCTCATGCATCAGACTCACATGGAAGAAAAGAATCATTCCTCAGACTTTTATGGTTTACTTCATACTTCTGCAACTCTGTTGTTGTCAACCAACTAGCATCCTCCACTAGCTATCCTTTCCATTTGACTAGATATAGAAAATAAACCTATCCTTTGGTTCTTTTGGATACTCTTTTCTCCAAAACAACTTCAACCTTTTTCCTAATTGTCTTTCGCATTTATTCTTCCCAGTTCAAATTTTGAACTTCATCTTCTATAGTTTCCTTCTGTAGCTCTATCTCTGTCTCTTTGTATGGATACAAATATGCAACATTTAAGATAGGTGATATTCCAATTCCTTTTGGAAATTCAATTTCATAAGCATTAGTTGAAAACTTTCTTACAATTTTACATGGTCTTATCTTTTTAATTTTTAGTTTATTGTAAGTCTTAGCAGGAAATCTTTCTTTTCTCAAATACACCATCACTAAATCTCCCACTTGGAATTCTTTCTCTCTTCTTTTCATATCAACTCTGTGTTTGTATTTGCCACTTCTTTCTTGCAATCTGCCTTTGACATCTTCTTGTAGTCTCTGCATCTGCTCTGCAAACTCTTCAGCTTTTGCACTTCTTGTCTCCTTCTTACTCAAATTTCTGAACTCATACACACCTCTCGAATTCATCCCAAAAACAATCTGAAATTGGCTCATTCCAGTACTTCGGTTTGGAGTGTCATTATAAGAAAACTCAGCCTGAGCTAGTGCTAAATCCCACTTCCTAGGATTTTGATACACTAAACTTCTCAATATGTTCCCCAAGCTTATGTTTACCACTTTGGTCTGTCCATCTGTTTGAGGATGGTATGCTGAACTAAAACTAAGGTTAGTACCTAGTTTCTTCCAAAGAGTTCTCCAGAAATGCCCTACAAACTTTGTATCTCTATCAGACACAATACTTGAAGGCAATCCATGTAATATTACAATTTCTTAAAAAAAATAGATTAGCAATATGTGTTGCATCACTAGTATTCTTACATGCAATGAAATGTGCCATCTTGGAAAATCTATCTACCACAACATAAATGGAATCATTCCCCCTTTGAGTTTTAGGTAGCCCCAAAACAACATCCATGCTAACTGCATCCCATGGTTAGTCTGGTATTGGAAATGACTGGTACAATCCTTTATTTTGGCTTCTCCCTTTAGCATGCTAACATATCCTACACTTCTCAACAAATCTTTTAACATCGGTCTGCATCTCTAGCCAATAGTAAAAAGCATTTACCTAAGAAAAGGTTTTGTCTTGTCCAAAGTGGCAAGATAATCCTCCACTGTGTGTTTCTCCTTTATTATGTTTTCCCTCATAGAACATTTAGAAATGCACAACTTGTTTCCTTTAAACAATAAACCTCCTTGGATAAGATAATCTAACGACTGACTTCTATTATGAACTATTGGATTTTGTATTGCTGTATAAATATCTTTGAAATCTGCATCATCTTTATACATTTCAACCATTTCTTCAAATCCTACAACACCAACTTTTAATTCTTGCACAATGAAATTTACCGTACTTAAAGCATCAACAACTTTGTTCAACTTACCACTTGTGTCTTTTATCACAAAAGTAAAGCTCTGCAAAAACTCTACCCACTTGGCATGCTTCTAATTCAATTTTGGCTGGTTGTTTATGAACTGTAATGCATGATTGTCAGAATACAATATAAACTCATTTAGTAGCAAATAATGTCTCCATTTTTTTAAGGCTTATACAATAGCATAAAATTCTTTATCATAAGAAAAATACTTCTTCTTAGCTTCATTTAATTTCTCACTAAAGTATGATATTGGTCTCTGTTCCTGACTCAAAACTCCTCCAATTGCAACTCCACTAGCATCTGTTTCAACTTGAAATACTTTTTTAAAATCAGGTAAATATAAAACTTGTTTCTCTGTGATTTTCCTCTTCAGCAACTTAAAATTCATTTATGTTGCTTCTGTCCACTCGAATGGTTGATTAGTCTCCTTGATTGTTTCAAGAATTGGTGCACAAATTTGACTAAAACCTCTGATAAATTTCCTATAAAAACTTGCAAGACCATGAAAACTTCTTATCTCAAATATATTCCTTGGAATAGGCTAGTTCCAAATTGCTTGGACTTTCTCTCGATCCATTTTCAACCCTTCTTTAGAAACTACAAATCCCAAGTAAATTAATTCTTCTTTCATGAAACTACATTTCTTCAGATTTATCAGTTGTTTCTCTTTCTGCAAAGTTCTTTAAACCAATTTCAAATGCTCTAGATGTTCTTCTTTACTTCTACTAAAATCTGGAATATCATCAAGATAAACAATAACACACTTGCCTGCATATTCCTTCAAGACTTCATTCATCAATCTCATGAATGTGCTAGGTGCATTAGTGAGTCCAAAAGGCATCACTAACCACTCATACAACCCACTGTTTGTTTTAAATGCAATCTTCCATTCATCTCCTTCTCTAATTTTTATTTGACGATATCCATTCTTCATATCTATTTTAGTAAAATACTTTGACCCACTCAAACAATCCATCAAATCATCCATGCGTGGCAAAGGAAACCTATACCTGATGGTGATCTTGTTTATGGCTCTAGAATCTGTACACATACACCATTCACCTTCTTTATTTGGATTGAGTATTGTTGGTACATCACATGGACTAAGACTCTCTATGATCAGTCCCTTATCCATCAGTTCTTGCACTTGTTTTCCAACTTCTGCATTCTCTTGAGGAGTTAATCTGTATGCTACTTTGTTTGGCAAAATTGCTCCTGATATTAGATCAATATGATGACTAATACTCATGATTGGTGGAAATAAGTTTGGAAACTCGTCCACAATAATATCAGCAAAATCATTCAACAGAGTTATGATTTCTTCAGGTAAATCATCTAAGTTTGTGGATGTAAAAATTACCTTAGGTCTCCGTATGACATCAAAATGCATTTCTTCACCTTTTCCAACCTCTTGCAATAGCTCCTTTCCACTCATCAACACAACAATGTTTCCAGGTACTCCTTTGCCAAATTCATCCTTTCATGGCAGCAATGTATGTTTATTTGCATCCTTATCTAGAGTATAAGTATTTTTCCTCCCATCATGAATAGCTTTCCGATCAAACTGCCAGGTTTTCCCAG
This sequence comes from Pinus tabuliformis, assembly GCA_031772625.1. NCBI lineage: Eukaryota > Viridiplantae > Streptophyta > Pinopsida > Pinales > Pinaceae > Pinus > Pinus tabuliformis. The sequence goes on along the minus strand of CM062816.1, from coordinate 234,109,448 downwards.
CAATACATGGCATACATCCATTGGCAATACATCACACAATATCACATCTTTATAAGTACCAATTTGTATCTCTACCTTCCATTGTTCTGTCACAATAATCTGATGTCCTTTTTGCAACCATGACACTTTGTAAGGAGTAGGGTGTATTATCTTCACTAATCCTAGCTTGTCCACCATCTCTGTAGAAACAAGGTTATCAGTGCTTCCACTGTCAATTATCACTTTACAACATTTACCTTTGGATTTGCATGTAGTTCTGAATAAACTCTTCCTGTGAGCTGGTTCTCCAGTCTCTTTCTCTGCCTTAAGAAATACCCTTTTCAACAACAGGGATTCTCCTAGTTCAGGGATTCATCCTTTTCTATAATTTGAGGTGTTTCTTTCTTTGCCTCAACCACATTCACATTCCTCTTACTTGTTGTTCTGTTATGAGGATAGTCCCATGATCCATGTCCCCATTATCCACATGTGTAACACCAAATAGCTCTTCCTTGACCTCTTCCTCTATTAAAATCTCCCCTTTGTGGTGGTCTACTACTTGAATTTCCCACTCCACTCTGATGTTGCTAAAACCTTGGTCTGGTAGTTCCTCTACCTCTTCCTGAACTTTTCCCTCTATTCCTCTGATTTTGTTTCCTCAACATCTTCTTTTCTGCCTTCAAACCTACTTGATAGGCATCTTCAATGGTCTTCAGACTCAGCAAGCTGATTTCATCATGTATGTCATATCTTAAGCCATTGATATATCTAGCTACCTTCTCCATGTCATCCTCTACATGTCCTGCTTGAATATTCAATCTATAAAACTCTTTTGTATATTCTTTAATAGACATTCCTTTCTGCCTTAAATTCTGTAACTGTTTGAAAAGATTTAACTAATAATCTTTTGGCATAAATTTAGCTTTCATTTTACTCACCATTTTGTCCCATTGCTTGATCTTGGACTTTCGTTTTCTTGTTCTGGATGTTTGTAGTTCATCCCACCAAATAGCTGCATGAAACTTCAATCTAGTAACTGCAAATTTCACCTTCTTTTTGTCATCAACCTCCTCATAGTCAAAATAATTGTCCAATGAACTAATCCAATCCACCAGCTCTTCTATATTGAGACTCCCTTCATACATAGGAATTTCCACCTTTGGTTTTCCACCTACTTTAGCCAACATCTTGATAACTTAAGTAATTTCATTTTCCTCCTCTTCTTCTTCGTCAGAAGATTCTTTTGCAACACTCGTAACTTCTTCATCAAGTGTTCTCCTCTGAGCAATCTCCATTGTGTCCATCCTTGCACATAGACTCCAGATCTCCTCCAACAGTACTGCATTTGCTTCAGGTCTTCCTCGACCTATGCCAGCTCCCCTCCTCGGCGGCATGTTTATTGTAGTCAAACTCAATCTCTGTGCTCTGATACCAAAATGACACAGGACGTTGATCAAAATAAGGTGGTCGTCTAGAAAATAGACTATTGGTTAATTTATAACCAATCAGATTTGTTCAAGCAGATTCTATACATGAATTACTTTATCCTAAGGTCTCGTTTTTTTTCCTAAACACGTCGGTCCCACATTGACTTTCCCTTTTTGCACATGCACTTCACTCTGCGTCATTGATCTCCTCTTTCCAGATCTAATGGTCATCACACACCCCAATCACTAACTAGCCCGTTGATTTTCTACCGTCGATCTGTCCGTCCAATCCAACAGTCGTCGCATGATTTCGCGTGGATTTAAGCACGATATTTATCACTTCGGAGGCACACGAAAAAGAGGATTTCTCTCTCCTCCGGTTACAACGCGTCGAATGCTGAAGCTAATTGCGCGGACTCGGAATATTACAGCTTACCACTTGAAAGGTACACGATATACCGCTTCCCGCTTTTCCAATACAACCCATTTGCATTAATTCAAACTTTAATAAAGCGCTTAATAATGTTTTAGTTCTTAATTCCAAGATTACCCATTAACACTAAATGACTGCAATTAATGATAAACACATAACTGCTGAGATTTACAATTAAAGTGTGAAAACAGAGGAAATACTCGGTAAAGTTTCAGAACACAGACACACAGATGTAAACGAGATTCTGCACCAAGATTAACACATAGTTGCACGCTGAATCAATTTATTCAATATAATAGAAGTTACAGAATCTTGGCCCTCTTGGCTCAGTTATAATAATTTATTTTACCTCTGTCTCAATCTCAAAACCCTATCTATCACGCAGACTATCGCTTCTCCCTCAATTCTCAATCATCCCAGCCAATCCCTCTCCATTACATTTTTTTCTCTTTTATGAGTCAAATCCTATTCTAACTGCACTAAAAACTCGATTGCTATTTTAATCAATCTACCAATCAAATCTCTATTCTTAAGCTTTGTTACACACCTATGCCAAAAACTTATCCCTTAGTCTAAAATAATACAATTTTCTAATTACTACAATAATGAAGTAAAGATTATTTTCGAGAGATCCAACCTTCTCTACCAAAACTGACTTTTGACCACTCGGGTTAATGAAATTTAACTCATTTAGCCACAACATGTGAACAAAAAATCACATTGCTGGATAAGTCCAGATGCTCCTGCATCAGTATTGTACTAATAGAGTTATTTAGGTGGATTAATGTGAGTTCGCCTTCTTATAACTAGCTCTGTTTCTACTATTTGTGTGGTTCATTCCACTCTTTCCTTTTCATGGACCATTCCCAGTTTCTATGTTTTCTCTTGGTTTTAATAATGATGCACTTGTGAGCCTAGAACCCAAGGGGAGATGCTAGTTATTCACATGTTTGTTGCAACCATGAACCTTCAACCAAGTTGTTTCGAGTTCAAATTCCTGTGGATATTCAACAGTAACTTCTATAGGCCAAACAATATTTAGTTGAAGAAATATAATTGTTATCATATACAAAAATTGTTTTAGGTGTCGCTGCATGGTTTCTTGATACATGGAATCCCATAAGACGATAGAACTAGTATCTTCACACTATAAACCTATATTGGAAAATCATGGCAAGGATGAAATTCTTCTCATGCTCAATGAAATGTAACTCTAGTTGAAAGATATGACTAGAAGAATAGACCACATTGAAGCTTACCTGTGAACACCTAAAACCCCCATTCAGGTGGAATTCTTTATTTCTTCTTATATTTTATGATAGCTTTCTGACTTTGTAATTTTAATAAGTATTTTATAGTTCTTCAACAACGATTTGTTAATTTGCTAAATAATTACATTTTGAACATAAAAATACCATTATATTTTGTATAGCTTTTGAATTTAAAACTCTCATGTAAAATAGTGCCTTGCATTGTAACTATTCTCATTTCCTAATAGAAAATCAAAGACATACAATAAGTTTCTTGATAGATAATCTTAATGAAAATCAATAGTGCCTTGCATTGTAACTATTCTAATTTCCCTAATAGAAAATCAAAGACATACAATAAGTTTCTTGATATATAATCTTAATGAAAATCAATAGCACAAATTAACTTTTTAAAGATAAAAAATATTCTTCTTAACCAAACCATAATTTAAAAAATATTTATTATATTTCTGAAATTGTTCACTGCTAAACTAATTTAGCAACTAATTTTTAAGTGATTTAGCAACCGTTCTTATTTTCTCTCTATACATATTTTTCCGGTTCTTTGAAATCTTCTTCATTATATATATATATATATATATATATATATATATATATATTAAATAAACCCAGTAATATTTTCTTTTTATCTTTATAAAATTTCAATAACGATTAATGTGAATATAAGTAATCCTCGGACTTAACATTATATTTAGTAAATATATTTTAAAATTTATATGTTTTGAAAATGTTTTGTATATTTAATATCATGGAAGAGTTCTATTATTATTACTTTAACAATTTCACAATATCTTAATAAATAATTCACAATCATATTTCCTATATATTAAAAAAACGAAAATTCAAAATCATATTATCTATATATTAAAAATAACGAATTGAGAAATTGCATTAATTCTTTAAAAGTAATATTTCAATATGATCGATTTCTTACCATTAACTTTTTCTTTATAATATATTTTTTTTGAATTATTATTTTGTAATGACCAATAAAAATGCAGGGAGTAATTTTCGGAGTTATATTTTATTTCTTTTTGTTATCGAGCTTAGCGGTATTGAACATCCTTTGACTTGTAAGAATGACATTTACGATGTGATGGCGGGTGATTTACTCAAAGGATAGATAAAACCCTTCAACAAGTTTTATATATATATAAAACATGTTGAAGGGTTTATTATATTTTTTCAAGTAAGTATGGTTGTGATTAAATTATATAAATTTAGTTATAGGTAAATTGTACAATAAATTTTAAATTATAAAGAAGGTAATTAATATATATCTAAATATGAAAATAGTTAGTTTATTTTACAATTAAAAGATTTTATATAATTATTTAATTTAATATTTAGTTTGATTATAATTTTAAAAATTAAATAATTATATATATATATATATATATATAATTAATTAATTTAGGGGTGGGGGTATGGTAATATAAATGAGAAGAGTACATGTCTTAATTTATATATTGAAAATCTTTTGAGAATATTATTATAGTTTTCACCAAAAGACACATGTATTCATGATGTCTTGGAAATTTGCAAGAAGGACGACCAACTTGATGGATCGATTAGGGTACCCTGAGGTTAGGATACAAAAGATTCTACCATAGCTCTCGAAGAGGATAATGAAGTCTTACAACATTTCTAATATCTCCATGATTGAGAATTATTTGGGTCAATCCCAGATTTGGTATCGTAATCTTCTTCTTGCTTGCATGTTATTTGCTCCTCACTTATGATATCTAGTTTGTATTAGCATTAGTACGATTTCTATGTCTTCTCATCATTGTCAAAAGTAAAAAACCCCTGTGTAGCAGACATAGGCTGAAGTCAAAGTTCTAGTAGTTTTTTCTGCGTTCCTCTAGACCACCCCTGTCACGCCCCTACACCTGCGGTGATCTTTCAACCGCTTGTAGTGAGGTGCGGCACCACCGAACACTTTCTTTTTAACAATACTAACATTCGTGGACTACGCCTATTTCATCATGAACGTACTTAGTTTATGTTTTATAACCAAGTAACAACATTATCCGTTATACTTTAGTGAAGACCATTCTCAATCATTAACCATATACAATTAACCGAGAACATCAACAATAAGCAAGTACAAAGGGAGGGGCAACTCCCAGAAAGTCTGCCCAACAATATATTATAACAGTTTCTTCAATAATACATCATCAAGTATACTTGGCAAAACTCCAAGTCTATACTTAGAATAATTTACAACGCAGACTTAAACTGCCTTTACAACACTTGTGCCAATCTTACATGGTAGGAGGGTGCTCATCCAAGACACCTAGAACTCCCCCTTAAGCCCTGCACAAATCTGTACACTTATCACTTGACATACCACACACTTTACTAACCATCACCCAAGAAACAGCCCTGCGCAATCTCTAAGACAATGCGCATGAGTTATGCGCATGTCTTACCCCAATCTGCGCACTCTTGTCTTCTTGCTTGTGCGTACTCCTCAAGTGCGAAGATGTATTCGATAGTTTGAAATGAATCGCAGTCCATTCAATATATATGCTAGTGAGGTCGCAAATCCATCCTCGGCCGACCTTCCAATTATTAACACGAACGCCCACGTTATATTTTATGATGTCGGCTCGCCCAAGTGCGGGTACATTCTCACACATGCCCTCATCGTTTACTTCGCGCTTGCCTTGCGCCCGTCGTTCATCTCTCGGAGGCCTTACATTCTCCTCCACCTGAAATCGTTGTCGTCCTCGACAACATATCATCCTGGTAGCTCTCTACCAAGATCATCATTCATCCACGATGTCGACCTTTCTACACAAGGCAAACATCCTTGCAACATATGTAGAGACTCTTTCTCCACTATGTCCCGGCCTAGTGACCGTTGCCACCAAGCTCACCATACCAAAGTATGTATCTCCATAATCCATGCTCAGGTCCATGGAAACTCCATCCATCTCATCTGCAACATGTTGCCCATATGTGTGTCTCCTCCAAGTGAAGGGAACATCTCCTCAAACCGACTCTTGATGTGCCCCATTCAGGTCCATGAAGCTCTCTTCATCATCTGCAATGTGCCATCCTCAAGTCTTCATAGAAACAAGTATTCACTTGTCTCATCTATCCATGTGCTGCCCATGATCCTTGATCAAATTAGCTCCCATGTATAGAAAGTCGTTGAGTCTCGGCTCAACCCATGCTCAATTGTATCACCAAAGCATCATCATCATCATTGTAACTTCATCACTTCAAAGTGCCCCTTATCGATCCTCTACATCAAGTCACTCTTCCAAGCCATGCCCATACATGCACTTTGAAAGTATGCATCCCATACTGCATCAAAGTCACCTGACCTCAGCTCCTCAATGTATTAGATCTTTAAGTCCACCATACATGAAGTCCCTAATCTCATGTCCTCATGAGCTCCATAACTCATCCCCATGTAGTAGAAATGCTCCATAGCTGCTCACAAGTCCATCCAAGTCTTCAATCAACTCTCGATGTGCCCCATTCAGGTCCATGAAGTCCTCTTCATCATCTGCAATGTGCCATCCTCAAGTCTCCAATCTTATCAACTCTTGATGTGCCCCATTCAGGTCCATGAAGTCCTCTTCATCATCTGCAATGTGCCATCCTCAAGTCCCCATGTCACACTAGCAAGTCCTCCTGCATAACATTCCTGCCCTAGCACTCCTCTTTGGATGTCCCTTGACATCTCTACAAGTGCTTCCACACAATGTCCTTGCATAGGTCTGCCATGCTCCATGTCTTCAAGTCTCCAACCTGATGTCCATGACTAAGCTGCCCATGTAGTCCAACCAAGTAGACACATCACAACATCTGGCCATCTCATCCAAGTCTTCGATCTTCGGTTTAGTGAACTCGGTCACCCAACCATCTCATCATTATGTCATGAGTCCCTTCATCATAGCTCCTCCACCAAAGTGTCCATTAAGACTCGCTCTTGGTCTCGGCCATGAGAAGTCCACCCAAAACATCACAAGTGTGTGCCCTCCTTAACTTGTCCATGAGTCATGCCGGGCACTTAGCCAATTCATGTGGCTAAAGCATGACTCATTCTTCCACAACGATCATCAAGTTCCACCCTTGTCCCGGGTCCTTGCACCTTCCATCACAAGGTCACAAGTAACCCCAACAAGCTTTCCAACAACTGACAATCCCTGTTCATCATCATGAGGCTCCTCCTCATTCAACCATGTTGGCAAACTGCACGATCCTGGCTTAACTTGATCATCCTCAAGTTCATCCTCCATCGTAGTCATGTCTGCAACATCTTCAATCATCACGGCTTCCTCTTCCTTGTTGTCACAACCTGCAACTTCATCTTGCTCCATTGTCCAACCGAGTTGAAGAAGCTCTTCCTCAACATCCTTCTCCAAGGCTTCAAGCTCTTCACGGATTCGGGGCCTCTCTTGCTTCAACCTCTTCAACCTGTCCAAGGTAACCAAGAGCTTCCTTCTTCCTGCTTCCAAGCTTGCCATGCCTTATTGTCAATCTTCCAAGTGTTCTCACACTTGCTTCACCAGCTCCGACCGAGCTCTGATACCAACTGTCACGCCCCTACACCTGCGGTGATCTTCCAACCGCTTGTAGTGAGGTGCGGCACCACCGAATGCTTTCTTTTTAACAATACTAACATTCGTGGACTACACCTATTTCATCATGAACGTACTTAGTTTATGTTTTATAACCAAGTAACAGCCTTATCCGTTATACTTTAGTGAAGACCATTCTCAATCATTAACCATATACAATTAACCGAGAACATCAACAATAAGCAAGTACAAAGGGAGGGGCAACTCCCAGAAAGTCTGCCCAACAATATATTATAACAGTTTCTTCAATAATACATCATCAAGTATACTTGGCAAAACTCCAAGTCTATACTTAGAATAATTTACAACGCAGACTTAAACTGCCTTTACAACACTTGTGCCAATCTTACATGGTAGGAGGGTGCTCACCCGAGACACCTAGAACTCCCCCTTAAGCCCTGCACAAATCTGTACACTTATCACTTGACATACCGCACACTTTACTAACCATCACCCAAGAAATAGCCCTGCGCAATCTCTAAGACAATGCACATGAGTTATGCGCATGTCTTACCCCAATCTGCGCACTCTTGTCTTCTTGCTTGTGCGTACTCCTCAAGTGCGAAGATGTATTCGATAGTTTGAAATGAATCGAAGTCCATTCAATATATATGCTAGTGAGGTCGCAAATCCATCCTCGGCCGACCTTCCAATTATTAACACGAACGCCCGCGTTATATTTTATGATGTCGGCTCGCCCAAGTGCGGGTGCATTCTCACACATGCCCTCGTCGTTTACTTCGTGCCTACCTTGCGCCCGTCGTTCATCTCTCGGAGGCCTTACAACCCCTCTCCGTCTTCACAATTGTGTGTAGGTAGGGGAAGTTATTGTAGTTGTTGAGCATGCTAACGTGGATAAAGAAGAGAAAAATGCCATGGTAATTGACTTTATAATAGACCCTAGTTTGATTTACACCATCGACACTAAATTCCATGACAATATGAGATTATGTTTGCATACTAAAACTCTTGCATCTCATGCTATTACCTCTGGGGACAATGACTAGAAGGAAATCTATGGCTTCAAAACTAGTTAAAAATCAAAAACATTTTTTAATCACTCTAATTTACTAATTAACTAAAAAAACAAAGAAAGGAAATACAACTCTTGGGTGCTATAAAAACATTATAATATTCCTTTACTCATTAAAAGTAACGAATCTTGATATACTTTTTTAATTTTTTAATTATTGGTTTTCATTATGCAACAATTAATCTAGTATTAAAATATTAAATAAAAAACATTAAAAATATTATTTTGATATTATTATATACATTTTAATTAAATTATATGATTTTAGTGGTTAATCATATTTTTTTTCAAAATATAATTTAAATTGAGAGAAAATTAAAAATATATTAAATTATAAAAAATATAATATTAAAATATTTATAAATAGAATATTTTAAAATTATTAAATTAAATAAATATTCCTAATTTTCCATACGTATATAGTAATTTATATCGTTGATATTATTTATAAAATATTTTATAAAAATTAATTTCTGTAATATAAATAACAATTCACACAAACAGTTCAAATTAATAAAATTAAAAATTATATATCAAATATTTAATAGTTTTTAATAGTTTTATTACTATTAATTTTTTATGTTTTTATAACTAAACATTATAGGTAAAACATCTACATACCCACATGCATTGACGTTCTTGTTACATAAATGGAATACATGAAATGCTCATGTTACCTTCTTATCGGATAAATGGAATAAAACGAACGCTTTATTCCTAGAGATTGACAACCTTCTATTTACATCCACTAAAACATGATAAAATATTCTATATGACAACATAAACAAGTTCCCAAAAATACTGTCATGATGCCACATATTAATATATTATGGAGAGATAATGACTCAAAAGACTTTCCTCAATTGTTTCATTAAATAGTACATTAAAATTGTGTCCAAGGTAATATAACAAATACAAATATTCATGCATAACATTGACCAGGAAATAATACGATAGATAGAATAATATATGACAACAATTCTATTTAATATTGACTAGGAAAATAATACGATACCATAGATAGAATAATATATCACAACAATTCTATTTAATATTGACTAGGAAATTATTACGATAGATCCAATAAAAGTGGAGGAAGGTAGGTTTACATCACATTCACTTTAATATAAAATTTCCTGCAATAAGCATAGATACCAATTTCACAAGGTTTACCCCCTATCATAAATTTTAATTGACAATATCATATTTAAACGGGTCATATCTCTATGTTATATGTATATGAATGAAAGGGATAACTTGTATAAACCTAAATAAAATAAAATTAAACTCTAATATTTAATAGAGAAGGAAACAAATAATATCAATTAAGTTGTATGCATTTTATTTGAAGTATAAATATTTGTTCTTTACATAAAATTATATTTTCTTCATCAACAAAATTAATTAGAATTTAGACATAAATTTATTCATCAACCCATTTGCTAAGAGTGCATTTCAACATTCATTAGAAGTAGTTTCCGATATAAATTAGAATTTAGATATATATTTATTCATAAATTCCATTTTCTAAGAGTGAATTTCAACATTCATTAGAAGTAGTTTCCAATATAGACTACATCGAAGGAAAAAATAAAAAATAAAAAAATTTAAGACTTGTGTGTATTTGTAACTGGAACAAATACTAACTTATAATTAATTTTTTTTGTTGTAATAAATTTATTAAAAATATATATGTTATTTGTGATAGAAAATAGAGGGATGAGGAGAGAGTGATTGCACAACACAACACAAATCACAGTATCATATTATTTATCACAACAATTATATATATATAAGACATAACACATTGACTTCGACATATCTAGATTATGACTCCAACTCACTACATATCTGGATCATGATTCCAGTTTACAATATAGGAATCAACAACTTCTAGACTGATGCCTAGAGGCTCACAATGACAACTACACATGACATGGAAGCATTACTTCCAATGCTCTCCATTAATGATTACATGGAAAACATATTAGAACAATAAATAAATATATGTCTCACTTGTCTTCATCAACACCCACATCCACTTTGGAATATCGAAAACACTGCTCTTTCACCACCGCATCTTCGAGTTGTCACTTGACCTCCACTTAAAACGTAACCACCTGTGACCATCAGTGATGAACTTTGCAGGATCAACAATATTAACAAATTGGCCCGTCGAGGCTTCTGTGATAAGATCCATCAAGTATGAACCATCCTTTGGAGCAACCACCATTTGTCGGATATTTCTCTTTTGGCTATCCATCAGTTGATAGGATTGAGGTTTGGATACTAAATGTCCTCAAGATTTGATCAAACAACTTGACCTTACACAAGAGTGGATGTTTCGGACACCGAGCTTCCAGTTTAGGAACCACTAACCTTTTTTATAACCAAAATTACTAACAGACAATAATTGAAGTTTTGGACACTAGGGATTCCAATTTAAGAACCATCAATCCTTTTTAATTTGAATTTTCACACAACTACATATCAAACCCACACCACGAAATAAAAAGACACATTTGGACACACAAACAAAACCTAACAAATTGACTCGCGAAAAAAATCATTGCCAGAATACACAATTTTAATTCCACACTTTAGGGCTACATAATATCTGAGCATTGAACTCATCAGATTTCTCTGTGTCTCCTCTCAATATATTGAGTAAAGCAAGATCTTGAAGATGAATGCCAACAGTTTAATTTTGCGAATTCTGCAAGTGATCAACACCTTAATTATGCGAACCTCTCCATCTTCGAAGATCAACTATTGTTCATTGAAGATTTAGATCGTGGAGTGAGAGATTAAGCTAGGTATTAGATTCTCATATCTTATGAGTGGCATGGTCATAGCCGTGAGCCACCTCCTCTGTAGTATTGTAGATTCCGAGACAAACTATCAAATTGTCCTCTAGAGTCCCTTATCTCTGCTATGGATTTGCCCACGTTTGTTGTTGCACGCAATGTAATGCCTCTTTGAGAATCCCGTTGATCTAGGTGGCTCCAGAGAGACACATAAGACAAAGATGGCTCAAAAATAAAAGTGTTTAGATTATGCTCGAACCAGGACTAGATCGTAGATCTCGTCGTCCTGATCATGGAGGTATGAACGGTTCGTCAAACCTAGCTCATGTGCGAAATATAGATCTCTTCAAAGTTTGACATGACAGGGGAAATGTGGGGCCCACAGTGTGCCACATGGCATCCCCATAAGCATGTGGGACCCACATGGTAGCCCATTAGCCATTGATACTTGGCGTTCTCTCATTTTGTCTCCTAAACTTGCATAAGAGACAAAAATCATGGAAAATGGTTATTAAATAACCATATAATAAAATATGTTTCAATATATAGTTACTAAAAATAACTATATAAAAATCAAACGCATGGTTTCGGGATCAGCGACAACAATCCTCGCCGAACCCTTTAAGCTACCTTATCACAATCACAAACCATAAAAAATATATATATATATTGGGGTTGGCGGCCATAACCTCCGCCGAACCCTCCACAACTATCGGACCATATATATATATATATATAATAGAACTTTGTGTTATATCGGGGCGGGCGGGCCACTGATGGTGGACCCAGCCCACACCCCCATCACCCCGACCTATTGTATCGCGTCAATATATATATCGGCCCAACTCCTCAATACGTGTCGATTTTGTCGCCACCGGATATCGTATATCGCCGACATTCCGCACCAATATGTACGCAGCGCCGACTACCGATGAATCCGATCACCGATATAGATATCAGCAAAACCCTATATCGGGTGTCGATATATGCGCCAGCACCCATTTTAATCATCGATTGCAACTGTCGATCGCCAATATTAGTACAACAACGTGGGGTTTTCGGGGGCGGGCCACCCAATGCCGACCGGAACCACTATTAAAAATACATTGTTGGTTATAAAGGTTATATATGGAAGAGGTGGGATTTGATCCCCCGACCTCTCCTTAACCATAAGCCTCTTTTAACCAATGCGCCAACTACTTACCTTGGTGAATTTGCCCAAGGCTTTTCTATTTAAACAGTCATTTTTACCTATGCATGCAGCTCAAGGAGGAGAGAGACTGTAGGCACAGATTTCGAGGCAGAAGGTAGATTAATTAATATTTTAATGTAGGAACCATGAATTTTGTAGGAGGGCAAAATTCTCACTTTGGCAGAATTTGACAAATTTTATATGGATTTTACACCTCTCATTGCCATGAACACAATGGTGCTGTTCATTTCTTTATCAGAGGTCTTCATTTTTTGGTCATTTCTAGAATGCACGTAGAACCATGATTTCGGCAAAAACAGGGAACGGAACCATGAGCCATAAAATTTTCCCAAGGAGGTAAAATTTTTACATTTCAAAATATAGTGAAGTTTATACCTGTTTTTCATGGTTTTTTGTGGGGATCGCAATGGCGAGATCAGATTTGCCATCTGAGTTGCAGATTTGTAGTCCATCCATGGAGCAGAATCTTTGAGGAATCCTGGGGGAATCTAAAAGATTCCTTGAGCCCAGAATTCTCAACTTCATAGAATTCAGATTTTGGACAGTCGATTCAGTAGTACTCGACGCCACAAATCTGATGCCGCCTTCAGATTTCTTATTCTCTCATTTCTTCTTCTAGACACTTTTCCAAGTGTCAGCGCAAATTTCCACGTTCTTGTGCGAGTAGCCATCTTCATGTGATCGATGCCTTGAGATCGATGGTACGAGCAGCTTCAGCAATGTGACATCCACTTCTTCAGATGGCCATTGGTTGTGAGGTATATGATTTGTTCATGTACTTCTTCTTTCTGCATTATGTTGCACAGATCCTTGATTGATGTTGATGCAGGATCTTATTTATTATATGTTGTCATGACTCCTTGCTAGATTTGATGCAAAATCTTTTATATGATGTACTAGTTGTCATAACTCTTTATGCTATGCTTTGGGATACCTTGTTGTATGTTGTTGGGATACTCTTGCTGTTGACATGCAAGTGTTTTGCATTGAGATCCCTTTTTGTGCCATGTTGGCAGGATGCTCACCATGCATGTTTTTGTGTCATACTGATAGGAGTCTTTTGATTGAGAATTCCTGTAGTGGACTATCTCTTAGAGCCACTCCTATGTGAGGGCATTTTTCCTTATATGATCGAGACATCATCTCTGTGTACATCATCATTATTGACAACACTTAATGTAGCGGCCTACACCATCTTGTCACCGGGGTCTGGAGACGTAGTCCCTCCTCGACGAACTTCGTTATCAATGCTTATGTTTTCATGTGTTGATGATTGTTATATTCCTCTTCTTTTCTGCATGCAGATGTACTCATTAATGTTCTTTTAAAAAGTAATTTTAACACATCATGAAAGTAAAAGGTCTTGGAAGGGTCCTTCTTCACACCCAGACCTGGATCAAGTGGTATCAAGGCGGTCTTTGCGTTGATGTGAATTGCAGTGTGAACAATGACAGAGTTTGAAAGGGCAATTTACAAGACCATGCTCAACATTTCCAAGAGAGTGGAAATTATGTATGAAACTCTACAGAAAGAGGCAGAGGAAAAGGAGTGATTGTAGATTCAATTACAAGCCACAGAAAAGGCCAAGGAAGAACTGAATCAAAACAAACATTATCTTCAAATAGAGAATGATGAATTAAAGATGTGCCTACATGAAGAGAAAGATGAAAAACAAAGTTTGCTACGATAGCTGCAAGAAAAGGACGAGGCCTTGGAAAAGCTACAACGTTACCCATGCGAGGTAAAAAGTAGTTCTCCATCTTCATGTATGTTTCCTAATGATGATTTCACTGTGTTTGAAAATCACACCATAGGAATTGTCTCCAAACTGTTAAAGAGAATGGGGTATGAAGGAAAAGGCTTGGGCGTTAATGGCCAAGGCATTGTCAACCCGATCAAAATAGAGGAATTACCCTGTCAAGCAGGACTTGGGTATGTCAGGAAAGAATTTGAGGAATGCACTGAGACAGTTAGCGAACCACCAATGACAGATTATGAGCATCCCTCATCAGTTCTTTCCAAATCAAAGGAGAAGGTAAAAGATGTTGATTTCCTTTCGACTTCATCTCCTCATAGTAGGATGTCTATTGGAGATTTGGAGATCCCAATTACAAGGACAAACACGAGGATCCTTACAAAGACGAGGCATGAGGAGAAAGAACTTGGTGTTAATAATCAAGGCATCACTCAACCTTTAGACGTTCTGCATGAGAATTGATTTGTAGGCTTGTGATACACTAAAGGAGAGTGCTCAAAGGTGTCAGATTCATCCAAGACATCGTCGAGGAAAGAGAATGATGGGAAAACATCCCATCATCCCATGGCAGTTTCCATTGCAGGGATAGAGCTGAGGCAAGCTCTCATCACTATATTGACATAAGAAACAACAAAGGAAGGTATAACCATTTTCAATCTTCGAATGCTCATTTTGATTATGATCATGTTGTTAATAATGAATGAAGATCAAGGCATAAAAAAACATGTACTTTTTGTGGTTTACCTAACCATACCTTTTCCAAGTGTTGGAAAAGAATGGTAGCACTCATGAGGCGTGAAAGACCCTCTCAACAGCATGAAAAGAAATGGGTTAAGCAGATATGGAGGAAGAAATCCTACTGCAGTCATTGCGACAGAAATGGCCATCAAAGAGCCACTTGCTGGAAGCTCTATCCAGAGTAGCGCCTTAAAGACAAAGCATCAGTGCTTGAACCAGGAAGAGCAGTTGTTCGACAAGCGAAACCACCTCAAGGAAGTGACCCATTCTCATTGATAAGTGAAAAATGGTTTTTTGACATGGTGTCATTTCATGGTCATTCTTTTGTAAATAATTTGTTACATTTTAAAGTGTAAAAGTGATTATGTGTTTCCATCACTTGGTCAGCCACAATGATGTCTGGTCATGTTTTGAGTCCTATTTTGAGTTGCATGTTAAAACTCTGAAAGTGATGTTATTTTTCCATCACTTGTCAAAAAAATAATGTTTGGCCTTATGTATGTAAATCATGTGTTGCAGTGATGAGGTGTTTTCCATCACTTTTTGAAGCAATAATGATAAGTTGGCCTTATTGTCATAGCTAGAGTATTCCATCCATCTTGTTGTAAACTTGACCATCGAGTATGTGTTATAAACTTTTGGAAAGTATGGGACGTTTGGGTCTTTAGTTGGTCATGTCATTCCAACATGCAATTTGCAAAACAATGTACTACAGGTTGCAGAGGTAGCAGGTGTCGGCTCGTCGCTTAAGGCTCTGAAGAACAAAGGTGAAGGAGATGGAAGCGAGACCTTTTTAGGACATTTGTGATGAAGACAGGGTATAGAGAAAGTTGCAGATTATTTTCCATGCTTTTGGAGGACCAAAAGCTCCTCAGTGGGGAGGATTGATCCAGGTGGCTCCAAAGAGACACACAGGACAAAGATGGCTCAAAAATCAAAGTGTTTGGATTATGCTCAAACTAGGACCAGATCGTAGATCTCGTCATCCTGATCATGGAGGTGCAAACGGTTCGTCAAACCAAGCTTGTATGCGAAAGATAGAGCTCTTCAAAGTTTGACATGATAGGGGAAAAGTGGGGCCCACAGTGTGCCACATGGCATCCCCATAAGCACGTGGGACCCACATGGCAGCCCATTAGCCATTGACAGTTGGCGTTCTCTCATTTGTCTCCTAAACTTGCATAAGAGACAAAAATCATGGAAAATGGTTATTAAATAACCATATAACGAAATATGTTTCAATATATAGTTATTAAAAATAACTATATAAAACAATCAAACACATGGTTTCGGGATCGGCAGCAACAACCCCCGCTGAACCCTTTAAGCAACCCTATCGCAATCACAAACCATAAACAATATATATATATATATATATATATATATATATATATATATATATATATATATATATATATATATATATATATATCTATATATATATTGGGGTCGACGGCCATAACCTCCACCGAACCCTCCACAACTATCACACCGTATATATATGTATATATAATAGAACTTTGTGTTATATCAGGGAGGGCGGGCCACCGGCAGTGGACCCACCCACACCCCCATCACCCCGACCTATTGTATCACACCGATATATATATCGGACTAACTCCTCAATATGCACCGATTTTGTCGCCACCCGATATCATATATCACCGACATTCCACGCAAATACGTATGCAGCGCCAACCACCGATGAATGCGATCGTCAATACAGATGTCGATGAAACCCTATATCAGGCACGGATATATGCACCAGCACCCATTTTAATCACTGATTGCAACTGCCGATCGCCGATATTAGTACAACACCATAGGGTTTTCGGGGGCAGGCAACCCAATGTGTACCTGACCCCTTATTACAAATACATTGTTGGTTATAAAAGTTATATATGGAAGAGGTGGTATTTGATCCCCTGACCTCTCCTTAACCATAACCCTCTTTTAACCAATGTGCCAACTACTTACCTTGGTGAATCCGCCAAAGTTTTTTCTATTTAAACAATCATTTTTACCTCCGCATGCAATTCGAGGAGGACAGAGACTGCACAGATGGATTTCGAGGCCGAATGAAGATTAATTAATATTTTAATGCAGGAACCATGAATTTTGTAGGGGGCAAAATCCTCACTTTGTCAGAATTTGACAAATTTTATATGGATTTTACACCTCTCGTCGCCGCGAACAGAATGGTGTTGTTTGTTTCTTCATCAGAGGTCTGCAATTTTTGGTCATTTCCAGAATGCTCGTGGAACCATGATTTCAGCAAAAACAAGGAGTGGAACCATGAGCCATTAAAATTTTCCCAAAGAGGAAAAATTTTGACATTTCAGAATATAGTCAAGTTTATACCTGTTTTTCATGGTTTTCCACAGGTATCACAATGGCGAGATCAGATTCACCATCTGAGTTGCAGATTTGCAGTCCATCCATGGAGCAGAATCTTCAAGGAATCCTAGGGGAATCTAAAAGATTCCATGAGCCCAGAATTCTCAACTTCTCATAATTTGGATTTTAGACAATCGATCAACACTACTCGATGCCACAAATATGATGATGTCTTTAGATTTCTTATTTTCTCATTTCTTCTTCTAGCTACTTCTCTAAGTGCCAGCGCAGATGTCAACATTCTTGTGTGAGCAACCATCTTCATGTGATCGATGCCTTGAGATCGATGGTTCTAGCAGCTTCAGCAGTGTGACATCCACTTCTTTAGATGGCCCTTGGTTGTGAGGTATATGATGTGTTCATGTACTTCTTCTTTCTGCATTATGTTGCACGGATCCTTGATTGATGTTGATGCAGGATCTTGTTTATTATATGTTGTCATGATTCCTTCCTTGATTTGATGTGGAATATTTTATGTGATGTACTGGTTGTCATAACTCTTTATGTTATGCTTTGAGATCCCCTTTTGTATGTTGCTGGGATACTCTTGTTGTCATCATGCATGTGTTTTGCATTGAGATCCCTTTTTGTGCCATGTTGGCGGGATGCTCACCATGCATGCTTTTGTGTCATACTGATAGGAGTCTTTTGAGCGAGAATTCTTGTAGTGGAATATCTCTTAGAGCCACTCCTGCATGAGGGAATTTTTTGTTGTATGATCGAGACATCATCTCTGTGTACATCACCATTATTGATAGCACTTAATGTAGTGGCCTACACCATCTTGACACAAGGGTCTGGAGACGTAGTCCCTGCTGGACGAACTTTGTTATCAATGCTTATGTTTTCATGTGTTGATGATTGTTATACTCCTCTTCTTTTCTGCATGCAGATGTATTTATTAATGTTCTTTTATAAAGTAATTTTAACACATCACAAAAGTAAAAGGTCTTGGAAGGGTCCTTCTTCACACCCGGACCTAGATCACCCGTAGAGAGCCATTTCCTCTAAATTGTTTTCATTTAATTAGAACTTCACTCAAGTGACAGACAAGAAAAAGATCACAGGTGTAGGTATAACAATGGGGGAATCGAAAATAAAATTATTCTACAATGGCTCAAGATAAGATCACTATTTCGCAGGTCTGGTCTTGATCTTGAAAGATTCTGCAAATTTCTGATCCAAAGAGTTGTGTCTGCCTTGAATATATTTACATGATCGAGCAAAATGTCGCACTTCAGGATGCCTTCGATTTCCACCTGGCTGGCACAGTTGAATCCAGACCAAAGCTTAACTAGAGCTGAATAACGCTTGATCTGAGTTTGGCATAAATGAGGCACACGGTTTGCGAAGATATCTTGCCATCCTGATCTATCAAATAAGAATTTGTGTGACAAATCCACCACGACTCTGAGGTCAAGAACATAGAAAAGGGTCATTCACATCATTGTTGTCGATAATGGACTGCACCATCTGGTTCACATCTTCCTTCAACCTTGACCACAAGGTCATCACCTTTAGATTGTTCAGTTCAGGGCTCACTCATTGCATATATATCTAGATAACTAAGCACACAAATCCACACATACACAAGAAAACACTTCACACACTTACACTCATATATGTATAGAAATAATAACACTCAGGATCTCTCACATATTCCTGGCCCTCGATTGACGGAGTCAAGCCAATACCAGCTCTGATACCATGATAGAAAATAAAGGGATGAGGAGAGAGTGATTGAACAACACAACACAAATCACACTATCATATTATTCATCACAACAGTTACATATATATAAGAAATAACACACTGACTTCGACACATTTAAATGATGATTCCAACTCACTACATATCTAGATCATGATTCCAACTCAGAAAATAGGAATTAGAAGCTTCTAGATGATGCCTAGAGACTCGCAATGAGAAATACACATGACATGGAAGAATTACTTCCAACATTTTTTTGACAATAAACTAGAGTTTTTTTTTTCACTTAATGAGTCTACTAAAGTCTATCCAAATGACATCTAAAATGTTTCACTTAGCTTAGATTCAGAAGTAGATTCATGACTCACCAAACTGACCTATATTTGATAGACTTGGCTAAACTAGCAGGGGTCATCTAGACTCACCAGGCTCAACTAGATTCATTAAACATAGCATTGAAGAAACCCAATATTGGCTCAAACTAGTCACAATATACTTAGATTCCTGTTATAATTGTCTCAAAATTAGATTTAACAAAATTTATTATATTTTGGGTTTTATTTATTAATTTTCAAGTTTCATTGAGTCTGGGAATGAATTTTATTGAGCCATGAAATTTTGTCAATGTAGGCTAGCCTATTGTTTTCCATGTCCAAGTATAAAATATATGTGTACAAAAAAACCATTATATGCACATGTGGACAAGACCTAGGCTTCCTTAAGTACTCTAATTAACATGATTCTCCACCTCTGATGAATTTATGTCAGTAGGTCTATGCATTAGAGTCTCTTTGAATACAAAAACTTATTAGAGTCTCTATGTCATCACGAATATCTAGGAAAACATTTCTTTATTCAAAACACAACAATACCTCTTCTTTATTTAGTATCATCTAAGATAGAAATCAAAATTTAGTTTGTTGGTGGATTTGCTACAACTATGATTACCTCTATTATTCAACTTTATAATTAGTTATATCCATTATAGGATGTAAAAAAAGGATTCATTATGCTTAGGAGCACCTCTATATACTTCACTCTATATTATGCCTCTCAACCATTAAAATTTTTAAACCATGGGAAATAGATTATGCGCTGAAAAATCACTAATAGCTAAACCAAATAACTTGAAAGACTATAAAAAGTATAAATTACGAATGCAGTAACGTGATAATGCATCACACTAAAATTATAAGTCATTAAGTACAAAATTTGGTGCTTAAACCTACAACATACTTTTCATTCCTCTAAAAAAGTAATGCACCACCACAACTAAAAAGATACTCTGGTAATCATGGTCACACAACCCAACTCACACTCAAAAGAATTGAATAATAACTACTCTACTTTTTTAATAACTGTGAAATGTTAAAATAGAAGATAAAATAACGCATCCATGTGGGTTTTAAAATTAGAAAACAAAAACTAATTTAATTCTTTTTTATGGGAAGTGCAACCTTCCTAAAACTAGAAGTTTCCCTTGTATATGTACTTAAGAGTTTACGACAAAGGTTAATTGAAGAAAAGAAAAAAATTAATTTCTAAATTTGGAAATCCAATATGAATTAGAGCATTATATTTTTCCATCTATCAGAATCATTTCTAGGTTGAAACATCAGAGAAATCAACTAACAGGAGGAATTTTACAAGTGTAACCTAGTTTGGAGAATTGGGGTCAGAAATCTTTGAGGGATAGTCTAAGGGCATAAATGATGTATTTTTAGGGATAATTTTTTTTGGCTTGAGAACCACATATGATGGAACTATTAAACACTTATTGACCTTTTAAAAAATTATATATTATATAGCAATGGAACACATAAAATATTGCAGAAATATAAACACAGAAAATGCATAAAACAAAAGAGACACAGATATACATGGTTCACCCAATTTAGGCTATGTCCACAGAGAAACATCCAGTCCTTCCTTTTATATTATACAACAAACTGAAGAGATACAACCTATAGCGGATCCGCTGTAATTCCCTCTTCGCTCTCAATCTCCTCTCTCTTCTTTACTCAGAATACAGACCTACATAGACGCAATACAATTCTCTCATATATAGTGAGTAGTTTCCTTATGGGACAAAAAACCTTAAATTAAACATAAATTCTACCATCACATCTTCGCCTAATGAATGGCCCAAATTGACTATGAAATTACAACATTTTACAAGGCAATTTTACATCTATTTTTAGCTTCGGGGGCACTACCCCCGATCCCCTCGCCAGGGGGGGGGGCTCCCAAAGGTCGCAGTCGCCCCCCTTAGACCCCCGTTGCAGCAAATATTTTACTGGTGATGTTGCTGCCCCATTACGAACTGGGGTCCAATGCAGTGTTACCTTTGAATACAGAATATAATCAGGCTCCACACCCAACAATCTCCCACTTGGAGACTGATTATAGCAACTCCACGATTCTTCATTTGCTGGACAATGACTCCACTTTGGACCTGGCTACTTCTCATCTTCTTCATCATACTTGAAGACCAATCGAAAATAAGAAGATTATTAGTTTCTCCCTACTTACAACTTTTGTTACCATATCTGCAGGATTCTAGCTAGTGTGTATCTTTTACAGCTTCAACTATCTATCTTCCAAAACTGACCGTATGAAATGGTACTTCAGCTATATATGTTTTGTCTTAGAATGAAATGCAGACTTCTTTGCAAGATGTATGGCACGCTGGCTCTCACCATATAACTTGCCCAACTCCTGCCTCTTACCCAATTCATTCAGAAACCTTTGTAACCAAATCGTTTCTTTACTAGCCTCTGTAGCAGTAACATACTTTGTTTTTGTTGTTGAGAGTGCAACAACACTTTGTAGTTTTGAGACTCAACTGACAGTTGTTCCAGCTATATTAAAAACATACCCTATTGTGCTCCTCCTGTTATCTCTATCACTTGCCATATCTGCATCAACATATCCCTGTAGAGCAATGTTTGAACCATCAAAACTTAATGCTTGATTTGCGGTACCTCTCAAATACATGCGAATCCACTTCACTACCATCCAATGTTATTTTTCTGGATTGTTCATGTACCTGCTTACGACTCCTACTGCATGTGCAATATTAGGGCTCGTGCAGACCATTGCATACAGTAAGCTTCCAACTGCTGATGCATATGGAACTTTAGACATATGAGCCATTTCTTCCTAAGTCTTGGGACATTCCTACTTACTTAATTTGAAATGGCTATCCAAAGGTATACTAACTAGTTTTTCATTCTGCATATTAAACCATTTCAACACCTTTTCTATGTACTCACTTTGAGACAATGATAATTTGTGATTCTTCCTATCTCTAGTTATTCTCATACCAAGGATTTGTTTTGCAGCACCCAAATCCTTCATTGCAAATGAGTTCGCCAATTCTTTTGAGCATGTTTATTTCCTGCATGTTAGAAGCTGCAAAAAGAATGTCATCTACATACAATAACAATATAATATAGCTACCATCATTTTTCCTTTTGAGATAAACACAATGATCAGAGTGACATCTAGTATAACCTTGTTCAGACATAAACCTGTCAAATTTTAGATACCACTACCTTGGAGCCTGTTTTAAGCCATACGAGCTCTTCTTCAACCCGCACACTAGTTTCTCCTTTCCTTTTACCTCATATCCTTGTGGCTAATGCATATATATATCTTCCTCTAAATCCCCATGGAGAAAGGCTGCCTTTACATCTAACTGCTCAAGATGCAAATCTTCAGCTGCTACTAGACTTAAAATATTTCTAATTGAAGTCATTTAAAAAAAAAAGAGAAAATGTCTCATCAAAGTCTATACCCTTTTTCTGTGCAAACCCTTTCTCCACAAGTCTAGCTTTATACCTTTTTCTACCTCCATTTTCTTCCTTCAACTTGTAAACCCATTTATTCTGCAATGTTGTTTTACCTACAGGAAACCTAACTATGTCCCAAGTCTGGTTATGTGTTAAGGAGTCCATCTCTTCTTTCATGGCTTGCTCCCACTTCTTCCTGGTTTCTACCTGTACTTCTTCTTCATAACATTATGGTTCACCGGAATCAGTCAACAATACATAATATAATGAAGGAGAGTATCGTTCAGGGGGCCTACTTATCCTGGTAGATCTTCTAACACCACTTTCAGGTGATTGAGGTGCTTGTTGCTATTGTGGTTGTTGTTCTCGATGTTGATCAATATTATTTTCAGGCACCATCACTTTTTTGTGATCTCGTCAAGCACTGTGTATTCTCTTTCTTTTTCTCGTTTCTTTTCTTGTAGCTGATCCTTATACAAAAACTTTTCATTGAATATGACATCTCTACTCCTAATGATTTTGTGTTTTTCATAATCATAAAAGCGATAATCGAAATAATTAACACCATATCCAATAAAGGTACATTTCTTTGATTTTGCCTCAAGCTTTGTTCTATTTTCTTTATTAATGTGGACAAAGACTTCACAACCAAAAGTCTTTAAAAAAGAGTAACTTACCTTTTTACCTGTCCATGCATCCTCTGGAATACCACCATATAAGGAACTTGAAGGCCCTCTATTTATTGGATAAACAACAGTATCTACAGCATCTACCCAAAATTGTAAAGACAATGTTGCATGTAATCTCATGCACCTTTCACGCTCCATGATTGTCATGTTCATCCTTTCTAACACACCATTTTCTTGTGGTGTTTTGGAATTGTCTTCTCTCTACCAATTCCATTCTCTAAACAACACCTATCAAACTCTTTGCTGCAATATTCACCTCCATTATATGATCTGAGACACTTCAACCTTTTTTCGTGTCTCATTTTCAACCAAATCTTTCCATTTCTTGAAAGTACCAAATAAATCAGATTTATTTCGAATACAATAAATCCAGGTTTTTCTGGTTTCATCATAAATAAAGTAACATAATAACGAGAGCCACCAAGAGATGATACCTGAGCAAGTCCCCATACATCTGTATGCACAAGCTCTAATTTCACGCTATTCTTTTCTTTCCCAACTCTGAGGAATCTAACTCTCTTATGTTTTCCATAAACACAATTCTCAAAGAATTTTAAATCAACATGCTTCAAACCTGGAAACAAATTTCTTGAGTGAAGAATTTGCATCCCCTTCTCACTAATGTGCCCAAGCCTATGACACCATAATACCGTATCTTCTCCTGTATAGGTTAAAGCATTAACTAAATTAGAAAAACCATTGCATAAATACAATGTACCAACCTTTTCTCGTTTTGCTAGTACCAAGGATCTTTTAGTGACATTCCAGGTTTTATCTGTAAAAGTAGTCACATAGCCTTCACCTCCCAACCACCCTGTTGAAATAAGATTTTTCTTCAGATCTGGAACATGCCTTACCTCCTTCAATATTAATTGATTTCCATTCTGATATTTTATGAAAACTGTAGCCATTCCAATTATTTTATAGGGTTTATCATCACCCAATCAAACTTGTCCAAAATCTCCTTGAACATAATCATGAAAATGTTTCCTATCAGGTGTGGCATGGAATGAGGCCCCTGAGTCTACCACCCAGGCATCAATAGTATTTTCTAAAGAAAGAATCAAAGCATCTTGCAACACATCACCTATTACATTCACTTCATGATTATTTTCTTGATGTGCGTCTCCTTCTTTTCCCTTCCGAGACTTGCAGTCTTTCTCCTGGTGTCCTTTCTTCTTATATTTATAGCACACTATCCCTGACCTCGACTTGGATCTGCCTTTTCTTGACTTACTACAATATCCAGGGCTCTTTCCTCTTTCCATTTTTCTTCCCCTAGTCTCTGTAGTCAAAGCATTAACTAATGCCTCACCAGAGATTTTCCGTCGCATTTCCTTGCTAAGGATTGCATCGAAAACATCATCAAACTTTAAAGTACTAGATCCAGAGACAAAGTTACTAATGGCCATAACTAAACCATTCCAACTTTCTGGAAATGAGCACAAAAATAACAGAGCCCTAACTTCATCATCAAAATTTACCCCTACAGAACTTAATTGACTGGTAATTGCATTAAATTCATTTAAATAATAAGCAATAGATCCACCTTCTGACATTTTCATATTATATAAACACTTCTTAAGAAATACCTTATTTGAGGTTGAGGGTTTTTTTATATATTTTGGCCAATGTCGACATTAAACCCTTTATCGTTGTTTCCTTTGAAATATTAAATGCTACCGATGCTGCTAGGCACAGCCATATTGTTCCAAGTGCCTTTCTGTCAAGAATATCCCATTCTATGTCTATCATACTCGTCGGCTTCTTTTCCTGTCCACTCAATTCTTGGTACATATCTCTCTGATACAGATAATCTTCCTTCTACATCTTCCACAGCTGGTAGTTTTGGCTGTTAAATTTTTCAACCCTAAACCTACAATCTTCCGCCATTGCTCCTACACGAACCAAGAACCCTTCTCTCCCGTGAGTTTATCAACCAAATAGACCTTCAACTATGATACCAGTTGTTAGAAAATTATAAATTACAGAGAAATGGAACACATAAAATATTGAAGAAATATAAACACAGAAAATGCATAAAACCAGAGAGACATAGATATACGTGGGTCTCCAAGTTTGGGGTACATCCACGGAGAAACAGCAAATCCTTCCTTTTATATTATCGAGTAAATTGAAGAGATACAACCTACAGTAGATCTGTTGTAATTCCCTCTTCGCTCTCAATATCCTCTCTATTCATCACTCAAAATACTGACCTACATAGACGCAATACAATTCCCTCATATATAGTTAGGGGTTGCCTTCTAGAGCAAAAAACAATAAATTAAACATAACTTCTATCATTAGATCTCTACCTAATGAATGGCCGATAATGACTACGAAATTACAACATTTTACGAGGCAATTTACATCTATTTTTAGGTTTAGGGGTGCCCCCCTTAGTCACCCCGCCAAGGGGGTTCCCAAAGGTCACAACTGCCCCCCCTGCATTGAATATTTTACAGGTAGCATTGTCTCCCCATTACAAATTGGGGTCCAATGTGGCGATACCTTTGAATACAGAAGATAACAAGCTCCACACCCAACAAATTAGTGTTTGGACACAAAATTTATGTCTCTTGGAAATTGAATTATCATGATTTACCACCATAATTTGACAAAATGCCACACAATCCGTTGTTTCTCATGGGTAACAAGCTATACATGAGGGTCATATGAAGAATAGTTGTAAGCACCCAAACCAATTCCCCTCTCATTTTCAAAATGATATGATCCCCTCTCCTTTTATTGGAATTTTGCTTTGGTTTTTATATCTAGCATTTGAAGTATGGATTCCAATCTAGACATTATTAAAACCTTATCTTTTTTATTTGCATATTGTTCTAATTCAAATCTGATGTTCATATTAATATGTTTACTTTGGTTAGCTATTTTAGTTATGTCGAAATTATTTAACCTATGCTTCTGGGCTATCCTATGTGCTGATAAGTCTTGAAAACCTAACTAATCACATGAAGGGTGACTTAGAGATCCCTCTATATGTCAGTTTCATTGCCAAGGCAACTTATCTTCTTGCAAAGGGAGAAAAGTGGTCAAAAAATTACCTGGTCCATGATATACCCTGGAAGAAATTTCTCATCAACAAGGATGGCACATATGACGTAAAATGTATGTGTGTCTCTTTATTGAAGCTTAAGTGGAAACATATGTTGTTTTTCCTCCATTTTTATATTACACATGGAGGTCGTTATGGTTTGGTCTTTATTTACGATATATGCCTTCTTATCATGTTCTAAGCCATGAATTAAATTTACAATATTTTTTATATAAAATCTTGGCCAAATGGCAAAAGCCTACCAAACCTAATCAAAGAACCCTAACAAGTCCATATTTCACCATAGATTCATTTGTATTTTGCTGAAGAATTACCTATTTAAGTGTGGGGATGATCGGAATTTGTTTCTTCTACAAAATGAGTTTAAAAAAACCGAGGTTCCTGAACAACATGGTTTTTAGTTAAAGTTTCACCTAAGCCTTCAATTGTTAAGTCGATGTTGTCTGATGAGGGTAATTATCAAGGTTCATTACATTCCAAATGACAAAATTATTATGAAGGTAATGAAGTAGTAAACCCTGAGGTTATGCCAACTTGGGTTGCTTGGAGCATATCCAAAATTTTTCAATTCCACCATGAGGAATTAAAACCAGAATTCAAAGAAAAACAAGGGTCAAAAACCTCGGCTTGTAGCCCTCAGTCCATACCTACAAAACAAGAACCAGTTAGTCAAACAATGTGTAATTTAATATCTAAGGTCAAGCCCAAACAAACAGAAATAAATACTTCTAGAGATCACCATACTAGGTGAAAGAATGTTCTTGTAAAATAGGTTTTTGTTGATTTGGAAACCTGACTTGAGCCTTCACTGAAAAAGACTAAAACCTAGGTTGAGGAATTTTATAACCATGGTAAATTTGAGCCCAAAAAAAATAGTAACATAGAGAAGACTCCTCAGATCCTTTCTAGTTCTAAGATTTCTTTGTTGGACGTATATTGGCATCAACAATTCTTATTCATTGTGCCTCACTTGAATGGTCATATCAACAATTTGTTGAAACAAAACGAACAACTTGGAGCCCAAAAGTGGTTAACAAAAATTCAAATTAAAGAAAAACCTACTGAAATAGAAGTTAAAATGAAATATGGAGATACTAATGTAATTATTCAATCTTCAAACCTGAAGGTTAATATTTCTCCATATTTGAATCCTGCTTAGTTTGACTTGTCTTTGTTTAAATATCATCTGATATTTTAAGGTATGTTTTAGTATGAATTTCATTTACTAAATTTGAGACAATTTATTATTATCCTAAGTCATTGGTCCTCTTTACATTTTTTTTACAAATAGGTTTTCCATTCGGTGATATCGACATTAATGGAGAATTTGGTGGCGATGCCTTTCGACTATGCAAGGATTACTTGTTAGTACTTTTATGTTGCTTCCTTCAATTAGTTAGGATATGAGAAACTGGTCCAACAAAGAAAATGATGTAATTTTTTAAAAGTAGTTTTATTTTCTGAATTTAGATTTGAAAAAGAAGTAGGCTCTTTAGCTTGTATATAAACTCTGGAATCTGAACAATGTAGGGGGGACATTTTGGAGAAAGGAAATGATGGTGAATTTTTGGAATGTGGAATACCATTAATGATTAACATAATATTATGGGCATGGTTTGATTCAATCACATATTCTTATATTTTTCATGTCTTCCATGGCCATTTTCATTCTCTTCTTCATCTTGTGTAATTTGACTTCTCAAAGTTTAGAAGATAGAAGACTGTTGGTTTGTGATTTGATTCTGTAAACAACCAACAACGTTTATTGCATTTTTTCTAGTTTACATTAGTTCAATTTGTAGTTTTTTCACACCTGATAAGTATCTCTCTCCAGTGACTTATGTCTCAAGATCAATATTTGATCTGGATATTCATCTGATATAGATTGTTGTGATTTTATTCCAAAGATTTAGGTTATATATGAAATGTCATCTTCTGTATGTGAATTGAATTAATGCTTATGTTGTAAAAATTTCTCATCTGTACCATGATTTTGATCATTGGTTTATTGGTTTGATTCATAAATGATTGATTGAAATGTTGCTTACTTAATAGATATTCTTATAGCTACCCTTTATGTATACCTCGGTCAAGAAATAGGAATTAGAGTGACTAGTTACCTTTTCTGCATTTATTCTTGATGCTAATTCTTAAAACAAACAAAACTTTGATTTGTGTTCATTTAAAAGGGTAAGGGACTTGCATTTTTTTAGTTAACCATATTTTACTTATTTTTCTAAAGGACTAGTTTTAATTTTAATGTATAATTACACGTATACATTAAAGTTAGATTTTATTTTGTAATATTCTCGCATAAATCATTATAGTTCATTCTTGATCCAATTACCTTATTTTATGGCCTTTTAGCTTGTTGTAGCATAATTTTGTTATTGCTTATATATTCATTGTATTTTTATTACTGATAATAATATGATTTTTGTTTATTTAGTTGTTAATACTAGTAGATTATATTCATTGTATGTAAATTTTACCCATAGATTACTTTTCATTATTTATTAACAAGTAATTTTAGGTATATTAACAATAGTTTAGGTTTTACATAGATGGTATAGGCTAGGATTAGTTTTCTCTTGGTTTTATTTCTCTTAAGGTGACAAATCCAAAGGCTATTGGAGCCTTAGAGCTAGTAGAGAGTGACCACACCAAACAAATACAGCTATTTAAAGAGCTCTGGTCTGGGTCACTTCTCCCTTGTTGACAAAGGTCATAAAACCCACGCCAATAAAATGGCACTACAGGGAGGGAATACCCAACTCTAAATGGAAGAGGGAAACCATACGAGTTAAATCATTAGGTCCCTCATTGTCATAAGAAGTCACATAGACCCTCCACCTGCTGAGACTTTTTCTATTTCTGAGCATCAACCTAAAGAGACAAACAACAAGCTTAGCACTCCAACCCAAACACACATTCGACTCTACATTCGTGAATTAATCCATAGATATCATAAACTCTTCTAAAGAAATTTGGATAATTTGGAACAAACTAGGTCTATCGAAAGAATCCTATCTAAACACCTAGTTACTCATCTTAATATTCAACTGCAAGAGTCCACAATATTGGATCCCCATGTGGACATCCCTCATATTACCACTTCCTTCCACGATAGATTTCATGATATCCTACCTAGTAGGATCGTTGATATTAATCAATCTACATCTTAGTTACCTGCGAGTGAATCTAGCCAACCTACCCTTCTTGGAGGTTTTGGTTCTCCTCCCTCTCCACCAAGATCACCTTCTTATTCTAGGGACTCCTTTAATGAAGAAGACTCTTATGAGTCATTGAAATATAAGGGATCCCAAAAAATGGTTAACAACTAAAAAATCTTGTAAATGAGGAAGGCGACCAAGAAAACGATCTTGCAACCTTGTGGCTTGATGAAGATGTTATCGTTGTTTTTCGTATACAACATCCCTTGCTTAAAAACCCCCACACATTACTTCCAAAATTTGACCCTAATTCTAAGTAGCTAGCATAGGACCATATTAAAGCCATTATGTTGGCTATTAGATATAAATTTTTTCGACATGAAGACCTAGTTTGTAGATTTTTCTCTTATACATTGAGGGGAAGGCTACTACTTCGTACTTCACACAACCCCCCCAAAGTATTACTTCATGGGAATAATTTGAAATTGTGTTTTAATAAAATTTTGGAGATGATAAAGCCCCAAAGGTGTTAGTTATGGAACTGTTAAACATGAGAATGGAAAATAAAGAAAAGGTAAAAGATTTCAATGTGAGTTTCCTTTCATTAAAAAGTAAAATTCTCATTGAATATTTTCCTACTAAGAATTTGATTATTGCCTAGTATGTAAAGGCCTTACCTACCAATATTGATATGTGGGTGAAGACAACCTATAAAGCTACGTTAGAAGCATATTTTGAGGAAGCTTTGGCTGTAAAAAATATCCCTAGTTTAAAATCTAATCCAAATAAACATAGTGACACAATTTTTTCTTAGAGTAAATATCTGAAACATGAAAACAAACCTTCAAAAAGAAAGAAACATCTCCTTTTTATGTAAAGCGCCTTCAAAAGACTCTTAAAAAACTGTCAAATCTGGGAGAAGGTTTAATAGAAAGTACTTCAAATAGAGAAAATTTTAAAAATCCTTATAGGAAGCCATTTCAAAAGAAGACTTTGCCACCAAATGAAGGCATTACTACTAAAGTTCTGTTAGATTTTATACAGGAAATTATTATTGATTCTACCTCTAATGAAAATGATTCATAGGAGTTTGAAACCAACATTGAAGAAGATAATGATCAGCAACCATGTTCTATAGGTCACTTTTTAGATATGTTGTTTGAATAAGACCTTGATCCAGTTGTTTCCAACCAACACCAGTGCAACACACAAAGAAAAATCTTAACTTAAGAACATGATTATCCTCTTGTTGATAAAGAAAATAACACCAAGAAACAATAAAAAAATGTTCAGAAAAGTGTTGTTATAAACGTAGAATGAGATCATGTTGAAGACTTGAAAAACAAAAAGCTAACATTGCAATGTTTGAACTGTTGAAAATACCTTTAATAAAATAGAAATTTCAACAACATTTTGCTGAAAATTTTGCTAAAATAAAGATACTACAAATGGAAATAAATCGAGTTTTGAAAAATCTCCAACTAATTGAGTGTATATTTTAAAGTCTCCATTAGAAAACCATCCTACACAAAAAATAAGGTCATGTCCATTATTGATTAGTCACCACCCTAGATCCATCTTAACCCGGACCTATCAAGCGTCGAGAGGGATCCAATCTCACGAGGTGAAAACTTCTTTTTTGAGTGCAAACCTTGAGGAAAGGTTTGCACCTCGAGATATTTGATCCCTCTCGGTGCTCAATAGATTTGGTCTAAGATGGATCTAGGCTGGTTATATATTACTATATAATATCTATATTCATATCTATGTTTCTCTTTCTTATGCCCTCTCTCTATCTCACACCCCAAACGTACACACTCTCTCTCCATATATATATATATATATATATATCTCTCTCCCTCCCTCTTCCTCTCTACCTCTCTCTCTTCCCCTTCTCTCCTTCATTATCTCTCCTTCTCTCTCTCTTCCCTCCACTCTCCTCTCTCCCTCACTCTCTCTCCATCACTCCCTTGTCACTCTCTCTCTCTCTCTCTCTACATTTCTCCCTCTATGTCTTTCTTCTTCCTTCCCTCTCTCTCCCCCTCCAAATCCATCTCTCTCTCCTCTCTCTTAGTCCTATCTCTCCCTTCCTCTCCCACCTCCCTTTGTCTCTCCCCCCATATCTCTCTCTCTCTTTCTCTCTCTCCCCTTCTTTCTCCCCCCTCCATCTATGTGGCTCCCTCTCTCTCTCTTGCCCTTCTCTCCCTATCTCTCTCCCCTCCTCTTCTCTCGCTTCCCTCCTCTCCTCTCTCTCCATCTCTCCCTTGTCACTCCCTCTCTCTCTCCACCTCTATCTCTATATGTCTTTGTTCTTTCCTCCCTCTCTCTCCCCCTCCAACTCCATCTCTCTCTCTCTCTCCCTCTCTCCTTCTCTCTCTCCCCTCCCCTCTCTCTTCCTTCCTCTCTCTCTCACCTCCCTCTCTCCATCTCCTTGATCACTCTCTCTCCCTCCTTTTCACACACACTCTCTCTCTCTCTCTCTCGCTTACTTCCAACACTTTCACTCCCCTCATCTCTCTCTCTCTCTCTCTCTCTATATATATATATATATATCTCAAACTATGTTACTATATCCCTCCCTCTCTCTTTCTGCCCCCCCCCCCCCCCCCATCTCTCTATCTCTCTTTCTTTGTCTCTTTATCTCACCCCTAAACATACTCTCTCTCTCTCCATCTCTCCCTTGTCACTCCCTCTCTCTCCACTTCTCACTCTCTATGTATTTCTTCTTCCCTCCCTCTCTCCTCCTCTCTTGCAATTCCTCTCTCTCATCCTTACTCTCTCTCCCTTTCTCTCCTACCTTCCTCTCTCTTCCCCCATCTCCCTCTCTCTCTCTCTCTCTCTCTCTCTCTCTCTTCGTCCTCTAATCCTCTCACTATATCCATCGCTCTCTACTTCTCTCTCCCCCCTCCATCTTTGTGTCTCCATCTCCCTGTCTTACACTTCTCTACATATCTCACCCATATCCCTCTCTCTCTCTTCATTCCTCCTCTCCCCTATCCTTAAGATAATATCCATCTCTCCCTTGTCACGCAACCCCCCCCCCCCCCCCCCCCTATCTCTCCACCTCTATCACTCTATGTCTTTGTTCTTCCCCCCCATATATATCTAGAGTTAATATATATCATGATTTTTTCACATAGGAAATATGGGCAGATCAACCCCAAAGGGAATCAAATCTTGTTGTCTAGACTATTAGGGCCTAACCCTAAGGGCATCAAGGAGAATTGACTGTGTGACCTCCCGATTGGTGAGGCACTTAACAACAGGGACTTGACCAATTGAGCTAACCCTTAGGGCTAGTTAATATATATCATGATATATTAATATATATTATAATATAACAAATTTAATATTGTATTAATCCAAAGTTATTAAATTTAATAATATTAATATTATAATACATTAATATGAATATTAGTTTTAATAATAATAATAATAATAATCTTTTAATATTAATGTTAGGGTTATTAATGTTTGTTTGTATGATATTAATAATAATTTGGCCCATAGTCCTCACCTAAATAGAACCTACTTTTCTTAGTGTCAGTATGTATAAAGAGGTTTATGGAGTAAATATAAAAAGAGGCTTTATTTATTTACCATGGCTCTCTTTATTTATATTTATATTTATTTATCAGATCTCTTTTATTTACCATGGTATTTGGCCCATAGGGTTCACCTAAATAAAACATATTTTGTGATTTTTCGTAAATATAAAGAAGTTTATGGAATAAATATAAAAGGAGGCTCCTCTAGTTTATTTATATTTTTATTTATTTACCATGCCTCTGAGTAAATATAATTAATTAATTAATTAATTTACCATAACTCTAGTTTATTTATATTTTTGTTTATTTACCATTTTGTAAACCTATTTATATTTTAAATTTATATTTTGTTTGTACATACTAATAGTTAAATTGATTTTTAAATAGGGCCGACATTAGATTAAAAGTGTTAAATGTTAAACATTACCTTTACATTTACATGTTTCCATTTTTACCTGAGATCTAGTCCATACTCTTACATACTAGGTCGTTTACGTTTACGTTTGCGTTTATGTTTATGTTTACATTTTTATGTGAGATATACCCCCATACTAGGCTGTAGAGCATGCATAATAATGAGAAAAAATAATCCAAAGATGTATAATGTTAAATTTTGGCCCAAGGGAACACAATTATCAATGTTCAATGTTTTATGTGGATGTTTTATATTATATGAACGAAACATCAACATTACCTTTTTCCGGAATGTCAAGAATCAAACACAAACATTTAATGTTTGAATCTAGGCCGGTCTACCAATAATTATATTAAACATTGTATTAAACACTATTTGGCCCATGGTATTTGGCCCATAAGCTTCATAATAATGTTTAATAATGTTTTCTTTTCAATTAATTATTTAGCGCTTTGTTTTTTTTCCATTAATTATTTGGCCTATGCTATTTTGACACATGGTCTACAAATAATTATTTTAAACGGTTAACTTTTAAGCTGAAATCAAGGATATTATTGTTTTTTTTTGTTTTTTCCTACTATTTAGATTGCATTAAATTATCTTTATGCATTGTTTGGTAAAATAATAACTATTAATTAAATTTATTTGTTTAAAAATTGAATTGGTTGATTACTTTTAAAATTCGTCTATTTTGAATGAACAAATTTGCAGGCCTCGGGGAAAATTGGAGTGAAGTAAAAAATAGTCCATTTTGAATGAACAAATTTGCAAGGCTTGTGGCAAAATGTTTATTGTGAGCCGAAATTCATTATGAAAAAGATAAAATATAAAGACAACCTAGCCGAAATTCATTATGAAAAAATATAAAATATAAAGAAAACCCTCTGGATTGAACAAAACATGCCAAAAAAATTGCCACGTTCATATTTTCTCAATAAAAGAAAAAAAGATTCACGGGGTAGAAATAAAACCTAGAAATAAAATGCATGGAGGAAGAAATCAAACCTAGAAATAAAATGCATGGAGGAAGAAATCAAACCTAGAAATAAAATGCACGGAGCAAGAAATCAAACCTAGAAATCCTTCTCACATCGAAATCGCATAAAAATTAAAAAGATTCACATAGGAAGAAATCGAACCTAGAAATCCTTATCACGGTGAAATCGCAATTCTTTCTCACACCGAAATGGTTTCCCACTTCGCACAGATCTTGAAATATTTTCAGACTGTACTTCCTCATAAATATAAGTGGACACTTTGTTTCTGTGTTATTTATATAGTTAGAGAAAGAAGTGTTTTTTATTAGGGCCGACATTAGATTAATTAGATTAAATTTTCACATTACATTTAAGTTTTAAATTTATTTACATTTACATTTACATTTACATGTTTATGTTTTTTTACATGAGACCTACCCAATTTCATTAGATTAAATTTTCAAATAACATTAAATTTATGTTTACATTTACATTTACATGTTTATGTTTTCTTATAGGAGATCTACCCCATTTCATTAGATTAAATTTGCAAATAACATTAAGTTTATTAAGTTTACATTTACATGCTTATGTTTTTAGGTGAGATCTTTTATTTACACTTACATTTACATGTTTATGCTCTTTTTACATGAGATCTACCCATTTTCATTAGATTAAATTTTCAAAAAACATTTAGTTTATGTTTACCTTTACATTTACATTTACATGTTTATGTTTTTAGGTTAGATCTACACCGTAGGTTTATGTTTACGTTTTTGCTTGAGATCTACCCCCATACTGTTAGAGCATCTCTTGGCGCAATTAAATTTCCAAACAACATTAAGTTTATGTTTACATTTAAATTTACATGTTTATGTTTTCTTTACATGAAATCTACCCCATTTCATTACATTAAATTTTCAAATAACTATTGGGAGCAAGAATTTCACTTAAGCAACTCCTCAACACTTAATTGTTAACCCGGGGGATCCGTAAAGTTAGAGACGAAGCACAGACAATGCCAGAGATGGTATGAAACTTTATAATGTAAATTCCTACTCAAATGGGAACTTGCAGAATCGAATTGGAAAGAGTAAAAGACAACTTAATGATCAAAGTAATCTAGTGTCGAAACAAGAAAGAATGCATTTGCAAAGGAATCAAAATAAAAAGACAATCACTCTAACTAATTAATGTTTAATCACTGAGCATATGCTTATATTTCTCTTTAGTAAAAACACTATAGCAGTCTCGTAAAGTGGCCCTTAAACCTACTTTCTTAAAGATTTCCTTCTTGCACTAGTCAGTCCCGCACTTATCGCAATCTGGTTGCACTAGTGCAGGTGCAAAGATTTATGCGAGAGGTATAAGTTGTGTCTTACCAAAGATTTTTGACTTCATGCAAGGGATCGAACCTCAAGGGTTCTGAGCACTCGGATCCTCTGACAAGAAACTAGTTCTTGCACCTGCGTAGAGTTCCTTGCACCTCATTATTGGTTCTCAAAATAAGCATTAACTATTGTAAATGAAACTTAATTACAAAAATAATTTGCACATGTAGATGTTTCCAATCTTAACTGTATGTAGAATAAAAGTAAATAACCATAAATGGAAACAACCACTAAAGAATCAACCTACCATCTTCATATATATATCTTACATACGAGAATGGAAAAGAAACATTGCATGAAAGAGACTAGAAATACTTGCTGCAACACACCAATGTGCACTGGTGCAGGTTCATTTCTCCTACTTGGGCCAGGAGAGGAAAACCACCTGAAGAAAATCGCATGAAAGGAAATTGTAGGAAATGATTAATCACACCAATGTTCACTGGTGTGGGTTCATTTCTCTTGCTTGTACTAGGCAGGGAAAACCAAATGAAATAAATCGCATGAAAGGAAATTGCAGGAAAGTAAATCTAACTAATTCACACGACGAATCTGCTCACACTTTGCAAGGAACATATGTGCATGGAAATAGAATTCAATTAAATCACACTTTAACAATAAGAACACATAAATAAATATGAAACTGAAAATAGCGTATACGAGCTGGGTTGGTTGGGCCCTAGCCAACCAGCTCATTTCCTGTCTAAGAAATGACGCTACTCAGTAATTCAGATGAGACTCATTGGCTTAAAAGAACATAGCCCGGTTTTCAATGCACCCCTTCAGTTGGAGCACGTTGACTTCTCTTTGGATAGATACTCGCCTGTAGCTGTCAGGGAAAAGATCGAAACTGCCATGGAACGTGTTTCAATTGCGCCTATTAAGTTTGACTCCGTAAGCAATGCGGCCTTTCAGCTTGAGCACCTGGTTATGAACAATAATCAAGTCGACTTAAATTCGGTGGGCAGTAACTCATATATTACGGCTGGTTTCACTAATAAAGATTTTAACGCCGTGTTGCCTGCGTAGAATCAGTTTGAGCACCCGGTTGTAAACAACGAACAAGTCGACCTAGATTCTGTGGGCAGAAACTCACATATGGAGGATGGATTCACGAATAAAGATGCGATGGATCGAAATTTAATGGCACCCTTTCAGTTTGATTCTTTGGTCAACACATCCGAATCAAAACTAAAAAGAAAAGTCGTAAATTTGTCTTCCCAAGGTTTAGAACCCGAGGTCATTAATGTCCTCAGAAAAGGCCTTGGATTTGCTGTTGCCCCGAAAAACCTTCCTGTTGAGAAAATGATTTGTAATATAGAAGATGGGATTAACAACCTTCCCTTGGAAGATAAGGAAGCATTAAGGCAAGAGTGCTCCCTTATTATGAGAAAGGCCAAAGTTCCCAAGAGTAATTTGAGCAAAGCAGAACAAAAGGCCTTCAAATCCCTGCGTAACAATGAAAAAATTGTGGTTCTCAAGGCAGATAAAGGAGGAGCAGCAGTGATTATGGATAAAGAAGATTATATATGCAAAATGAATGAACACCTCAATTGTGGCAGTTATAAGAAGCTGAGCAAGAACCCGATCCCCAAGATTATGAAAGAGGTGAAAAAGGCAATTTTGGAATCCAACCTTGATGATAAATTAAAGAAGAAATTAATTCCCTCTAGTGAATGCATCCCTAGGATTTATGGGCTTCCCAAGATCCATAAAGAAGGAGTCCCTCTCAGACCAATTGTCAATACAATTGGATCCCCAACCTATGAGCTCGCTAAATACGTTGCAAGAATCCTCAGGCCCCTTGTCGGAAACACTGATTCTTTCATCAAGGACTCCCATGACTTTGTGAATCTCATTAAGAATGAGAAATTAGAGCGTGGAGACCTCGTTGTTAGCTTTGACGTTGTGTCCCTATTCACCAAGATTCCTCTTGAAGAAGCCATTCAGGTTATAAAAGAGGTTTCTGATCCAGGGACTGCAAGATTGGCCGAAATCTGCTTGCGATCAACAGTTTTCACCTTCCAAGGAACATTTTATGAGCAAACAACTGGAGTGGCAATGGGATCCCCCCTTTCACCGATCCTGGCCAACCTATACATGGAATATTTTGAAAAGAAGGCCCTGGATTCTTACCCTTTGAAACCAGCATGGTGGAAGTGATTCGTCGATGATACTAATATAAAATGGACTCATGGTAAAGCAGAGCTTGACAAGTTCTTTATTCACCTAAATTCCATCTCCTCAGAAATAAAATTCACTATGGAGCTTGAAGAAAACATGAGCATACCTTTTTTAGACATCCTCATCATGAGAAAAGATGATGGCTCCATAGGGCACAAAGTCTTCATAAAGTCCACTCATACAGAGAACTACCTCCACGCTGACTCCCACCATCATCCAGCCCAAAAGCTTGGTGTTCTAAACACTCTTGCTATCAGGGCCCTTCGAATTTCTGACGCTGATCATCTGGATGAAGAAAAGAGGCATTTAGTCTCAACCTTTAAAGGTTTAGGCTACAAAGAAAATGAGATTAAAAAAGCAGTTCAGAAATTCGAGAAAAGGTTGTTATCTCATGAACCTAAAGCCCGAGATCAACCTGAGGGGGGTAGGGTTTTTCTTCCTTACATTCATGGAGTTACAGATAAGATTGCGAAAGTCCTAAGAAGGAAAAACATAAGCACGCAATTCTCAGCCCCTGGAACAATTAGGCAAAGTATGAGATCGGTTAAGGATAATATTGATAAACATCAACTTAAAGGGGTCTATAAGATCGATTGCTCATGTGGAAAAAGCTACATTGGTGAAACAGGTCGCTCTCTGCAGACCAGACTCAAGGAACATGGAGCTGATATTAAAAATGAAAGGTCTCGTTCTTCCGCCCTCGCAGAACACTCGTCAAAAACTAAGCACCACGTCTTCTTGGAAAACGCCTCCATTATCGCTAAGGAAGAGCAACACCATAAGCGAAAGATCAGAGAAGCTCTTGAAATTATCAAACACCCGCATAATCTCAACAGAGACAATGGTATGGAGATTAGTGGAAGCTGGTTTCCCCTAATCAGGAAAATTAACCCGATATCAGTATAATAATAATAATAATAATAATAATAATAGCAATAATAATAATAATTCTCCTTTAAACTTTACAATATTAATTAATTAGGTATTTAATTTAATCACCCTTATTAATTTCCTATTATAACAATATCTATTTTAATATAATAATAATAATCATTAAATATTTATTCTTTCAAATAATTATAAAATTTAATAATAATCAATAATAATTAATATTAATTAATATAATTAACTATCATATTTATATTAATATAATTAATTAAGTTTTATATTAATTATATTATTATTATATTAATAATAATTAATATAATTAATTATTTTATTAATAATAGTTATTATAATAATTATAATCATTATTTTTAATAAGATATATTATTGATTTGGTATTATAAGTATTACTAATTACTAATTATTATACTAATAACAATAATTAATGTAATTATAATCATTTCTATTAATTTTAATAATAATATATTAATTAATAATAATTAATTTGAATTAATAATAATAATTAATTTTTAATTAATAATAATTAAAATAATTAATTATTATATTAATATAATTAATTATTATATTAATAATCAATTAATTACTATATTAATAATAATTAATATAATTAATTATTATATTTTTTTTTTCCAAGGAAAAAAACGGTAACCTTTTATTAAAAAATTAATGAAAAGTTACACTAGCAGATGCAATGAAGCATTCAGTAATTGCCACATGGGCTCAAGTGCTTTCGCACCCCACGCAACGTTAGAAGACTAACGTGCACAAAGAATAAGAAAAGAAAAGAGAAAAGAGAAAGAAAAAGGGTTAAAAAACCTGAATTCCGGCTGTGAGTAAAACTCACGCTTCAAGTTTTTCTCCCCTTTTTCTTTTCGACCTTGCGCCACTCTCCTTGAGTGGGCTCGATCGAAGCAATGACTAACTGTGTTGTTGCATTCGGAGGCCCTGTTTCTTTGTCTGAGTCTGAAGTATCTGAGTGATGATGCCGTTTGATGCCTCCCATGCTTTGATCCACGCTTGTCATCTCTGCCTGATTTTGCTGTGTTTCTGCCTGATTTGAGTGGGACTGTGAGGCCTTGTTGTCTGCTATATTTTCCTTCTGGTTTTCTATTTCAACTTCCTCAATGGTGGTATCATCCTCTTCTGCTTCTGTTTCTTCGTCTTCTGTTACCGAAGGGGCTTTCTTTTCCGCGGCTCTCTTCTTTACAACATCATCTATGTTCTGCCATCCTTTGGGCTTCCTTTGTTGTGGCTTGCTCTTGTTGAGGCTTTTGCATGCATTGAACAGATGACCTGTTTGTTGACATCCCCTGCATCTGAATGCTGTATTCTCATAGTCCAAAGGTTGTTTCCACTGAGAATTGTTGAAATTCAGAATGATGCTTTCAGGTAATCCTTGGCTAAGGTCTACCTCGACACATATCCTAGCAAAAGTGAAGATTCCTTTTATGTGTCTCTCTGAATCAATCTTTAACATTCTTCCAAGGGTATTCCCTATGGCTGATAAGGTCTTGTAGTGCCAAAAATGTATCGGAAGATTATGCAACCTTACCCATACTGGCATCCTTGATACCACCATAGTATTTGCATCAAACTCCGGGAACCATGGGGTAACAAACAATCCCGCACTGCCCCAGAACCATGGTCCTTCATTGAGAATTTTTTCCCTTTCTCCTTCTACGAGGAAGATTACTATGAAGAAACCCTTCGAGCATAGGTGGATCTGGCAGTTTTTTGTCCAGACCATGTGTATCCATTGGTACAAAGCATCCGTTCTAGGCCAAAAACCGTTAAATCTACAAATAACAGCATTTTTTTGTAGATCTGAGAATATGCACTTTACCTCTGGAGTATCCAGCAAGATGGAGGGACTCTCTGGCACTTGATCCACGATATACTGCCCTGGAGGTATATTAACAGCTGTGGATTCTTTCCCCTTTGGAGGTTCTTTCCCTTTGGCTGCATCGCGATAGTTGCCTGTAGGTTTTGAGGTAGATCCCTTAGATCCACCTCGCAATCGGTGATTGAGGATAATAGTTGAGTCCTTTGCAACCTTGTAATGCTGGAGTGTGTGTTGATCCTGCAAACATATCCCAGAAAATATTAGGATTTGAAGTGCAACTGGAATTCCCAGTTTGTCCTGGATCTCTTTTTTAAGCTCCAAAACACTCATCCGTTCCCAGATCTGCACACAAACGTGTCTGCCTTCTGTTGATCTGATGAAGATTTGTTTCAGATCCGCTGTGTCTGCCTTGATCAGATCCCGTTTTTCGGATTTGTATTCTGGATCTGGCGAAATTTCATTTTGCTTCTGCCTAGATCTGGCCAGATCTGGTAGATCCACCCCGAATCTACAATGTTTGGCACTAACTGATGATCCGTTTCCCAGATCGGGCCTCCTGTTAAGTCTATCTCTCATCTGGAGATCCCCAAACCCTACCTGCGCAGGGAAGATCTCAAGCTTCAGGGCTAAGATCCCATGTCTAAATCTCAGCTCCTTGCCATGGATCAGGAAAAAAAATGCCCGATCTGGGCGGGTAGACGCATTTTCACCAAGATCTGCGACAAATAAAACCGGATCCGGATCCTGATGTGCAAAATTTTTGAGTTTTCGTTTCCTTTCCTCCGGGGTCTTGTCGCCATGGGTTTCTTTTCCCCGGATCTGTATCAGCGTACCGCTGCATGTCAAAATAATGTGATTAATGAAGCCCCTGGATACCAGATCCATTCGAAAACTCGCATTGCCCCGGAAGCCCTCTTTCACCTGCGGAGCGATATGCAAAAACCAATTCCTGTGCTTGACCGACGCCGATCCCGCAACCTCAGAATCGTATCTCGCACAGTTTTTCCCTGCGTTCGCCATCATGTTCTACTCTCCAGCAATGTGTCAAATATATTCTTAATTAATTATTATATTAATAATAATAATTAAAATAATTATAATCATTTCAATTAATTTTTAAAAATAATATATATTATTGATTTGATATTTCAAGTATTACTAATTACCAATTATTATATTAATTACTATATCAATTATTATATTAATTATTATATTAATAATAATTAATATAATTAATTATTGTATAATAATTTTAATCATTTCAATTAATTTTAATAAATAATATATATTATTGATTTGATATTATAAGTATTACTAAGTACTAATTATTATATTAATAATAATAATTAAAGTAATAATAATCATTAATTTTGATCATTGCAATTAATATTTCTAACTACTAATTATCCTATTAAAATTATTATAACCTTTCAATTAATCTTAATAATAATTTATATTAATTACTATTACTATTACTAATGAGTATATTAATAATAATAATAAAATTCAATTAAAATAAAAATAAAAATTACTAATTAATTAAATCAGGAGGCAGCCGACTTCAAAAAAAAAATAAAAAAATTGAGAGCCGACCTTCCCCTCTTTTCTCTCCTCATTTCTATTTAAACCCTAAAAATCTGCTCTTCTTCTATCAAGCATTCAAGTTGTCCTGATGATGGATCTCGGTTGGGATTTGAAACGTTGGCAGGAAAATGTTCTTACTGTGGAATCTCCGATGACTAATTTGAAAATAATGTACCACAGAGGTCTTAAATCCAGAAACATATAAGATTTCAAAAAGCATGAGGCAGAGCTCTTTATTTCTATTAATTCACAAAGGCAAAGTACATCGTGGAATACAGAGTCCAGCCCAGATTTGGGCAATAACAAAAGTATACAATACGCTTGGAACACAGTGTTGTTATCTCCTCCATCTGCTAATCTCCTACTTTTATTTACATTCTATGATTTATAGACTGTCAGCCTAAGGGCGTAACTACTAAACTTAGTACAGGCCATTTGGTTAACTGTTTACATAACAAAATGTAGATTTTAGCCTCTCGGCTTTTAAGTATAGAAAACTGAACTTGCTAGCCGTGGGCCAAATGTTCAGCTTCCATTCAAGCAATCTGCAACTTCAGTCTTGTCTTTGGCTGATCTGGTCTTCGTTGCCAACGAAGCACAAAATGTGGTGATGGTTAGGGAAGTCCAGATCTGCTGTGCGGATTCGCTGCGCTGGAAATAGTGCGAGATTTGATCCTGCACTTAAACCAGTAGTCATGTTAAGTGGCTTCATTTAACAAGTATTTATCAGAGATAAGGATAAGTTACAAAAGTGCATTAAAAGTAAGAAATCTCAATTAAATAATTAATTAAATGATAAATTGAAATAAAATATGAAAAATAAAGTACATGTGAAATATATTACCATTCTTGGACTAGTGTAGGATGAGGGTATGTGAAAAGGGTAAAACATAGGTAAATAGTTAT
Organism: Pinus tabuliformis; assembly: GCA_031772625.1. Taxonomy (NCBI): domain Eukaryota; kingdom Viridiplantae; phylum Streptophyta; class Pinopsida; order Pinales; family Pinaceae; genus Pinus; species Pinus tabuliformis. Next base: position 234,065,593 of record CM062816.1, on the reverse strand, counting down.
GGTTTATAAAGGGAAAAAGGACAAGAATGGGGACAATTTAGGGGACCAACATCCTCCCATCCCTAAGTTGTTGTGTTTCTTCACACAACTTTTTACCTGTTTCAACAAAACTCAAAAATTTGGGTGCTTCACTTCAATCCTATACTATAATATTGATGCCAACCTACATTGTTTTGGACTTCTTCTCTTTGATCTTCAATTTCTTTGTCACCTTCTTGAGATGCTTAAAACACTACGAAGCTCGATACTTCCACACCCTGACTTCTCTTTTCTACCTCTTGACCTCCGTGGTCAATTCTTCCTTACTATGCTGCTTATCATCCTACTCTTTAACCATAAGCTCTTCTAAATCCTGAACTTGGTGTTCCAACTCGGCTATACGACTACTAAGATGAGAGACTTGTGTCTCCAACTCATTGGGTGGAGGCATTTCAGTACCCTATGCCTCCTTCTCTTTAACTATTGTGGCAGGGGATTCAGTACCCTATGCTTCCTTCTCTTTAACTGTTGTGGCAGGGGATTCAGTACCTTGTCGAAATGGGGACTGCACCATATCAGCATCTGACCCTTCAACCAAATTCTTTCTTGCACTCGATTCTTCTTTCTTCTTCCAAGGTTTCCAGATAAAATTAGCCAGCAAGGCATCATCTTCTATTTCTTCAAATTTTGTTTCTTTGGAGTGGATCGTCGCGTCCCCAAGGACTGACAAATTATGCCCTTCAGAGGCACTTATATGCACTGGAGAGGTAGTCTAAGTGGATGGGTTCTTCTCAACGAAGGCACTGGTTTCCTTCTCCATCAGAGATGGGGCTTCCTCTTCCACTATCTCTATGGGTCTCTTTCTTTTTGTACCAGTGCAAGAAGAACCTCCCACGTTGTTTTTAACCAGACCCTTGCTTGTACTTGGACTAGCAGGGTCTTTTGTCATTTTCTTGGTGGGTGTCTCTTTGTGTAATTGCTCTAATAATGCTCCGCGGGTCATGCCTTTGGCTTACAACTCCTTCTTGACCAAGATCTTGATTAACCCATGATGGTATAATTTTCAGTCATCTTGGTCTTCTTGTACAGTTTGCACACCCTTGGCCATCCTATCTAAACTCTTGAGCAAGAAGTGGGGGAAATCGATTTTCCACCGGAGGTGTCGATCCGCTTCGAAATGTAGCAATATTCTTAAATGGTAAACAAATTTTAAGGAATAGCATCCCTCGCACGTCAAAAACTTCTGCAAAATATAAAGGAGATCTTGCCATTGATCCAATAGGGTGCTACGGGGGATGTTGTTCTTCCAATTCACCTGCATTTTATTGTCAACGACAAATTGATGCCACCACTTATCCTCTCCCTTCTGATTCTTAAACCATTTGTTGCCAATTTTCTCTAACCCTGTGGCCTCTGTGATGGATTATTCTGTGACCTTGAACCTCAAGGGGCCAATTTTGATTCGGCTATCCTTAAAACTCTTGGCAAATTGCAGGGCCACCTCCCAGTCATGCCCATCAAACCTCTGTAAAATCTAAAGAATCCTTGATTCCTACAATAGTGCAAGACTATTGTGGTATTTGGTGGTTTGCTCTACTTTCTTTAGGGACAACGACTCACTTCTAAGGGGCAACATTGTTGCTTAACAGCTACGAACAATCCAACTCTCTTCTGCATGAAGCAATTGAGGAAGATGTATTATTATGGATAGGGTCCCAACCATCCATTCCCATTTTCCAACTCACCATCCAATCATTTAAATTATTACTTAATACATCCCTTAAATCGCCATGGACACGTAGCATCCTTTGAAAGGTGTGTCGGGCGGATTAGGGGTACTTTGCGGCGGTGATTTAATGGCTGGTTAAGGTAATGATTTCGAATGGAGGACATAAAGGATCATTTTGCAAGGGGTGTAATCATAGCCAAGAAATGGTTACATAATCAACATCATCTTCATAATTCATTAAAAAATACCTTTAACATTTATTAAAATGATCATGATTTCTAACCATAAACACTTTGTACTTAAATAATTTTCTCCCTAATTAATACATGATAACATAAAGTATATAACGATTGAATGAAAAGACTTCTTTTAAATTTTCATAATAACCACTTCTTTATAATGCACGGTATATTGCATGGAGAGAAAAAAATGCATTATATCTCTGATAAGCTGCGTGCTTGCACTGATTTGCTTGCACTGCCTATATTGCACTGCTCTACTTGTACTATTCTACTTGCACTATTGTATATTGTAACATGCTTGCACTGGTGCAAGAAGAAAATCTGTTGAAGAAAACAGGAAATTTTGGTAGAACATAGGTTGGAATTTAACATGACTTTCCCAATCATATGGAAGGTTTTCTTCACCATTTCTTTGATGTTTCTGAGCACATCCTTTTTCTCTTTCTGCACTAGATCCTACAATAAGCTCATGGGGGAACAAAGAAGTGGGAAAAGGGAAATAATTCGAAATGGGAAGGAAGTTTATGACAGGGTTTCCAGGAACAGTACCGTTAAGAGGGCATAAATAGAAGTGGGATAGGGAAAACATTCAAGGGATAAAAGTGGGATTTACAAAATAGATAGGGTGAATTTGGAAGAATATGGGAAGCTAATCATTCTGGGATTGAAGAAGAAAACTAATGGGGAAATATGAAAATGGGATATAAGAAAGGCATAAAATTTTCTGGAAATTTTGCCTGCACTGGTGCAAGAAAAAAATACTGCAGCAAGAATTAAATGTTAATTGAATAAAAAGATCCATGCTAGTTTCCCCAAACTTGTGTAAGGGCTAGTTTTGCTGAACCTACTTCTTCTTGGTGGCAGCTAGCACCTCTAAAGATCAAGCAACATTCACCTTTTATTATAAATCTTTGATCTTCCCACCAGCAAGCCGGTTTTCAGGTTGATCCTTCTGCAATCATGTCAACAAACTGATTTTCATAATTACAGGAAAATATTTTTTTCTTTACTATATATATATATATATATATTTATTTATTTATTTATTTATTTTATTTTTTTACATTTTTTTTGTCTTTTTAGAAGAATAAGAGTTCGTGTTTTCAATAGGTATGTATTATCATCCATCAATACCATCCCAAATTGTTGTTGGACTTGCAGTGTAAAATCCTTCTTGGCAAGTGGCTAAAAATATTTCTTTAATCTATGTCCATTCACCAAGAACACTAAGCTCTGTCCATCAATAGTTTTAATCTCTACTGCTCCATTCTCAAATACTCTGACCACCTCATAAGGTCCCATCCAGCGTGTATGGAATTTTCCTTTGAAATATTTAAATCTAGAATCATAAATGACTACCCAATCACCTGGCTAAAACTTCTTTTTTCTGAATAGACTTGTCATGCCACCTTTTGCGTTGCTACTGAATCAATATGTTCTACTGAACAACATCCCTTCGAAATTCATCCAGCTCACTCAATTGCAGGAGAAACTGTTGTTGTGCTTCAGAGAGATCTAGCCCCAACTGAACTGTAGTTCTGAAGGTTTTGATCTGGAATTCGATTGGCAACAGGACTTGTTTGCCATATACCAGCTCATATGGTGTATGTCCCGTGCTATTTCTCCAAGTGGTTCGGTATGCCCACAAAGCTTCCAGTAATCTTTCAGCCCAATCCTTCCGATGCATATTTACTGTTTTTGTGAGGATGGACTAAATGACTTTGTTCATGGATTCCACCTAGCCATTTGCTTGTGGGTGATATGGTGTAGATTTCCTATGCTGGATCTTATATTGCTCCATCACACCCTACACCAGATTAGAAATAAACTGCGGACCATTATCATAAACAATCTCTCTAGGAACACCAAATCTAGTAAAATTTTCACTAAAAGGGAAATCAACAACATTCCTTTTTGTAGCAAAGGAAACAACTTTAGCTTAGACCCATTTTGTAACAAAATCTATACAAACCAAAATATGCTTTTTACTAAATGAAGTTGGACTTATAGGCCTTATAAAATCAGTAGCCCATTTTTCAAAAGGCTCAATCATAACTTGGGGGCATAAAGGCATCTCATTGGTTTGATTAGGCTGGCACATTCGCTGACAACTATCACACCACCTGACATATTGTTTGGTATCCTTGAACAAGGAAGGCCAAAAGTAGCCAGTGCGAAATACCTTATATGCAGTCTGCTTATTAGCGAAGTGGCCTCCACAAGGTTTATCATGGGAAGATTTTAAAATGTCAAACACTTCTTATTCTCTTACACATCTACAGATAATAAAATCTAAAGTAGTGTAAAAGAGCTCTCCTTGAATTTAGGAGCATGCAACACTTTTCTGAATACTATTCCGCTTTTCACGAGTGGACAAGTGGCGGGGTGTCTTTCCAGTGACTAAATAGTTGGCAATGTCGGCAAACCATGGTGAGTCTGTTAACATAGCAAAAAGATGTTCATCAGGAAAATCATCATTAAGAGGAGTTAGTTCACCAAGATTATTCAATCTTGAAAGAAAGCCTGTTACCACATTAGATTTTCATAGTCTATCAACAATAGTAATATTAAATTCCTGCATCAATAACAACCACCTAGTCACTCTACCGCTAGTCAATGGTTTATTCATCAAATATTTAATTGCGGAATGGTCAGTATGTACAAAGACTTCATACCCTATAATATAGTTCGTGAACTTGTTAATTGCAAAAATCACAGCTAAAAACACTTTCTCTATAACTGTATAATTTTATTCAGCGGGAGACAAATTATTACTAGAAAAATAGATGGCATAAGATTTCTTGTTTTCCTCCTGTCCTAAAGTTGCGCTAATAGCCAAATCTAAAGCATCAGAGGAAATGTGAAAAGGTAGCAACCATTTTGGACCTCTCAAAACTAGTGGCCATGCTAACATTTCCTTCAATGTTTCAAAGGACTGTTGGCAAGCTATGGACCAGTAAAACTCACTATCCTTAGCTAGAAGTTGAAAAAGAGGGGTAGTTATCCTAGAAAAAAATTCATTGAATCTCCTATAGTAACCAGCATGTCCTAAAAAGCCTCTTACTTCCCTTCAAGTCTTGGGTGCAGGAAGATGCAAAATGATCTCAATCTTTGTTGGGTCAACCTGGATACCTTTATCAGAAATAAGATGTCCAAGCACCACTCCTACCTTTCACATTAACTTACATTCCTTGTCACTCAAGGGAAGATGGGTTTCTTGGTAGCGAAGAAGTACTTTTTCTAGATTTTTGAGAGCCTCCTGAAAAAATTCACCAAACACAGAAAAGTGATTTATATAAATTTCTACACATTCTAGATCAAGAAAAATAGCTAGGACTACCCTTTGAAAGGTAGTTGGGTCATTACATAAACCAAAGGGGAGCACTCTATAAGCAAATTTTCCCTAAGGACATGTAAAAGTAGTTTTGTCCTGATCTTCGGGTGCAATCTGTATTTGGTTGTAACCACTGAAGCCATCCGAAAAGGAAAAATATTTCTTTCCTGCAAGGGTGTCAAGCACCTGGTCAATAAAAGGAAGAGGAAAGTAATATTTAAGAGTGGATTTGTTTAATTCTCGATAGTCAATACAAATATGCCATCTCCCATATTTCTTAGGAACCAACACTAATGGAGAGACCCACTGACTGTCAGAAATAGGATAGATGAAACCAACATCTAAAAGTTTTTGTAATTCTTCCTTCACAACATCTTTCAGAGATGGATTCATATGCCTTTGGGGCTATCGAAACGGTCAGGCTCCTTCCTGAATCTAAATACGATGTGTACAGGTTTTAGGAGGATTTCCTTTCATACCGTCATAACCCCATGTAAAGGCACCAAGATGGTTATGCAACAAGTTTACAAGTTGCTCTTGTTGAGATGAGTCTAGTTCTGAACTAGATGCAAGGGTTTAACAAGGCTAATCTCAACAAGAGTAGTATCAGGCTCGAGAACACTCAAGGGGGTGGTCAAAGGCAGTGGTACACAAGAATCAGAATCATGATTCTCTTGAAATTCAAGGCTGAAAATCTGGCTCAATGGCTCAAAATTAAGCATAGTGTATAGATTATTGAAGAAATATGGAATCTCATCTTCTTGTGAAGACCCAGTATAATGATGTATAAGAGAAATGGACTGAGTCTCCTCATCACTACTTTGATCCAACCATAAGGTATCTCAGAGGTCTTGAATGGATCTGGTAGGAGGATACAAGGTAACTTTCTTCCTAGAATCTCCATGAGAAATATACATGGCACCAGAACGACATCCAATAGATGCATCGGCTGTAGCAAGCCATGGTCGACCCAGGATCAATGGATGTCCTCCTACTGGGTTCTTTGCCTAAAGCACAATGAAATCAGTGGGACATTCACAAGAATATAATGCAATGATCACATCATCCAATACTCCTTCTGGCTTGATTTTAGATCTATCTGCCAATTCAAGAATAGTGGGAGTAGGACGAAGATGAGATAACCGAAGTTAATCCATGGTTTGTTTAGTCATGAAATTAATGACTACCGCTAGGTCTATAAGAACATTAGAGACAAGGACATCACCAATATGAACTGAGACAACAGGGTTTTCGGGATCAATATATTTCTCCATAGACATGCATCCCGTCATCAACTCTGATTCCCTACCAATGAATTGAATGGTTTGGTTTCTTGAGACAGAGTTCCTTAATGATCTTAGTACAAATGAGGATCTCTTTAATGGCCTAAAACAAAGGTACCTTAATGAAAAGGTTCTTGAGTTCAAAAACCAAGCTAGTCTCAGAAATAGGCTCACTTCTTTCCACAACTAGCCTTTCTGGAAAGGGAGGCTGGTTGGAAGAGGATGGTAAGGATTCAGAAGGTAAGGGAATGGACTGCTTGGTGACAAATTTTGTAGAATGGTTAGGAGTCTCCTCCTCTCCTTTCTCTTCAATAATCACCATAGCTTGCTTCTAGCTTTCCAAAGTTATAGTCCTCCCTGATCTCAATTGGATATCATGAACCCCAACTAGAATAGAATGGTACCTAAATGGTAAATGTGGGTTCATTACATAGATCATTTTCACCACTTTATTATTATTAGGATTGGGTACAGGTTGAGGAGGAAACTAAGGAGGTCGAAACGGTGGGGGTAAAGGCAAAGGTAGAGTAGACTGACTCTAAGGTAAAGATGGCCGAGACATTGGATAAGGTGCATATGTAGGTGGATATGACTGCGTAGGTGGCTGATAGGAATACTGAGGATGATTTGTCCCTCTCCAACCTTATTGCCATGGTGGAGAAGGCTGGCCATGCTGAAATTGATTCCCATACTGCCACTGCTGAGAATGATTAGTGTTAGGATACAAATATGCATGTGCATTATAACCGAAATAGTGTGGAGAGAATTCAAGAGCCATACCTGCACTTACCTGAGGCCAATTCCTCCTTGCTCCCATGGCATATAAGTATTCATCTTCAGGTTATTCCCCTTTGATTATAGCTTTAAGTCCTGGTATAGAGGGACATTTTTCTGTGGCATGGACTTCTGCACAAATAGCACGCTTATTAGTTTCCTTCAAATGAAGAGGACACTCTTTAGGAGGATGCTTATCTCTACATTTAGGACAAAAACTACATAATGACTCTTGATCTTTTATAAGTTTTTGCTGAAATTTCAAAGAGTCTAACTGTTCACTAATAGTATTCATTATTTCAATCTTCATATTTTCCATTTTATTTTCTAGTCCAATAATCATAGCATCAATAGATTTATTTTTTCTATTTCTACTTCGAATTCCTCTACCAGATCTATACTGATTCCTTGAAAATTTCTTGCATAAATCACAGATCTGATCAAAAGTTTTATGAGAAATATCACCTTGTCCTATCAGGTTCAAATTATTTATAGCATCATCAGTAACTCCATGCAAGAATAAAGTTCTAATAGTATCGGAATCAAACTTAAGCTTTGACCTTTGTAAAATATACAGAAATATTTCTACGTAATCCTCAAGATTTTCATCATCATTCTACACAATTGTAAAGATTTCATCTTGCATGTCCCGAGTTTTGCAATATTCTTGATATTCTGACAAAAACACTCTCTTCATCTGATCCTAAGAAGTTATGGTGTTCCCTCCTAGCCCCATAAACCAGCGCAAAGTTAAGTCTTTGAGAGTTGTAGGAAATAATCTCAACTTCTGAGCTTGAGTTGAATAGTCATAAATTCTACACAAAATGTCAAACTCGAATAAAAAAGAGTCAGGATCTTCATGAACTTTACCATGGAAATGAGGAGGAGTCGATGGTGGAATATTCTTCATCTGTGAAATAGTGTCAAGATGCACAATTGGAAACTCAAAAGTGGATTATTCCTCATTTACCCAGTTTTCGCCAGTTCCTTCTACATGATCTTCACGATCTACAATTGTTCCCCTTCACGTGAACCACTCTCAATAGGCTGAGAAGATTGACTACTACTAGTGTCCTCCTTCCTCTCTTTGGGTTGAACCACACCTGAGCTACTATCACTAGAGTCCAGGTGGATTGTTCCTGCGTGATGGGTTTGAATTTTGGACATCCATCCTACAAGATAAGACCCAATATGAAAATTGTTTTCGGATTTATCAGTATTTCCTCAGCCCTTAGTGGGCTTCGTACCTCTACGTCTTTTGGGCATTCATCTCAAAAGAAAAATGACAAAGAAACTTCTAATAAAATGCTGCAAAAAATACTCAACACCAGTAAAATTATTTCAAAAAAACTTTCCCAAATAATAGAAGCACATTATAAAAAAAAGATAAAAGAAAACTTACCCCTATTGCATCAAACAGAAAATTCTTACCAAATCAAATCGCCTCCACGGCAATGACGTCAAAATGTTGGGTGTAGGAATTGCACTTAAGCAACTCCTCAACACTTAATTGTCAACCTGGGGGATCCGTAAACTTAGAGACAAAGCACAGGCAATGCCAGATATGGTATGAACCTTTATGATGTAAATTCCTACCTTCTTAAATGGGAACTTGCAGAATCGAATTGGAAAGAGTAAAAGACAACTGAATCATCAAAGTAATCTAGTGTTGGAACAAGAAAGAATGCATTTGCAAAGGAATCAAAATAAAAATACAATCACTCCAATTGATCAATGTTTAATCACTGAGCATATGCTTATATTTCTCTTTAGTAGAAACACTTTAGCAGTCTAGTAAAGTGGCCCTTAAACCTGCTTTCTTAAAGATTTCCTTCTTCCACTAGTTAGTCCTGCACTTATTACAGTCTACTTGCACTAGTGCAAGCGGAAAGATTTTTGTGAGAGGTATAAGTTGTGCTTTACCAAAGATTCTTAACTTCATGCAAGGGATCGAACCTCAAGGGTTTTGAGCACTTGGATTCTGTGTCAAGAAACCAATTCTTGTACCTGAGCAGATTTTCTTGCACTTCGTTATCAGTTCTCAAAATAAGCATTAAATATTGCAAATGAAACTTAATTGCAGAAATAATTTTCACATGTAGATGTTTCCAATCTTAACTATATGTAAAATAAAAGTAAATAACCATAACTAGAAACAACCACTAAAGAATCAACCTACCATCTGCATATATATATTACTTAGGAGAACGGAAAAGAAACATTGCATGAAAGAGACTAGAAATACTTGCTGCAACACACCAACGTGCACTGGTGCAGGTTCACTTCTCCTACTTGGACCAGGCAAGGAAAACCAACTGAAATAATTCACATGAAAGGAAATTGCGGGAAAGGATTAATCACACCAATGTGCACTAGTGCAGGTTCATTTCTCCTGCTTGGACCAAGCAGGGAAAACCAACTAAAATAAATCAAATGAAAGGAAATTGCAGGAAAGGATTAATCACACCAACGTGCACTAGTGTAGGTTCATTTCTCCTACTTGGACCAGGTGGGGAAAACCAACTGAAATAAATTGCATGAAAGGAAATTGCAGGAAAGTAAATCTAACTAATTCACACAATGGATCCGCTCACACTTTGGCAGGAATATATGTGCATGGAAATAGAATTAAATTAAATCACACTTTAACAATAAGAACACATAAATAAATACGAAACCGAAAATAGGGTAAACGAGCTGGGTTGGCTGGGCCCTAGCCAACCAACTCGTTTCCCATCTAAGAAACGATGCTACTCAGTAATTCAGATCAGACTCATTGGATTAAAAGAAAAAATAATATTTGAAAAAGCATGAGGTGGAGGTCCTCCTTTCTATTAATTCGCAAAGGCAAAGTACATCACGGAATATAGAGTCTAGCCTATATTTGGGTGATAACAAAAATATACAATATGCTTGAAACACAGTGTTGTTATCTCCTCTATCTGCTAGTCTCTTAATTCTATTTACATTCTGTGATTTATAGGCCATTAGCCTAAGGCCGTAACTACTAAAATTAGTACAGGCCATTCGGTCAACCGTTTACATAACAAAATGTAGATTTTAGCCTCTCAGCTTTTAAATATAGATAATTGAACTTGCTGGCCATGGGCCAAATATTCAGCTTCCATTCAAGCAATTTCCAACTTCAGTCTTGTCTTTGGGTGCCTTTGGCTGATCTAGTCTTCGTGGCCAATGATGCACAAAACATTCCGATGGTTAGGGAAGTCCGGAACTGTTGTGTGGATTCATTGTGCTGGCAATAGTGCGAGATCTGATCCTACACTTAAATTAGCAGTTACGTTAAGTGGCTTTATTTACCGAGTATTTATTGGAGATAAGGATAAGTTACAAAAGTGCATTAAAATTAAGAAATCTGAATTAAATAATTAATTAAATGCTAAATTGAAATAAAATATGAAAAATAAAGTACATGTAAAATATATTACCATGCTTGGACTAGTGCAGGATGAGGGAATGTGAAAAGGGTAAAACGTAGGTAAATAGTTGTGGTTTATAGAGGGAAAAAGGACAAGAATGGGGACAATTTAGGGGACTAAGAATAACATTAATTTTATTACGTTTGCATTTACATGTTTATGTTTTTTTACGTGAGATATACCCCATTTCATTAGATTAAATTTTCAAATAACATTATGTTTATGTTTACGTTTACATTTACATGTTTAACTTTACATTTCTACTTGAGATCTACCCCATACTGGGCTATAGAGCGCCTCTCAGAGCAATAACAGACTCAACAAGAATAGAAAAAAAGTTATGGAATATGGATTAGTCTCGTGGTGGTCTAAGGTTCCCAATTTTTCAAGTCTTTTTGTGCACATTTATCGAAAGGAGAAATGCAAATGAGTGATTGACCATAACTTTGATCATTAATAGACACTAAATTGATCTGAATTTCTCATTTGAATATTTAGATGATAAAGCATAAAAAATAAGGGTATTCTTATGAAGAGGTGGATATGAGACTTAGTTCATGGCTGGATGCTAATATGCTTTTGAGTGAAACTTATTAGGTAAATTTCCTTTTGGGAATTATAGATCTCCACTCATCAGTCACTGTTTAAAAAAATTGTACTATTGATTTGGTGTTTTATTTCAAACCAATGTCTACAACATTTTCTAGGTCCTCAATTTCTGCAGATGGTAGTATAATTCAACCCTTTAGTTATTGCTGAAAATAGTCATTTTTTATGTACATATGTTCTCATTTTTAATTTTCTTGTTGACCAAAGAGTAAAAAATTATGCTATTGATTTGGTTCGGTAAGTGAAGTTGTTAATGCATCTTATTCGTCAATACAATACACCGTTGTAGAAGTTCATGGCTTTGATGGATCTTGAGGTATTGGTTTATTAGGACTTTATTTTATTTTAGTGGTATCAACAGATATGAGTGTACAATACTACATAAAGGGGGGTTTTAAGACAATATTTGAGACAATTTTTGGGTAAATTGTCTTAACTTGAGACAAAAAAAAAACTTGTATATTGTCTTAAATATTGTCTTTAAGTGGGTGTCTCAAGAATTATTGTCTTAAATATTATTGTCTTAAAACATAGTCTTAAAGATTATTGTCTTGAAAAATTGTCTCTATAAAGACAATATATAACACAAGCATTATTGTCTCTTAGGAGACAATTTCATTTTTTTCTCTCTTAAGACAATTTCATTTTTGTCTCTCTAACTATTGTATCTCTGGAGACAATAATTTTTTTATTTAAAGATCACTTTTGTCTCTCTAGAGACCATATAAAACAATGAATCGAGAAATATCTCACCATTGAAATAGATCGATATAAAAAACATTTAATTAAAAATAAACTACAAGATCATTGATTAGATTCATGATAGCGCACAATGGAATCAAACCACCAACCTCCTTCTTGTAAAGTAGGCGCTCTTCCATTGAGCTAGCACACTTTAAATAATTACGTGAATAGTTATGGCAATCTTGGAAACTAGAGAATCAATAGTATGATATGAAGCATGGAGAAGCAAATCCATGGCTAATATGAGCCCAATATCAGGGTAACTTTTAAGACAAAGAGTAGGATTATAACTGCCCAAAATAACAACAAGAGTATGTAAAATGATTTATTAAAAACATAACTCTAAGACTTAGCATACAAGTATGTCCTGAGAAAGGGTTTTTGGTGTTTGGGTGTTGCAAGCCCATGCTTCCTTAAAACGAGATGCTTGATATGATGCTACAAGAAATTCAGTAGCCATGCATACAAGCTATAACAAAATTTTATTATAATTCTACCCAAACAATGGAGATGCCGACAAAGAGAGGCCAGATCTTTATATGTCGAGGAGCATTGCTACTTGATACTCACCGAGCAGGTCTCACCCAAAATTTCATCTCTTCAGTATGTAGTCAGGAGTCTTGTAAGGTCCCTTAAAACAATGGAGCTACCAAAAATAAATGCTACAGTTTCTTAAAACAATTGAGCTGCCAAAAATAAATGCTACAGTTTCTTTTATTTGCAAACAGCGAGGACATTTTCTAGTTATCCAACAAGCCATCCCAAGTGTCAGATCTTTTCAATATCGATAGTGAGCGAGCTTGTAAGGTCCCTCAACAGGTACATTGATATACTCTGCCTGATCAGGAAAAAGCTTTGTTGGCTTGGCACCCAACTTGCGCAAGTGGAGAGCAGCCTCCTTCTCATCTAGATGCTTAGGCAGCACATAGACCTTCTTCTCATACTTCCCTGATTTCTTCACATTCCAGAGCTCTAACTAAGCAATGACCTGCAACAAAAAGTAGAGATTATGCACCATCTATGGAACATCCACCTATGTAGCAATGGATCATACACAACAATATAACCAAGGGATTGGTAGGCCTGAGCAATCTAGTATGTACAAGAAATGGTTGCAACACATTAGAAATATTTACATGGTCGTAAAGGAGAAAGAGATGACAAAACTTGGGTGGCCAGTTGCACAACCCAAGTTCATCAAACGTCCCTCTGCAAGAACAATGCTACCATAGTTGGTGTCAGGTAACACCCACCTATCATTTTGAGGCTTGATGGGAATCTTCTTAACATGAGGGAAAGTTTCAAGGCCTTGCATATCAATCTAGTTGTCAAAGTGACCGATGTTACAAACAATGGCATTATTCTTCATTTTCCTCATGTGATCTACCATGAAGATGTCCTAATTTCCAGTGGTTCTCACAAAGATATCAGTAGTGATAACTACATCCTCAAGGGTGAGAACAGGAAGGTCTTCCATAAGCAATTGCAGGGAAAAAATAAGATTAATCTCTGTAACAATGACCCTAGCTCCAACAACTTTCAAGGTTATAGCACAACCCTTGCCAACATCTCCAAACCCACAAACAACAACAACCTTACCAGCAATCATGACATTTGTGGCTCTCATAAGACCGTTTGGGAGAGAGTACCTACATCCATACAAGTTGTCAAACTACAAAAGAATAAAGAGAATTAGAATAAACGCAAATGAAATCTCAAATAGAAAATTTTGAAGAAAAAAAAGATCTGGGAAATCTCGTCCTAGATCTATAATTCACAATAATTCAAAACTTCGATACAAGTCCAATCAGCTTTCAAAACCTTAGCTAATATTAACCCATCATAACCAGATAATTGAATATATGTAAATGTCCTTGATTTTAAATATGAAGATGCTTCTACACCCACCATGAACTCACATTGATTCAACGCCTTGAAACTGGAATTTTTTTTTAATGTAGTGGAAATTAGTAAATCCTAAAATGTAATGCAATGCAAGCTAAATATACCAAAAGCATCATGATGTGATCTCAATGACATCGAAGGCCTTGCATATCAATCTCATTGTCAAAGTGACCGATGTTACAAACAATGGCATTTTTCTTAATTTTCCTCATGTGATCTACCCTGATGATGTCCTTGTTGCCAGCGGTTCTCATAAAGATATCAACAGTGCTAACTACATCCTCAAGGGTGAGAAAAGGAAGGCCTTCCATAAGTACTTACAGGGCATAGATAGGATCAATCTCTGTAATAATGACCCTAACTCCAACGACTTTCAAGGCTGCAGCACAACCCTTGCCAACATCTCCAAACCCACGACAACAACAACCTTACCAGCAATCATGACATTTGTGGCTCTCATAAGACCATCTGAGAGAGAGTGCCTACATCCATACAAGTTTTTGAACTGCAAAAGAAGAAAGAGAATCAGAATCAACACAAACTGCATCTCAAATAGAAAAATTTTGAAGAAAAAAAGATCTAAGAAATCTGGCCCTGGATCTATAATTCACAATAATTCAAAACTTTGATACAAGTCCAATCATATTTCAAAACCTTAGCTAATATTAACCCATCATAACCAAATAATTGAATATATGTAAAGGTCCTTGATTTTAAATATGAAGATGCTTCTACACCCACCATGAACTCACATTGATTCAGCACCCTGAATTTTTTTATTTTTTATTTTTTAATGTAGTGGAAACTAGTGAATCCTAAAATGTAATTCAATGCAAGATAACTATACCAAAAGCATCATGATGTGATCTCAATGACACTGAAGAATCAAGGAACCTAACAAGAGCAATGCAACTCATAACATTGTGAATGAGACCAAAATGGTCCCAAGGCCATATCAGATCCAACATCAAGAAGTTGGTATCGCATGATTAAGATTAGCATTAATATTAAGATACTTCAAAATTCTCTAAATAGATATACGATAATACTATCGAAACTGATAAATAGAGGTTTGAAATTCACCATATTATACTATAAATTTGTATAACAGTTTGATCATGAGATCCTAACTGCTTTAAAACAACTACAAAACTCATTGATAGAACCAAAAACACAACAACTAATCAAGATTGCACATCTCAAACACCCTAACAAGATCTAAACAACAACAAACCAACCAGAAAAGTGTGAGTTCAAAAAAAATGTGAGCAAAGTTCAAACCCAAACCACAACACTTAGACAAGATCCTGCTTCAAAGCACCCTGACCAGATCTCAAAAATCACGCATTTTCCTAAAAACATCTATTAAAAAGCAAGTGACAAAGAAATGAGGCAAGAATCCAAATCCAGATCACAACATATAAGCAAGATCCCATTTCAAAAAATCTAGACGAGATCTTAGCATCCCCACCATGCCCACCTGAAAACATTTATTAAAAAATAGCAAAATGTTAATGAAGAAGCATAGAGAGCATGTATATGACATTAATTGGCGAAATTGGACACTGCTATGACATGCATGACCCACTCCACCATATGTTACATGAGTTTTAATTTAACGGGGCTATGTATAGGGAAGGGAGATTCCTGGAAAATAACAATGGATCATACGCAACAATATAATCAAGGGATTGGTATACCTGAGCAATCTAGTATGTACAAGGAATGTTTGCAGGGCATTAGAAATATTTAGCTAGTTTGTAAAGAAGCAAGACATTGCAAAACTTGGGTGGCAAGTTGCACAACCAAAGTTCATCAAACGTCCCTCTTCAAGAACAATGATGCCACTATTGGTGTTAGGGAACACTCACCTATTAGTCTGAGGCTTGATGGTAATATTATTAACACCCGGGAAGTTTCAAGGCCTAGCATTTGTAAATAAAGGGGTACTTGCAAGAGTTGATGTCAAGATAGGAGGGTTTCTACTAATGGCCATACAAGAAAACAAGTCAGAAAGATTTTAATCTATATTTGAAAAATAGAAATCAATTCTGCCAGATATCAGAGAATATATAAAACCATAAATGCAGGCTTTGCAAACTTAGTTTTCCTATGAGAGATTATAGAAACTTCAAATGTAAAAAGAAAATGTCCAAATAACTATTCTAATTTGACATTCATAATGCAAAATTTAGAGTATCTTACAATGCACTCACGCTCACCAAACCTCTCTGGTAGTGAAATGGCAACATGTTTGACCTACAAAATCAAGAGCAAATAAATTCTATTAATGTTTAAAATGAAGCCCCAAAAAATCCTTGTTCATTGTAAGGGAGGTTATTCTTTAATGCAATTCATACATTGTACAAGTAGAAATATAGCATAATACAGAAGCAATGAAGAAAAAGGATGAAGCCTAACTAACAAGTGCATTATGATGTTATGGCAGGAGCAGGTTGCGTGGAAAATTCAATCAACTAAAAGCTCAGAACAAAGAAAGACATGCGATAATTTGGATCTATAATCTCTAGATAAAATTCCATCTAAACTAGATATGTCCACCACTTCCCATATAAGTTTAGCTTCCATCTTCATACAACATCAATTTCAGTAACAACAGGCATGACCTCTAGTAAGTGTGCTTCAGTTTATGTAGGTTAGGTTGTGGTCTAGTAGAAGCTTGATATGATTCTACCCCAACTAACCCAGGTTTGATTCTCAGTGTATGCATAGTTGGGTATCCCCAAAGTGACACATGCCAAGAAATTTTCACCCACTTAGGCCAAAATTTGCATATTTCTTTCAAAAAAATAAGAGAGGAGGGGATGCTTCGGTATGTATTCAGGTTGGGAGGGAGGGAGTGCCTCGGAAAGCAGTTGCTGTAAAGAAAACAAAAATAAACAATACTAAAGCATGATATAAACATGGTACAAAATCTTAAGCCAATCACTTGGCCATGTGGATGGTCTCTCTTTTTAGATGATGTATATTGTGGTTGAGATGCACCCTTAGCAGTCTCAGTATCTCTTGAACCATCCATTGAAAGTTGGTTAATATTTGTAGGTTAATGTTTTTATCTGAAGAATAACTACCCTGCTATATATCGGCTATAGTGAGCTTGTATTTTTTGTTTTGGTTGTGACATTCACTTTTTTTTTAGTATATGCTCTTGGTTTATATACATTGCTATAAGATCTGCTGATGCTTTGGAGTACTACACTACTTCAGTACATATCTTCAAAACAGTTTGCATAGCATCTTACAGAAACACTCAACCCTAAAGACCACACCTACCGCTTAACAATATCTATAATATAATATCAAATTTTATCCATTCAATTATTAAAAAATCAAAATTCCTCACTGCCCTATAAACCACACCTACGGCTTAATAATAATATCTATAATATCCAGTGTCCATACAACATGGGAGTGCCATGGCATCTCCTAAAACAAGTCCATATAGCTTATGACAAAAGCCAGATGGACTCCTTTCCCTTCATATGAGGATCATTATGTGCTTGCAAAGCTACAAATAGATGTAACCAATTTTGAACACAATTAATATGACCACGTTCTCTAATGGTTGTCTTAGGCAACAAATATAGACTACAAATGTAGTCTATTCTGAGCAGACCATAATATACCTTATCATCAAAATATGGAGTTTCATGCCATCTATTTGGGTAAAATGAAAGGTTATGGTCATATTAAGATGTAGGTCATTCCCAATTCCTGACAGAGAAACGCTGGAGTTGCCTATGTTACTAGAGATAAAGAAAACTAAACGACAAATGGGAACTGAAACAAACTGGAAATATGGCTCAAGAGTCTTGGCAATTGGAGAGGTGAATCCCCATTCTTAGAATATAAAAATTATTAGTAATGCACTAGTGCAGCTCCAGTGGCAAGAGGTGAATGGAGAGGGAACTTTCTGTAGCTATCCTCTGCCAATGGTTTTGAACATACTTTTCAAGGTCTAGCATAAATATGAAAAAGACATGAACATGTACACTAAACCTACTAACTTTCGGTAATGTCATGGAAGAAATGAGAGGAAGGTTCATGATTTTCAAAAACATAGGGTGGAGAATCCTTACAAATTGTTGCAATGGCGTACATAATACAACAACCACAACACACAAACTCTTTTGAGATTGACCTTCACAACCATGACAGTGGAGACACCAACAAAAGTAACCACAACAATCACATCTACCTTGACCTATCTACTATAATTATTGTTGTGAAGAATACATTCCGTCACACAAACCATAGGAATAATGCTCAGCTTTGAAATCTGTACCCAAAAAATCCACAAGCCCAAGATAAGAAATAGTTTCAAAGATCTGATGTTGAATCAAATTAATGCAGAGATTCGAAGGGAGCGGATTGAGAAATGTTCTGAACTAATAAAACCCAACTGAATATATTTTCACCTGAGCCTCCACATCTCAATTTAATTCATGTTTTACACCTCTCAAATATATTCTACTCTTATCAAATATAAATATATTATTATAGAAATATTTTTACAAGAAAAAATATATCACAATTTAACTTTTCTTTTTTAATTAAGAATACATCTTTTTCCATAATACGCTTACCACTTTTTAATAATATAACAAATTTAATATAAACACTCCAACTACCAACTTGAAAATGTTAACATTGAGGATCATCATCTATAATGCTTCATATTCTCTTAGTGATTTGAGTTCTACTTTGTACTCATTCCTATCCCACCCTGCAGGAAAGTTGTTATTTTTTTAAATAAAAAACTAATAAGTTATACATCAATCCCTTTTTATGGAGGAAGCATCATGTGCTTCAGGAACTAGGTGATGGCTTATGAGGGGGATAAAGCTCATGCTAGGCTCATGCCCACTCGCTAAATAAATGTCCCAACCATCTTTTTCATTTTTCATTTTTCCTTTCATTGTAACCTTCTTATGTTTTTATCTATCTTTTAGTTGCATCAACCTCTAGGGCTAAGTTTTCTAGGCCTAGACTCAAAGATGAGGATGAAGGGTACCAATCCCAATGACCAATGACCACTAGCCCCAAGAATGGAGACGAATAATGGGGAAGATGAAGAGAGCTAAGTATGGAATATATTGGACATGCTACTTCAATCAATGCTTCGCTAGTAGTGCCCTTCCTAAAATCCTAAGGCCTCAGAGGAGGTCCCACTAGACTAAAGTCAAAGACTAACCTCCCAGGTGAGGGAATAAGAATACAGTTGAGATCGATCAATCATCTATTTTTCCCCTTGATCAATATTAGTATGCTCATAACATTAAGTGAAAGCACATGATTACAAAATGGTTAAAGTAGTTGTTGATGGATGACCTACACATCAAGAAGGAATGTCAGATGGGAGAGAGAATTCTGACCAGAGCAAGAAATGGACGATCCTAGCATCAAGTTATGTGCTGATCATATAGGGCTACTAGCTGGCTGGCTGGCTGTCAAAGGAGGAGAAATATTTTCTCTTATGGGTTACCCACTTTTTGGTGGATAACAAGGCCATAACCAACTACAAGGGTCTTGAGAAACTACCTAAGTAAGAAACACTTTACATAGATCACTAAGCATGGTCTAGCGACAATACAAAATGTTACATCGTCACAAACTTTTGGCTCATCATGATACATCACAAAGGTCTTCATGAAGGAACAACTAATCATGTAACACTAGGCTCGAACATCAGCTCAAAAATGTGTACAGGATCAACAAAAATGTTGGGGCAATCTGGTGAAGAAAATGTGGCCACCCTGACGCAAATCTGAGGGATAACAACCCCCCCACCAAAAAGAAAAAAGAACGAAAAAAAAAAGTGCCTAACCTACCCTAAACCCTAATCCTAACCTATGTATAGATGGCCCCCTCTATTTGCCTCACACCTTTCTCATTGAGATTTTGCAAGCTTATGAAATCTTTGGAGTTGTAGCAGATACTCAAGAGTATTGATTCAGAATAGTTCTAGGGCAGATTCAGAGTGCTTCTTGGGCTGATTTGGAGGTGTACTTGGGAGGAATTCGAGTATTTCTTGGGCTAACTCAAAGCTATCGTGAAACTTATTTGGATTTGATAGACTCCTGTACCCAATTGCCCTGAAGTGCTCATCAGTCATCACGAGCCAAGCTCTGGGTTCCTACTTGAGTCCCTACCATGCCTTTTACAACTTACATATAAGGTGCATTTTCTTCTTTTAGCATGGACCCTTGGGGTTGTAGCATGAATACTAAATCTCCATTTCGAAAGGAATTGTTGGCATTCTCCTAATAATACGTGGAACAATAATAATGGTGGAACAATCGTACGTGGAAGAACCTCGAGGAGAATGTGCAAAAGATAGTGTCATAACTACTAGGGATCACAATGCATTTGCGATATTTACCGGTTTGGAACATGCTGACGAATTGTTCAGGATTCATGTGGCTATTTAAAGAAGGTTGAGAGATACCTTTGGTCAGCAGAAGAAAATTGTTCATGCGGCTTCAAAAATTGTTCGTTTTCTACTACATGAGGCCACTGGTGCTAGAATCTACGAGGTTGTCATCGGGCTCGCAGTTGGAGTGGTTTGATAGAAGTTTTTGAGCAAATCAAATTGAGAGAGGATGGATCAGAATCGTACCAGCAATAAACAAAAAAAAAATAATGAAGTCAAAATTATTGCATGTAAATGGGCATACTACTGTAAGACCTGGTAAGGCATGTGTACCCCTCGGTGATCACCAGTAAAGTCTGGGTTAGACCTAGGTGATAGGGGGGATGTCGGGTTAACAATACCCCAGGTAAAAACTCTGAGGGGGGTAAGAGCTAGAGTGAGCGGGATTGTCTCACTTAGCAGGTTTGGCTAGAGTTAGTCAAGTTTAACGGGGGAATTGTTAGGTAAACTTGACTCAGGATAGAGTCAAAGTTGACCAGGTTAAATAGTGATGGTTTTGGGGCACATGGTATTGTGCACCCATGGTTTTTTTCCTATGGTATTGCATGTAATGGAGCCTATAAAAGGCTGGGAAGACTTCATTGCAAGGCAAGACCTGGAGGTGAGAGGCGAAGGCTCACTTGGTCGGATTGGCCAGGGTTTTGGCCAACGCTAATGAGATCTTATTAGGTTGAGTTTTTCCACAGATTTGGGGTTTTATTGGATAAGCATTTGTGTTTATGTGTTTATGGTTGTTTCTGGTTATTTTTATATTTATTCCTCTCAGTAATTATTTATGTTATGCAGTAAATTTCTTAACAAATATCATGGCTTGATCATCACCTTCTTTGTAGTTGATTCCATACATATGCATTGTACATTATCCCTCTAACTATTTTTCTATTGTGACATGTTTCAGGTGTTGAAAATCTGAACATCTAACATTCAACAATTTCTTCTATCCATGGGACAAAACTGTTGGGAGTTGGCACCTATTAATGTAGCTAAAGAGCGGGACCATAAGAAAAATGACTAGATTTATAGAAGCAATGTATGGTATATAAATTTGATTTCTAAATCAGATTCTATTAAAACCATTTGCAGTGCCATAATACATAACCAAATAACAATCACTATAGCCCAGTGGGCTATCTCGAGTGGTTTAATGCTTTGAGCTTCATGCAGAGGTCTTGGAGTCTATCTCCCAGACTGGCTGCCCCTATTTTGTGACTCAATTGATATTTCTCCCAGGTCCAGCACTGTAATCAGCACCAACAGGTTTATGCTGGGTACCATCCATGAAATGCACAGAAGTGCCCAAGGTTTCTCTATGAAATTTTCCATGGAGAACAGAAACAAAATAACAATTATTTCAGATGGCCAACAAGTGAAATGGAAAAAAAAACTAACCTTAATTTGGCATTCATTGTCTCACACCTCTTGTAGAGCCAGGCTTTTCTCAGCCCATCCTACATGACAAATAAATGTCGAGGAATGAATGTTACAGAATATCATAATAGTGGCCTCACAACATTAGTCTCACATGCGCTACAAACAAAAGAACATAAATTCTTGTTTGAAGTAATATTAACAGACAGAGTTAGGCGTGGTCCTTTAAATGTTGTTATTGTCGAGGTTTTATATGACTACACTCATGAAGTGTATATGCAGAATGTAAATTCAATCATTTCAATATGAATGAAATTACAGGTCTTTCTCTATGGAATAAAATAAAATAAAATAACAGACACAGAGTAAAGATGGAATACATATTGATGTTGGTGTTGTAGCTTGAAATCTTTAACTAACTTAAGTAACACTCCAAGTATTTGCTCCAAATCCTGGAAGAAAAAAATAACCCACAGACATCAGAGATCTAAACAGAAAATAAAGCACAAACCAACAAACATATGAATGTCAAACAAAAATACAAATAAGATTTCAAATTTTAAATTTGCAACAACAACAAAAAATTACATTGCATGGTAAGACACATTTGAATTAACATCATAAAATCATAGAGATGTGGAATACAATTATCAAAATGTTTCAGCGAATGAAAACTTGAAAAACAATAAGAAAAATTACATTGTGCACCATCAGAAAAAATGTTTAAAACAAATTCTATAAAGTAATAAAGTCAGCTTTAGAAAATTCTACATACTGAATGCGAAAACTACATATTTGCATACAATTACATTGTAATATTTTGCAAACTTTCGATCTATAGAATAAAGATCCTCAAGTAATGTTGCTTCCTCCCTTTCAATCTCTTCAACAGTTGACTTAACTTTGTCACAATGAGCATGCTATGAGTAAAGTTCAGTAAGTCTCCATTGATGAAATAAATTAACAAAAGGTAGTCTAACCAAAGGAAAACATATATAAGCATGGATTTCCAACCACCATTTTTCACTAAAACACTTCACTTTACAAAAACTATTCAATTTATACTGTTAACTTTTAAGTGTTATATGTATTTAACTATTCTTCCACAACTATTACAGAAGAGCTAGTCAGCCATACACAATAAGCCCTCTGAATTCAACACAGTTTGATGAGTCTTCTAGTGTTAAAACTCAAACAATGAGAGCCACATTCACATAATATTTACCACTGTATAACCTATGACTGCTATGGTGTTTCCACCAATGGAGCGTACAATACAATTCTAGTTTCTCGAGATTTTGTAGCATTTATTAAAAAGGCATATTTATATACACAGGGCGTAAGTCCACCCCACAAGCATTTATACAGTCGACAAGGGGTGGACTCAAACAAAATAGAACTCAGATAAATCTTTGCAATGAAGTTTCCAAATATACAAGCTAGTCAAAAGTAAGTTGTAAAACAAAGACTTTAAATGGAAGTAGGGTTGTTACCAGTGCCTAAGTAGTGGCAAGATATGGCTGTCAAATTTTGCCATTACAAGCCAAAAAAATAGAGTGGAGGAGTGGTAGGGTTGTTGAAGTGGACACTGAAAAGGAAAAAATCAAGAGATATACCACTGACACCTGATTTTATCTTCCCACTCTTCAAGATGATCTATGACCACCACTAAAGAGGGTTTCAATATAAAATGATTTATCTTGTATGGCTTATGGGTTCCCAACAACAAAAGGGATTGCGAGTCCTCTGCTTACAATGGAGTATATTGTAAAGATACTCTGTTATAAATAGGCTAAAGATTACTAAATTATAAATGATCAATAAGGTTTGTTTCATCTTCTTTGTGTGAGTCATATGAGATCACTTTCATTTATTCCACTATGTGCTGGTAAAAAATGATGAATCTTAGGTCTATCTTGAGATGACGATTTTACATATATATATATATAACAACTTCTTTGCTACAACGCATTCATGTAACTCTAGGCAGGATAAACAAAGTATTGATTTTAAGGTTGACATACATAACAAAGAAATTAGGGTGATCCTTTATGTCTAAAATCATGCTTACAGTGTTTCTTACAGGCTCTATTAGGGTCAACCCTGTACCATATCTGATTATAATTTATAGGTTGGTGATTCTTCTTGTGTGAAATTCAAACAATCAGATTCCAATAAACATAATATTTTCTGGTGTATAAGCTATGTCTATTGTGGTGTTTCCAACAATGGAGTGTACAACATAAATCTGGTTTCTTGTGATTTTGTAGCATTATTCAAAAGGTAGATTTGCATACATAGGGTATAAGTCCAGACCTCAAGGTTTTATACAGCGGATAGAGGGTGGACCCAAACAAAATAGATTTGAGATAATCTTTGCAAAGAAGTTTCTAGATCTACTAGCTAGTCAAAAGTACGCTGCAAAACATAGTTTATAGATGGTAGTAGGGTTATTACCAATGCATATCTAGTCCATTGGGTCACAACAAATGCATGTGACTACAGGGCATGATAAAAAAAGAATTGATCTCACTTTTGGGCTCACAACAAATGAATGTAACTATAGGCAGGATAAACAAAACATTGATCTCATTGTTATTGCTTGCTTATGCCTTTAAGGTCAACATACATAACAAAGACATTAGGGTAATTATTTAACTTTGATATCAAGCTTACAATGTTTCTTACAGGCTCTATTAGGGTCACTCTATATGATATCTCATTATAGTTTAGAATTCAATGTTTCTTCTAGTGTGAAAACTCAGACAATCAGATCCCAATTCACACAATTATTTGCTGGTGGATAAGATATCACTGTTGTGGTGTTTCTAGCAATGGAGTGTACAACATAAATCTTCATTATGAGGATTTTGTGGCATTAATTCACAAGGTAGATTTCCATACACAGTGTATAAGTCCAGCCCTTAAGTTTATATAATGGACAAGGGGTTGACTCAAACAAAAAGGACCTGAGATAAATCTTTGCAATGAAGTTTCCAGATCTACTACCTAGTCAAAAGTAAGTTGCAAAACATAGTTTTAGATGGTAGTAGGGTTATTAGTAGTGCCTATATAGTCCATTGGGTTAGAACATATGCATTTAACTTTAGGAAAGATAAATACAGTATTGATCTCACTGTTATTGTTTGCTTATCATTTTAAGGTCCACAAACATAATAGAGAAGTTAGGGTGATTCTTTAACTCTAAATTTGAAAGAAAGCTTACAGCTTCTTTTACAAGCTTTATTAGGGTCACCCTATACCGTATTTGATTATAGTTTAAAATTCAATAATTCTTATAGTGTAAAAACACAAACAATTAGATCCCAATCCACATAATATTTGCTAGTATTTGTGTTCATAGAAATGGAGTGTGCAACATAATTATACATTATGAGGTTTTGTAGCATTCATTCACAAGGCAGATTTGCATATGCAACATATAAGTCCAACCCTTGAAGTTTTCTACAATGGACAAAGGGTGGACTCAAATAAAATAGATCTGAGATGAATCTTATGATGTTTCTAGATATTCGAAAGACTCATCCAACTGTGTCAATAAGAAAGGACTTTAAATGAAAAATTTATGTTGATTTCAAATTACCAACCCTAAGGGGTGGGGTTGGAGAGCGTCTAGTGGGGAGCGAGTAGGTGGAGAGTGAGGGTGGGCATTGGTGGAAGGTGGTCGGAGAAGGGGGTGAGTGGGAGTGTTCATAACATTAGTTTTTCAATGAAATTTGATTCCATCTTGCTTCACATGGGTTCATATGATAGCCCAATAGATGGAAAAGGCTCATTCTAGTTAAGGGAATTGTATGGACTTGATCCATAAAAATAAAAATTGAAATGTAATTGTCCCATTTGGGAATAAGCCTTGACCATGCTAAGGCTGATTCCAATTAAGGGAAGTGTATGGACTTCACCCATAAGTTTTTTTGAAATGTAATTGTCCCATTTAAGAAGCCTTGACCACTCTGCCTTAGAATTTCTTCTCATCTAGGTGTCATTCCTGCTAAGGGAATTCCTAGATTGTTGAAACTTGTGTTACTTCCTAGCTTGTTAAAACTTGCATTGCTTCCACTAGACATTATCAGTCTTTGTGCAATGTAACTTAAATATTTTTACTTAATCATCCTCCTTATCAGATTACTTAATCTATCTAGGTTGCATGCTGACTAATGAACAATATAACATGTGCAATTCTAAATTTTACATGTACCTCATTTCCAAAGCTTATGAAGTCAATTGGAGGTAACGAGGAAAATCACATGGAATTTTTGAGAATTCGGAATATGACTGTTGAGCCCCAAACTTGCATTGTCCCTATACACCTTTCTAGCCTTTTCCCATTTACCTGGACCTCCTAAGCTATCAAATCATTGCATATTAGTTTAAAAATACCATATAAAGTGGTTTCCTAACTATGTTTTGTGTCTACTATTTGAATTAGATTTTTGCTCATTCAGCTGCGGAATCTTGTCACTTTCCACAGACAGTTCAACTTTCCACTGCCTTTTTGTTAAAATCCATGTTATAGGTGTCTTCAGGCAAATCCAGCCACATGGGCAAGTTGCAAATGATGTAGACATGGACCAAGTCCTATTGGCTCAGTCAAATTCACCAAAGAAGGCTGTGGTTAAAGGTAGTCACGCGATGGTCAACGTAAGAGTCCTAAGGTGACATAACTTTGTTTCTCACCATGTGAAGACTTGTGTGGCGGTTCCTAGATTTCTGGGGACATATCAACACCTGTGGATTGCTCCATGAACCGAATCCAATAGGCACCCTCCATAGATTTAATCTTCACGGCTGCCATAATGCTAGATTCCTAGACGTGGTTGTTCACGTGTCTTTTATCAGCGCATATTTTAGGAAAGTAGTTATGTCATCCTCTGTTATAAATAATGCATTCTCATATGCATAGTAGCTAGCTTTTGTAATGTAATTTTGACTATTAATGAGCCCATTGTGCCGTGACTTTATTTCTGTGTTATGACTGCATTTTAATACATGAGAAGACTCTGTTTATAAGTTCAATTTGTGGTTGATTGCTGATTGCCCGAGGTTGTACAAAGGGCCCCTATACACATTGAGGTTTTGTTAATTGTTGTATAGTTTCATGCTTTATTTCTTCACGTTCCTTATGCCATAATCATTCACTTGTATATATTGCACTTCTTATGGTATTAACGTTGATTGTTGTCCATAGTTTTTATGCTTTACAATGTTGTTAACTGATCAGTGTCTTTGTTTCAGATTACAGTAGGCAGCCCGGGCATTTGCACATAGTTTTATAATGACTAATGACATGGAATTATTCTTGTCCTTCTGCTGATTTATTTTTCTTAAGTTCTTAGTTCCAGCACTATTTTATTTATTTTAGTTTTTCTCATTTACTTTTATGCAAGATAGATATTAAATTACTCATGTCATTTTCAGTTACCTCTGAAAGCCATAGCGAGACTAATGGTGAGGGATTGAAGTATGAGTGTGTAGTTTGATATTAGTTTATTTTTCTGTTTAGTTATTGAATTTCGCATGTCATTTTCAGTTACCTCCAAAAGCCATAGTGAGACTAATGGTGAGGGATTGAAGTATGAGTGTGTAGTTTAATATTAGTTTTATTTTCTGCAAATTCGATATCAGATTGCTCAAGTTGTTTATGATTACCTCTGAAAGCCAGAGCGAGACGAATGGTGAGGGGTCAAAATATGAGTTGATGTAATTTGATCTTAGCTTTACTTTGCTTGCAATTTTTGGATTTCTTTGAGTTCAGTTTCTTTTATATTTATACAGTAGCAAGGATACTAGGTTTCATGATCAACAGTTCACTGTTTGTTTAATTAGAATAGTGGCATATTTTCATTCTCTTTTAGGAATTAATTTCATCATTGCATGTTTTAAAATCTTTTTGCAAGTTTGAAGTTTTGGAAATCACTTTAAAAGACATCATTTCCTTGAACATTTTTATCCATACTTGTCTTTTAGAATTGCATCTCACATTAGGGAATTAACGAAGATAAACCCAAGAACAAACTAAAAATAAAAAACGACAAAAAGTAAGAAATCGGTTATCTTGCATATATAGTGCACCTCACTTTAGCAGTTTACGACTCCCAGATTGACAATTAATATAGAAATTTAGGACACTCTAAATTGACCAAAAATTTTGGTGCCGTCGCTGGGGAAGTGAAACTAGGTAGCCAATTTCTTAAAAAAAGGAAAAACAGAAAGATTTCAAGGAAGGTAAAAATTAATAACTTCTCAAAGTATGCTCTCCTCTTGCACCTAGTGTGATCTGGAGGATCAGAAAAGAGAGTTATTGGTTCAATAATTTCTTGAGTATGCTCTCTTCTTGCACCTAGTGTGACCTGGAAGATCAGAAAGAGAATTATTAGCTCGACTTGAAGAAAAATAAAAAATGACATGCATAGAGCAAGATATTCTAGGGGAAGGTTTATAGCTAGGGCCAAGAGTTCGATTTTTACAACTCCATATACTTCAAGGCATAGACAAGATACACCTCCATCATCTCCAACTCACACTCCCAGCCTTAGGATTCCTGGAATTCAAGGGGCAGCAGCTGAATTAGGAGACTCTCCCACACTATCCACCGAATCTGACTTAGGAAAAGAACCTTTCTTTACTTCTACAGGAGAACAAATTGTAATCAAGGAAGTAGAATCACCTGAAGAAGAAGAGGGAGAAATTCCTCCTCGTTCGCCATTAGTAGAAGAACCAGAGGACTCTGAAATCTCTGAGGAAACTATCATGATAGAGGAAGTAGTCAACGGATTTGGAGGAGGAGGTAGAGGTAGAGGTAGAGGAGGAGGAAACAATGGAGGAGGTAGAGGTAACAATGGGGGAAATAGGGATGGAGATAACTCATTTGGATTTCCTATAGTTGATGAGGAATCTCGTACAACAATGAAAAACATCTCACCATCTTTCCTCCCAAACTTTTATGGGTTGCGAAGTGAGGATCCTGAAACATTTCTATTTGAGTTTGAAGTCATGTGACGGACTTATGACTATATGGAAGACTCTCAAAAACTCAAATTGTTTCCTTCAACGTTAAAGGAAGCTGCTTTGAAATGGTTCATGGGATTAGTCACTTAATCTATTAGGACTTGGAATGATGTGAAACAAACATTTTTGGATAGATACCCGGACTATTATATGGCCACCAACCATAAGGATGAGGTATTAAAAATGGTGCAAAAAGAAGATGAAAACTTGGAGGATTTACTTGAAAGATTTCAATACAACCTGAAAAGAGAAAAAATGAGTAACTTAGATGAGGAGACCTTGAAAGCCCTTCTATTAAAAGCCATTAGAGATGAGTGGATAGATATTTTAAACATGATGGGAAAGGGAGATATTTCTCAACATCCACTTCATGATATAGTAGAATTATGTGTCCATCTCTCAAGGGGAAAATATAAAACCGGAAAAGGGCCTAGAGATCCTTCTCTCATTAGAGCAAACAAATCTGCAACTAGATCAGTAAGTAGGGCTGAGATTGGCAACATGCTTGATGAGTTCAAAACTGATATTTTAGGGAGCCTTAGTGAGCAACTAGACACCCTTAAAATACAAAACAAGCAAAAAGTAGAAGCTAAAGCTTTGGCCATCTTTTGTCCAAAATGTAGGAAGAAACATGCTCTAAGGGAATGCTCCTTGGATGCAAAAGTTGTAGAAACATGTATGATTTGCTCAGAAATCCATGAGACCAAGGATTGTCCTTCAATTCCTGGGCTCAACGCTGTCTTTCAAGAAGATCCAAATTCAATTGAGTCTCTCTTCTTTGTTTCAAGGAGACCTTAGTAGAGGCAACAAAATCAAGGGTTTAACAACCCCATGAAATTTCAACCCCCACCAAATTGGAATCCTTGGCAACAACCTTGGTCCCAACCTCAAAATCCATTTCAATCATGCGTACAAGGTAATCAAAATCCTTATGGGAGATTTGCTCAATTTTATCAATATCCTCCATCTTTTCAAAATCAACAAGCTCCACAACTTCCAAATTAGAATCCACAACTTTCATTGCCATTTCCACAACAACAACAACCTTCTCAACAAAATCCAAATTCTCAACTCTTGCTTCCATTCCAACAAAAGACAAATCAACTACTTTCCCAGCCATTGCCAAATCCAAATAATAAAAATCCTAAAAATACTTACATGGTAGAAGGACAACAATTTCCTACCTATATGATTGTTCCTCTCAATGAAGTACAACTCAGGCCTGGTAGAGTTTTAGAAAAACCTTCTATAGATGCTCAAAAGCAAAGTATTTCTGAGGAAGATTCTCTTGAAGCCAATAAAGGTTCTGAAGCATCTCTTCAAAACCCAAACACTCAAAAAAAAAAGAAAAAGAGTTAACCCCCACAACTCCTATAGTTGAGCAACCTGCATCTTCATACACACCTCCTTTCCCTAAAAGATTACAAATTGACAAAGGAGTGGAAAAACAAATCTTGTTGCCTGATTATGATTTTCTACATGAATTAAAGAATGTCTATATCAAGATTCCCTTGCTACAAGCCATTAAAGAGATTCCTATTCTAGAAAAAATAGTAAAGGAGTTGAGTCTCAAAAGACCAGGAAGGAAACCAAGAGATACAAGAAGAATTCATCTAGTAGGAAAAATTGCAGATATCATGATGGGAAAAATTACCATGTAGAAGTATGTAGATCCCGGTAGTCTAGTTGTCAAGATACATATCAATGGGGTAGAAATTCGAAATACTTTTATTGACTTAGGGGCTGCTATCAACATTATGAGTAGACAGACTATGGAGCAACTAAAACTTCCTAATCCTCTTTTTACACCTACTCTACTACAACTTGCAGATCGATCAATTATCAAACCAGATGGTTTATTAGAAGATATTTCAGTCTCCTTAGATTCTTGGGAATATCCAGTAGATTTCATGATTTTGACTCCCAAGAATAATCTAGGAGGGCCCACTCATCTTAGGAAGACCTTGGCTAGCCACAGCTGATGCTTTCATTAGTTGTAGATCTGGAGATATGTACATTTCTGATGGTAATTCGACAAAGAAATTCAATTTGTATCCTCCAGCAAAAGCAATTAAAGAAGTAGGAGATAATGAATGGGTTGATGATGAGGACACTATACAACCTGTCTTTACCATTTCTGAAATCAGTGAAGATAGTCAAATTCTGAACACATTAGAAAATTTTGAAACATCTTCAGAATATGACCACACACAATTTCAGTTAGATTCTGACATTGAGTATCTATCATCTAGACAAATGTCTCTTTACTCTATGGAAGAGTTTGGTAGTTCTACCATTGAGATTTTTCCAGGTAAAACATTGAATATCAACAAAAACTTGGAAAAATCACAACAGGGAGAGCTAACCAAAATCTTGCAAAAACATTCTACTACATTTGCATGGGAGTATATTGATATGAAAGGTATTGACCCTAAGACTTTCATTCATCACATCTACATAGAGGAAAACAGTAGACCAATCAGACAACCTCAGAGAAGGATGAATCCAAACCTTAGGGAGATAGTGAAAAAAGAGCTCCAAAAACTACTCAATGTAAACTTTATTTATCCAATTTCAGATAGCCGATGGGTTTCTCCTTCGGTTATAGTACCTAAAAAGAATGGTAAATGGAGAGTATGCATTGATTACAGGGAATTGAATAAAGCAACTTTGAAGGATCACTTTCCTTTGCCCTTTATCGATCAGGTATTAGATACTCTAGCAGGCAAAAAGTACTTTTCATTTTTAGATGGTTTTAGTGGCTATAATCAAATTCAGGTAGCACCTGAAGATCAAGATAAGACCACATTTACCTGTCCATGGGGAACTTTTTCTTACCGAGTGCTTCCTTTCGGATTATGTAATGCACCCGCAACATTCCAAAGAGCAGTACTAGGAATCTTTTCTGATCTAATCCATGATTGTGTAGAGGTTTATATGGATTATTTTACAGTTTATGGTAATTCATTTGAAGTGGCATTAGAGAATTTGGAAAAAGTCCTTATAAGATGTAAAGAAACAAACCTTTCATTGAGTCATGAAAAATGCTTTATGATGTTTACTGAAGGTATTGTTTTGGGACATCACATTTCAGGGGATGGGATAAAAGTTGATAGATCAAAAGTTGAAGTCATCTCCAAGTTGCCTATTCCAAATTGTCAAAAAGATGTTAGAAGTTTTCTGGGATTTACTAGGTACTATAGAATATTTATAGAGAACTTCACCAAAATAGCATCTCCACTCTTCAAATTTTTTACAAAAGACTGTGAATTCAAATGGGATCCTGATTGTGAATCAGCATTTGAAACTTTGAAAACAAGAATATCTGAAGCACCCATCTTGAGAGGGCCAAATTGGAAACTTCCTTTCCATATTTCTACAGATGCTTCAGATACAGCTCTAGGAGCTGTGTTGGGTCAAAAGAATCTAGTTCCTTATGCCATTTACTATACCAGTAAAAATTTGACTCCCACTAAGTTGAACTATACTGTGACTGAAAAAGAGTTCTTAGCTGTTGTTCATGCAATCAATAAGTTTAGACATTATATAATAGGCTATGAAACTTTTTTCCATACTAATCATTCTGCGATTAGATATCTAATGAAAAAACCTATTACTAATGGTAGAGTTACAAGATGGCTCTTACTTTTACAAGAATTCAATATTACTGTGTTGGATAGACCATGGAAACAAAATACAGTAGCTGACTTCTTGTATAGAATCCAAAATACTAAAGAAGATTCTCCTATAGAGGATAAGTTTCCAGATAAATATTTATTTGCGATAACTACTAAGACCCCTTGGTATGCAGATATTGCTAACTATTTGGTTACAGGGAAACTACCTCCACATTTATTTCCTAGTGAAAGAAGAAAAATTATTCAGGAGAGTTCAAAATATTCATGGATTTCTAACGAATTGTTTAAAAAAGGGCCAGATCTTGTGATCAGAAGATGTGTTAGGGAAGATAAAATGCCTTGTTATCACTCAGGTTGTTCCCCAAGAAAATTCTAAGGAGGGAATACGGCCGAGGTAACCACTAACCAGTCTTTTAGATGTCGATTCTAGCCAATCTGCAACCAGAGAGGGCTCTCTCTTTATGATTTAACTTTGTTTCGCTATATGTTAGGCTAGTTATGAGGCACAAGTATTTGTTTGGTGTTTGGAAGGTGACATTCAGTAGAATATGTCTGCAAAATAAGAGAAGTTCAGACCATTGGGTTAATGGAGTCAGATGGGAATAAACTTCTGGGTACAGTTTCTTTGGCGAAAGGAGAAACTATAGAGCAAGATAGTTAAAAGTAGAACATATTTCAAGCTGGAATAAGATGAAGTGAAGTCGGGGAATGAAAGGCAATTAAGAATCCTTCATTATGCTAACAGAGGGAAGATGAGTAAATACTATCAAGGAGCAGTTAAGAATTCCCTAATTGTATTCAGGGTGCAAGAACTAGGGAGACAAGAAAAATCAAGAATTCCTGCCTATGCTAGTCCTGAAGAAAACATAAAAATTGACAGGAATTGAACACAGAGTACAACAATGTAAATTCTGGGCTATCCTTTTTTCCTGCAATTCAAAATATGATATATAGATGATATATAAAACATACGAACAGTAAAATGAGAGTTAAAAAGACTTATTGAACCATGAAGTAACACATAATTCTGTAACATATTCTTCTACCATTACTTCCACAACTAGCAAGTTCATTAGAAAAGCATTCCAACAATCTTTATTCAGAAGGGTTCTCAGAAATTACAGCACAGGTCCAGAATGATATTCACCAACCAGCAACAATACATATCTTGAGGAGGTATCTATAAAAAGAGTTACAAAATATCTCATAGAGAAAATATCAAGCATTAACTTCATCCATCTACTACTTAAAAGGAAATAAATGACATTGAAAATAGAGCGCAATGAATGCAGGAGTAACTTGCGTTGTGCTGGCTGCCTTAGGTGGTCTGATATATTTGACTTTTTGACTCGACCAGTCGGCTGGTAGCTGTCTCTTTATTCCATGTTCCTGCGTTGCTATCCCGGCCATTCCATCTGTGCCAGATTCCCCTTTAATGCATTTTGGCGTGAACCCCTTCCTTGTTGTTTTCATTTTTGTGATATGTGGCACGTGCATTAAATTTGATTAAATGCAGACAATCAAGAAAGAATTAGCACCAAACTACCTTGGTAAAAACTCCAACATTCTCTGCCACCACTGGTCTGTTGGCAACTGGTGTCTTTGTAGTTTTATTAATGTTTCATCAGCTTGAGTATACCTATAGTAATTGGGCTGGACTTCAAAAAGATGTGTCATCTCATGTTCAATGTAGAACAAATTTTCCAATTT
Source organism: Pinus tabuliformis (assembly GCA_031772625.1). Taxonomy (NCBI): domain Eukaryota; kingdom Viridiplantae; phylum Streptophyta; class Pinopsida; order Pinales; family Pinaceae; genus Pinus; species Pinus tabuliformis. Next base: position 234,031,358 of record CM062816.1, on the reverse strand, counting down.
GTCATATAAGATCTGTCTAGAGGGAGGTACTGTGTCTTCTGAAATGCTTGATGATGCTGTTATTTGATTGGTAACATAGGTATTTACCCTGTGAGCATATTGTTCATGTGTCAACAGTATTTGATTGTTGGTCAATAAGCTAGGTAACCCTTTGCTCTACAAGACTGTGAACTTCTCTGTGAAGGCATTTATTTATGTCTGCATTTCTTGGCACTTTCTTTCCAGATTTTGTACAAAATTCCTCATGGTCAGCACCTTTTTCACTGTCAAAATGGTGCCTGTTCTATCCTTGATATTCAGAGCTGCTAGTTATTCCCTGGTATGAGTGTTCAAAAAATGAATTAGTCTATTGGCCTGTTCGGGCTTGTTTGCTAATAATGCTCTGGACTTTTGAATCTCAGTTTGAGCTATTTCTATCAATTCAATTTGTTCATAGATAGTCTGTATTGATCTCCACTGATCAATGATGGACTAGCCAATTTTGGTCCAGAAAATTGTTTTGATTTCTGTCAGAGTTTTATGAAGAGTAAGGTCTTTCTCCAAGGATTTTACCTTACTTTCCAAGGCCTTTACCTCTCTTGTTTTCTTAGCCACAATCATTTTTGATTTATCATAATTCACCTCTAACTTGGCTAGTTTTTCTTTAGCTTTCTTTAGCTCTGCCATTTGGAGTTCTAAGGCCTTTATTTCCTTCATCATCTCTTCCATGCTTAGGCTGGTATTTGGTATTGCTGTTGCTGTTGTTGTAATTGTTGCTGAAGCTGAGGTACCTGCTATTGATGCTGGGAGAGTGGGAGGAACTACTACTATAGTTGTAGGAGGAACTGTTGTGCTTATTGGAGCTGTTTCTGGTGGCTGGGAGGTCGACACTCCCTGCTTTCCTTATAATGCTTCCTCCAATGCTTTCTCTGTTTCTGTTAATCTCTCATTCATCCTCATCAGTAAACTCATCACGTCCTCCTCTTCTTTCTGTTGTGCAACCTCAGTGGTTTGAGGGTGCATTGTAATGGGCAGCTTCAATTGTTTTCTAAGGGCTACAATACCTTCTTCTTTCTTCTTTATTAATGGCTGGATAGCCTTGGGATCCTTGGGATCATGTCCCAGCTCAATAATAATTTCCTCCAAAGATTTGATCCTGTTAACCTTGGCTAATGAGGAGGCCTTCTCCAACTCTAATTGGGCAGAGGTATTGTGCAATGAATTCTGCAATTTGTGGGCTAATAATGCTTTGTCTGCCAGGGTGGAGTACACCATTTCTCCGGTTTGTTTATGTAATTCAATCTGGTCCATTGGGTGGATGTCTTTAGAGAGAACTTCCAGATTGGTCCTGATATAATCAGCAGCTCACTGAGGTTGTTGCATTGTGGGCCTGAAGTGACTAAGGGTCATTTTCCCTTCTTGAATATCATAGGCTGCCATTAGCCTTTGTTGATTTGTGGGGGCTGTTCTCAGCAACTGATTATAAAGTTTGATCCTTATTGGGTCATTTCTAGCATTTATTTCAGTAAAGGCTTTCTTCATATCTGAGCCTTGCTTGCTCTGTTGTTTGCTCTATGGCCTGGTGGATGTGACCTCTTCACCATGCTGCCCCACTAGCTCTTGTTGATATGAGCTAGCTGATGTTTCCAAAATTGGAGGGATCTGCTGTTCAGTTCTTTGCTCACCTCCCAGGTTGCCTGTTGTCTCTCCCAAGAATTCCTCTTCAGAGTAAGGATTTAACTTTTACCTCTTTTCCCCTTGCTGTTTTTCTGATCCACTTATGGGTGTGTCTTCCTGTCTCTCTCTTTTCTTCGATCTTTCTTCATTGAGAGGGGTTTGTAACACCGGGATTTCAGGTACCTTTGTCTGTGTTAAAGGACCTTGGCCTTGGCCTTGTTCCTTTGATGTATCTAGCTAATCTTCCATTGTTTCCTGTTCCCCACCTATTACCTCCTTACCTTTAGCTGATGTTGTGCTGGCCTTTTGTAATGGTTGTTGAGAAGTCCCGACAAAAGATGTGTCACCTCCTATGTGCTGGGGCAGCTTGAAGGATACCTACCCAAAAGAGTCCAGGTCAAGCATTTTTTCAATCTCTTTCATTTCTTTTTCTAATTTCTCTTCTTCAGTAATCTTTTCAACTAGTGTGCCTTCTACCCATTCCTGTTGATTAGCATATTGTTCAATTTCAGGGATTTTGTGGTGAACATATCCTGTAAGCTTGTTTTTGACTCTTCTAAAACTTATGAAATGTTCAGGGTCATATGGTGACCAATGAAAACTTTGTTTCAGCATAAGTTGATCCCTCAAAATCTTATCTGCTTCTTCCCAGGCTTCTTCCCTTTTATTGAAGATAAAAGGGCCCAATTGATTTCTTATCTTGAGTTGTGCCTTTTTCCTAGCACCATAGAAATGAGTCAAATCTGAACTACTGAATTGCCAGAAGTATTCCAGGGCAAAGAGTCTCATAGGGACATACTTTGGCAACATGTAGGGAGATAATTCACAGCCACAAATCCTTATTACTATGTGATTTTGGTAAAAATACCAGTCACCAATACTGTAGTCCTTTGAGAGATGTCGAATTTTTTGCATTTCAGTAGAGAGTCTGGCAGGAGGAGTTATCAATAATAGAGAAGTAGCCAGATATATGAACAGGCCAACAAACTCACAATATGTATAAGAGGAGTTATGGACTTCATGAAATACTGAGGTCCAGAAAATTACAGATCTCCTCTCTCCTTTGAGGTCCAATCTTCTAAGAGAAATTTGGAAACTATCAGGTTGATAGTACAGTAGCAAATGATATATGTGGGATGTGTATTTGAACACTCTTTATCTGTCCAAGTTCATGAATTGCTCATGGATTTTATTAGCTATGAATGAAGCATAATCATACTTGACAGCAGGGGGCTATCCAGGAGTAAATATGGACATCAACACTAAGACAGTTTCATCAATATGCTCACAGGTTTTGAAACCCAAGATATATGAAATCATATCAGTAATGAATACACCAGCTTCATTGAACCAGACTTGGTTAAAAGGAGGTGGCTGCCTGGGCTGGCAGTCTGGTTTCATGAACTGGGTAGTTTGATACCTTGTTCAAGCAAGAATCCCATGGTGAGAGGAGCCAGAGGTTGAGTTGGCTTAAATTTCAGCATCTCGTTTATGGATTGAGGAGTAATATGGAAGAGGACAGTCCGTGATGGAGCCATAACTTCTCTTTGTGTGGGGTCATAATTTTCACAGCATAAATGGATAAAATTAGGCAACACATTTACTGAAGGAAGGTAGTAGATAGGCGTGTTGGACTCCCAAATTCCAAAGACATCAGTATTGCTTCTGTAGATATTCCTAATTTCACAAAAGGCTTGAAGATGAGGCTTCTCTCCAAAAAAAAATTATTTGGAAATCTCTGTCAGCAAGGGGCATCCATTCCAATTCCTTAGGTGGTGCATTCAAGGGGGCAACATTCAGGGCCATTGGGGCCTCCATGCTTCAACTGTCTGTGTTTTAGTTGGAATGTGGGTCTATGCACCAATAGAAAAAAAAATACTAGCTCTGAGGTTTTTCTTAGGAAATTGCAGACTGAGTTTTAATTTAGAAATCGCCTCACTGGGTAAAACTCATAGAAAAAACAAAGTTTGGAGAGTTTAGTAGGACAACTGGATTTAAAACAGTGGTAATGGTACTCCTTTTGTAGGTGTTTTGACAATTTTAACTCAATATTTGGGCGCTTTTGGAGATTTTGCAGAGGAAAGTTAAAAACAGGTGGCTTGGAAAGAAGACTTTGGTGAATTCCTGTTTTTATCAGCTCACTGTGTTTCTAGCTGGGGTTATAGACTGTATTTGTTGGATTTTATTGGTTATTTGAGCGGAATGCAGAGAAAATAAGCTCAAATTCAGCTCGACAGGCGAATTTGCGGAAGGAAAGATAGTTCACAGGATTTCTTTGGAAAAAATGGGTAAAGTGGTGACTATAGTGCAGAGGTGCAGTGGCAGCACTATGATTTTAACTCGAATTTTGGTTATCCAGAGGATTTTTACGGAAAAACTTGGAAAAACAAGGTTTATGAGCGAATTATGGGTAAATACCTGTTCTATGGACGTCTGGTGCGAAATGCAAGTACAAGACTGAGCTGAGGGACCGAGCTTGCAGAGTGAATTCCCCTGGGTGGCGGACTGGAGCTTTGGTGGCAAATTCGTCGTAATTTGCATGCACAGGTTCCACAAGTCAATGAATAGAAATAAACAAAAACGATCACTTTAATGGGTTTTTAACAAAATTTGGGCTTTTTTAGGCTTTTTGGCGCTTTTTGTGATGACGTCATCATGACGTAAATTTTTCATGTAGCGAGGTACAGAAAGTGATGTGTCAGATGACGTGGCGGATGACATGGCAGATGACGTGGCGGATGATGTGGTGGACATAGCAGAAGAAATAGTGGCGGGGTGGCAGCTGACGTGGGCGCTGACGTGGTTGACGACGTCAGCAGTGCAAAGCGGGAGCGGTTTGTGGTTTTTATCGCACCACTTTACGTACCCTGGCAGTTTTGGGCCAAACGGACATGATATACTATGGGAGCGACATGCATCCCACAGTACGGCATGAAAACCACTTTTTATCGCGCGCCATTTGTCGGACATCGGAGCTGTTCTGATATGGATGAGAGCCGTCCGATCTGGGGGATCAGATCTGACGGTTGACGGGATGATGAGTTGACAGGGAGATACGGCACGGGTCTCGCCTATATGTTTTCAACGTTTATATGTGTTGTGGGGTATGACAATGTATTGCAACAGTTATTCAATCAACCAGATGTTAGTTAAATTCCAGGGTTTATATGAGCGGGGAGTGGTTATTATAAGGTTCTAGGTAAACCAATAATCCCTGAAACATTATGGTCTATGGCTATATTAAGCCGGGGGTGGGGATATTATAAAGATTGGGGTTTTTGTGATATTTTATGTATAATAGGGGCGGGTAAAACTTTAAATAGGAGCTATATAATAGAGTTAGGGTGTTAGTATGGTTTTGTAGATAGAAAACGCTAAGTTTATAAGGTAATAACTTAGGTTTTTATGGAAATGAAAGGGAAATGGAATAATTATTTTTACACAAGAAATGTGGTTTGTTTTGGCTAAGTAAACACAAAGTTTCACTTAGTATTTCTTATAAAAAGAAATGAACTAGGACCATTGAGCAGATCTGACTGTCCTTGAGGGGATGTTAGTAAGTGTTGTTGGGGAAATGAGAGGGGAAATTAGTCATGCTCCACCTGAACTATAGTCACCTTGCTATGATATTTGTGATTTTCATGAGATAGATCATTTTCAACAAGACAAAACTGATCACAAACTTGCTTCTGCAACATCAAACTGCTTACCCAGCCTAATATACCTAACAATTTTTCTTCCTTTTGATTGGGTGCATTTGAACTAGCAGAACCCTTTTCTCTTTTGTTTTCTTTCGACTACCCTCCTATCTAAGTCTGCCCTTATCTCTTCCAGGGGCTCAGATTCAGCTGTTGAACTCCCCTTGCTTCTCTACCTAACTGTTTGTCTGCCCAGCTTGAACTGTTTGAACAGACCTTATTTGTCTAATTCTACAACAAGAAATTTAAACATGGATTGGCCAAGATTGAGTTGTTGGGCCATCCATGAGGTGTGACAGAAGCCACTGATTGCATATTATGGACTTATTTGCAAAAAATAGGATAGTAGTGGCATTTTGACTAGCCACTTTCCTGGTCTTTTCTTTGGGGTTCATTTTCTTTGTTTTCTTGACCAATTCATTCTTTTTTCCCTTTGATTTTTCTTTTAGGGCATACCCTCCTTACATTTTTTTAAATTCTTGATTTTTTGAAAATATGGAATCTTTGCAGCATGGAAAGGATGATCATATTTGGCATCTCCACAGTCAATCATGAAATATGACACCTATTGGTATAGGAACCTAACATGCCTAACATCCTCAAGGCATGTCATGATGAACCATGCGGCGGACACTTTGCTGACAAAAGGACGACCTATAAAATCCTTTCTTTAGGATATCATTGGCCTTCCCTCTTCAAAGATACAAAAGAATATGTCAAAAGGTGTGACAGCTGCCAAAGAGTAGGGAAACTGACTCTTTCAAATGAAATGCCATTACAACCACAGGTACTCATCGAACCTTTTGAAAAATGGGCTTTAGATTTCATTGGACCTATTAATCCACCATCTAAACAAAAGAAGTATATATTAGTATGTACTGATTATGTCACTAAATGGGTAGAAACCAAAGCATTACTTTCTGCTACTGAAAATGCAGTTGTTAGTTTTCTTTATGAGGATATTTTTACTCTTTTTGGTGTCCCAACAGAAATTATGACAGATCAGAGAAGTCAATTCACATCCAATATGGTTGAGAAGCTGATGGAAGAATACAAAATCAAGCACAGAAAATTTACTCACCATCCGCAAGGAAATGGCCAAGTGGAGTCTACAAACAAAGTTATTGAAAGCATCATCACCAAAACTGTTCATCTACATAGAAGAGATTGGGCAGAGAGGCTTCTTGAAACCCTATGGGCCTACACAACTACATGGAGGAATAAAACAGGACATTCTCCCTATGAACTTGTTTATGGGAAAGAAGTCATGCTCCCCATTGAGTTTCAAGTCAAAACTTTCAAGATGGCAGTTCATTTGGGGATGGATCTATCAGAAGCCCAAAAGCACAGAATGGAGCAGTTGAATGAGCTGGATGAGATCAGACAAGAAGCAATCCTAAGAACTAATCTAGTTCAATATCAAAGAGCTAACTGGCATGACAAATAAATCAAAGAGAAAAAGTTTCAAGAGGGAGATTGGGCATTACTATTTGATTCAAAGTTTAAAGACGTCAAAGGTAAATTTCAGACTCATTGGCTTGGGCCATATGAGATTGACAAAGTCTTTAGCAATGGAGCGGTAAGAATCAAGACCATTGATGAATTTCAAACTCCTCTTATTGTGAATGGCCACAGATTAAAGATCTATCATAAGCCACTCTCAAAAGAGGAATTTGTCAAAATGTTTCAGGAGAATTCTGCAATAAAGCTGGTGAAGAAGAATCCTTCTTCTCCACCAGCCTAGCCTTTATTCCTTTCTGTTAAAAATAAAAATAAAAAAAATAAAAAATAAATTGTATAAGCCTGAAAACCAATCACTGATTGGCAGTCTTATACATAAGATATAGAGTGAAAATCAGGAACGCCTGACACCCTGTATTTTCCAAAAAAAAAAAAAAAACTCTTTCTTTCCCATTTTCACTTCACTTCACTTCATTTTCATTCCACTCCATTTCATTTTCATTCCACTCCACTCCATTTCATTTCATTTCATCAATAAAAGTCTCTTTCATGACCATTTTCATTTAGTTAGTTATTATCTATCCATCTTCATTCAGCCAAGTGGTTTTTGTGTCAGTTTCCACAGCTAGAATCAGTTTCCGCAGCCAGAAGCAGTTTCCGTAGCCACCACTCTGCTTTTAAAATTGATAGTCAAGATGTTAGTTCAATAATCATGAAAGCAAATGCAGGTATGACTGAGGACATATTATGAAGACATGGAGCATCTAAAGGCATCAATAAGGAGCAGTTGATCAAGGGCTAATGGACAACAAATGGCAAAGATTCCAAGGTATGAGTAAAAATTTCTTTCAAATAGCAATCAAAGCACATTTTTGCATAGTTATTAAACCATAAGCTCCACTATATGCAATGATTGCCATGATAGCTCCATAACCATTCCACGACATTCCTCCACGAACCATGCATTTATTTTCCAAACGGTCTCATGATTAATTCTCGGGTTTAACTCGTATTTGACTGCACTTTCACACTCCACCTGTAATCATGGGACATGACTGATTTAATTACGGCTCCTCTCCACCACATAATTTCTGCAGCCATTTCATAAATGTGTTAACATCTCCTCCGCAGCCGTTTAGTTTAAAAATTCTGCCGGGTTCACTTCACTCCCCTGCCATTTTATTGAAGCCACGGCTACATTACCATGTCATTCACATACGTCTCCACTCCATTTCGTGAACTCATCTCGGTTTCCTATCCTCTATTTTCGCTTATAGTCCCTAAACACTCTCGCTACCTGTTCTCCAGTTTCCATTTTTAGCCACTATATTTTCTTCAACATAAACCCCGTAACCTAGCCGTCTTACCTCTACTAAACCCCTCACACGCAGACAAATTTCAAACAGAAAAAAGGATGGGTTGGTTATTGAGGATAGAACTGGAAGGGACCAAGTTTTTAGAAGGATACCCTCAAGTGAAAGACTTATTGAAGAAGGCAAAATGGCTACGTTTCATTCAAAAATTTAAGGGCCACAATAATGAGATTACAAAAGATTTTGCAAGGTCTTTTAATAGCCAGGTGGTGGAAATTGGGGACCTTAAGTTTACAGTCACCGAGACATCCATAGCAGCTACTACAGAACTGCCCTAGGAAGGTGAATGATGGTTCAAGAGCAAGAGCTTGGGTGAGCAGGATTGGAGAGTCATATTACGCAACCCAGGTATGGACGTAACTATATTCATAAGAGGAATTCCTGTTCATGCTTTAAAAGAGGAGTTGGCCAGCTTATTGTTAATCATTCAAAAGTTCATTACTTGTGAAGGCCATTTTGGGGCAATGTACATGTATCATACTCGGTTATTGATGAACTTTTTAGAGAATCAAACCCTCAATCTGCCCTACTTTTCATTGCTGAGCTTGAGAAAGATGTGCACAATAGTCCAAAAGAATATAGAAGACATAGAATCTCATTTGTATCATCATGGGCTTGTGAGAATTCTAATTGAGGACCAATTGAAGAAAAATAGGGATACCTAGGAACGGTTTTTGGTGAGAAACTACTTTCAAGAGCCATCTGAGGCACCTGAAAGCAGTACACCAAGAAGGAGTAGGAGAAAGGATAAACGTGCAATAATTCAAGACCCTCCTATTAGTAAAACCAAATAAGTTAATCAAAAAGATAGGGAGAAAAGAACCAAGGATAGAAAATAGAGAAAATTGAAAGGGAAAAGAAGCATAGAGGATGTCTGCCAATCACCAGAACCTTCTTTAGAAGAAGACCATCAAGTATTGTCTGAAAGACTAGTGCATCTTCGAAAACAAGCGGCTACATCCAAGAACAAAGAAAAATGAAAATAGAGTATGGAAGAAGAGAGTACTAGCCCACAACAGTTAAGAAGAAGCAACAAGCTTAGAGGAAAGTGGAGGAAAGCACAAATAAAAGAACCCCACTTTATTGACTTGGGTGGGGAAACACCGGAAAACCTCCAGTTGGCAGTAGCCCACCTCATCTTCAGCCAAATATTGAAACCAGTCCTCCAGATGTTGATAAGAGTCCTTCTCGGCCATAGTTAGAAATCAGTCCTCCTCAACATGACTTTGGGGTTAGCCCAAGGAAAGCACCCGAAATAGACCCAAATCAGCAAGAGGTGTATGATTATCTAGAATCCTTAGAGAAGATAGCTGCAGGCCCGAGCACGTCATCCACTCTGCCTCACACAGCACCAGAGGCACAAGTCCAATCATTGAAACAAGAAGTGTTTGAATTGTAGGACTTAAACAAACACATTAAACAAGAAAATGAAGCATTAAAGGAGCAAAGCAGATTGGACAAGATCATTCATGACAACACTATGTTACATCTGGGACTGTGGCAAAAAAAGAACAGGAAATTAAAGAAAAAGTGCAGGAAGTTGAGTAGAGAATTGATTAGTCTCAAATTCAGATGTTTAATGAGGAAGCCCAGGATGGTAGTAGTACCAAGGAAGAGGAGAAGAGGACTGGATGTACTGGCAGAAGCTTCAGAGCACGTGGACTAAAGGGAGGATGAACAAAATTTTGGTTGCATGAGGACATGCAACACCTTCACAGTGGGGATATGTTGAGCCCCAAACTTGCATCGTCCCTATACACCTTTCTAGCCTTTTTCCATTTACCTGGACCTCCTAAGCTGTCAAATCATTGCATATTAGTTTAAAAAGACCATATAAAGTGGTTTCCCAACTATGTTTTGTGTCTGTTTTTTGAATTAGATTTTTGCTCATTCAGCTGTGGAATCTTGTCACTTTCTGCAGCCAGTTCAACTTTCCGCAGCCTTTTTGTTAAAGTCTATGTTACAGGTGTCTTTAGGAAAATCCAGCCACATGGGCAAGTTGCAAATGACGTGGACATGGACCGAGTCCTATTGGCTCAGTCGAATTCACCAAAGAAGGTCGTGGTCAAAGGTAGTCAGGCGGTGGTCAACGTAAGAGTCCTACGGTGACAGAACTCTGTTTTTTACCACATGAAGACTTGCGTGGCTGTTCCTAGATTTCTGGGGACATATCAACACCTGTGGACTCCTCCATGAACCAAATCCAACAGCCACCCTCCATAGATTTAATCTTCACGGCTGCCATAATGCTAGATTCCTGGACGTGGTTGTTCACGTGTCTTTTACAAGCACAAATTTTAGGAAAGTAGTTATGTCATCCTCTGTTATAAATAATGCATTCTCATACACATAGTAGCTAGCTTTTGTAATGTAATTTTGACTGTTAACGAGCCCATTGTGCTGTGACTTTATTTATGTGTTATGACTGCATTTTAATACATGAGAAGACTCTGTTTATAAGCTCAATTCGTGGTTGATTGCTGATTGCCCGAGGTTGTGCAGAGGGCCCCTGTACACACCAAGGTTTTTTTGATTGCTGTATAGTTTCATGCTTTATTTCTTCACGTTCCTTATGCCATAATCATTCACTTGTATAGATTGCACTTCTTATGGTATTAACATTGATTGCTATCCATAGTTTTTATGCTTCACTATGCTGTTAACTGATCAGTGTCTTTGTTTCAGATTACAGTAGGCAGCCCGGGCATTTGGACAAAGTTTTATAATGACTAATGACATGGAATTATTCTTGTCCTTCTGCTGATTTATTTTTATTAAATTCTTAGTTCCAACACTATTTTATTTATTTCAGTTTTTCTCATTTACTTTTCTGCAAGATAGATATTAAATTACTCATGTCATTTTGAGTTACCTCTAAAATCCATAGCGAGACTAATGGTGAGAGATTGAAGTATGAGTGTGTAGTTTGATATTAGTTTATTTTTCTACAAGTTAGTTATTGAATTGCTCATGTCATTTTCACTTACCTCCGAAAGCCATAGCGAGACTAATGGTGAGGGATTGAAGTATGAGTGTGTAGTTTAATATTAGTTTTATTTTCTACAAATTAGATATCAGATTGCTCAAGTTGTTTATGATTACCTCCGAAAGCCAGAGCGAGACGAATAGTGAGGGGTCAGAGTATGAGTTGATGTAATTTGATCTTAGCTTTACTTTGCTTGCAATTTTTGGATTTCTTTGAGTTCAGTTTCTTTTATATTTATACAGCAGCAAGGATACTAGGTTTCATGATCAATAGTTCACTGTTTGTTTAATTAGAATAGTGGCATATTTTCATTCTCTTTTAGGAATTAATTTCATCATTGCATGTTTTAAAACCTTTTCGCAAGTTTGAAGTTTTGGAAATCACTTTAAAAGACATCATTGCCTTGAACATTTTTATCCATACTTGTCTTTTAGAATTGCCATCTCACATTAGGGAATCAACGAAGATAAACCGAAGAACAAACTAAAAATCAAAAACGACAAAAAGTAATAAATCGATTTTCTTGCATATATAGTGCGCCTCACTTCAGCAGTTTATGACTCCCGAATTGACAATTAATATAGCAATTTAGGACACTCTAAATTGACCAAACAATGACCAAGGATATATTATGTATGCATGAAAAACATGACCTTAGTCTAATCATTGAGAAATAATTGGATACAACATGGATGGCAACTGGCTTAAAATTTTACATAGAAACATTATTTTGAATGTTCACTTCAAATTCAAAAGATTTCTAGAAGCATTTATGTGGACGCATATTATATCAATCTTTGCATCCAAATCATTGTATAGCTCACATGCATTACCCTATGTTGGTTTCTTATTTCAGTTCACATTTAAACAACTTTGGTCGGTGTCAGCAATGAATCGAGGGGAATGAAACAAGACCTAGAAACACTTAATTTTATACACTGCACCTCAATTTATTCAGGATGCAAATAAGCTTCTAGAAACAAATGCAAGAAATCTTGAATTCATTAGAAACACTTCATATTACTTCTCAATACAGGGATTGGAATAACCCATGGGGAGGGATCACAAGATGACCATCAGGTCTAGCCCTACCATCCTGCTTAACATTGAAAACAAACTATGTCACAATATATGCCTGAGAAATTACACGAGCACTAAGGAACAACAACTAGTAGCCATTATCCTTAAAGGCCAAGAAAAGGTGTGCTACACCTGATTATGTCCACTGTTTTCCAACCAAAGGCATCAGATAGTTTTTTTTTTTCATTTTTTGTGATTGTTGCACTTGAACTATGGAAATCCTCTAATGACAATTAATGAGAATCAAAGCATGTCTCATAGCCTGAGTTCTCATTTCCTCTGACAGTAAGTGTCCACCAATAGAAATTTCAATACTAGAGTTCGATTAGACACTTGCAATCACAACTTGAGTGCATTCTACCTATCAATAACATCCTCATAACCATTCTTGGAAATTGTGTCAACATAGTAACCACCTTCCTTTATTGGAGTGGATAGGTTGGGGGGGAGGGTTGTTACATAAAGATCACAATCATTGCAGTGTAGCATATCCATGTTTGGTTAAGACTCCTCTATGCTTCTAAACTATGGGAATCATTTATTTCATGTAGTGTATAAGAAATACCTTTGCTATATCCTTCTGTGGAAAAATGTAATCTTTAGTATAGCATCTTTAGGAAGGCCAATTCCATAGTGGTTTCCAGACTATCCAATTAGGCCTTCACCATGTGTACATTAGACAATGAAGTTTTATGTTTCCAACTTTTGTTCTAATTTCATAGAAAAATCTCAATGTGAACCTTGTGGGTGACATAAATATGTAGTGAACACCATGAAACAAACTCCTAAGGGAAGGAACCACTAGTTAATTTTTAAATTTATGGTAAAAGCCTTTTAGCTTGATCTTCTTGGTGGAATCTAGGATCAGGCCAACATGTTCTCCAAGTGTCTCTGGATTTCTTATCAATATAGTCAATTAGTCCACTAAATTCTTTGGCTTATCATTCACATCAACAATATTACTGCATACTCACTATTAGAAACAACAAGTGCACAATGATTCTAGAAAGCATACTTAATTTGTAGGATATTTAATCAAGCCAAACCCATTCAATTGCTTCTATGAACCAACAATGTTTATCAGATTTAGAAATTATATCAAGATGTGTATGCTTCATTTTATCTGATCTAAATTTGAGTCATTTTAAAATTTAACTAATTCGCATGGATGCATGAGCCTCAAATGTTTTCTTCCATGTCATGGATGAATTTCCTAAACAATTGAAGATCAGATTCAACCCTGTCTCTCCATTCCAAACTCCTCTCTAAAATAAAGTTCACCATTTCTAAAGATGATGTACAAGAATATGAGTGCTACTAACCTTGATTGCATCAATATTTTTTTGCTTGATGTCAGCAACAGAGTATAGAGATGTGAACTTCGCGATAGAAGTCACAAACAAATCTCACTGTATTTGATTTATCACTATCTACCGCTTTATGTATACAAATATTTAGATACTATAACATACAAATATGCGTTGGAGATATGTAATTGAATTAGTAACAGTTACACTTGGAAATCTCCAAGAGATTATTCAAACGGTAAGGTACCATAAATCGTAGATTTAACAACCCGATGGAAAATAAATGACCAGGGGTTGAGTGAGACCCTTACAAAAAGATGATCCAAATTCATTTGTATTTATGCATAAATGAAACATTATTAAAAATACCATAGTTCTCCATCAACTACAACACTATTAACCTTTGAAAACTAAGGAATGTTGGACAAGAACTGAAACAAAAAAAAACATTAAAGAAATTAAAGACCATTGAATTACCAATTAGAACCTTCTCTAGTATGTCGCTATCACTTTACATAACACAACCAACTGGGGAATTTCTAGAAGCAAACATAATAGAAATGACCATTGAAGAAATATGCAATGAAATTAGAATGAGTTATGTTGATAGTGAAAAATTTTGATTTCAAATGTAACAAGCTACCCAAATTAAACCAAGATAAAAGGAGTTCAAATTGAAAGATAAAAGAGTACAAAGCTCCACATGCCCATGCTAGTATAATTCCATCATTGAGTAGTAAATGGGTCTGTGGATAAGATATTTTCATATTGATTTTGAGACAATGCATCAGCTCCTGCATTTATATGCCTGACCAGTTGTTCACCTTCAACCATCTGATTCCCAACAGTGGAATTTTTAGGTGTCTTAAAGGTACCTGTGAATAATGGCCTTCTACATGTTCGACATGAGTATGTCTCTCCAAGACCTTTAAACTCAACAGGGAATCTTGTCGCTGGTTTCCGCTTAGAAAATAGCGACATTCTTCTGATTCTGATTCATTTTGCTTGGATTCAGACACCATCCTATGGTGTAGTTTGTATAGAGACTAACCACGCTTTATTCTTTTGAGCACTATACTAGAGATTCCATGTCTGATTACAGGACCGATCTCCTTCTATTTATATAGACACACAAAGTTATGAAGTCCATGCAAACTGCTTCCCTCTGCCCTTACTGGGAATGTGAATTGCAATACCTCTGTGAGGCCCTGCTCTATCCAATCCTCTCAAAGCCTTTCTCTATTTCAATGAATATCTTAATCATTATGTCACAAGTGTGTTGAGAGATTAGGTTTTTATGACAGGGATTTTAAGAATTAGTAGACTTTGCTTTTAAACTAGGTTCGAAAGGAGCTTAAGCACTCATATTTTCACCATAGTTTGAAAATTTTGCTGAGATTGTATAAAAATATCAATGGTCAAATGTATAACACTCTCGAAAGCCCTCCAAAGCACTAGCTAACCTTTTGATTATATTTTCTTCATCACTGGGTAATATTTTTCATCACAAGTCATGGACCGCTTAAAGGGAATCTGTTATGTCAAAATCACTTTTAAGCACTTCACTACAGTTCATGCTCATTGTTCATTCAATCTAATTCTCCATGCTTCCAATAACCCACAAGGGAGTGAGCATAATAATGACCACTTTCGAGGAGATTACTGATTCCCTGGGTCAAGGTGGTCCCTAATCCAATGATCACTTTGGGGGTGGATGTGAAGTTTCTTCTCAGAGAGCCTTGAACCAACTCCCCAAGACACTTACGAATATTGTATTTGATAAATAGAAACAACAGACATGTTACATCCTAGTTGTGGGGTCACTCAAATTGCTTTTATTGCTAAAAGTCTTATATCCACTTGAACTTTTTGGGCAAAGGATGCTTATAAACACCGTATTTGATAAATACAAATATCAGACATGTGAAGTCCTAGCTGTGGGGACATTTCAACATCTTTTATGGGAAAAATTGTTGTCTCCACTTTATACATCTATGAAAAGATAGCCGTGTGGATAATAACTCATTCATCAAAAATATCACTTGTTAAATATTGGGTCAATCTACAAAAGATTAGGATTGGAACTTAAGGTAGATTCTTATAATAGACTAGCAATTCAAAAAGAGATTGAAACTCTTATTTCTCTATATCCAATAAATTTATGGAACCCCTATGAATTATTACAGACCTGAATGTGATCAATTCATAATCAGTCCTCAAGAAGAAAATTTATAACTATTGAGGTGTTGTTTTGGTGTATCTATTCCAAGCATCAACAAATGATAGTACTATACATATTCATATACATATGAAATATTTCGGTGCTGACCTAATCCAAGGTGTATCATCCAACAAGAAAATTAGCAATATACAAGGAATTCTCTTTTTTTTTTTTTTGAGATTGGTAGTAGTCCATTGTTTTGATATACAATTATCAAGAGTTGTTATCAAGTATCATCACCTACTGCGTTAGGTTAGAGTCATAATCAAGGGAGTGTGACAACAAAAGGTCTGGCCTATTGTCAGTTAAACTACTTCTTCAGAAATAGTTTCAAGTAGAAACAGAGTATGGCATCCTCCTTTGCAACAAACATCTAATATACTGTTGCTAAGGTTTGTCAGGCAGATCATGTGAAAGAGACTGCCAATTGCATTCAAAATTTGGTGATAAGATAAGGAACAGGTTGATCAAGTCTAAATGACCAACTGAAGTAAGGCTTCAGAGGGAGCTATAAAATCCCTGTTAGAATAGTCAGATGACCTTGCCTCAATGTCCAAAGGAATAATAACAAGAAATGTAGTAGGTTGCAGATTGCTCAATGTCTATGTTTTGGCAAGGTCACTCTCCCTTCGTACACAAGGTACTATTGTAAAAATATTGTAAATATGTAGTTATTGGAGATGTCTGTGCTCTCATTTATCAAAGAGGACATTGATTTTCAAGATGGAAGACCTATCCTTGATGCACTATTCCCTGTACTTAAAAGTCTGATGAGAAAGGGAAGTTACTGGTCTGGATATATATATATATATATATATATATATATATATATATATATATATCTTATGGATACTTGGTGTTCTTGAGAAACACCTATCATATGACTCGCTATAAAGACTCTGAACCTATCTATGGATGAGCATGTTGTTGTCTGATCCGGCAGTATAAAGAATTGAAAGAGCACATATAGTGCTATATCTCTTGATTCGGTTGCTCTAGAAGCACTATTGAGGTTGAATGTATATAGCAGCAAGTATGACTTATTATGAAGCTAGTTTGTTGAAGAAGCTATTCAATGAGCCTTTTGTGCACATGCTGAAATCCACCATTGTATAACTGTGATATTCTCAAGAGGGATTTATTTTTTAGAGAATCCATGTTCCACAATAGCTCCAAGTATTGGGTACTACTTTATTTTGATACAATACATTGGAAAACTTCCAAGCTCCAACATTGTTGATTGGATGAGTAAACTATCATCCTTTCATATCCTTTTGGTAATATCAAGATTATCTTTCTTCATAAAGAGACTAGGAGTCATGGATAGACACTACTAGGAGGGGATCCCAGTAGAACATTGGGTTCTAGGATCTCTTGGGGGCTTGGGGTACTTCTTGAGCTATAAGCGACCATAGGGTGAGTGGTTCACCTTACCCTATGACGGTTGACATGCGTGTAGGGTGAGAGGTCCACCTTCCCATACTATTGATGACATATTCATAGGATAAGTGGTTCAATGTCTCCTATGGCTTATGAGCGAGATGAGTGGTTCACCTTCTCTTGCAGATACCCCCAGTGAGAAGTTCTTATCGGCATCTGTTGACGTGTTAGTGGGACATGGTTCATCTTTTTCCCACATGTAAGATGTTTATTCCCTACGATCTATGGTTGACATGTCGGTGGGATGTGGTTCATCCTTTCCCCACGTGCAGGATCCTTCCTACTATTATTGGTTTGCATGTGTGTAAGATGTGGTTCATCCTTTCCCTACTCTCGGTGTTTTGCATGCATTGAGATATGTGAATGTAGAATGTGGTTCATCCTTTCCCTACATGTGATTGTAATGTATGATTGTAGGATGTGTTTCGTCCTTTCCTTACATGTGATTGTGAAAAGGATGTGATACATTCTTTCCCAAGAGCAGCTAGCAACAACAGTATTCTACAACTTCAGATCTGATGTATTTATGTAGCCTTGAATGCTAGTTGGATGGTTGACCTAATTGATTAGGTCATGTCAGCTCGTAGATAGATTGGAAGTAGCCCTAACCAGTCCAAGATTCTTCTACAGTATGTCACCAACCTAAGAAGGTATATCTTGTCAGCTTCAAAAGGACATCTATGATTGAGGGTAGTGATAGTGCATCTCCTAATTGGAAAGTCAATCTTGACCTAGTATTATTGTAATCTCTTTCTGCTAAACATTTGACATCAATAATAAGAAGAATTGATTAAGTGTTTTCCCCATCTTGGGGTTTTTCCCTGGCTTGAGCCATATTCTTGTGTTCTCTAGTCTTGGCTTGTCTTCAGCATTTTTCATTTATGTTATTTCTTCAGTTACTGTCAAAATTATTTATTGCTAGTGGAAGTATAATGGACTATAAAACAGGCTATATGGACCTTTGAAGTAATTGTCCTAAGGAAAGAACATGTTAACCTAAAATTAACACTATTCCTAACCCCTTTTATGGGCAGTAATTATTAGTGCAGTAAGTATGAGTGCCCTGTGATCCAAGGCATATTTGACAAGGTCATCAGAGTTGGACACCTCAGTAAAGGACTAAGTTATTATTCTAGTGTATTCTTCTATCTCCATACATAACCTTTTTAACACAGTTTTTGTTTAACAAACATAGTCTGAAACAACTAGTGGAATAATAGAACTATTACACTCAGCCTTGGCAAGTTCGTAATCACTAACATTTTTTGCTACAAGTCCCCATATTTCCCTTATGCTGCGGACCACAGAAGGTTGAGTTGGGTCTCCTCTTTCCTTGCCACAATTCCCTGACTAAACTGCAACAACTACCTACTAGTTCTTCCTTTCTCAGCTTCTTCTCCTACTTCCCGTCTTCCCCCTTCTCCTACTCCCTTTCTCTCACGCTTTCTTTGTCCCTTGCTATTCCCAATCTCCCCTTTTTCTCCTGCTCACATCCTCCATCCAGTTGGTTAGGCCTTGTCTCTCTGGCCTAATCCTCGACGGCCCCCCTGGACTTCCTGGCTTGTTGTTGGCAACTCATTTCCTTTGGTTATACCATGTTTCCTACCATTTGGTGTCTCCCCAAGGATTTAGGTGAAGGTAAAGAAGGTAGGGTGACTAGTATGACAAACAAAAATCGTGCCCAATAGAAATGTTTACTAGGGGTGAGTTAACAATTCTGACAATATTAGTCTCTTTGGATTGGCTATGGGACATGTTAATGGAGAGGGATATACCTACAATTGATAGTTTGAGAGGTGATGATGAGGTTGGTAGATAGGAGGACAAGCCAGTAAAGGATACAATTGAGAGCACAAGAGAGGTCACAGAGACACTACCTCTTTTTCCACTGATCTCGGAGAAACCAGGTAGAGAGGTAATGCCATCTTGGTTAGTGGCTAGATATAGAGAGTATATGGAGCTTAGGGAGAAAATTGATTAGGATCACATTATGACGGATGAGAAAAAATATAGGCTAGGAGAGGGCCATCCAAGTACAAACTATCTATACATCTCATATGTAGTTAGTATAGGTAATGTCATATTGGAATCTTAGTAGACACACATTTTTGTTCCTGCTAGGAAAGATGACACCTACACTAGAGGATGTAAACTAGATCATGGGTATAAAATTTAGATTCTTATCATTCTCTTAGGAAGGGTATGATGTCTTACATCCTTATAAGTATAGAGATTTTCATTGGAAAGTGGTCAAGGAAATGGAACAATCTTCTACTTTGTAGAAGTCATTTTGTTCCATCTTCTACTTTGTAGAAGTTCTTTTTCTGAAGCTAGTTGGACTCATTAGCATTGTAGAAGTTTCAAACTTTAGTGGTACCATATTTGACTAGTATTCTTTACAAATTATCGATGCTAGTATTATCACAATTTGGAGAGAGAATGCCATAAAGAGAAAACTTAGAAATTTTGTGAGCTTTTTGCCTGGAGAGATTCACTGCTTGGGCTTCTTGGAATCCTTACTAGTTTTGTACTTTCACTTACTCTTAGCATGATGATCTATAGGGTTCAAAGACATATTTGTAGAATGAAAACTATCAACCCTAACAAATTATTTTCCATGTGAATCTAGGAAGAATTCTCCATCAACAACCCATTTGCAGTTGGCTCTGCTACTGGTCACATTATCATAATTTTCCTTTGTTTTAGAAATAGGAGTGGAAGAAATATTTCAATAGAGGGACTCCTCCTATGCGAAGGTAAGGTAAACACGTGGAGTCAAGTTTAAGCCTTGACCTTTTACAGCTAAATAAAAAATAGTGGTATTTTCCCATGTATAGGTAGATATCAGGGTACCATTTTAGGATGTTAAGTTGCTCCCAAGGAAATATAACAAAACCCTCTTTTAGGCCCCTGCTCAATGTACATCGATAAAATTCCTTTTTTGATCCAAGAAAGAGGGCGAAGCTATGAAATTTCAACTTCAACAATGATATTCAGCTTGTGGCAGTTGTTTTCCTAATTGAAGTAATCCAACAAATATTAATTTTGCAAAGTGTGTGTTCAAACTTTAGTCTAATTGAAGTAGTCCAATAGATGCAAGAAATCATGATTGACACCTCTAATAGGGTGGATTTATATATTTCAATATAGGCTATTATGCCTTATGTGAGTGCATTAGGTTTACTTTTGTTTTACAATTTCATTGCATGAAGACAAGCTTGAACAGTTAATAAAACTTGAGAGTTTATAAGTGTGAAAAGGGCGTTTCCCTCTCTAATTGGACAATTCCACATCATATAACTTGTTGAACTAGAATGGAATATCCCTATAATGGTGTTTTGTTCTAGTAAGTTCTCTACTCAACGGATAAGTGTTACAAGAATCAAAATATGACATTTTTCTCAGCATACTTGGTACCTCTAAATGACATTTCTACCAATCCTTTCAACTCCACCATCGCATACTTCTAAATGAAATTTCTATTGTTCATGGTTTTTGATGTCCTCTTCCCTTAAATGTTTATAGTCTTATGTGAGATGCACTAACCAAAGCTCAGATGAAGACATTAGGTAGCTTCGACGAGTCTTAGATCCCACTGGCACCAGTGCTAACCACAACTCCATTGCCAAAGATAAAATCAATTGCCTTGGAGTTGAAATTGGGTTGTCTAGCGAAAGCATTCAAAGTTGAAGTTGGGTTGTCAAGCTAAAGCAGAGGAAAGGTTGTGCACCCTGCTAAGAAGTCTGGAGTTGCAACTAAACCTAAAGGTAGTCGTTGATTTTTATCAGGAGAAGAATAAGAAGACTAAGAAGTGTCTTGTTCCTTATACACCACACCAACATGCACATAGCCATGTTGGTGTCTGGCTCTATTCAATGTTTCCATGGTGATAGGTATCATTTAATGTTTATAAACTAATGCTAGCATTAGTTTCAAATCTTGGAAATACAAATAAAAAAGATGCATTGAACAGAGATATTATATGAATAATATCAATGATATGGTTTTATTTCCTTGGGAAGAAGCCAAATAAGACCATCAATTATCTTATTGGTCGTCAAAGTTAAATTGATAAATTTATACGTTGAGAACAATGATCATTTTATGAACAGGGTAAAGTTCATAAAAAAATTGGATTAATATGCACAAGTACTAATGCTAACTAATACAATCAAATACTATAGTCCCATATCGTAGACAAAAAAGACTAATAAGAAAATACTCCCATATTCATGTCTCACAGATTAAGGTTCAAACTCTAAAGAGATAATATTAACTATAATGATTTAATGAAAGCCATTCCTCCTTCCAAGAAGTTGTCAAAGATATGAACAAAAATAACATTATGAGATTTTAGCATGATAGATTAGAATGAGCTAAAATGTTTAATTCAATATAAAGAGAAACCTTTGTTTATTACAAGTATTCAAACCCAAGAAAGGTTCCCTGTAAACTGTTACATAGGCTTATCACTTCATACACAACAAGATAATATTTAAATATACTATTCAATCATCTGACTGAAAAATACATGGAAAATTAATAACAAAATATTACAGTTGATCATATCAAGTTAATCCAGACTTCCTAAAAAGAGTTTTGCATTTTGACCCACAAACATGCAAGTTTCAGTGCTCATGATAAATAATAATGCAAAATAAAGGGACAAAATGCCATCTATTAACATCCCTCAGTTGTGCAATATCCCACTCCTCTAAACTTTATCTCCATATAGTACTTCCAGATTGAGGCGTCTAAACCTTTAGTAAAAATTTTAAACTACTAAAATGTCAATATCCAAGAACTAACTCTAACATAACTTATATAACTTGAAACAACCATACAAACTGGAAATGCCTAGGCCAGTCATGCCCTTCATTGTTTCCATGATTTGCCTCTTGCAAATTTAACAAAAACTATCGAAATAGCCTGGTCAAGAAAAGGCCAATATATAAACTCAACACTAGCTTTATTTAGGAATTCCAACACACTTCGGTTCAGAGTGCATAATCCATAATCAACTCCAATACAAAACATGTAGAACCTATCTATTGAATGTTATTTGGCAATGTGCTCAGACAATACATGTGTTTTTCATATAACGCAAGCCTGACATAACTCCGCCAGATATACTACTGGCCAAAGATGAAATCGGAGGAACAAAATTAGTTAATAATTGTAGAATTTTTCAACTTTCGATAGGAAAGAGTCAAAACATTGGATTATACACTCCTTTGCCCATTCCTTATAGGCCATGGCATGTTATTAGCATGTATTTTGAGCTTGGATTGCCAAAGACTTAGAGGGAAGTGATTCCATTTTTGTTGTAATTGATAGATTTTCCAAAATGGCCCATTTTATTCTATGTTTGAAGCCAAGTGATGCTTCTCATATTTCTAATTTGTTTTTTAAAAGAATGGTTAGGTTGCATGGCATTCCATGGAGCATTGTTTCAGACCAAGATATAAAATTCTTAGGCTATTTTTTTAGGACCCTGTGGAAGAAGCTTGGGACAAAGTTGGCTTTCAACTCAGCCCACCATCCATAAACTGACGAATAAACTGAGGTAGTGAACATGAGTCTTGGTAATATCTTAAGAAGCTTGGTAGGAGACCACCCAAAGCAATGGGATCAGTTCCTAGCACAGGCATAATTTGCCTATAATGATTCTTTTGTTAGAATTAGAGGCTAGGGCCCTTTTCAGATTGTGTATGGCATGATCCTAAGGAATTTATGAACTCAGGCATCTAGGGAAAGAAAAACAAAGAAGTGCAGCTGGGGAAGTGTTTGTAGAAGCAATGCAGGAAATTCATAGGCGATTCAAGCATAAGTTGCAAGAAAACACCATGAAGTATAAGTCCATGCATATTTGAGGAAAAAGGAGCATATCTTTGAGGTTGGAAACATGGTACTAGCTCACCTCGGGAAGGAAAGGTTTCCAAAGTTTTAATACAACAAAATAAAATGAAAAAATATTGGACCCTGCAATATGTTGCGGAAATTTTCTAATAATGCATATGAATTAGAACTGCCTCCAGGATTGGGAGTTTCCCATGTTTTTAATGTTTTAGACCTCTATAAATATTCAGAAACTTCAGTATCAACAACAAGCAGCAGTCAACCATAAATTGGGAAAATCAGTTGCTTTCAGCAAAGCTTTTGCAACCTGAAAAAATCTTAGATAAGAGGATCATTAAGGAACCCAGAGGAAAGAAGTATTATGAGTACTTAGTGAAGTGGATGGACCATCCAATGGAGGATGCCACTTGGATGACTGCTACACTTATATAGAAAAGTGGCAAGTCCATTAATGAACTCGTGTTATGAGCCATGAACAGTTTTCAGCCTCAAGAGAATTGTTCATTTCAAAGGACCATGTGGTCAAACATTATTAGAGGGGTTGGACCCTTGTGAGTTTTCTTATTAGATTAGGAATTTTAATGAATATGGAATGTAATAAGGCTTGATTGGCTATTTAGATATTTATTACTACTAATTAATGGACTTTTACTTATTAGTCAATGTAATGAACAGAATAAGGCTTAAATTAAATGTTGTTAGTGAAGTTGGTGAACATATCCATGCTTTTAGGATGTGCATAAAAACCAAACCCCCTTTCTGATTGAATGCCTGAATGCAAAGCCATGATCAGAAAGGGGGTTTGGTTTTTATCGACTACACTAAAATGCTTGAATGCAAAGCCATGAATGAATGAAATGCCCTAGCTTCTACACCATAACCTGTTATTTCCCTATAGAGTATGCCGCTAGAAACACATTATTATTTTTCAAATTTAATGAAAGAACTTCAAAGAAAAAAGATCTTCGACAAAATATTTTTGCGACCAACCTGAATTAAAATGAAGCTCTACCCTTGACGCACTGCACCCAAACACAGATAGAAACAACACTGAGAGTCCCTTTCACATGATGCAGAGTGGCAACTACCTCGGGGTGCAATCTAATATTTCCCTTATCGTTGAATTAGACCAGCCCCAGGGGCTTGGCCGGGCCAATTAGAGCTGCAACTGTGGAAGTTGAAGGACTTGCTGGAGAGAGATCACCTTATTTCTACTTACCTGTGACCCCGTCAGAGTTCAAACCCTAACATCTGCATCATCTTAGCAGGATATAACAGACATGAAGAGGGACACCCGCTTTGCTCTGCTTGTCCAGATTCGAACACGAGACTAGTTGAGAATGGTATGAATACAAAAGGTGAAGCGGGAGCGGCATGTTTCAGTTGCTCACAAATGAAATCAATTGCAAGACTTTGAATTTTCATAGAGTTGAGGGGCACACAACAACAAATTAATTGTAGAAGCGAAGGGTTTCCATGGAGGGGATCAGAGGGAAAATGTCAGACTGTCATGACGTTGGCACTTGGAGAAAACATTTCAAAGTTTTAAGAAGCAAGATACATCCCAAAACATAAATAGATGTTTTTCCTAGCCGGGGTATATAAATTTAAGAGGTTTGTACTTTTTTCCATGAATTTTTAATTTTATCTTTTATACATTAAATTTTATTTTTATTTTGTATATATTAAAAATCGAAAGTTTATTATAATATCTTTAATGGTAATATATATATATATATATATATATATATATATATATATATATATATATATATATATATATATATATATATATATATATATATATATATATATATAGATTAAGAAATAATGAAATTTTTAATATTTTTAAAGAGATATATTATTATT
Source organism: Pinus tabuliformis (assembly GCA_031772625.1). Classification (NCBI taxonomy): domain Eukaryota; kingdom Viridiplantae; phylum Streptophyta; class Pinopsida; order Pinales; family Pinaceae; genus Pinus; species Pinus tabuliformis. The sequence goes on along the minus strand of CM062816.1, from coordinate 234,006,408 downwards.
ATTAAAGGGAAAAAAAAGAGAGAGTTGTAATAAAATTTAAAACATTATTAGTTTAAATATTTAAATGGAAAAATTGCATATTCAATTTATATTGATTTTAAAGTTAAACTTATTAAACATTTAGGGTAATTATATTGGTAAAGGTATAAATTATTTTTTGAGTATAAAATTTGAGAAAATATTTTGACAAGAGATTTGATTCCTTTGCACATTTCATATATCTAAGGTTAAAATGGATGTAAGTTAATTTTTATTAAACGAGAAAATGTTTACACATGTGTAAATTTGACCCCTCAAAACTTTGTAGATTTAGAGTTAGGATAGATATATGATAAATCTTTGTAATATTATTTATATTATATATTAATTTGACATCTCTCTCTCTCTCTATATATATATATATAATTTTATTAAAACATTTATAATACATATAGTTATATAGATATAATAAGAATGATATTTTCTTTGATATATTTTATAATGTGTTTCAATTTAATCTTTTAATGTGATATGCGTAGTAAAAATTATATATACAAACTCTATGGTGGATATATGTCCAAGTCCCATTGTGTTGACTTGGATGAACCGTGGAGTTGGTATTGAACACAATGCAAAATGGTTGGACCAATTTTTAGTTCATCCAAATCTCTTTGACAGGATGGGGTACATGTCATCCTAGGTCTCTGTGACAACTCTCTTTCACCACACTCCGATCATTTTATAGCAGAAGGGAAATAGGATGTGGAAAAGATTGATCTTCAAGTTCAACAAAACCTCACTGGTTGGTGAGGGATTTTGCAAGACAGTTTGTGAATCATGGTACCATTTATCTGTGGATGATGGATTGTCTTGAAGGTAGATTCCTTGAAGCTTCACATCCTCAAGATGGTGGTAAATATATGGGAGCGAGAATAAAAGGTTGCACATCGGAAAGAGCTGGAGGAGATTGAGGCAAAGATGGTTCACATAAATTACTTTATTCAATGTCAAATTTATCTCACGGGCACAAATTGCCCGTAAATGATACATCCTTAGACTACATGAGGATACATGGTGACTAAAATGCCATGTTATATTGTTAAAGGCAGGGAACAAAAACACTCGTCTTTTCTAGAGGTATGCTACGATGTGTAGGGACAAAAACACTATTGGGAAGGTTGTACTAGTTTGGGAAACTATCTGCATTTGAAATCCATCAAGCCTAAGAACTCTTCATCATCTAAGGTGTATGGTTATCTTGATGAAGGTTCTTCCAGAGATGCATTTTACTATGAGGATCCATTCAAGCATGTTTTACATGTAGTTGGAGGAATGGTTACATGTATTACATTCTCTTTTTTCATATCTTTGATGGATATCCTTGTTCTTAGGTTAAAACTAGGGCTTAATACCATGTGGATGAAGGATCTGAGCAAAAAGGGAGCTTGACATAATGAACACCTAACATGAGATCATGCCATGTAGGACTAAGTTACACATGGGTTTGGTCAAAGGCCCACTTGAGTCTTCAGGTTGGACACCCTCTTCAAGGAGGTGGTTGGGGGATGTTGTTGGTAACAAGGGGTGAAAAATAACACTAATGGAAGAGCTTCCATGTATTTGAAGGTGTGTTTCTCCATCAAGTACAAAGTTTTTTGGGTAAGGACACATTTTCACATATTTGGAGGCATATTTCATGTTTTGAGGTATTTCGGGTTAAGTACATTACAAAAATTCAACCCTAGGTGACTATTATCGATATGATCCTAGTTAAATATATAAATTGATAAATTTAATATAATGTAGAAATTACTTTCAGATCATAGCATCAATTACACAATAACTAAAAATTTAAGCAGTGGAAGGATAAAAGAGTTTTGTAGATACAGAAGTAATTTATTCTCAAAATCATCTTTGCATACCTCAAGGAAACCTCTACAAGTTACCAAAATAAAAATTGCATGGTCATCATAGTCATCTCAAAATGAGGTATATGATCTACACAAAAGAAGAAAGGCAGAAGTTGTACAATTGTTGTATTTCTCCATATGGCCATACATATCCATATGATTGTATTGATTCTTTGTACAAGTTCCTTTCAACATATTGAAAACCTGTAGGTTCCCCCTTATTGTGCACTTCTTTCTCTTAGTTGTTCAATGTCAGCAATACCTCTCTATCGTATCTTATTTATGCTTTTCTAAAACATGTACAGTTCTTGCTTGCACTAAAATTCTCAATATACATATTGTTCAGGACCTTTTCTTCATATCTGGAAGAAATTTTGCATGAGGAGATACCATGTGGTTATTGACATAATCAAACCCTCAGATGAATATTAAATTCATGATTTAAAAGGATTTCATGAAATAGAAAGTGGAAAATGGAAATATGGACCCATTTTATTCATTTAAAAGACAAAAGGAAGTGCTCCACATGAGGAGTATTGGGGCCTTGAAAATAACCATGAAGAAAATGGCACAAGGCCACTAATAGAGTCGCCATAGAATAACTCAGAGAAAATTTGTTAGGAACCAAAATGATCATGAAGCCCTAACCATGGCCACCCCAATGCAAGCCAACAACCACAGTAGCAGATGAGAAGAGAAAAAGGTGTTGAGAAGTTAATAGGGTAGTAAATATGTTAATTCTCTTTAACTTGATAATTGTCTGTGTTAGCTTTTTCCTTATTAGATTTGTTCCTTATTATTAAAGTGTGAGATACATTGAATCTCTACCAAAACAACAAGAAAAATGACACAGTATATAGCCTATAAATCAAGGCCAAAACCCCTCCTCTTGAGGGGAAACCCTTAAATCTCTTCTCTTCTTATAGATTCTTCACTTAACGAATACCATGACCTAGTGAATTAGACAAACCCTGCAAGATCAAGATCAACTTAGCCTCCTATTGCGAGGACTTCGACCTCCTATTGCAAATCCAAAATTTTGTCTCCCAATAACTGTTGCAACTGGTGTTGCTCCTCTTAGAGACTTCAATCTCCCTCCTATAGCCTTCCCTTCCCTTCACTTTCATTTCCTTGAGATTTAGAGCTAGTGAGATGCCCTAAGTGACGTTTTCTTGCCTTTCCTTCTCTCTTTCCTTCAAGATCGGACCAGAGATAGTTCCAGTGCAAAAACCTTAACTCTAGCTTTCATAAGAGAGAAATAGCCCAAGCACTTCAACTTCTTCAACTTCCTCTTCGTTCCTTCTTTCTTCGACCTTTCTTCTTCCTCTTATTCGCATAAAATTAGATGAGTGAGTTTGTCTAATGGAGGACAATTTCCTCTCTATATATAGGATCTTTCAAGGGTAGGTGTCACTCTTGATGTAGGCTGACTTGATCTTAGAGATATTTCAACACTTTAAAGACAAAATAAATTTTCTTTACAAGATACAATGTGCCCATAGGGTCTTCAATATATGAAAATGACTCTTAAACCTAAGTGAAACCCTAGAATCACTCAATGGGTGCTTTCCCTATAAAATGAAAGAACTTGAGCATGAAACCCATCCTCCAATAATAATAATAATATATTTTGATTTAAGAGTACATTTCATACTTATGAAGACTGAACCTAGTTACACATTTTTCAACAAAAGGACCGTAGGGCCCATGTCATCATGACATCCTTGACATCGACGAACATCATTCCTAATTGTCTCCATCATATTGTGCCCCAGCACTAGCTAACTTAAACAAAAACCCATGAGGAGAATGTCGTCGACGATGGTGTCAAAAGGCACAAATGCATTTTATAGTGCCCCTTTGTTGTGTATACCTCCCACTAAGGAATATGAGTCTAACCTACTCTTCCTTAATGAAGAACAACTTTCATTTTCCTTGCAGCCACTACAATGCACCTCGCAACCTTTGGCATATTCACCACACCCAAATCTACAACTGAATCCACCTCCGTTAACCACATTGTGTTAGATAATGCCTCCTCATGTCACCGTTATGATAAACTATCAAAGCCTAGAAACCCTTGACCATCACAGAAAACCTTCGCAAAGTCCTTTCCATTCATATATTATTTGAAACACTATAAAAAATTATTGGTAGCATATAATATTCTCCCCCGTGTGGCTATTTGAACTCGTAACATCCTTTCAAGTGGTGAGATAAACAACCATCAGTGTGTTCATGATTTAGATTACCCTTGTCTTTCTATTACTAATAGTCAATACTACTCCATGCCTATTTTAGTAGATATCCCTTAGTTTTACCAAATACTCATTTTAATACCTCCAAAACCTATAAACTTCTACCCAAAATCCCCACAGCCAATATCTATAATATATTGGCTCTATTTTTTACAATTTTAGAACACCCTTTATGAATGAACATGATAATTCAATAAGAAAATGATAGATAGGAAATGTAGGTGAAAATGTTGAAAAGCGTAACCACTTGGTTCTTTCTCATATAACTTTTCTTGATGAATGAAAATAGTGTATTCCTTTGTAGAAAAGTATGAGATCTGAAATGTTCCATGATGATTGCATATTCTTGGGGCTTGGTTTTCAAGAAAAAGTCCAACGTTCACTCTAAACTAGCTATGATCATCAATAACTACTTGGTGAATGCTAGTATGATGACGTTACCAAAGATGTAAGTGAAGGACTGGGAAATTCATGTTGATGATGTAGAAATTTTGAATAATAAACACTTATTCACAGAGATTATCCTGATTATACACTATTGTAGAATACATGCACAATACATAATCTCCTCTACGTTGATCATCAATTTAGCAACATTAAAACAATGAAACATCAATCGCATGCGCACATTAACACAGTATGTAACCCGGGGAAAGCATACAGCTGAAAACCCCACATTATCTGTATATTATAATGATTGAGAACATGTAACAATACATAGTAAAATACTCCTCACAAGTACTCAGTACTATCTCCACCTGTTACACACAAAACCAGCTCCGATTGATCAATCACAGCTCAAATCTCCTCCACTGCTTTGCCTGCCTCCACTGCGCAATCCTGCAAGAGAATGAATGATGAATGGCTGATCCAAACTCCTATTTACCTTGGCTGATCCAAAATCACATGAGCACAATCTATAATTGCCTTGGTATTGGCCCACACTGTGCAGTCCTCATTCGCATAAGTCAATCCATGCATGTGAAAAATCTCATGCACAACTAGTAGTCACAACTCACCCTTTCACTTACCTCTAACACCTGTCTCTGTTGAACTATCCATGCACTGAGTTAACTGATGTATTCTTTAGTTTCTTTATGAGTTAATAATTAGTGAATTAATTAATAATCAATTCACACAACTCATCACTAGTGTATTCTTTAGTTAGACTTAATACAACTAGTTCAACTAACTCAAACTGAACACAACTCCATCAACTCCATAGAACTCACATGCATGAGTTCTAACTGAAGTCCTCCATGCAATAGCTCAACTAACACATAAGAAACCATGTGATTCCTTTTGTCAGCTGCATGTGCCACATCCTTAGCTCGAACTCGAGTGCTCCAAGAGGATAAGATAATGTTTATAGTCCAAATATTACTAAGGGCTAATAATATTTGACTGTTTCTATTTTTAGACTGGCAGTCTAAAAATAGACTCTAATCACTCTGCTATGAAACAAAAATAGAAGTCCATATATTTTTCCCAACATGACCAATCATCCATAAATAGCATCCTGCAACTCATAGACCATGATCCACATGTCTAAAAATAGACATAGTCTAAAAATAGACTTTGCACCAAAAATAGCCTGCGGGCCCACTTAGTGAAGGCGACTCCTTTCCATTAAGCTCCATCATCTTGTTGCATTTTCAACACTCCCTCTCAACAAGATATGGATTATCTGCAACCCCTATCCTGCAACTCTGGAATGTTCTGCATGCAACACATTTGCCTGGCCCACTTGCTCCAACAACACTTGGAACAAAAACACTCCCAACGGAGCACTCTGTTGGGCTAGGAACATACTCTAATGCTGAAGCTCTACCTGCTACTGACAATTGCTCCCTCTCTGAAATCTACGCTACTACAACATCTCCATGAATCTCATACCATTGCACACTTCTCTGTGCCACCTAGCACTATGCAAAACACTTGTGCCTCTCGCATTGCTGTAGCCTGCTAGCTATGCGCTGTCCTAGGATTCCCTGCATTGTCGCTCTCTCTGCCACTCCATCCGCATCTGTCTCTACCCAATCAGTCAGTTCCCACTACTCCACATCGGGGTTCCCACAGCAAGGTCTCATCTAAGATATTGGGTACCTAAAGGATCATGCCCCTCCTCCTTGGGATAATCAATCCACATCACCCCACCTCATACCTACAGGTATGGCTACATGCGATCCCTCTGCCCACTTGGATCGAAGTTTCCCCCTACTGGAGGTCTTTTCATGAGTAGATGTCTCTACTCGATCTCCACTCAGCTTCCCTTGTTGTGGCTGCTCAACAACCTCCTGAAGCTGCTGCACCAATCGTGGCTCCTCCACAATCGTCTGAGACTTCTTCTGGCTCTGCATGTTGAGAGGTAATATAAATTCCCTCTCAACCACCAAGTCTCCATCAGTTGCCTCACTGCTCAAGGCTTTGCATGCATCTTCAACCTCAAGAGCATACAGGTTCTTGACCTGTGAACCAATCTGTTTCACCTATCTAGTGATGATGTGTCTAAGGAAAACCTTTCCCTTACTGAAGACTACATCACAACCTCTGTCTTCCAACATCGCGATCGACACCAAGTTTCTCTTCAGTCCTGGTACATACTTGAGATTGGTCAAGGTAAGGCAAGCTCCATGCTCCCTCTGAAAAATAACCGTGCCTACACCTGAGACACTATACTTCTCATCATTACCCATCGCTATGAGTATCTGGAGATCTTTCTCCTCCAAAGTACTGAACAAACTCTTGTCACTGGTCATGTGGAAATAAGCTCCACTGTCAAGAAACCAACCACTTCTCACCATGGATGAATCCATGCATGCGAAGAGTGTGAAATCCAACTCAAATTGTGAAGCAAGTGCCTCACCTTCAGATCCTTCCCCGGATCCCTTCTTGGATTTCTTCTTTGGGAAATTAGTAGCATAATGGCCCAACTCATGACGACAAAAGCATCTCACCTTCGACTTTTCAACCTTCTTCCCATCATTGGAAGAACTAGATTCAGAAAGAGAAACCCTCTCCTTCCCCTTCTTCGCCCTACTCGCTAAGGCACAGTTCTCCTCATCATGCATGGATGAAGAACTGTCTCTGGTGCTCCGTCTGATCTCATCTTGCACAAGATCTGACCAAAGTCTCTCCCATCCTAGCAATTTCTCCCGACCATTGACAGAGTCCTGATAGGAATGCCAACTCTTCAGAAGACCAAGGAGAGCCAAGCTCACCAGGACCTCATCATCGACAGTCACCCCCACACTTCCCAGCTCATCCTGGCATTAGGTGAACCTCGTGAGATACTTGGGCATACTGTCTCCATTCTCACACTTAATGTTTCTGATTTTATCCTTGAGCACCATTCCACCAACTCAAAACTCAACCGCTTCTGATCTAAAATTCCTGAGAATAAAGTATTTCTCGTATAGAGATTGACTGTATGGGCATTCACTTGATATCTCACTTTCCAAAAGAAGGATGAATCCAAAGGCTACCTGGCCCGATTACAGACTCTGCCAGAAGAAATAAAATGTAAACACTTTCTGAATAATAGATATGATGATCAATGCCGCTTTGATATCCTGTAGAAATTTTTCTACAAATCAACCTGCTCTGATACCATGTAGAAATTTTGAATAATAAACACTTATTCACAGAGATTATCCTAATTATACACTATTATGGAATACATTCACAATACGTAATCTCCTCTACGTTGATCATCAATTTAGCAGCATTAAAACAATGAAACATCAATCGCATGTGCACATTAACACAATATGTAACCCGGGGAAAGCATACAGCTGAAAACCCCACACTATCTGTATATTATAATGATTGAGAAAATGTAACAATACATAGTACAATACTCCTCACAAGTACTCAGTACTATCTCCACCTGTTACACACAAAAACAACTCAAATCTGATCAATCACAGCTCAAATCTCCTCCACTGCTTTGCCTGCCTCCACTGCGCAATCCTGCAAGAGAATGAATGATGAATGGCTGATCCAAACTCCTATTTACCTTGGCTGATCCAAAATCACGTGAGAAAAAGCTATAATTGCCTTGGTATTGGCCCACACTGCGCAATCCTCATTGGCATAAGTCAATCCATGCATGTGCAAAATCTCATGCACAACTGATAGTCACAACTCACCCTTTCACTTACCTCTAACACCTATCTCTGTTGAACTGTCCATGCACTGAGTTAACTGATGTATTCTTTAGTTTCTTTATGATTTAATAATTAGTGAATTAATTAATAATCAATTCACACAACTCATCACTAGTGTATTCTTTAGTTAGACTAAATACAACTAGTTCCACTAAGTCAAACTAAACACAACTCCATCAACTCCACATCCAACTCCACAGAACTCACATGCATGAGTTCTAACTGAAGCCCTCCATGCAATAGCTCAAATAACACATAAGAAACCATGTGATTCCTTTTTTCAGCTGCATGTGCCACATCTATAGCTTGAACTGAAGTGCTCCAAGAGGATAAGATAATGTTTATAGTCCAAATATTACTAACGGCTAATAATATTTGACTGTTTCTATTTTTAGTTGGGCAGTCTAAAAGTAGACTCTGATCACTCCGCTGTGAACCAAAAATAGAAGTCCATCTATTTTTCCCAACATGACCAATCATCCATAAACAACATCCTGCAACTCATAGACCATGATCCATATGTCTAAAAATAGACAATCTAAAAATAGACTTTGCACCAAAAATAGCCTACGGGCCCACTTAGTGAAGGCGACTCCTTTCCACTAAGCTCCATCATCTTCTTGCATTTTCAACAAATGATGGGAATGATAGATCTCGAAGACAACATGATGATGTTGTTGGAGAGGGACATATAATTATGGAGGGATGTATTTAGTATCTAAAAGTGTCTCAACTCTATCTACCCTGTTGGATGGGTTGTTTGTCTCAGATTCAATGAGATTGGTTAAATTCAGCTTATCAGGTTCATGAGGGTAGGAGAGGGAGGCGAAATAGGGATGGGAAGCTTAACAATCCTCCACAAGGAAAATATATGCTTGCATGTAAAGGTAAAGGGAATGCTAGGGGGCTAATTTGATGCAAAGCAAGGGTGAATTATGCCTCTTTGAATGCACATCGTGAGATTGTGTTTAAGATTCACCATTTTGAAGCTATGAGAAGACTAGAGTGTAAGAATAAGAGAGAAGCTAAACATATTGTGGGTTGAGAAGAGGGCCAAGAAGGCCCTCTCTAGTTCTTCCTATTTTAGATTGGAGACACAAGATTTAAGAGTGTTTATAAGGTAGCAGTAAAGATGAGATGGATTTTCAAGCATATGTTGATAAGGGTGTTGCTGGACTGTCATAGTGGAAAAAAGCGATCTAATGGATAAAATGAATGTCTGCTTCCAAAGAAAATTTCAATGTTGAGGAGTAAACTGGGAGGGGTAGTTGATGGTTCCCTAAGCTAGGTCAAGTTCTTGCAATGGATTAAAGATCAAATTCTACTACAAAGTCTCACGAATAATATGATTATGCAATAAATGCACATAAAAAATTGGAAGTCAAAGTCTAGGACTCATTACAAAGGAGCAGTTCAAACAGTCACCACTAAGTTTTGAATGGCATCTAAAATTTGACTTTCTCAAAATTGAATGAAGTTGGAACCACTCTGAAACAACCCTAAAGGATTAATGTTAACATTCAAAATTTAAGTAAAAGTTGACATTATTTTCAAAAAGGAAAGATAAGGAGAATTTCAACTTTTACTTTAACTTTAAAAATTAAATATTACCATTAATTACTACGGTTAGGTTTTGTAGGGCCCTCAAGTTAAGATTTTTTTTTTTTTTCCTTTTTAATTATTTTTTATTAAAAATTTAATATTTGGTGGTCATTAGCTATGTTGCACTACATTCTTCAGAATTGGAAAGTTTAGTAGAGAACTAGTAACTTTGGTGTTTTAAGGTCAGTTCAATACAAGACCAGCCTTAGCCAATCTGAACCACCAAACTAGACTAGTGCAACTCTAAAACCATTAGGACCAACCAATTTCACTAGTTCTAGGCTAGTTCTAATAAGAGTGTGCCCTTCTCATCTTCCTCTCAACTCGTTTTGTTGGATCCTTTCAAAAATGGTGATTTGGGGAGTGCCATAAATTGTGAGACTTTTGTGAGCACCTAAGATCATAAGTAGTTAAGCCTTGACAAATAGAAATTTGTAAGGAACTAGTACATACATCCCAAAACACGTTTAGTGAGGAAGTGCATGCAAGGAACTATTATAGACCTCCCAAGATACTTAGTGAGGACGTGCATGACCAAAAAGCATCAGAAAAAATTATCCACCCTCAAAAATCCTGCACAAAAAATTAATGTGTGGTGCAAAAAAAATTGTTGGCAGGCTATTAATGCTACCAACAATTATTCCCTCTCCAATTTCACAAGAATCTCCTACTCAAGCTACCTCCTCCATTATGCTTATAGTAAGTTCTTGCAACTGTGTGAGCTACAAGAAATTCAAACTGCCTTGGAATCTCCACCAATCTTAGGGAACTCGACTTCTCCGCATGCCACAACTATTTTTGGTTGATTGATCAGTTAACTGGATGATCACTAAGTTTGACTGAAGTCCCACTGCTTAAATGACCTTCCACTAGTTCCTCCAAAAGTTAGAACTAGTTTAACTCGAAACAACCTAAGATAATTGACCTTTATTGCTACAAATTAGCAATCACATATGCAGAACTAAACTCTAACACCTCCAACTTGAATTCACTTAGTAAACTAGGTGACACAAGCCATGTCACAAAATTTAACATCATCCAAGTTGTTTGTTGATGTGGAAATTCAAACCTTTTTCAATTTAATCAAAGGAAAAATAAAATTGAGAATTTCTTGCTCCATTTTTCAACACATAGTTCACTGGAATGTATTACTTTCACTATGCACTTGGCATTGTTCACATGTTAAGTTCATAAGGTTTTGGGCTGATGTGGTTCTATGTGTTTTGTATATAAAGAATAGGTGTCCATCTCTTGCTATCAGAAACAGGAATCCCTATGAAATGTGGTATCACCACATTCCTTCGGTGAGGCATCTCAAGGTTTTTGGTTCCTCTTGTTATGCCTTCATACCTAAGGAACAAATTAGAAAACTCAGTGCAAGGAGTCACAAATGTATCTTCTTTGGGTACTCATACCTCCAAAGCATACCATCTCTATGATGAAGTGAATAAGAAGTTTATAATATCTAGAGATGTGATCTTTCTTGAGTTTTCCAAGATTGACAAAGTTGTTGAGTGGAAGCTTAATCATTTGGATAGATTTGAACATGCAAAGTGTTTTCGAGAGTTTGATAGTGATATTGTTGATCTAGATTGTAATTAATGTCAATATGAAGCCAAGGAGAAGCAGAGCAGACTTTTGAAGAACAGGAGCAAAGCCACTAGAAAGAGGATCACATCAGTGAAGGTACATAAGAAGAGCTCATTGGAAGCCATGAGAAACAAAGAGAAACACATATCGGAGGTGCATAACTAGAGGAGCATAAACAGTGTTAGCAGAGGAGCCACATCTGGAGTATCACATGCAATATATGCCAAAAAGGACTATTGGAATCCAAAGGAAGACCAATTAGAGGAGCAAGAGAAGCATAGAGGAAAGAGCGGAGGAATACATAGAGTGGAGGAGTATATATATATTATATAGATGTGATATAGAAAAAGAGTATATATATATAGATATATATATATATATATATATATATATATATATATATATATATATATATACATATAGATATATATATATATATATACATATAGATATATATATATATATACATATAGATATATATATATATATATATATATATATATATATATATATATATATATATATATATATATATATATATATATATATATATATATATATATAGATATATGGACCCGACAAAGTTATTAAAAATAGTTTATAATAATATCGCGTCAGGGTATCGAGGAATTGGCTATGTTATGTGCAAATCTGCCAATTAAAATAAAGTTGTCGAGTGGACTTGATGAAGTTATAGATGTAGCCGTAATGCATTTGAAGTCTAGCCTTATGTGTTCAAAGGGTGTATTTCTGTGTATTCTTGTGGTTCCAATAAATGTGTTTCCCAGGGCTTAAAGTTAAATTAATGCTTCTGATAGTTTAGTGGGCCTGAACCGTTGTGATTGCAATTGCGATTGTGGGATTACTATTCTATATTGTATGAATATTATAAAAGGGGGGACTCTCTAATATTTTCTTTAATATGCAACATTATTGTAATTCAGCCTCTTTTCCACATTAATGTGTCTTCTGTATTGATGGATTTGAAGAGACAGAGGAATCTGAAGATTGAGCGTAGAGGAAGTTGAAATATCAAGCGAGCATTGAGGAAGTCGAATAGCTAGTGAAGAAAGGAAGCCAAAGGTCAGGGGTATCAAGAATATAAAACAGAGAACAAGGAAAGTTTAGTGTTACTGAAAAACTGTAAGAAAATAAAGGAAGGCGAAGCTCTTGCAAAAGTGGAAGGAACAAGAGGACAGAAGTAAGTCATAGGCCCAACAGGGTTGGGAGCAGAGAATTACAACCAAACAGATCCAAACGGTTTATAGTAGAGGGTTGGAGCCCTTGAGGTTGGTGCCTCAGAACTAAAAGGATTGGTGTCCTTGGGAGTTGGTGCTCCTAAATTCAAGGTTGGTGCCTTGACAAGACAAAGTTGGTTCTCTAGAGGTTGGAGCCTCACAAAGAGGCCAAGTCGATGCTTGGCCATTGATTAAAACCATATATATATATATATATATATATATATATATATATATATATAGATATATATATATATCTATTGTAAATATCACATTAATAAAATCATCTATTCCTGTTATCTACTTATGTATTCAAAATATAAATGTTTTAACTGATATAAATAATAATTGAAAAATAAATATTGATTCACCCCCCCCCCCCCCCCCCAAGTATTTCCAACAATTGGTATCAGAGTGGGCTTCTTCATATCAGCCTAATAGCTCGAAGAAGGATTCTTATTCATGACGATAAATCAAGAAGTGTCAAGAAGCCCTCCTCTGTTCGATGGCACAAATTTTGGTTTCTAGAAAAAGAGAATGTCCTATTACTTAATGTCCTTTGGACCTGAGGTTTGGCATTCGGTCTTAAATGAGTACATAGCTCCTTCCACTCTTCCAATAGATCAAGACGAGAGGAAAGTATACGTTGAAAATGCAAAAACCTTAAACTCCATCATTACTGGAATCACTGATTTTGAATTTACAAAAGTCATGAATTATAACTCTGCCAAAGAAGTATGGGATAAGCTAATTGGCTTATACAATGGGAACTCCAAAGTCAAGAAGGCAAAGCTTCAAACACATATAAGGCAATTTGAAAGTCTGAAAAGGGATGATGAAGAAGATATTGAATCATACTTTCTCTGAGTAGTTGAAGTGGTTAACTCTCTTAAAGGATTGGATGAAAACATTGAAGAAAGCACCATTGTTCAAAAGGCTTTAAGATCTCTCCCAGACAGATTTGACTCCAAAGTAAGTGCCATAGAAGAAGTGAAGGATATAGATACTCTCAAGATGGATGAACTCCATGGAATCCTCATTGCCTATGAGATGAGAAAAGGTTTCCCAAGTTCCAAATATGTAGCATTCAAGGCATCAAAATCAAAAAAGGGGAAATAAAGGAATGTCAGTAGTGATGAATCTGATGTTGAATATGAATTAACACAATTTGTACAAAGGCTGAAGCAAGTATCTAACCTAAAAGGTAAATACCCTCTTATTTGTTTCAAATGTGGAAAAATAGGTCATTATGCTGCAAAATGTCCTCATAAGCATGATATTGATGATGAAGAAAATTATAAAAGGATGGTATACAAAAAGAAAGGGTTCAATAAGAAGAATTTCCTTTCTAAGCAAGATGAGTCTGATGAAGATGAATTTGTAGTCATCAAAAAGAAATCAACCAACTAGTTCCCTCACCACAAAGGAGGTAATGAAGAATCAGATGAAGAAAATGACCATGCTGGAAGCCAAGAAGTATTATTCATGGCATTCACAAGTTATGATGACTCAGGGCTAGAAGGAAATGTAGATGAATTATTAATAAGTGCCATTGAAGAAAATGAGAAATTACAGAATAAAATCACTTTTCTCAAGGTAGAAAGTGAGGAAACAAAAAGAAGGGAAGATCTCTTGGAAAACAAGCTAAAAGAAAAAGAAGAAGATTGCGAAGAATGTGAAGCCGAAATAGTATCTCTGAGGAAGGAATTGGAGCAAGTTAAAAATGTTTGGAAAAGCTCTCAAATACTTGACACTATCCTAAATAATCAAAAAACTCAATATGATAAATCTAGAATAGGTTTTAAAGGAGAATCATCGAGCACTAAGAATAATGTGAAAAGCTATGCCGATGTATTTTCCAACAATCCAAAGGAAGAAAGATTATTTTGTCAAAGGCTCATCCCAGATCCAAAGAATGAAGAGAGAATAACTCCAAGGAAGAATGTTGATTCGAATCATGGATGCTACAACAGATACAAAACAGTATTTCATCATAAGCCCATCTCAAATTCAAAGAATGAAGCAGGAGTAACTCCAAGGAAGAATGTTGATTCAAATCATGGCTATTACAATAGGTACAAAACCATCCTTTTTGAGCTTTGTTTCCATTGTAAAAAATTTGGTCATCAAGCTAGACATTGCATGGCTCGTAGGAATGACACACCAAAACTAAAGGATCAAATAAACAAACCATATGGCCCCAAAAGGAAAGGACAAATCAAGACCTACAATTATTTTGATCCCTTGGCCAAATTTGATTTGATTTGCTCATTATGTAATAATAATGGACACAATGAACAAAATTGCCCACTCAAAAGAGGAAAAGCAAGAAGTGAGAATCCCAACACAGATAAATGTGGCCTAGCCCTATGTGCTCAAAATAGTGAAAATCATTGATTTGTGGATAGTGGGTGCTCCAGACACATGAAAGGGGACGGAAGGAAGTTTGTCTCATTGAAAAAAAAGGAAGGAAATGTATCCTTTGGAAGTGGATTTGCCAAAATTGCTGGAAAAGGAATTGTTACTCTTATTAATGGAAAATGAAAAGCTCAAAATCTTTGCTAGTAGATGGGCTCAAACACAACCTCCTGAGTGTTAGCCAAATCTTTGATCAAGGACATAATGTTGTCTTTAGCACCAAAGACTGTGAAATAAGGAACTCTTCCTCAAGGGAACTTGTGGCGAAAGGGGTTAGAACACCAGACAACTTCTACATTCTGAACAAGATTCAAGAAGATAAATGCTACTTAAGTCAAACAGAGGAAAGTTGGTTGTGGAACAAGCGACTTGGACATATGAGCTTCGATAATTTGATCAATATCAGCAAGATAAATGTAGTATGAGATATCCCAAATCTATTCAGACGAAATCAAGGAGTATGTAGCCCATGTCAACATGGAATGCAAACTATAACAAGTCACAAGACCAAGGAGTTTTCTACATCAAAGCCTTTGGAGATCATTCATGCTGAATTTATGTGGACCAACTAGAATTCTGGCACTCCAAGGAGAAAGGTACTTTGCTTTATTTGTTGATGATTATACTAGAATGATGTGGGTATATTTTATAAAATATAAATCCGAAGCATTTGAGTGTTTTAAGAATCTTAAAGTTTTTGGGGAAAACGAAAAGGACTCTAAGATTAAGTGTCTCAGAACAGATAGAGGGGGAGAATTCACATCAAAAGAATTTGATGAATTCTGTAAAATACATGGAATCAAAAGAGAACTCTCTACTACCAGAACACCAAAGCAAAATGGGGTAGTTGAAAGAAGAAACCGAACAGTTCAAGAAATGGCAAGAACAATGTTAATAACAACTAACTTGCAGACAAAATTATGGAAAGAAGCAGTTGGGATAGCTGTCTATACCTTGAATCGAACTCAATTAATACCAAATAATGAAAAGACTCCTTACGAATTATGGAAAGGAAGACCTGCTTCAGTAAAATACTTCAAGATTTTTGGAAGAAAGTGCTTCATAAAAATCAATGATGGCTCATCGGGAAACTTTGATTCTCGTGTTGACGAAGGGATATTTCTTTGATATTCTATAAGAAGCAAAGCCTACAAGTGCTATAATAATCGACTACGAAAAATAGTATAAAGCATTGATGTAAAGATTGATGAAAACCTTCCAGAAAAAGAAATTCAAGAACATGAAGTTGATCCTCTCATTGAAGAAGAAGAACCTGAAAAATAAGAAATAGATCAAGAAAACCGAGGGAAAAAGAACCATCTCAAACCCCTTCAAAGATGAATTTTCTCCAAAATTATCACCGAGAAGAGCAGATTATTGGCAATGTAGATGAAGGTATGTAGACACGAAGAAGAATGACAAGCACACCAAGGAAAATGATGTTGCTCTTCTATCCATGATAGAACCAGAAACATTTACTCAAGCAAGGATCCTCATTGGGTAAAAGCCATGGAAGAAGAAATGTCTCAAATTGAGAAGAATGAGACATGGGAGTTGGTACCTCATCCAAAGGACAAAAACATAATAGGAACCAAGTGGGTATTCAAAAACAAAATGAATGGAGATGGACAAATCATTAGAAACAAGGCAAGGCTTGTTTGTAAAGGCTATTCACAAGTCGAAGGAATCAACTTTGAAGAAACATTTGCACCAGTAGCTCATATGGAAGCTATCAGGATGTTCTTGGCATTTTATTGCTCAAAAGGATTCAAAATCTATCAAATGGATGTAAAGTCAGCATTTCTAAATGGGGAACTCAAGGAAGAAGTCTACATGGAGCAACTGCAAGGGTTTAATCTAACAGAAGGAGAAGACTTTGTTTGTAAGTTGAAAAAGGCATTATATGGGTTGAAACAAGCTCCTAGAGCTTGGTACCAAGATTGGATCACTATCTACATCAACAAGGCTTCAAGAAATGGGTGGCAGGAAGTAGTCTCTACATAAAGTCAGATGAGGATAAGTTACTAGTCACACTTGTTTATGTTGATGATCTGATTTTTGCTAGTAATAATGATGAGATGAGCCATGAATTTTCTCAAAACATGTCAAGGAGTTTGAGATGTCGATGATAGGAGAATTATCTCACTTCCTTGGAGTACAAGTGTCTCAAACCATGGCAGGCTTGTTTATATCTCAAGCCAAATATCTTAAAGACATGCTTAAAAGATATGGAATTGAAGATTGTGCACCCATGAGCACACTTATGACCACAAATTACAAATTGAGAAAAAATGATGACTCCCCTCTCGTAGATGCAACTCATTACAGGTCAATAATTGGATCCCTTCTGTACTTAACTGCTATAAGACCCAACATTATGCAAGTAGTAGGAATGGTGGGAAGATTTCACTCAGCTCCTAAACAATCCTATTTGTTGGCCGTAAAAAGAATTCTCAGATACTTGAAAGGAACTTATAACTTCTGTCTTTGGTACCCTAAGAGCTCGACTCTTACCGCGACTGCATACATCGATGCTAATTGGGCCGAAAGTGTCGATGATCAAAAAAGTACTAGTGGAAATGCATTCTTCCTAGGAGACTGTTTAGTATCTTGGCTCAGTAAAAAACAGACATCCATATCACTATCTATCAGTATATAGTTGCTGCAGATTGTTGTACTCAAATACCATGGATGAAGGAAGTTCTAAAATATGTCAACATAGGCACAAATCAACCAATTACCATCTATTGTGATAACATGAGTACGATCAGCCTCAACAAAAATCTAGTGATGCACTCAAGGACCAAACATATACCAATCAAGTATCATTTCCTTCATGAAAAAGTAGTTGAACAAAACAACTTCTTGAAATATATCAATACTAAAGAGCAGATAGCTGATATTTTCACAAAACCTCTTCCTCAAGAAGAATTTAAACATCTTCGTGAAAATATGGGGGTTATCTCTTTAGCATCACTTAAGTTGATTCATAAATATGTTGTAGGATAGGGGGAGCAGTTCGATAGGGGGAGTCCTTATGCACTCCTTTGCCACTGATGTCAAAGGGGGAGAGAAGAAGAATATTGCCATCAATGACAAAGGGGGAGATTGTTGATCTAGATTGTCATTATTGTCAATATGAAGCCAAGGAGAAGCAGAGAAAACTTGTGAAGAACAGGAGAAAAGCCACTAGAAAGAGGATCGCATCAATGAAGGTACATAAGAAGAGGTCATTGGAATCCATGAGAAGCAAAGAGAAACACATATCGGAGGTGCATACATGGAGGAGCATAAATAGTGTTAGCGGAGGAGCCAAATCGGGAGTATCACATGTAATATATGCCAAAAAGGACTATCAGAATCCAAAGGAAGACCGATCAGAGGAGCAAGAGAGGCATAGAGGAAAGAGCAGAGGAATACATAAAGCATAGGAGTATATATATTATATAGATGCGATATAGCAGAAGAGTATATATATATATCGGAGAAATCACAGCGACGGGTTCTATTAAGTGCCACATTGAAACCCTCGATTGCGAGATATAGCGGCGGACTCGATGGTCCTATTATATCATTTCCTAATTATATATCGCGTCTGCCATATCGGGAGTTATGTATCGCAGAGTGTAAAAGCCGTGTCATGACAAAATATGCGATTGCGATATATATATATATATATATATATATTGGCCCATGGGACCATTACAGTATGATGTAATATAATATCGCATCCGTCAAAATATCGCAAGCCTCTTTAAAGCCTTGCCATATTAAAACGCCGATTGCGATATAATTGCGGACCCGACTACACCATTATAGCATGGTTTAATCAAATGTCACATTCACGGTAATCGCAATGTATAAAGGGTTGTCACCCCCGAACCACCGATTGCGATATATATATATGGACTCAATGGAGTTATTAAAAACAGTTTATAATAATATCGCATCCAGGTATCGGGGAATTGGCTATGTTGTGTGCAAATCTACCGATTGCAATAAAGTTGTGGAGGAGTGGACCCGATGAAGTTATAGATGCGGGCGTAATGCATTTGAAGTCCGGCTTTATTTGTTCATAGGGTGTATTTCCATGTATTCCTATGGTTCTAATAAATGTGTTTCCCAGGGCTTAAAGTTAAATTAACTCTTCTGATAGTTTAGTGTGCCTGAACCATTGCGATTGTGATTCCAGGATTACTATTGTATATTGTATGAATATTATAAAACGGGGGCCTCTCTGATATTTTCTTTAATATGCAATATTATTGTAATGCAGCCTCTTTTCCACGTTAACGTGTCCCATGTATTGATGGATTTGAAGAGATAGAGGAAGCCGAAGAGTGAGCATAGAGGAAGATGAAAGATCAAGTGAGTGTTGAGGAAGCCAAATAACCAGCGGATAAGGGAAGCCGAAGGTCAGGGGTATCAGGAATATAAAACAGAGAACAAGGAAAGTTTAGTGTTACTGAAAAACTGTAAGAAAATAAAGGAAGCCAAAGCTCTGGCAGAAGTGGAAGGAACAGGAGCACATAACTAAGTCACAGGCCTAGCAGGGTTGGGAGCAGAGAATTACAATCAAACAGATCCAGATGGTTTACAGCAGAGGGTTGTAGCCGTTGAGGTTGGTGCCTCGGAACTGAAAGGATTGGTGTCCTTGGGAGTTGGTGCTCTGGAGGTGGATCCTCAGAAAGAGTCCAAGTTAGTGCTTGTCAGCTGATTGAAACCACACACACACACACACACACACAGATATATATATATATATATATATATATATATATATATATATATATATATATATATATATTGTACTTGATTTATTGTAAATATCACATTAATAAAAGCATCTATTCCTTTTATCTACTTCTGTGTTCCAAATATAAATGTTTTTAACTGATATAAATAATAATTGAAAAAGAAATACTGATTCACCCCCCACCTCAGTATTTCCAACAGATATTACACATCTCCTTCTCTTATCTCTATAATTTCTATGAAGAGCCTTAAAGAAATCAGGTTGCAAAAATTCCTTCTGCTGATTTGGTAGGAAAGAGCTAAGAGACTATTGGCAGCGCGTAGCCAAATCTGACAAGTAGTGAGGTTACATGCAAGATACAAAGCAAGGATTAATGCAAAGGAGTCTACTGACTATATACATATCATCAAACATACTTCATCCCACTTATGATGCCTTGCATCGTGCCTGGTTAGTCATAAGATCATGTTGGCCACAACCTCCGTAGCTTAAATAAACAATTGGTAATTCTCTTCATATTCTAAGCTATGTAATAAAGAAGTGAAAGGGAGCAAGACACGTAGAGGAAACACATGGAATGACTTTTAGTTCTTGCAACCATGCATGTCATTGAAGACAGAATGATATGACAATGATAAGACAAATTTTAAGCTAGAATAAGAGGTGTATTTCAAAAGATGTGCTTTGTTTTCCATACCTAGCCTCCAAATGGTTATGCATCAGGTAGATTCTTCATGTGTTAAAGATATTCTATCATACCTTAGGTTCCTTGGTCAGCTTATTTTTCTCCTCGGGTCCTTTAGAGTCATTTATCATGTCATCTTTCTTTGTGGCCCCTGAGAGACATAATTGTGTAGCTTCAGTGGGCAGTGACTGTTGTAGGATGAGGCTGTGGGAGGACACATTTACATAGTTTTAGCTGGATGAAAGGAACTACTATGGGATGAGGCCCTGGGAGGACACATCTACGCAATTTCAGGATGCAAGGCAGACTAGGTAGTAAAGGGACAAAACTGCACAATTTCTGGAGATGGTGCGTTCCAACTGAGGGAAGAACATTGGAGCAAACCACTGCGCAATTTTGAATGCTAAGGGAGGTTGGGATTTTAGCGCATTGCACAGTTCCAATAGGCAAGGGAAACGCTTGAGTGTTACATATGTGAAGTGCACAGTTCAAGAAAGTTAGATGAGGCTAGGATGATAAGGAAACCCTGAAATTTGGCTAAGTGTGGGATCAATGGAACTGATGTGAACAATGATAAAACTTGACTATGATAACAAACTTGAAAACTTAGTGATACAAAATAAATTATCCAGAATAGATAACACATACTTCTCTTAATGAAACAACCTTTGTGGTAGCTTGCGACACGTGCGGCTCCGATGGTAGACTTTGGGAGGATAAAGGAAACACTTGTGTAAGAGTGTGTGAAATGAGTGTGAAACATGTCTATGTGGTGAGGACAACCCGTTCTCATAAATAATTCCCCTTGAAGCAAAGCAGGCCTCCCTTTGCATGACAAGTGATAACCCCCATGCCCAATGATGACACATTCTATGTAAAGATAAAAGCATGAATGACTCTTAAGATCGAAAAGCGGAGCTTGAGATCATGAACTTACCAATAAGTGAGTAAAGAATGATCGATCAAAATATCCATAATAGGATTTGAAATTTAAGTGCAGGCCAAAATTTTGGAGGGTGTTACAGTCACTACAACAAAGCCTTCACCTTCTTGCTAGCTTCTTTTTCAACCGGTGTCTTAAATTCTACGAACTTGGCGAATGTCTCATCTTTCTTCCAAATGAAGAAGATCCAATACTTCTGTGAGAAGCCATCAATAAAAATGACAAAATATTTGTGTCTCATAGTATTGGTTGTCAAGAAAGGTCCATAAACATTATAATGGATCCTTTCTATGACTACATGTGCTTTGTTGTCCCTATCATGGAATGTGGATTTTATGTACTTCCGCATGTACATCCTTTGCATACATCCTACGACTTAAGTGCTCCTTTAGGGAGGCCAGTGGTTAATTGTTGTATAATATTCGAGGTACCATGATGCAAATGGCCAAGTATTTTTTTCCAAAGTTCATCAACATCATGACCTACACTTTCTCCACCTTAGTGCTTGATGCAACACAATCTTCCACATCTAGCTTATACAGGTTCTTCACACGAATCTCGATCTGCTTGACCTGTTCCATGGCTGTGTCTCAGGAACACTTTTCCTTTGCTGAATATCACTTCACAACCATGGTAAACCAACCACTTGGTGAATGCTAGTAGATGGACCCCTAATCCTTTACCTTTACCTTTTTCACTAACGCCTCATATTGAAAATTTTTAGACAAAATATTTCTTTTCTCTTAAAAAATTGTCTTCAAATCGCCCTCCATGTAGAAGTGCTGAATGCAACGATAGACAAGTTGTCTCTAATCGTATCAGCAGATATGAAAGGGACAGAAGAGGAATTGATGTCCGAGAAATCTTGTCACTAAAAGTTGTCGTGTTCTTCTTAGTTGACTACCCCCACAAAACAAAGGGCCCAGCAAATCGTTGCCTTTATATAAGATAATGTGAATGGTAAGTAAAATAACAACCTCGATATAGGCACAAGACAGTAGTTGCCTGCAAGATGACGAACTTAGGGCGCACTATCAGAGTTAATTTCACAGTTGTTAGATGATATTGTCTTAAATTGATATGTTTGTGTCTTAGTTGTTAATTGTATTAAATAGGTTTCATCTAAAGTGGTCATTATCTTAAATATAAAGTTTTGTCTTAAAATATTTTTGTCTCAAACTGTTTTTGTCTTAAATATAAGGTTTTGTCTTAAAATAATTCTGTCTTAAATTGTTTTTGTTTTAAATATAAAGTTTTGTCTTTAAATGGTTGTCTCAAACTACTTTTGTCTTAAATATAAAGTTTTATCTCAAAATATTTTTGTCTTAAATTAGTTTTGTCTTAAATATGAAGTTTTGTCTTGAAATATTTTTGTCTCAAACTGCTTTTGTCTTAAAATATTTTTGTCTTAAACTATTTTTGTCTTAAATATAAAGTTTTGTCTTAAAATATTTTTGTCTCAAACGTTTTTGTCTTAAAGATTATATTTAAGACAATTCAATTGATATTAAATTTTAATGTAAGATAACTAAAATAAAAAGTGATTTTTTAAGACTAAAAATTTCTTTTGTCTTAAAAAAATGTCTTAAAAAAATGTCTTAAAAATACCCTTGGTATAGTAGTGATAGAACACAGCTCCATATAAGAGTGATGAATTTGGAAGTTTTTTATAGTATTATAGATAGATTTATCCACTTTCTCTCATATGTTTTCTTTATAATTTCTTACTTTTATTTTAAATTCTGATGCACACCCCACCATGGTAAAGAAACATCCACAAATCTAAAGGCAAACAAAACGTCTTTTTCCATGGGTGCGAGATTGAGCAAAATATGCAATGAGCATGGAATTTAAATCCCAGTGAACCCCAACATGTTGGCAATTTAGAAAATGGCAGAAACAATTAACTAACTAAATCGTCCATCATCTCCACTTTGACAATAAACTAACAATAAATTTGTTCACTTTAACAATAAAGTAACAAATGGCAAAAACAATGAACTAATAGGTAAATATCTATACTCAATAAACATAACTTAAAAGCTCAATATTCCAACGATATTCCAACAACTACCCAGGTGCTGGATGTTTTCTGCTCATATACCAAAGAATTCACACACGCTATCAAATGCAGAAAAAGCAACAAACATTGTATGGCAAGAATTCTTGGGAATAAGCAGTGGCTCAGGTCTGCCCTTCGTCAATAGCTTTCCTGCCTCGTTTTTTAAGAGCCGTAAACAATTTCCAGGGTGTTTTAAAAAGCAACAAACACTCTTCAGGAGGTTTCACTACGCATTTAGAGATCAGATGCAATTGCAAATGGCTAGGATTTATTTTCCACTTTAAGAAGCACATCAGAAAAATACTTGCAGTTCCTACAAGGCAGGCACTTGTTTCTTAACCACCCACCTTGTTCTTCTAGCAAGGGGAACGACAAATAAATATCAATAAGAGAACAAACAAAAAGGACAATTGCTATGTCACATACTATACATTATGCACATAATGTCAGGACTCAGAACAGACCAAGAGAGAAAATATTCAAACAAACATTTTGTAGTCCTCAGGCGATTCAATGTCCCCAGATCCTGAAACAAGATCATCTAACAAATGCCAAAACGCATTGAACAGACCGATAAAAGCAAATGAAATTATGATTCTAAGACATTAATGGTCCGTGGAAGAATGATGAAGTCAAAATGAACTTGGATCTCCCATGGTTTCCTACTTAAAAATAGCATAAAACATTTTTTCTATCATCTTGTCGTTTTCCACTTTAAGAAGCACATCAGAAAAATACTTGCAGTTCCTACAAGACAGACACTTTTCTTAACCACCCACCTTGTTCTTCTAGCAACTGGAACGACAAATAAATATCAATGAGAGAAAAAACAAAAAGGATAATTGCTATGTCACATACTATACATTCTGCACGTAATGTCAGGACTCAGAACAGACCAAGAGAGAAAATCTTCAAACAAACATTTTGTAGTCCTCAGGCGATTCAATGTCCCCAGGTCCTGAAACAAGATCATCAAACAAATGCAAAAACGCATTGAACAGAGCGATAAAAGCAAATGAAATTATGATTCTAAGACATTAATGGTCCGTGAAAGAATGATGAAGTCAAAATGAACTTGGATCTCCCATGATTTCCTACTTAAAAATAGCATAAAACATCTTTTCTATCATCTTGCCGTAGTTCTGTTGATTTTTCTCGGAATTTATAAATTTCATTATTATTTTTTTAATATAGTAAAAGTTGCATTTGTTTGAATTATTTGGATTTCATTAAAAAAGTCATACATTCTCTCTTTTTTTATATATAATTTTAATCATACTCTTTATTTAGGTGTATATATATTTGTATATATATATAAAATATTTCTTTGGATTATATATATATAGATATATTATTTTGGGTTTGATGCATATTCTGAGCCTCTGTTTGTTTGGATTTAAGGAAATAAATTAATTATATAAAGATATTTGATAATGGTTTACGCTTAAGGAAATAAATTAATTATATAATTATATTTGATAAAAGTGAAAACAAATACCAACTAGTAATTTCAGATGAAAAGATATTCCTTAAATGACAATAATAACGATCCTCACCCTAAATAACAATAATAACTATCTCCACTACTATCCCACTGGTATAATAAACCGTCTTCTGCAGCTGCTAAATGCTTTTATTACCTCCTAACCTGCTGTAATTGTATTGCACTGAGCACATATCCCCACCCTAAATAACAGTGATAACTATCTCCACTACTATCCCACTGGTTTAATATATTTTCCACTATATTATATATATATATATACTGTCTTCTGCATCTGCTAAATGTTTTTATTACCTCCGTCTTCTGTAGCTGCTAAATGCTTTTATTACCTCCTAACCTGCTGTAATTGTATTGCACTGAGCACATATCCCCACCCTAAATAACGATAATAACTATCTCCACTACTATCCCACTGGTTTAATATATTTTCCACTCTATTATATATATATAAACCGTCTTCTGCATCTGCTAAATGCTTTTATTACCTCCTAACCTGCGCTAATTGTATTGCACTGAGCACATATGCCAATCAAAGGTACTTCCGGTGTCAGTGAACTATATTAATTTTGAGTAATTACATCAAATATCAGCTGAAAGGAACACTCAAATTGATTGTTACCAAGCGGAAATGCCAGTCCCATAAGCCAGCCCTAACAGTACACACAATAGGCTTTAGTCGGGCTGGCAATTATTTTTTCTATAATCAGACTTCGTCCTCTTGTTCATCAAATTATCAACTTTTATTCTTACTGAATGCATAGGAGAGTAAGAATAGTAATGATGAGTTAACATGTGACATATAAAAGTAGAGTTGCTACTTATTAGAGTAGCAATAGAAATAGAAATAGAGTAGCTTAGAGTTTAGAGTAGGTTAGTGTTGCTACTCAACAGAGTAGCTACTTTACTTTTATTAACTCTGAGAGGAGTCTGCCAGGTTTAGCTGAAGGGAGATATTGGGTACACTTATAGCTGCCTCAGACGATTCATCTTCTGCTTCACTGTATTTCATACTTTCGAAACAAAAGTCATGGCCTGCTGGTGCTACTCTTGAGGACTCCAGCATTGAGATCTAAGTAGAACATGTAATGCAATACGATTAGATCAAGTAAATACCTAATGTAATACAAAACGCAGTACTTGACCATTTTGATATACCCAAGTTATATATTAATTGGCTAAGGGGATGATCACTACCATGCTGTGTAAGTTCATATTTTCCTCGTACAAGCAACGTTCCTGCTTCATAGTAGCAGCCAAAACATGATAATTAACAGCTTCAAAGCATTAAACAATAATGAAGTTTCTAAAAGGAGAGATTCACACTGCTAAATGATGGCAAAATAATGATGGTTTTCTAATTTTAATAAATGGATAAGGGAAGGATGAAAGTATACCCTTCGATTTAGCTCTTCCAGTTCATCAATCAAAATTTCCTCCTGAAAAAAGAATTGCAGGGTAGGGTCTGAGTTTCATGTCGAATAAAATTTTCCCATGTATTTGGACGATATTTCTTACTGTCGCGGATTTTAAAACATGTAGAATTTAAGTGGTAGATACGGGGACAACCTTTCTTGCTTGGACGCAATGTAAGCTCATCTCTAATCGTTGATATACATCATCGAGATCTCTCAGACTTAGTTCCCCCCGATCTTCGCCGATCAACATTCTGATTCAATGTTTACGTAAATCCTATTAAAATTTGTATAAACCATAATATGGATCCAACAAATACATAATAATGGAGTTCTAAGAAACAATATGAAAATATCCAATTGGTAAAATTATATCTCCACTCTCTCAAATTTGAAGTTTTCATTATAATAATGGAGTTCTAAGAAACAATATGAAAATATCCAATTGGTAAAATTATTTCTCCACTCTCTCAAATTTGAAGTTTTCATTATTCTTCATAAGCTTTTAAGCTCGTCATAAACCAAACAACGAACCCAAAAAAAACTTTCTAATAAAAAACTTACTAAAATTATTAGAGGAAACGGAAAACAATGGTTTTTTTTTTTTTTTTACCAAACAAATTTCTCAACATTCATAATAAAACTATTTTATTATTTTCCGTATAAACGAATTTAAATGAATTTTTTTCATTCTTCTTCCGACATCAAATAAAATTGAAGTTTTCATGATTGATGAGAAGTCAAAAGCTTTTAGCTCATTAAAAAAATGTTTAATTCCTTTCATTTAAATGAATTATTTGTAAATTTGAAAATAACATTAAAATTGTTTTAAAATTTTGAAAATGAATTTCCATAAATTGTGGGTTTGTACATTTTTTTAAAGATATTTAATATATTTGTTTGGAGTCGTCTAATGGAGGAATTGCTCGGACAGGCAAGAGTTGCTAGAATCTGGGCAAAAAAATTTCAAAAAATCTTGTAGAGGTAGTATTTAAATCGTGTTTTTAATGGTGGAAATGGATTCAGCACCATCAAAAAAGTCTAGGACACCTAAATTTTTGAATTTTAACAACTATAACTTGATTTTACAAAAATCCTTTACAAATTTTCTCTAAATATAACCAGAATTTCCATAATTTTTTGGGAAACTCCTCCACCTAATTAAACTACAGTATTTGTTCTTTATACCATAACAATGAAAGAACGAAAAAGAATGGTGATTATTTTTTATATTACAATTTCATCGTTACCCAGCAAATTCAGATTATTATTATTTTTATGTTAGAATTTCGTTGTTTGAAATCTTATGATTATGTAAGATACGTTTATATGATTTATTTATTAATATAAATTAAGCGCATATGGGTTTTTTCAATAGTCTAACATACTTTAAAAACATATTAAAAAAGTTGACAAATAAAGGATTAATTTTTTTTTTTATTCTTCTATTATATATTCTTAAAATATGACTATCTAGTGCTTTATAATTTTTTTGTTAGAGATTCTGATATTGTATTCAAAATGGTTATTTTTTCTTCTTTAATTTGTGTGGTCTGTACCATGGAACAAAACATTTAGGTAATTAATATCATATACTTATGGATTATATACTAAATTGGAACTTATGTTTATAAGTCTTTCATGTCCCCAATATACCAATTAAGTTTTGACTTATTATGTTTTTGAAAAAGTCTATCTACATAAAACTCAATACATGATATACTTCTCAATACATCATATAACTCCAAAGTCTCAACATATTTATGTTTGCAATGGTTTATAGTTCTAAATTTATCTATTGTTATCGAAGCTATTTTTCGTAAAGGTTTTCTCATCAAGTTATAATATATTATGTAAGATCTTGATATCTAGTCTCCATGTGGTATAATGGGAAGAAAAGGCTCCAGATGGCTGTAAGGAAGTGATCATGGGAAGAAAAGGCTCCAGATGGTTGTAAGGAAGTGATCCTCTTAAAGTATACATATGTGTCTTGTTTGCATAATGACATGAAGCTATTTTAGAAACCCTATCCCCAACTTTTGAGGTCGATACTCAACAAATCAATGCTCCATGAGTTAGGGTTTCTCTTCCATAAAAATGAATATCTAGACTGTGCTTTGTCCCTTCGTTCAATTCATTTTCTCCCAAACATAGCTCTAATACTTTGCAATGGCACCCTTAAGGCTCTAACCTCTGTAAATTCTTTCTAGGTCAATCCTTTAGGTGAATTTTTGTGCTACAATTTTCTTGAGTTATCATGAAGTTTTTACCATAGGTATGTTTTTGCACATTCATTTAGTGTTTTTCTTTGGTTACATCTAGGTCACTATTTATTTATGCAATTTATCTCTTTGATTAACTTACTTCTTTTATCACAATGGTTTTCTAGGTTTTACACGATTCGTGGACTTAGCTTTTTGCTCTTGGCTGAACTATTCGTTTTCAACCATCGATTATAACTACTTTATGAGAGTTTATGGGGTTTTCTTTGTACCGTTACTAGAAAAAAATTAGTTTGGCAACCAACGTATAAATGACTATTTTCAATTTCCATCATTTCAGAGTTTTTAATGTTATTTTTTTTAAATATAAGAATTGATGGGTTTAACCTTCTTGGCTACTTATATTACTAGATTTGACTCATATTACTGTGGTGATATTTCTTCTTTGGTTCCGTGGAGGAACATTTTACTCGTTGCTCACGTAAAACTTCTCTTAACATATGAAAATTTCATTCCACAAAAACTGTTTTGCATTGGTTATATTTCAATTCTAATGCTGCTATGGTTAGGGCTTTAATATTTCTAAACTTACTTTTCCTAAATGTAAACTCTATACCTAGTTGGTTTAGGCCTATACACAATTCTTGACTATCCTAGTTTTTTTTTTTTAAGTTCAGACTTTTATTATATGAAATTGTTGAAATTTACATATGGATAGCTAAAACCTCAATTGGTCTCACCTCGACCGAGTTTGTTGGCTGTGACAATCCTACCAAAAGAAATGTGTGAGAAAATACATATAGCAGCCGACCATAAATGTTGAGACCAAACATCCCAAAAAACCCAATAAAAGAAGAAGAGTTCTAGTGATCATTATCAGTCATCAAAATTGATAGAAGTTGGGTTATCTAGCCCTATTCTTAGAGGATGAGGGGGTCAATAACTTCACCTCAAATGTTGCTCTAGATGAGTAAGCAAGGTTTTTAGTTTATCCAACTTTGCCGTAATTTCATTTTTCCCATGCCACACCACAACCATGGATTCCCTCAAGTGACATTGGAAATATTAAAGCTAAGTGAGAGCCCCTTCCAAGGCTTCACGATCCTCATAGTGGTTCTGCAAAAATTCTTCGAGTTGAGCTTTCAAAAAATGTCTCCCTTTGGTCAGGGCAGTCCGAGATAGTCTAACACCTTTTTGCAGGAGCCGAAGGGAAGCACCATGACCAGGAGTGCACACACTCTCATTTCAACATAACCGCCAGATTATTTCTTTAATAATGACCATGAGCTAAGGGTGCCAGAGTCGAGGGAGTGTCCAAGTGTCTAATGTGCGAGATACGCCTTGGTGGGGCCATACTCTTAGGTCCGTATAATACTACTGTCTTCCACTTTGTGTTATTGTTAGCGTAACCCTATATTTTTATTGTTGTGCCCCATAGAAGCCCATTATATTATTGTGTTGTTACACTATTAATATATTGCAGGTTTTGATTATATTATGACCTATTACACTCCTATATATAGCAAGGAGGTCTTATCATTTGTATCATCGAAGAAATTTTCTCTTATGTAATGTAAAGTAGGTTTTCCCATTACAAAGGCTAATTTTTATGTCATTGATCTATCTTTTCTTCGATTTTGTTAGGTGGTTACATAACATTTGGTATTAGAGCTTTGGATTCTAGGGTTTTGCTTCTTCAAGAAAATCATCTTGGTATTTTGGCTATAATTTATTTTCTACGAGGCTTCAAAAGTGAAAATTCCAAATTTTCTGGAGCCGAAATATTGTTGAACTTCGTGTACGAATTTCAGATCTTCATTCACTATATTTTTAGAGATATGATCTAAGGAAGTTACGATTTTTGTAGGCTCCAAAATTCTATCTCAAACAGGTGACCTAGGGAAAATCATCATAACTTTCTCTGAGAGCATTAGATTTTAATTTTGTAAAGTGACCGAAAGTGCACGGACTTGTTGTAGCGGCTACAACCACCCTCCAAATATTTTCCTATGCCTCATTTTAGAGCCTCCCTCCGAAATCAAAATATCTCATCTTGCACTTACTCAAGTACTTGTGCTTTGATTGAGCCTTATCCTTTGCATCATAGCTTGTTTTTTCTCACTTGGTTTACTGTTTAACCTGCAGGTCAATCTCTTGACATGAATTCCACCCAATTTTGTGCTTGCCTTAGAGAACTACACAATCCTTGAGGGAAACTAGCCTTGCTCTTGGGAATTGTGCAGTCCAAGTTAACAGTGAGCCTTCAACTCCAAAATTGTGTAGAGCTATTTGACAGTCATCTTCAGCTAGGAAAGTACGTAGAACATGAGAGGCAACTCAAAGCCACTCAACCCAAAAATTATGCAGAAGCCTCTTGCTCAGAAGCTACTTAGTGCATGAGCCATTGAGTTGCTGAGGCGTTTCAAGAATTATGCAATCTCTTGGGGCAATGCATGGAAAATTTTCCCAAGAAAGAAAGAAGAAAAACGTCGAAAAGCATCCCGAGAAAATAGGTACCTACTTTTAGTAGTTTGAAGGAGGCACTTGATTTATTTTGGAAATTGCTTCCAAGTGTTGCTTCGTCCTTAATTTTTGGCCTTCACGTCATAAACCCTAAATCAGCCAAGTTTATTTAATATATGCTTCTAGAGCTCATTTTCGCATTCGATCTTGGAGCTCTAGCATTCCCGAGGAGATCAAGGAACCTTTAGTGTGTTCATCGTCGCTTTTCCGGGTAAGTCTTACTTTTCTAGTATTTTACCATTTTTTCTTTTGGTTTTGTTTGTTTTGCGTGTGAGAGTGTTGTTTCACTCGTTTTTTTGAATGATTTATCATGTTTTAACTTGTTTTAGCTTGAAGAAGTGTTGTTTTAATTTTTTCATTCCCTTTCTTGAGTGTCGCATGCATTACCCATTTTTTGCACTAACGGTCCCCATTATGGTGACTCTCTCCACATGGTTCATTTTCCTTCAATTTGATTGATTCTTGCACTTGTTTCACTTGCATGAATGACCATTCAGTTAGATCTCCACTTAGCATCACACCATCCTTCATATTTTCTCATTTTCACACTCCCCTTGGGCAAGTCTATGCTTCCCTTGCCGAGATTTGGCATTCCCTTGCACACACTACGCATTATGGGAGCTCAAGGTCTCTGCCTTGGCTTCTGGAACTATGCAGAGGTTTCCCTGGCCTGGCATCAACTACACTTCTAGGAGCTAGTCTCCCTGTCCTGGCCACTACGACTGCAGAATGCGCAGTCACTTCTCGCTTGTGCCTGGACTGAACTTCGCATTACGCAGTTCCAGTTAGAAAGCCCCCCCAGTGACTATTGGGACTGAACAATGCACAGTTCTAGCAGGCATCCGACCACCTCTATGAACCAAAATTGTGCAATCCCTCCCAGCATTAGCCTAGTTTGTTGCTTGATATTGTCTTGAAGTTATTTTGGTTTTAAGCAAACATTTGCATGCCATTAGTGTACTCTTTATCTCTAGGTTTAATACTTGTTGACCGTCTCTCTAGCAGTTACATTCAACCATGGATTCCAAGGGAGATACATCAAAGGAAACTATCGAGAGTAGTACTCGGGAAGAAGTTGAGCTGGTGCCAATTAACTTGCGAGTTTATGCAGACACTCAGTTGTTCGTTGAGAAGGGCACTAATTTGACATGGAAATAGATCAAGGATACTTTTGTGGATGAATTCAAGGAAGAATTAGAGGTCTGGTAGGTTTATATCACTCTCTAGTGGTCAGGAATTTAAAAGGTTACATGCAGGTACCCTGCCTTCCCATGTGCGAACATTATTAGCTGGATTGTCTCACACATAGATCCAGAGACTATGACATTGAGCAATGCTAGTGGGATAGAGCTTGTCACCTTTAGGGCGGAGAAATACCATCAGTTTTATCATTTACCTCAGTTGACAAGGCACATGGATACACTTTTCTATGCCACCCACATCCATGTGAAAACGAGAGATATAGTCAAGCGCTAGGTGAAAGAGCTATCAAAGCTCAGACAAACACCAATTCATGTTTACAAGACAAAGTCCCTCAGGAAGTCCTACTAGTTCTTGATCATCTTTTCACGTTGAATATACAGTCAATCGAGTGTTGAGACCTTTCCTCAATGTTGGGTAGTTGTATTGGACTAGTTTGTGAGTGATGGAAGGCCATTCAACTCATTGGACTGGTTCAATTATTAGTTGAAATTCCATGTGACTAATGCTTGGAATCTGTCGAAGGATGAGCGAGAGAGATTCTACCTGTATGCATACTTATTGCATGCAATCTTTATCGAGCAATAGTTTCCTGGCATGAGCTGGATATGGACACCGAAAGAGATTGAAATCAATTTTTATTTCAAGTTTATTTCTGATTGCAACTACTAAGGAGTAATGGAAAGGCTAATTGACCATTTCATCATCCCATTAAACAAGCCGATATTTGAGCAAGATCCACCTTGCATGTCCCAAGAAGTGATGGAGGTGATAGTTAACATTGCATATTGGCATGCCTCGCCCAGTGGCACCTTCATTAGAGTGTTTGGCGTAGAGAAGCCTCTACATGTCCTAGCAAGGTATGCCACATACAAGCTAGTCATGCCGGAGGTCTCATATCACCTCTCCATAGGGCTATCATCGGGACTGCATAGGAAGAAGAAGGTACCATGGCCCGCTCTTCCTTTGTGGCTTGGGTTATACGAAATTAGAGCTTGAAAGATTTAGATACCGAAGCTAAGGAGATATTGAAGTTCGAGTTTAGCACCAAGGAATTTAATTTGTATGATCCCTAGGGTGTTTGCAATAACCATTGTGTGAAGGTGTACTATCCATGGATCCATAGGACATTTCACTTGCATGAGGAGCACCCTTGGAGATACTATTACAATGAATCCAAGCTCAACAAGCCCATCAAATATAGCCACATTTTGGGAGGCTACTCTGCGGCTAACAACAGTGCAGGAAGAAACAACAAAAGAAATGATAAGCAGCAATCCAGTATAGGATAAGGGCAAGAGGAATATTGTCGAGAACTAAGAGGCAAAGAAAAGCTACAATATGAGAGCTGATCCTATCACTTAAAAAGAAACTTTGGTAGCGGAGGCAAAGAGGAAGAAACTAATAAAGAGGGAAAATTGAAGGAAGAAAGAAAAACAAAGGCTAGAGGAAGTAGAATGAAAGTTGTAGGAAAAAGAGAAGAATTTGGAGGAAGAGAAACAGATGAGAAGGAGAGAAAGGGAAGTGAAGCAGAAACAAGAGGAAGAAGAGAGGCAAGGCACAATGACAGAGAAAACAATGCTCATATAGGTTGAGAAGTTAGAACAACCAACATTTGAAGAAGAGGATGAATAGATCCAAGATCGGGATCTTGCTCAGCTAATTGAGAAACTAATTGAAGTGGCAAACATGAGTTGTGGGATGAGCCACAAAATGTGCACACTGAACTTATGCCGAGAGCACATGAGGTGGACCATCTCAGTCTCCACAACCTCCAATTCTAGAACCAGTTCCGAGCTAGCAAAGGGAAGATGTTATCATTAATTATGATCCAATTATGAATGTGTACAATTTTTCATTTGACGAGCTGCAGAATACGATTGTAGAGGCATGGAGGATGAAAATTTTGGATGATCACAAGTCACCTACATTCATGAAGGAAAGGGTGATAGTGTCAAGTGTCAGAAAGCATCCAACTACCATTTCTGATGCCACCTTAGCCTATGCAGGAGCCATAAAAGCTCCAATGCTAAGTTCCTATTGGTTGAAAATGAATAAATGGAAGAGAACTTGTAGGGAGGCAGGCAAGAGGTAGAACAAATAAGAGAGGAAAGCGTATTTTCCACGATGGCAGAGATGAGGAAAGTGATACTTGGTTAAGTATAAACACTTTAGACTACAATGCGGAAGCTCTATGATAGATTCATTACCATTCATAAAGCAGTTATCCATGTGCATGGCTTACAAAAATAGAGCAAGGAATTTGTTCAAACTCTCAGGAACATACATACTATAATCGCCCATGTGCAAGAGTGGACAATGCGATATAAATGGGGCCCTTGATGAAGCCTCAGGTAGAGCTAGAGATAGAAAAGGTTCGGATGTTGATCCAAAACTATGAGCCGCTTATCCCATTCGTGACCAATATACACGCCTCACATGCATGTTTTTACAAGAGTTTGGATGTCATGGTCAGAATGAACAGAAAATTTAGTCGGTTTCCTCATTGAGGCTAAACATAAGAATCAAGTCTAGCTAGAGATCGAAAGGTACATGGAGTAGCTAAGGTGAGAGGCCACTAGGGATGCCTTGTAGCTCAGCACACATAACATGCAAAAGTACATTGGTGGTTCCCTCATGGTCAAAACCATGTTGCACATGCTTCAAGATGAGTTAGATACAAGTTCCAAGACTATATACCCAGATGTTATGGAGGCAAGAGTATGCTGTAGAAATACACCATCAAGCAGTTTTGGGACATCATCACACAATACCAAGCTTGGCATGAGTATGTGACCGAGAAACACAAAGTAGAGGTTCCTAAATTGGTATTTCCGTAAACTTCGGAGTCAAAGTGCTTTGTCTTATTAGATGGTCACTAGCCTATTTTGTCTCACATGGGTACATGTGGAAAGTGTATATTATTTTTAAATATGTTGTAAGTCAAATTCCAAGTGTCATTAGTGGAATGTGAAAGTTCATCATGTTATGTAATGAGTTATTTGTAAAAGAAGTTGAAGAGCAATGGGAGTATTCAAAGAGTCACAAAGGAGAATGTCAAGGGTTACCCCACTATAAATAGAACCTCATAACTCATAGTAAAAGCTTTCTAAAGCCAATATTTTGGCTATGCTTAGGCTTAAAAAAGGCTTGGGGGTTATTCTGATGAGCCTTGGCTTCTCCATAGCATAAAGAGAGTATACCTCTTTGGAGGATCAAGTGTTCTTGACTGTAATGTTCCACTATTGGGGCTGGTGGTGCTCAATGGTGTATGTATGGATAGAACTTTCACTCATAATAATAATAATAGAGCCAACATGCTTTCCTTCATATGTTGTTATTGTAGTTGGACTATTCTAATTACTTTAGCAATGTATGTTGTTTAACTTACACATTTTCTTATGAAATACTTTGTATGCAATTGTATGAATCTTGTTGAATGTGTGTTGTTGGATTAACCTCTCACTTTAATTTGTGGACTTTTCCGCATTTTAGCTTGTGATTTGATTCTTCTTGTGTGTTCCTTTCAAGTCACGCACTATTACATGATTCTAAGGGGCACACTTCCTTTTCCCCTCCATGTGTTAGAACCCCCATGAATCACCGAAGGTCACAGTTGCTTCAACCCAATGTTATCATCCATATCCCTGCATGCTACCATGGTTAAGACATTACATTAGCACTCACAGTTGGGACTCCTACTCCAAACGATTTTAGGTCTTGTTGGGACTTCTTATCAAGGAGATCCCATGAATGTTGGTGGGTCCAACACCTTCAACAAGACTATAATTTTTCTTATATAGTTTTCAAGGTCGAAGGTCAAAACGCTGACACGTGGAACTTCGTACAAGTTCGCCCATATGAACTAATTTATGATCAAGTCATCATAGAAGATTGGACATAACTCTTTATTGAATAATCCAATCATGGTATGGCTTATGGGGTTGGAATGAAGCCTTAGAAAGCTACCCCAAGATGAAATTTCATACCTTGGAGATCTAAAATTATAGAGATACAAGAATTTCAATATCAAACCCCTAGAAAGAAAGAAAAATGTGTGTATATATTAAAAAATTGGATAACTTTTGTTTGTACAATTAGTTTGAAGTGATTCAAAGGGAATATTGAAGCATAGATATCATTGTTTGATATATAAAGGCCTCAAAAAGAAAATGGACACATTTAGTAAGAAAACATAAAGCTTTATTATGACACATGAATAAGAGGAAGAAATGCAACATGATATATCAAAATTATGAGACCAAGTGTAAGAAAAATCACTCTCAGAAAGAGTAACCAAAATGAAATGGAAGTGATGAAGAATGTTAAGATGGATAGTTTATAAGAAAAAATAAAAATGTACATGGATGGATTGAAGGATGGTTTAAAAGTAGATATGAGAGTTTTAAAAGTAGACATGGATGATATAAATGTCAAATTGGAACGGTTGACAAGGTTTCTACAAGAAAGGCTTTCCAGTGGTGACAAGACAATCCGTGAAAATAATGATGAGGAAAAAAGGAATACGAATTATGATTTTAGATACTCCAAAGTTGGGTTTAAGACCTGCCACATTCCAAAGATCAATATGAGGAAGTTTGATGGCAAGGATCTGGTAACATGGATAATATAGATGGAGCAATATTTTGATATCCATGATGTGAAACACACAAAAAAGGTATGAATTTCATCTTGATATATAGAACCCAATCTATTTGTATGGTATTTATGGAATTTTTGTCATAAACCACTTGTCACTTGGTAAATTTTTATCGAGGAAATGATAATACATTATGAGGATACAAAGAGAAACACCTTATTTAGGTAATTGATCAACCTCAAAAAGAAGGGTTCAATAGTTGAGCACATTGAGGGCTTCAAAAATTTCAATATTAGGGTAACTAATATTCTAAGGAAGGATAACATCCAACATGACGTTCACCTTTGGGAACCTGATTCATTCGAGAAGGCATTCAGAGTGGCAAGAAAAGTTGATACAAAAACTATGGCAACAAGGAATTCTACCACTCACAATTATAAATATGGAAGTGTTCTTGATCCTAACCTTCAATACCCTATAATATTGATGCCACAAAATTTGGAGGGAAAAATAGAGAAAGGGATTTGTTACAGTTGTGATAGAAAATAAACTAAAGGTCATAAGTGTGTTGAGAATAAATTATTCTACATAGATTTTTAGGAGGAGGAAGAAAAGAAAGAAGAAACATCAATGGAGGAGGATATGCACTAAGAACCAACCCCATAGAAAGAAGAAATGAATCTGACCATACCTTATAATGCATTGGTATGAAGTACCACTCCTAAAATTCACAATATAGAAAGATATATCAAGAATAAAAATGTAATAGTGTTGGTTGATTCAAGCAGTACCCATAATTTTATTCATTGTAAGATAGCCAAGGAATTGAATTGCATCCTATATCCAGCGCTAGAGTGTCAAGTGATGGTTGCAAATGGACGAGCTATAAATTACTGTGGAAAGTACCATAAGATAAAGGTAACCATGGGGGAATATGTATTAAATCTTCCAATTCTTTCCATTCCAATGGGTGGTGCTGATGTTGTATCAGGAGTTAAATGGTTACAATCTTTGGGGACGATAACTTTTAATCTTTGGGGAATGTTTCTTGATTTTTTATGTGGAAGGAAAGGAAGTTGAATTAAGGGGTATCACAAGGAAAATAGGAAAGATAATATACTCTAATTCCATGAAAAATATTCAGAATAAAGAAAAATGAGGCATAATTACACAATTAGTCTCATTGGAGGTTCCAACATTTAAATCACTTATTTCTCCAGATCTAGAAAAAGTCTTGCAAAATTATTCAAAAGTATTTGAGACTTCCAAAGGCTTCCCATCTATTCATGATCATGATCATGCTGTTCATTTGATTCCAGGAAGTGTTACTCCAAACATCCAACCTTACAGATATCACTATTCCCAAAAGAGTGAAATTGAATGTATGGTTACAAAATTATAGAGGTTGGTATAAATCAACCTAATCAATGTTCTTTCTCTTCTCCAATATTATTTGTGCATAATAAGGATGGATCATGGCATATTTGTTTGAAATATAGGGATCCCAACAAGCTCACTATTAAAGATAAATTTCACATTCTTGTCATTGATGAATTGTTGGATGAATTACATGGAGAAATTGGCTTCACTAAGATGGATCTTCATTCAGAATATCATCAAATTAGAATGAAGATTGAAGACATTCTAAAAACAACATTCAAAACTCATGAGGGCTATTATGAGTTTTTGGTCATGCATTTGGGACTTAATAATGCACATTCCACATTTCAAGGTTTGATGAATTCCATTTTCAAAGCTTTCCTTAGAAAAAATGTGTTAGTATTTTTTGATTATATACTAATTGACAACAAGTCTTGGAAGGATCATGTTCAACATGTTGACAAGGTGCTCAAACTATTGGAGGAGAAGCAATTATATGCAAAAACCTCCAAATGTTTTTTTGGAGTACAGGAGGTGGAATACTTGGGTCATATTTTATCTCATGATGATATTAAGGTGGACCCTTACAAAATTAAAGTCGTTAAGTAATGGACAGGGAAAATTTTAAGGACCCCCCCTAAATTTATAAATATAATAAATGGGCAAATCTCCATAGTATATAGGAAAAATGGAAGGCGATTTTATCAATAATATAATATGTATATATAATTTTTTGGCGAATCTCTCACCAGGCATGGCGACTATTTTACTCAATTATAAAATCTTGTAAGATCTTGGGGAGTCTTTCACTAAATAATAAAACTTTGTAAAGTCCTAGTGAATCTTAGCATAGGCTACATGCTGGTTTAATTTCCCCATTTAAATAGGCTACATTCCAGGTGAATACCATGGGTCAATACCATGTGCCATTTTTATTTTTATTAATTCTAATATTAGGGTTAATAATGGTTTTTTGCATGGTATTAATAACAATCTAGTCCATGGTATTTGTCCCATAGTATTTTGGCCATAGGTTTCACCTAAATATAACCCATTTTTTGAATGTTCGTAAATATAAGGTGACTTATGGAGTAAATATAAAAAAATGTCTAATTTGTTTACCATACCTCTCGTTTATTTATATTTTTATTAATTTACCATACCTCTTTTACAAATATGGTATTTGGCCCATAGGATTCACTTAAATAAAACCACTTTCTTTAACCTTCATAAATAGAACGAGGGTTATGGACTAAATATAAAAAGAGGTTTTATTTATTTACGATACGTCTAGTTTATTTATATTTATATTTATTTACCATACAGTTTGAGTAAGTATAAAAAGATGCTTTATTTATTTACCATACCTCCACTTTACTTATATTTTTATTTGTTTACACCGTTACATGTATATAAGGTGAATTATGAAGTAAATATAATTTTTTTTAATTTATTTACCATACCTCTCATTTATTTATATTTTTATTAATTTACCATACCTCTTCTAAATATGGTATTTGGCCCATAGGATTCACTTAAATAAAACCTATTCTTGAAAATGGGCGAATGAATTCACTTAAATAAAACCTATTCTTGAAAATGGGCGAATGGAAGGTTGTAAGTCCTAATTTCAAGGGCTAAATTTACCTTTTTTACCCTCTCCCTTAAAATAAGGTGGCTATTTGAGGTGATTTGTAAAAATGTACTATGATACAAAATATTCGCCCACTAAAAATTTAAAACCCCTTTATTTCGCCAAAGGGCGAACATTCGCCCGTAAAATTATCCTTGGTAATGGAAAATCCCCAAAACTATAAAGAATATTTAGGGATTTCTCATGTTAATGAGGTATTATCACAAGTTTATTAAGAATCATGGGAGAATATCAACACCTCTAACAACATTACTAAAGAAAAATGCATTCTCCGAGAATCCAGAAACGACCAAGTCCTTTGAACACCTTAAACATGAAATGTGCCAAGCACCGGTCATAGCTACACAAAAATTAACAAAAACCTTTATTATGGAATGTGATGCCTGAGGAAATGGAATTGAAGATATTTTAATATAAGAAGCAAGACCCATTTCTTTGTAAATGCATCCAATAAAAGGAAATTATTTACACAAACATATTTATGACAAGGAAATGTTGGCAATCCTACATGCATTAAAGAAATGGAGGCCTTACCTAATGGGAATAAACTTCAAGGTAAAAATAGATCATGATAGTCTTAAATAATTTTTGGAACAATGATTATATGTAGAAGAGAAACAAAAATGGGTCCCAAAGATGTTGGGTTATGACTTTGAAATCACCTACAAAAAATGGAAGAAAATTGTTGTTGCGGATGAACTCTCAAGAAAGGATGAGGATGTGGAAGCATTTCTTTCTGCCATTTCTATTATCAAAACTGATTGGATAACCGAAGTAAGGAATGAATGGAAGAATGGCGAAGAGGTTTGGACACTTGTTCAAAAGTTGCAACAAGATTCGAATACATATGATACCTTTAACTGCAAAAATGATTCATTATGGTACAAAGATCTCTTATATCTTTGTAACAATTCAAAACTCAATAAAATATTCTTTTGGAATTGCCACCTTACCCTTAGAAGGTCACGGAGGATTTTTAAAAACTTACCATATGGTCAAGAAGGATATTTTTTTGGATGGCCTTAAATCTGATATTCAAAAGTTTGTGGCAGAATGTTTGGTTTTCCAACAAAATAATGTTGAGACAATTAAGACCCCATGGATATTACAACATTTAGCCATTCAAGGTCATCATTGGGAGGAGGTCTCAATGGATTTTATCACGCGTTTACCCAATTCTGAAGGAAAGAGTGGCATAATTGTTGTAGTTGATAATATTATCGAGTATGCACATTTTTCTGCATTATCTCATCCTTTTAAATTCAATATAGTTTCTACTCCATTTATGGAAACAATTAGAAAGCTACATGGGAACCCAAATATTATTGTAAATGACAAAGATCTCATTATCACTGTAGATATTTTAGCAAAATTATTTTATTGTATTCGTACTCAATTAGTTCATAGCTCATCTTATCATCCTCAATCTCACGGGTAAACTAAGATAGCGAACAAATGTTTGGAAGTATATCTTCATTGCTTTGTATCTGATAAAAAAACATAATGGTTTAAGTGGTTACCTTTGGTTGAATGGTGGTATAACACCTCCTTTTGTACTAAAACAAAAATTACCCCATTTATGGCACTTTATGGATATCATACACCATCCATAACATCATCTTTAAGAGAAATTTATAATGTTTAAGAAGTGGAAGATCACATTAAGCATCAACAACAATTTCTCAAAATATTAAAGGACAACTTCACTCTGGCATAGAATCCAATGAAACGAAAGGCAAATCAATATCATAGTGAAAGAAATTTTGATGTAGGCGACTGGGTATTTTTACAGCTACAACTATACAAACAATCTCTTGCAAGTAAGCTAAGAAGGGTAATAAATTATCACCCAAGTACTATGGTCCTTACAAGGTGCTACAAAATATTGGTACTATATCATACAAATTGGAGTTGCCTGCATCTTCCTGAGTAGACCCAATTTTCGATGTTTCATGCTTAAAGGAGGTTATTGGTGATGAGCTCCCATTTTGAATAGTGTTTCTAGAACTTGACGAAGAAGGAAAACTAATATTTGAGCCTGAAGAAGTCATGGAATAAAAAACATGACAACAATAAAATTGATTAACTTCAAAGTATCTCATTAAGTGGAAGAACTTCCCTGCTGAATATTCCACATGGCAGGATGAAAATTTTATACAGAGGCATCCAGACTACTTAAGCATTGAGGACAAAACGTTTTTGAAGGAGAGGGGCATGTTAGGTCCCTATAATACTAGTGTATTACTCTTATTGCTATTTTAATTGTATCCCACTATTGTTATTGTTGTGCCTATGTATCCCCCATGTTGTTATTATTTTTCCCCATAGAAGCCCACTATTTTTATTGTTGTGCCCTTACATTATTATTGTTATGTAAGTTCTAATTATATTCTGACACTTTAAACTCTCATATATACCAAGGAGTTATTATCATTTGTATCACCCAAGAATTGTTCATTTATCTAATGTAAAGGAGGTTTCCTCCTTAAACAGGGTAATTTTTATGTCAAACTATTTTTTTTTGAGTTGGTTGCATAACACATACCTTATATCCAAAAACCAAAGAAAATAGTAGAATTCTCATTCAAAAGATTTAGCAAGGGGCTAAAGGGAACAACTTTCTTCTAGAGAAATTGAACCACCTACCACCCCTCCACCACCTTGGAAATAGATTGAGTAGACCTATAAGAAAATCAAGAGGTAAAGAAAAATAGAATTATGAGCAAAGAACACCCGACGGAAGAATGAACCCACCAACTCTCACCTTTGAAGCAAGGGACACCTATCCACATGATAGTCTTCACGAGGAGAGATAGGATAATTGCACTGGATAAAGTCACTCTTCCTTAGGTAGAGACAGTAAAGAGACACCTTGTAGTAGAATAGGAAACTCTCTACATAGAAAAATCATATAGGACATAATGCCTACCAGTTAGGGATATAAAATAGTAAGTAGACTAAAATAAGAGAGAAAAACTATAGAGGAAGGACACATAACCCACCCAACTCTCATAATTACCCTCTACAAGTAAAAAACCACCACTATGGAGGCCGCTACTTTCGGCGCTAACCTGCACGGAAAAAAACTCCGGAGCAAGGACCCCTGAAAACACCAAGTGCTAAACAATTCACGACACAATAGGAGGACCCCAACTTCGAACCCACGACTAAGCAAAGAGAAAGAAAGACAAGAGAGACCCAAAACCAAATAGAGAGAACATGCTTCGAGGGTGATGCCTTGAGCGTCGTTA
Organism: Pinus tabuliformis; assembly: GCA_031772625.1. Taxonomy (NCBI): domain Eukaryota; kingdom Viridiplantae; phylum Streptophyta; class Pinopsida; order Pinales; family Pinaceae; genus Pinus; species Pinus tabuliformis. The sequence goes on along the minus strand of CM062816.1, from coordinate 233,963,052 downwards.
GTAGAGGTATAAATCATGTTATCACATGGCTCCCTGAAACCATTTCCTAGTATACCAAGTACAAAGAAAAAGACAAAACCAAATGATATATAAAAGACACCACCGAGAATAAATACCGAACCAACCAAGTTACCTGGAGTATCTGGAGGATTCCACAAATATTGGTGAAAATCCAAGTCCAAATGCACCCTGTTGATACTACCAAAAATTCACCCTCATATCAACATGCCAGGTGGGTCTGGTACAACTGCTGGTAGCATCGTGAGAGACCCATCATACTCCACCATACACGAAGAGCACAATAGTTTATTGTATAAGACCTCCAACAATTAAAGACAACACCTGCAGGTCACCTACCCCTAAGTAAATACTTTCTTTATTAAGGTTGTTAACCTCACCAAAATAACTATATTGACTCATTAAATGTTATCTATACTCATTATTTCTTAGTTTCAAACGAGGGTCTCTACAGGATTAAATTCCTAAACAATCTTTGTTTTTGTTATATATATATATATATATGATGATGATGATGATGGTTAACGTCCACTGAGACCAAATTGGTCTATCGGACCTACAATTTTCTTAATTTTTACTTGTCTGGCTCCTCGTCTTTCTTGGAGAGATTGGTGTTGTAGCTTTCTTTCTTTTCTCTACGGTCTTCCAACTTCCTTTGTCTTGCATCTCCTTCATCTCTTCTGGTTCTTGGGACATTGGTGTCTTAGCTTCGCGATCTATAGTCGGAGAATTTTGGTTTAGGAGATCTTCTTTGCTGTTAAATGAAGATTTATTTTCTGCGGTATTCAAATCTTCATAACTATTGATTTGTTGGGGCGGGCTTTCTCCTTGCTTTCTTTGAGAGTTGTTTCCTTCTTCCTTGATTTCTTGTGACTCAGAGTTTTCTCTAGAGTAGTCTTCTTTGATGACAGTGTAGTGTTCTTTTTGTGCTCCTTCCCACCATGTAGATCTGTGGTGGTTTTTTCTAGCAAAGTTTTTCTCAGAGGCTTTTGAGCAATTTTTGGCTAGATGCCCCGTCTCAAAGCACGATCGACATCTGAAGAGGACACTTTCATAATCAAGCTTCTGGTTCCACACATAGTCTTTACTTGTTAGGTTTATTTCAGCTGGGAATCCGGCACTGAAATCCATTTCCACACAGATGCGTGCATAGGTGGTTCTGGCATATTCCTCTGTTTCTGGGCACCTGCAGTAAAATTTCCCAATTGCATTTCCGATGGCTTTTAGTGATGAGAGATTCCAGAGATGCAAGGGTAGGCTTGGCAATCTCACCCAAACTGGTGCTGAGGTTATCACTGCTGTAGAGGGATCGAATGATGGGTTCCATGGCTTCATGAATAGGCCTGATTTTTCCCAAAACCAAGGGCCGGAATCTAGAATACATTGTCTGCTTTCCGGATTTTCAAAATCTACTATAAAGAAACCTCTAGCACAGGGGTAGATATTAATTTCATCAGAAATGATAGGCTTCCATACCTCCGAGATCCAATTGTGGAGTGCTATCAGCCGAGGCCAAAAACCATTGAACCGGCAAATTAGGGCACTTTCGGAGAACTTCAAAGCTTCATCGAGTGAGTCTTGGACCACTTGGATAGTGGGAGCTGGGGCTTCACTCACGATATGGGCAGGAGATTGCCCTCCAGAGGCGGATGAGCCACCAGTTATATATATATATATATCTATATATATATATATATATATATATATATATATATATATATATATATATATATATATATATATATATATATATATATATATAGCTATATATATATATATATGTATGTATATCTATCTCTCTCTCTCTCTATATATATATATATATATATACATATACATATACATCTCCATATACATACACAAACACAACCACAAACACAATAGGGTTAAATTCCTTTTTATTCAACCTAGCCCATATGAAAATTTATTTGTGTACAATATCATTGGTGAGTGTTGTAAAACCCAGGCTTTTCTCTAGGTAGAAAACCCTTCTATACTTTTGTTATATTTTATATTGTTTCCCTAAATTATCTTTTCTTTTACATTTTCTCACATATAAATTAATGTACTTCTTCTTTCTTGACATACAATCACATGTATTATCACCTTCTCAAACAATTTTGATACTTTTCCTTTGGTGGTGAAAATTAAATCTTTCTCATTTCTCATGAGGATTTTGGTTTCCATCTCCTAGGTCAAATGATGTGAAATGTTGGATTCCTTTATGTACTTGATCATGAATTCTATATGTGAGGGTGAGAGGCTAGGTTCCTCAATCTTTATTGTTCACTTGAAGAATTGTTTTCTCCATAATTACTTCATTTCCTAGAACATTGTATTTAAAATGATTTAGGCATATGTTGAACGAGGTTATTGGGGGACTTTATCATATGCTTGAAATATATTTATATTCTTCTTTTCTAATGTTATGGTAATTTCGAATTGTAATCGTGTTTTATTATAGTGAGATTTCATGTATGTAATATTTTGTATATTACTGGAATAAATCTACATATTTGTTTTTCAATTGTGTCATTATATCTTTAAGGGAGACTTCCATTTACGATTGAATAATTACATATTCTATAATTTCCTTTCACTTCTACTTTTAGTAGATAGATATGTAAATCAAATATTTTCAAATTTTCTCAATGTCCTAAAGAAATTCTTCTAATATTTTTTGTATATACATATTTCATATTTGTACAAGGTTTTATATTACCTTTACTTACGGTTTTCCCCCTCCCTTACTCTCTGTACATATAAAGGTATTTTCCTTATTATTTAAGTTCTTCCTCTCAGAACTAGTGATTTTCTAAGTTTGTCATGAATAACCTTGGAAGGTTGTTTAAACTACATTATCATAGTAAATGATTTTATTTTCTTAAATCTAAGTCCATATGGTAATTCTTACCAACATATTATTCACACACTAATAATGCAAGTAAAAGTATTCTACAATGCTAAACAAAGCAAAACTTGTACAATCGATATTTCTTTTTCATTCTCGTATAATAAATTCTCGCTCTCTCTTTCTGCATATGCATATATATATATATATATATATATATATATATATATATAGACACACACACAATTTATATTCTTTTTTGCTAATACAAGAGCAGAACCTTCTATTAAATCAAAAACAAAGATAATATACAAAATGCTTAAACACATACAATATTCGTTGAGTCTTGAGCTAAGAATCCAAATGCGGAGATACAATTTGGGTGGCTAGTAAGCCCACCTAAAACCACGCGAATCGGACACAAAAAACTAAGGAAAACTAAATTGAGTAAACTATCAGGTTTGAATTAAACCTTAGCTTTCGTTCACACACCCCTCTCGAAATCCGCAAGATGCGTGTGATACTCGAAAGAATGTGCAAGCATCTCAGAAGATAATCTATGAAAAGGACCCACTAACAAACCTGTGCAATCCTGGCCATCGATTGCCCATAGTAGATACAATGGTCCCTATACATATTGCGAGGCCCAACTTTGCCAAATATTACCGCACGATGAGAGCGGTATTGCCTGTCTATCTTGGGCCACACATTGAAAGGTGAGTGGAATTGCTCCTGTAGAAGGAAAATCGTTGTCTTCCTGAAAGTGGTGTGATACGTCGAAAACCATTTCGAGGGCAATAAAACTGCCGCCAGCCTAGAAAGTCAGGAAGAGCGACTGTCGAGAAAGACTAAGTATTGTTTCTTTGACCATGGGAAAAAGAGGATCCCTGAATTCTGCCAAGCCACTGAAACTTCTGTACACTGATACCAAACATAAACCTGCATACCTAGAACGACCTTGCTTGTGTAAGAACTCTACTTAACGGTCAAGCCGATCCTATTTCTATGACCCTTTTATGATAAACCTTAGAATCCTCTTCCACCTGCCTGAGGCATTGATCCCTTAGTCTATTCTGAGGCATTTCTGGCCAGATAATCTTGACTCCATTTTTAGTACAAGCCACTCCTTGATTAGCCAGAATGTGCGCCGGTTTATTGGCCATTCGACGCACATGAGTAAAACTCATAGTGTGTAAGTCTAGGAGGTGAACTTGAATTCTTTGAAAGACTTGTATCAACCTCCAATTCCTTGAGACTTTTTCCGGCTCCATGCCACAACATATTCTTTTAGTCGAGTTAATAATCATCTCAGAATCGTCCTCTATAATAATGTTCTAAAGATTTTCTTGCTTAACGAAATCGAGACACTGCTCAAGTGCCATTAATTCAACCATATTATTAGTATCTTTTCCCAAATGGCAATGGAAAAATTAGTAGAAAACAACCACTATTATATCGTAGCACTCCACCATAACCAGCAAGACCTGGGTTGCCTTTAGAGGCCCCATCGATGTTGAATTTCAGGAAACCCTGAGGGGGAGGATGCCAATAATCTGGCTTGTTAGGCAGATTCATGACCTTCCTATCCATTCCCTATGGTATAAGTCCCTGCATTCTCAACTAACAGAGAATCTGTCTTTCTCTTTCTAAAGGTGGCTTTATGGGGGAGTTGCGAACAATGGTGTCCATCGTCTCCTTGAGCTGTCTGAGGATCTGCTCAAATGTGTGTTGGGTGGTGCTGTGAACATTTTTGAAGAGTCTAATGTTCCTTTCTTTCCAAACATTCCAAATTAAGAAACTTGGACTCAAAACCCAAGCCATGCAGAGAAACTCATACTTAGAAAAGTTTTTTCTCCAGTTATTTAGGGTGTTGATAATGCTATCTTTGTCCTTGTCCATCTGTTGGAATATTGTAGCAAAAGAATCCCACAACTCAGAGGTAAAGGTGCAGCCATTGAGAAGGTGCTCTATTGTCTCCTCTTGGGATTTACGGAGCTGGCATCTAGAATGTCCTATAACAACCCTTTTTCTAATGTTTTCCCAAGTCATATTTTTCTTTTGGTGAACCAAGCATGTGAAGATTTTAATTTTCATCCATCCTTGATGCTTCCAGAGGTTCTGCCATACCTTGTCTGAAACTTAGGAGTCCAGCTATAGAGACCTCTTATTGGCTTCCTTAATATTGAAGTTGCCTTATTTATTGTTGCCCCATCTGAGTTGATCATGTCCTTCAGAAACTACAATCTTCCTTCGATCCAACATTCACATTATTACTTCTTTTTTTTCTTTCAAAGGGTTGTCATCCCTAGTTTCTATGTTTTTCCAGTTTCTCCATTTATTTTCTGGACTGGGTTGATCCCAAAAATCTTTAACTCTAAATAGCCCTTTGTTGTCTATTTCTTTCTTTAGGTCCACAAAGTCCTCTCTTAGAAGATTTTGTTCTTGTTGCCATCTATCCTCCAAAAACAGCGCAAGGTCCCCTTCTCTGATTCCCCAGAAATTGTTTTTCTGCACTAAGTCTCTATTCTCCCATGCCTTATTCCATATGTTTGATCCTTTTATGGTTCCTGTCATCCTTATATGATCATTCTCTTGCCAAGAGCTGGCATATTTTTCTTTCCATATGCAAGCCCACTGATCCTTTGGCTCTTTTACCCACTGCCACCATAACTTTGCACCTAAAAGCTTGTTGAGAACATCTGGATCATCCAGACCAAGGCCCCCATAAGATTTTGGTTTGCAGAGTTTATCCCATGCAACTAAGGCCCATTTCATTTTCCCTTCCCCTTTAACCCAAAGACAGTCTCTTTGAATAGTTCTGATTTGTTGTAAAACTCCCTTTGGAGCTAGAAGTGTTGAAAGCATGAAAATGGGGATAGATTGCAAAACAGGTTTAGTCAGCACCAACCTACCCGCCAAGTTTAAAGATCTTATTGTCCATTTTTTTATTTTATCCTGCATCTTATTGATGATTGGCTTCCATATGCTTTTGTTCAAAGGTTTAGTAGTAAGAGGAACTCCAAGATATTTGGAAGGAAGGACCTCCCTTTGAAAACCTAGAATTTTGGAGATGTTTCTCTGAATAGCAATATTAGTATTAAAGAAAAAAATCTTAGATTTGGATAGATTTACATCCATACCTGTGGCCATAGCAAAGTCATCCAGGATTTGTTTATAATAAAGAGCTTCTTTAACGGTGGGGATTCCCTACAGCATAGTGTCATCCACAAATTGTTGATGGGACAAAGCATTCCCATCGTCAGAAAGTTGGATACCCTTGATATGACCTACATTTTTCTCATGCTTGATAGACCGCCCAAGTCCTTCCATCATGAGAATGAAGAGGAAGGGAGATAGTGGGTCTCCTTGTCTGAGACCTCTAGATGGAGAAAAGGTCTTGGAAGGAGAACCATTAACCAATATTGGAAAACTAGAAGAAGTGACCAGTGCCAAATTACCCATCTTACCTAGTTATGATCAAAGCCAAAGGCAAGAAGGACCTTCCTAATATAGGTCCAATTCAGCTTGTCATAAGCTTTGGTAAGGTCCAGTTGCATAATCCTGCCAGCCTTCTTATTGCTCGTCAATGAGTGCACCACTTCATGTGCTTGAATGATATTGTTGAGAATTTGTCTACCCTCCACATAACCTGATTGCTCCACAAACACTAGAGTAGGGAGAAGAGGTTTGAGTCTATTGGCTACAACTTTGGATATAATTTTATACACCACGTTGCATAAAGCTATGGGCCGAAACCTATCTGGAGTCTGAGCATTGTCATGCTTGGGGATCAGGGATAAGAATGAAGTATTGAGCACCTCTAGAATGGTTTTATTCAACCTTGAATATTCCACCAGATTCACAATATCTTGTTTAACAATGTTCCAACAGGCTTTGAAGAAATCCACATTAAAACCATCAGGGCCTAGCACTTTGCCATTCTGCATTTCCTTAACTGCATCACTAACCTCCTCTTCAGTAACTGGCTTGTTGAGATTGAAATTGTCCTCTCTAGAAACTATCGTGGGTATATGCCTTGTTAAGTTTCTGATAAAAATTTCTTTTTCTGCATTGGACTCCTTTGCTATGCCTTGAAAGTTTTGTACTAGCACAGATTCTATATCTTCATGGGAGTTGCAAAGATAACGTCTCTCATCCTTGATTGAAGACATCCTATTATGAGATCTGTTAGCCATGGTGGATCTATGGAAAAATTTTGTATTCCGTTCCCCTTCTTTTAGCAACTGAACTCTGGATTTTTGTCTCCAATATATTTCCTCTTGTTTGCATAATTTCTCCCATTCTTGCTGAAGTTTGGTGACTTGGTCATCTCTGACTCTATTAAATCCCTCTGTAATAAGAGTTTGATTGAGTTTCTGCATCTTGTCTTCAACCTCTTTTTTTGCTGCAAAAATATTTCCAAATACTTTTTTGTTCCAGTCTTTGAGTCTGAGCTTGAAGTATTTAAGTCTTTTGTGAAGCATAAACATACTAGTTCCCTGAATGTGCAGATCCCTTTTCCACCATCCTTCTATGTTACTAATGAAATCGAGGTGGTTAAGCCAAATATTTTGAAATCTGAAAGGCCTATTCTTGGGGGAACCGATGCCCTGCACCTCCTTATGAACAGGCCAGTGGTTCGAGGCACCAAAAGGGAGAATTCTCACTGTCATTTCCTTGTCTCTGAGCATAAGGTCCTTTCAAATTATGAATCTATCTAGTTTTGAGGTCACTTGAGCTTGCCATCCTCTCTTGTTGTTCTAGGTAAAGAGGCCATTACTCATATCAGTGTCAACTAGCTTCATATTGTCTATAAAATTTAGAAATGTTGTAGAATCTTTATTTAAAGTTCTTGTTCCCAATTTTTTTTTTGAGAGTGATTTGATCATGTTGAAGTCCCCTCCCAATATCCAGGGAACTGCTGCATGTCTATCTCTGCGTTCTATTATAGAATCCAGAAACTTGATTTTATCATCCAGTCTTTCTGGCCCATATACATTTGTGACCAAGTAATTCATGTTGTCTCCCACAGGTTGTATAACCACTGATAAATAGTTCCTATATGCCTCAGCATCTATTATGCCAAACTTGTGGGGGTTCCAAAGAGTGAGTAAACCTCCAGCTGTATTATCTGCTTTAACCTCAAGAAACTCATATTTATTGAGCCACTTACTATTAAGTTCTTTGATTTTTTTAATGGAACATTTAGTTTCCTAGATAAAAATCATATCCAGAGCATATTGCTTCATTCTATTTCTAAGTAATCTTTGCTTCCTTTTATTACCTAAACCTCTGATATTCCAAGATGTGAACTTAATCATTAAAGATTTGTAAAGGAGTAACTAGTTAGGTCTTTCATCTTACCTGAATTAATCATTAGCTTTCCACATTCCATCAATAGCTCGTTATCTTCCTCTTTTATTTCATGGGTTTCTAGGAGCTAGTCCTAGTGTAGATTTCATAGATTTCACTCCTTCGTTATCCGATCTTTCTTTGTTGCTTTGTTTTTCTGTTCCTTTGCCTTGAGTTTTCCATAGGAACAGTTGTTGTACTCTGTTGAACTCTTCTTGAGGTAATTAGTCTACCCCTCCCATGGTTCCCTGTTTCAAGAATCCTTCTAGATCTAGGTTTTCTCTATCCAGAATCTCCTATTGTTCTTGATCCTCAGTTTCCATCTCACTTTGAATCATTTCTTGATCCATACCTAGTTCTTCATTATATGGCATTATTTCTTTATGTTTAGTAGCATCCTGTGCTTCTTCCCTATTCTCTTATTTCTCCTTTTCCTCTGAGTTTCCTTCCATTACTTGATCTTCCTTTGTTATTCCCTCCTCTTCTTCGAGAACCTGGAACCTGTTCAGATTGTTCTATTGCCTTTCTATTTGTTGTTGTATTGGCCCCCTTCTTCCTCCTGTCCCTTTGTGTCCCACTTTGTGGAAGCTTTCATTATCTTTCATAGTGGTTGCTTTGTCTTTGTTCTCTGTTTTGCTAAGGGGACAGTCTCTAAATAGGTTCCCATGCTTGTGGCATCTGCGACATCTAAAAGGAATATGTTCGTAATCTATTGTTTGTACCCATTCTTCATCAAAAACATCCAAGATGACCTCGTCTGGTAGGGCTCCAAAAATATCCATCTCAACACATATTCTTGTGAAGGAGGTGTATTTTCCCCATCTGGTGGCTTCAAAGACTTTAACAAAACATCCTAGTTTATTTCTGTTATAGCTCCAAATCTCACTCTTATTGTTTGTGATGCTATACTCATGGCCTAGGGCAACCCCTCCTTCCAGACCTGGTCCTAAAATTTAAAAACAGTGTTTTATCCCTTATACGCGACATTTCCCTGAGTTAAACGCGTGTATACGCGGTTCTGTGTATATCCAACCCGCGTGTATGTATTAAAACACTTAAAAAAATATAAAACTCCTTACTTTTGGGTGGAGATCGCAGTTTTTACCTGTTGATCACCTGTTAGTGCCCGTGGCCCAACTGTTCCCAACCAACTCCTAACTAAAAAACTACTTTGGAGATGGTATAAAAAGACCTCAAAGGAAGGCCTAAGGGAAGAGAGAAGAGAGAGAAAGGTTATTATGCTGAGATTTTTCCCTTGACCAGATCTGAAGTCCCTTGTGCCTTCTGCACTTCCCCCATTTTGTACAGGAAACTTTTGTTTCCTTGTGTGTTGATGTTCATCCACCATTTATGACATCATGAAGAGAGTCATGGAAGGAGTTTGTTAGAGGCTTGAGGCTGGAACGAATGCGGAAGGAAGCTTTGCTTGGAGCCTGCTGAAGGTGACTCAGGTGAAAATATTCCTTTTTATGTACTTTATTTGTCTATAATAAAAGAAACACATGTCTTGGTTCCCGAAATGAATCTTCTTTATGTTAATGATATTCATGTTTAGAATTCATATGTAAATGGTTGTTTGGATTTCATAACTAACTACCTTTCCTTATAACATGAAGATGGTTTCTTTATAAGTTTTTTTCCATATACTACTGTGTTCTTTGAATTGGTTGTTTTGCAGGACAAAATAGAAGAAGGGAACTTCAAGAAGGGTTTGGACCCTAAGGGCCTTCTCAAACGTAGGACCAAAGGTACGTACCCTTATCATAGAATTTGCTTGCAATAGTATAATGGTTGTGTGAATGTATGTTTCTTTGAATAGATAACTTTCAGTCTGCTAGGGTTTCAACCCAAAAATCCCTAGGGCAACATTTCCCTCTATCAGAATTGGCGACTCCACTGGGGACAACACTCTTGTTGTTCCTAGTTTGGGTGTTTTTCAAGCCAATCAGGGCTCAACTGCCTTGTCTGCTTGCTGTTACTATCTGGTCTGTTCTTGAACTTTAAGCTTTGCCAGTTTCTTCAGTTTGTTTTTTTTATTTTTCTTGAGGCTTTTCATATACGTTGTTTTTCTTAGATACAGAGGCGTATATATGCTTGTTTCTTTGAGTTAACCCGCATATACACAGGTTTCCTCAGATACAGTCGCGTATACACACAATCTGTACTTCAGTACAATCGCGTATATATTGCAATTTTCAAGATTTATAAATCTTTTTAGTCTCTGAAGTTTTGTTTGGTGGTTTGAGTTAGTCTGAAATAGTCATTTTCTAGTATCAGTTATTTGTTTTACAACGAGCATCTTGTTCTGAATTCTCTCTGATTATAAGGAGTATTGGTCTTGTTTTTTGTTGATTGCAAGCATCATCGTTTTCTTCTAAAGCACACAATATTTCTTGCTAGGAATCTTGGCTGCTCTGTTTCATCAGGGTAGGAAGATTGATCACAATTTTTGTGTTAATCTTGCTTTTGGTAACTTTTTGTTTGCTTGACAAAATCACTTTTTGTGACCATCCACTTCTTTGTTTCATGAAAGTTGTTGATTGACACTTTCTTGGAATTTTTCTTTTTGATCTTTTTGGTTTTCATTGCCAAAGCTTTCATTGCTGCTTTTGATTGTTAAGAGCGATTGCAAACACATTTATTTCTGTTGAGTTTTCATCCATTGTGTGGTGTCGATTCGCAAAAGTGTTTAATTGCCTATTCTTCAATCACAAGTTTCAGTGTTGTTGAGAGAATTTTTTTTAAAAGACATTTTTTTTTTTTGCTTTGAAGAAAATCTTAGTTTTGCTTTCTTGAACTTTCTTTTCATTTGGTTTCCTTTTAGTGAAGTGAAAGTGCTTTATGTTTGTCTTAGAACTTGTTTTTAGTGTTTAGACGAAATGAATGGTAGCATCTCGTATTCCATCTAGACATTGTAAGTGGCAAGATAAAGTTTGATAAGCAAGCAACTTTCATTTTTGTTTTTAGAGTAGTTTTAAATCTTGCACCTGCATATATTTGTTACATTAGGATAGATTTGCATCCCATTTTAGGCATACATAGCTTTGTTAGCTTTTGGGAGTGTGAACTGTGAGTTAACGAAAAGAAAAGAAAATTTTGTTTTATTAGAAGTACCTCTGAACCCTATAGAAATTTCTCTTCATCGAAAAACAAAAAGTGCATGTGCATGTAGTTAAGTTTTTATTAATTTCTTTTGTGTCAAAAAACACCACTAGTTTCACTTCCGTTACCTTGTGACTTAAAGAACAGCCTAATAAAATCAAGCACTAACTAAAATTCACTAGAACTTTTTGTTTTAGTCAATTACACCAACAAGATTAGGATTTTAGGGCCTTGGATTAGGTGAGTGGAGAGTTAACTCTCTAAGGCCATATAAATGTCAAACGTAGGAGTCTGAATAACGAGATAAAATCCAATAGCGTTAGGAAGACCAAGAAAGCTCTGTATCTGGGAGTTAAGCACGAGGGTCTGTGAAGACAGGGAAGAGAGATACCCCCTCTCCTACTTGTCCGAACATACCTCATGACTGTTCCTCCTGGCTTCTGCGACGAGTTGGTATCCATAGTTGCTACTCCTAGGGAACTACACAGGTGGGTGTGGAGGGGAATCCTGTGGCACCTGAGGTTGATGTTGCATCACTCTCGATAGTACTACTGGAGGGAACCCTTGCGAAGCTTGGGGGCTTGCACCGGTACAGGTTGTTGTTAGGAGGTTAGCGTAACTTCCTCTGATACCTTTGCTGATAGGACTGGGCCCTCATCATCCCAGACTATCTTCGGAAGGCCCCTTAATTCACTTTCTCGTATTTTGGTGTCCGGTATTAATCACCCGGAGCGGAAATACTTGGAAGTTCTTTGACTGGCTATATCTTTAGGGACTTTATAGTGTGTGCTTTTTGCTCCTAGTTGGCCTAGCTTTCAATTTTTTGAGTCTTTAGTTAGATCATAACAAAAATTTCAAAGTGGTTGACCAATCTCCTAGATGGTCTCGAAGACTTCGTGGTCTTTCACCACCAAGTTTAGATCCTTCTCCTAGAAGGTGCAGAGGCAATACTACCGGTGGTTTCTGTCCCACGCTGGTTGACGCATCGGGGGTTGATCCTCCTCTCGGGGGCATTAGTGCTCAAGCAAGGCCTAGCACTTCTGAACAAGAGAGAGACACTCCAGTCCTTTCTCAAGTTCTCTTTCAAGCGGAGAATAACATAGAGGTAGAAGAGAACTTAGAGTCATTAGCGGCTCCGAATTCTCCACTACCATCTAGTCATCTAGACGTATTACAATACGTTGGGACTCCAAGCATAGACCGTCAAGTCCAGGTTACGCTACACGCTTACCATCGATGACCACTACTGGAAGCATGGCTTCTACAAGTGCTACGACTATGAAAACTCCAACATCGGTGCAAGGGGGAGGAATGATTTCCATCCCCTCTGCTTCCTTGTTCGGATCTTTTGCTAGCACATATTTAGTTGGGTCTACCTCCATTCCGTCCATGAGTGGAAATGCCCAAACCAATGCTTTTGGTACTGGATTCTTCCCATTTGGCACCAACTCACACGGTATTCCATCGGTTCCGTATAGTGCCGCTACGTCCATGATGGGCGGATCAGCTTCATTCCAGGGTTTTCCTTTAGGAAGTGGTCATATACCACATTCCAACCCGACGGTAGGATCCATGCCTTTTTCTTCTGTAGGACAAAGCAACAATCCTTTCCAAGGTTGGAATAACCCTGGGATTAGTAGCGCGGCAACTGGGAATCCGTTTATTGGCCAACATTGGAATAGGCCGTTCTCCATGGTTAGTTCATTTCAAAGTATTCCTCCCCTAGCTTCGTCTTGGAATTCGTATCAGGGGTTATCAACTCCTTACAATATTTTAGGAGGAAACTTTGCTGGTTATGGAGGCTATACGGCCGGAGTTGGTCAAACTCCAAATTTTTCTAGATCACAAGGATTTCCTTTTGGTTCAGCCAGTTCTACTGGTTACTTCGGGAAGCCTGGTGCCTCCTAAATTCCAGGACAATCTTTTCAGAACTTTGGGAGTTCTGCCCAGTCTTGGTGGAATCCCCAAGGTCCTCCTAAGCTTCCGTTTCTGGCAACATTGAACTTGCCAGATCTCACTAAGTTAACAAATGACCCAATCAAGTACAATCTGGCCTGGCGTCCAGTCCCAACCAAACTCCCTTCAGACATTCCAAAATTCGAAGGGAAGAGTGGTGAAGGCCCAAGCGACCATGTGACCACATTCCACTTGTGGTGCTCATCTAACTCCCTTATCGATGACTCGATTAGGTTAAGACTCTTTCAGCGCACCTTGACTGGTAATGCGGCCAAATGGTATATAGAGTTTCCAGGGGGCAGCTTTACATCTTTCGCTGAATTAGCCAATATTTTCTTAAATCACTTCCAGTTGCCTATCCGCTATGATGCCAAAACTGAACTTCTGGCCACCTTTCGTCAGGATAAGGCAACTCACATTTCTCACCATATTCAGGAATGGAGACGGAGAAAGAGGCTCATTAAAGCCGAAATCCCTCCGGAGTAACCTCTCGAGTGGTTTTTGAAGTCTTTACAACCCGAGATCTCCAAGGATGTCTCCATGTCTGGGGTCTATTCTGAGGAGCAAGCCATTTTTAGGGCCGAGCAATTAGAATTGATCTACTCTCAATCTGGGATCCTACAAAAATACTTGCCAGATGCTCCTGGATCTAAGGTTGACGTAGCTAAGTTGAAGCCAGGTCCGCACGCGGATGGTATCGTTCGGTCAGTAGACACAACTACAGTGAACTTGTTGAATCAATTGCAACAGTTGTCCTTGCAAACTGCTTCTAACAACCAAGTCACATCGTCTAATCCCCCCGCTTCCAAAACTTCTTCAATTAATGCCGTCCAATCTGATAACCCCAAAGGAAATCAAAATTCCAATGGGAAAAAGAAAGGACGAGGTAAGAAAAAGAACCAGGATGGGAAGCCTGATGCAAATAAATCCGGCAACAATGCTGGTGGTGGTAGAAATGAGTCGAGAAAGAAAGTCAAGTTTCCATGCAAGTTGTGCAGTGGAGACCATCTAACTCATCTCTGCCCTAAGATTGAAGAAACTCAACACTTTTTAGGACAACACGGGACTTCTAGTTCTCAAGCTGTGTTAACCAACCCGTTTCCCCAGGGCAACAACTTCTTGCTGGTGCGAGTTCAAACCCTGGAACCTATGTAGGGGGCAACCAAGAAGGGGAAAAATCGTCAAATGTTTTCATGATGGGTTCTAACGTCCATGTGGCTACTCGGTCACTTGATTATGGTGAAGCCGAAACTTCCAAGGATAAGACTGTTCCCGTAAGTACTGACCTTCATATTGAGCGACCCCCTGTTGAGACTATACCACGAATACCGAAAGGTTCCGCTAAACGCGCAACTATTAATCCTAATGCTAAGGCCCCCCAGAATTACTCCATTATGGAGGATCTGGCTCAGAGTCCGTGCGCCATGTCCACTTTAGAGGTTCTCCAGTCGTGTTCGGCTCAGAGAAGTGCTTTACTCTCCGCGATTGGAGCAGTCGATCCAGCTAACTCTTTAGTGCTCACTTTTGACATGTTAAATGTCAAAAAGCGACTCCCTTATCATATGGCTTTCCAAATAAAGTCTACATACCGGAAAATCAATATTTTTCGCACCGTTATAGATGAAGGAGCTTCCACAGGCGTCATGTCGATGTCAAGCTGGAAGGCTATTGGATCGCCTTCGGCTGTTCCTTCACCCACCGTCTTGACTGCATTTGATGGTCATTCTCATAAGCCGCATGGGATTATCCAGGCCTTTCCTATATGTGTTGGAGGGAAGGTCGTTAATATCGAAGTAGAAGTCATAGATGCTAACCTAGACTATAATCTCCTATTAGGAAGGAACTAGGTATACGAAATGGATGCCATTGTTTCGACTCTGTTTCGTGTCATTTGCTTTCCTCATGAGGGGAAATCGTTAAGGTTGATCAATTGGACTATTGTCCAGTCGATCCTCAAGCAAGCTCTGCCTCTACTGTCCCTTTAGTGGATAACCCTAACCCATCGACTGAGAATTTAGGAGTAGGGATGTATTCCTCATTAATGGATACATTTGATCTTCCCTCTCCTTTCGCTAAAATCAATGCTATTTCATCATCTAAGGAGTCTCCTCGAGAAGAGTTCTTCCGAACTCGTTATTTTTCAGACCCTTGGACCTTGCCTTCACCTACGACCACATTAGTGGAAGGACAAGTAAATGGAATGGCATTCCCTATATCTGCAGCTGAGCTTAGATATCAGTCTATCGTATACTCTGCAGACAACCACTGTACTCCTTTTTCTGAAGAGGAGTTAGATGGTCATGTGGCCCCGGCTTGGAGCCTTGATTCTACCTCTGCCTTGGACTGCTTAGATTCGGTTTTACCTTATGAAGAAGCAATCCTCGAAGTAATGATGGGTATAGATCGACCTTGTGAAGACTTACACCATCGTTCATACTTTCTTCCTCCATTGCAGGAAGTAGAATCTAGATTCTCCGAGCTCCTCACTAGTGATGTTTGTATGGTGTCAAACCCTTTGGCTCCAGCACACATTCTTGCCGAAGGTAATATGTCAGTAATTTCAAAAACGATACCTATAAACATCTCTAGCGACCCTAACGTCATCGAGAATATCTTCATCGGAATTGAGTGTTCCCCTGAAGAAATTCAAATTCACACCGACCTATTTAAGGAATTTCGTGATGTATTTGCTTCGTCTTATGAAGAAATGCCTGGCATTGATCCTTCTATAGTTCAACATGAGATCAAGACATATGAAAACACAAAACTGGTTCGTCAAAGGCTTCGGCCGGTTAACCCTAGGAAAGTAGCAGCTATCAAAGCTCAGGTTGAGAAGCTGCTAAGGGTGGGTTTTATATACCCTGTTCCTCTTACTGATTGGATTTCTAATCCAGTCCCTGTGGATAAAAAGCAAGGAACAATCTGAGTATGCATCGATTTTAGGGACCGAAACAAGGCTTGTTCGAAAGATAATTACCCCACGCCATTCATTGATCAGATTATCGACGAGTGTGCAGGTAATGAAATTTTTTCCTTCATGGATGGTTTTTCAGGTTATAATCAAATTTCTATCCGTCCTGAAGATCAGCATAAGACAACTTTTATATGTCCCTGGGGTACCTTTGCATATAGAAAGATGCCTTTTGGTCTTAAAAATGCTGGAGCTACTTTTCAGCGGGCCATGTCATATGCTTTCCATGGCATCAAACATGTCATCGAGGCATACTTGGATGATCTCGCTGCTCATTCTCGAAAGAGAACTGATCATCCTAGTCATCTTCGATTGGTTTTTCATCAATGTCATTTTTATAAAATCTGGTTGAATCCCAACAAGTTCATTTTCGTGGTTACGTCCAGTCGGTTGTTAGGGTTCATCGTGTCCAATGAAGGGATTCGGGTTGATCCCTTCAAGGTTGAGGCAATAGCTCAGTTGCCTCCCCCGTCCTCAATTCGACAACTTCAAAGTCTTCAAGGGAAGGCTAATTTCTTAAGACGGTTTATAACAAACTATGCCGAGATCACTAAAGGGTTCATGCGTTTGCTATGGAAAGGAGTTCCATTTGTGTGGGACGACTTTGCGCAGCGATCGTTTGATGCTTTGAAAAAAGCATTAGCCTCTGCACCGCTTTTGAGTCCACCGGATTATGGTAGAGACTTCCTTTTATAACTCGCAGCAGAAGAATCAACCATTGGTATGGTTCTCGTTCAGGAAGACGATGCTCTCACCGAGCATGTGATTTATTATTTGAGCCGAGGCTTAATAGGTCCTGAACTTCGCTATTCTCCGGTTGAGAAGTTGGCCTTGGCAGCTGTCCATTCTATCCAGCGGCTCCGTCATTATATTCTACTACGCAAAACTTTTGTCTTAGCGATGGTCAATCCATTTCAATTTGTCCTCAGTAGGCGGGTGATTGGGGGCAAATATAATCGATGGATAGTCATTTTGCAAGAATTCGATCTCGAGTTCTTGTCTGCCAAATCTAAGAAATCCATGGTTTTTGCGGAGCTAATTTCTGAACTACCTTGTGGAGAGGATACTGTTTATGAGGAAAGTTTTCCTGACGAACATTTATTCCTCATCTCTTCACTCGACCCTTGGTATGGAGATATCAATGTTTATCTCCAGACTTCAAAGTTTCCCTCTACTTTCTCCAAGGATAAAAGCAGAAAATTACGTCACCTGGCTAAAACT
The DNA here is from genome assembly GCA_031772625.1 of Pinus tabuliformis. Lineage (NCBI taxonomy): Eukaryota > Viridiplantae > Streptophyta > Pinopsida > Pinales > Pinaceae > Pinus > Pinus tabuliformis. The sequence goes on along the minus strand of CM062816.1, from coordinate 233,945,581 downwards.
ATGTTATCATTTGTGACACATTATACCGTCGAGGGTTTGATTCAATCCTTTGGCACTGTTTAACCTTAGAGGAAGTAGAGTCTGTGCTCAATCACTGCCACAGTGGAGCTTGTGGTGGTCATCTATCAGGGCTTGCTACAGCCCAGCGCATCATACGTGCCGCTATTTTTGGCCTTCACTCTTTAAAGACTGTGTGGAAGCGGTCAAACGCTGTCACCCGTGTCAAATTTTTACTCGGAAGATGCACGCACATCCAGATCCTCTTTTTCCCGTTGTCACCGTCGGTCCCTTTAATAAGTGGGGTATTGATTTTACAACTTGTAATCCGCCCTCAGCAGCGAATCACAAGTACATTATCGTGGCTGTAGACTACTTTACGAAGTGGGCTGTGGCCATGCCTACTTATAAGAATGATAGTGACACGGTAAAATTGTTTCTTTTCAATCAGGATATCTCAAGATTCGGTATCCCAAGAGAGATTGTCACTTACCATGGCAGTCATTTCCAGAATCAACTGATGTCTGAATTGGCTTTTAAATTAGGTTTTCACCAGGAGCATTCGTCCCCTTATTATCCTCAGGCCAATGGACAGGTCGAGGCAGTCAATAAAACTCTTAAGATGATACTCCAACGGACGATCGATAAAAATTGGTCTAATTGGCACATTATGTTGTATTCGGCTCTTTAGGCATACCGAACCTTTGTCAAAACGGCTACTGGTTTTACACCTTTTCAGTTGGTTTATGGGATGGAATCTATCTTTCCGGTTGAATGTGAAATTCCATCTCTTAAGTTAGTTGTTGAGCTCCTTCCTGAGACTTCGAGTCTCGAAGAGCGCCTAGTTCACTTGGAACATCTCAATGAGTAGCGTCGAGATGCCGCCATGATGAATGAGGCTCATAAGAAAAGGGTTAAAACGCAGTATGATAAGTCTGTCCGTCCTCGAGTCTTTGCTGAAGGTGACCTTGTCTTGGTCTATGACCAAGATAAAGACACCTTGGGGGCAGGCAAATTTAAGCCTATGTGGTACGGTCCTTTCATTATTAAACGAGTTTTAGAAAAAGGGTCGTATGAGTTAATCGACTTTGAGGGAAACAAGCTGGCAGAGCCCCGAAATGGGCTCTACCTAAAGAAGTACTTTGCTTAGTTTTGTCCAGGCAACGGCTTCTTTGTATTTTATGTACATATATCGTCGAGAGTTTTCTGATATCAACACTTTTTGGTTTTTTGTGGCAGGTGTTGATAGATGATTTGGTCTATTTTGGGTTCACCGATGGTGCTAGTCGGCACACTTGGAATCTTGCTTCCGCAGCTTGGGTACTCTATTATCCAACTGGTCAATTGATGGCATCAAGAGGCGTGTGCATCGGTCCTGCTTCAAACAATATGGCCGAGTATACTGTTGTTATTAATTTATTATCCGAGGCAATCTCTCATGAGATCGACTCGTTGGTAGTGTATCTTGATTCTCAATTGATAGTGTCTCAATTAAATAACATTTATCGGGTACGGGATCCATCTTTATATCGCCAGTATTTAAGGGTGAGGTTGTTGCAAAGATCATTTACTTATTAATTATTTGCACATTCCAAGATCTCATAAATGGTCAGCTAATTCTATCGCTAATCAGGCATTAGACTGGCACATCAATCATTCATCATAATAAAATCAAGCATCAAAAAGTCAAACTATATATATATATCTATATATATCTATATATATATATATATATATATATATATATATATATATATATATATATATATATATATATATATATATATATATATATATATATATATATATATATATATCATAAAACGTCTCGAGTGTACATATGTGTGTCAAAAAATATACAAAATTTGGACTCAAATTCCCATAATCATGTCCGGCATATCTAATGCCTCAGCTCAGGGTGAGCGTCTAAGTATGGAACTATAGCATTGGCCACAAGCCGAAAAATGCGAACCTAGTCACGTGGCATGCCAACCACATGACGCTGCATATCCTCAGGAAGGTCCTCTACGACGGCCATCGGTACTCGGCAGCTCAGTCTCGCCAAGTGCCGCTGGACGTTGTTTAGAGTCTGTTCTATATTAGCAACCGCCTCTTCAGCTCCTCGGTCGCATCGCCCATGCCATGGGAATCCATATGGTCGTACTGGCCCAATTTCTGGAACATGATCATTATATCAGTCATTTGAATCTCATCAAAAAATATTTTTCAAAATGTATCATTATATTTGAAAAGTCCAAAAAATCATAAAATCAAAAAATCTTACCAATCTCGCCCCATGCTGCATTCGGTGCTAACGCTAGATCAGGATCTCCTCGGAAATCCAGCCCAGCATAGGGGTAGTCATCCATGGCGATGATCTGCTGATCCCACCAGGTGAAGAAGTCATCGTCGAAGGCAGTCCTTGGGACCTCCCCACCCCCCAGACGTTTCATCAGATCAGCCCACCGGCCCATGCGTGGATCGCATGGGGTGCTGATGGAAACTGCTACCCTGGGGCGAAGTGCGGGAACCTTCTCGAAAAAGAAAGTACACAAGATAGTCCCATATCCAAAGTTCTTGGTCTGACCCCTCCTAATGGAAGTGAGCTGGCTCTTCATGTTGGCCAGATGAGGAGTACACCAGTCGAACACAGTAGTGAGACAGTCAACTGCCACGCTCATGTTTAGTCGTGACGCCTGATGCAGAGAGGATGATCCATTCACTCGAGCCATGGTGAACACGATAATCCTAAGTGATAAACTCGGCACATGTGTGATGGAAATCTGGCTCCCAACCTTCTTGGGATGTCCCGGGAAGTATATCTGTACATAGTCCTCTATCGAGAGGCTACTCCATGTCCTACCCTGGGACTGTACTACCTCTCCCCTTTGGGAAAGGCCCGTGATAAAATAGATATCCTCCACTTATACCCTGCGTGGCATCTGATAGATCATAAAGGCTTCCTCATCAAAATCCCAATAATCAATGAGCATCTCAAGCAGACATGTGTTCGCTTTCATATTTGGTAGTTTGAAAAATTTAAGCAAACCGCATCCCCGTAGTACATCTAATGCTTCTGGACTATTCATAACTTCATTGTCTACTGATGTGTGCTCTCTTTCATGCCACGTGATAGGCATCCTGAGAACAAATCGATTTAAAACCGTTAGTTTTTGTTTAAAAATGATTCATGGCATATACGCGGGTCCCTGTGCACACAGTAGGGTATAGGGCCCACGTGTATGAGGGTTCAATATTACCAACCCGCGTATACGCTGCGGGGAAATTTTTGACAAAAGTTCAACGGTGAAACATTAATCAAAAATCTTAAAACCTGTCACAATCAATTGCAAGCTAAGTATAAGAGTTACCTGGAGGTTCTCGACGAATTTGAATGGTTGAATCTAGCTGTGGGAAGTTTGCTCCTTTTGCTCCAAATCCTTTGCTCTCAAACCCAAATGGTAAAAAGGGTGAGTCCAAAATGCTTTTTATAAGTTTTGAAAATGCAAAATTTTTTCAAAATTTTATTTTGTTTGGCCTCATGTGACTTTTAACTTGGGAGCTTGGAATGTCGAGATTGGTTTGTTTTCCAGGACATTTTGGACGATTTTTAGTTTCGAGACGGTTCCATGACTGCTGACGCGTCATGGCAGGTATCGTTTTCTCACTGGCATATAGGTTAGGGACATCATTTTTCCATTGCATTATGCATACTAGCCTCCATTTTCCAATACATCTGCCATAGGGTCGATCCCATCGTGTTATGGTTCGTAAGCCATCTTCACTCGCCGATTCTTTAAATCATGACACGATGGTAGAGCCATCCTTGACATGGGCATCCTAGTTAGCACCTCACTGACATTTGTTGCCCATGCTGCTCCGATTTGAGTAGGCTCGGGAGTCCTCTGTAGTCCCGCCATGACTTATGCGTTGAAGACTCGTTCCTCTTAGCCTCTCCGCTTTGTTCTGGCCTTATACCCTAGAGGCTCCTTTGTGTTGAGTTGTACTACTACATTTCATGTTGACCACTTGCACCTTTTGGCCTAGAGCCGGCTTCACTTGGACTCGTGTTTAAGCCAACTTTTGACCATGACATCTGCAAAATCAACCTTGCATACCTTTGACTTCTGCAGCTTGACACACCTTGACCCGTGGAAGGAACATATCTTTGAGTGTCACTGACCAGTTTTCACCTCCCTGCATTGAGCATAGGAATGTTCCTTTCCCAGGAACTAGATCATCTCTTTCACTGACACTCGTTCTTTCCACTGTACCATAGCATTCTTTTATTCTTTTTCCAGCTTAACAGAAAAAGACAAAAAAATCAAATATTCCAAAAAGAGTGGGAACGGTAAATTATTTCCATTTATTGTTGGCAGCTAGAGTCAGTCGTGTCGCCCTTGAACAAAGCACTCCAAACAAATTTTCCTCTGCATGGGTGGGATTTAGTTTTACTTAGGTACACCATAACCTTGTTATTGAGTCAGTTCTCCCCCGATTGGTTATCTCTTGCAATCATATGGAGGGTTCGTTCGTGCCTCCTGCATGGCGAACTTATACAGAGTCATCATATGCTGCCACATAGCCACATTGGGTCGTGCTTTTGTTCAAGGGAAGTTAGCCTGAGTCGGCCTCTCTGCGGTGTCTCTTGACTCATTTTTCAGTCGGCCATCCGTGGTTCTCAGTGTCATGTCTATTATCACATCAGTTATATTGGTCCTTTACTCGTGCTGGTTTGAGAAGGTCCCCATTGACTTCTTGCTGGCGGGCCTTGTCCTTATCGACGACAACATCTTGCTCTGAGGATAGGCCTAGAGCCGCACCCTAGCCCTATTTTCATTATTGATAGGTCACCTTGTGATCAACATCGATCAGTATCATGGGTCTTTGACTGAGTGGTTTCTCTTGCGTTCGACGTTAGCTTACATTATCACACATTGGTAGTCGTGCAGTACCTTGGTTTCCATTTGACCCTATTGGTGGATACCTCTCCTCTGTGTCAGCTTTCATTATTGGTTGGTTCAAAAGGTTTCTGCAGTGCGCTAGCCACTTCTTGTGTACACCGGAAACATACTTTAGTTTGGTTACTACATCTTTTTTCGTCCGATTCCTTCCACATTATTGGCCTACGGGTTACACTCACACTCGGTTGATGGAGGATGCCTTAATGCCTTCCTTCTAGCGGATCTTTCCCTATCGACTCTGACTCATTGCTCTGGGGCAAAGATCTAGAGTCCATTTGGTAGTACCTTGGGGTTTGCAGTCATTAGTGGCAGATCCTTCACTATCGATAGTGGGAAACCATCATTGTCTCCTGATCGATAGATTCTTACATGTGTTCAACTCCAGCTCATCTATTCACACTTGTTAGATTGTACTGGGTACCTTGACGCTCATTATCATTATCGGTGAGTACAAGTCTCGCGTTTCTTAACGGTATACGTCAATGACCGGTAATCAAACGATTTCTCATATGGTCGACTTCAGATCATTTATTCCCATGGTGTAGAAATGTACCATGGCGGTCGGTGAAGACCTCAGGTTGTATCAGCATTCATTGGTTCACTTGACAGTTGATCCTATTGCTGCTAGTTGATACCACTCCACTTTATATCTTGTAGTCAGTCATGGCGACATTTTATATGCTGGCACCTGAGTTTACAGTGTAGTACCCTCCTATTCCATCATGTTCAGTTGGTACCTTTTGGGATCAGTCTCTGATATCAGTGATCCGTTGTATCTTTCAACATCATTGACAGTCTTATATGTGATATTCAGACAAGTAATTGTTCATTATGATCAGATGATCCATTATGTATCTTTTAGTCATTTATACTTGTATACTTAGTGGATCTGCTTGTACTTGATATGCAGACATGCTTTACTTTTTCTGAGCATGGGTATGCCCACCTCAGACAGTGTTTCTTTCTGATCTCCTTTGGTGGCTTGGCAGGTTGAATTCTGGTGAAGTCCTCCTCGGTTTTTGACAGACTTCCTTTCCATGTACTCGCATTATATATTTCGGCCATCATGTACCCCTTCTGACCTCATATATTATGGGCATCTGTTATAGCTCCAAATATCACTCTTATGGTTTGTGATGCTGTACTCATGGCCTAGGGCAACCCCTCCTTCCAGACCTGGTCCTAAAATTTAAAAAATAGTGTTTTATCCCTTATACGCGACATTGCCCTGAGTTAAACGCGTGTATATGTGGGTCTGTGTATATCCAACCCGCGTGTATGTATTAAAACACTTAAAAAAATATAAAACTCCTTATTTTTGGGCGAAGATCGCGGGTTTTACTTGCTCATCACCTGTTAGTGCCCGTGGCCCAACTGTTCCCAACCAACTCCTAACTAAAAAACTACTTTGGAGATGGTATAAAAAGACCTCAAAGGGAAGGCCTAAGGGAAGAGAGAAGAGAGAGAAAGGTTATTATGCTGAGATTTTTCCCTTGACCAGGTTTGAAGTCCCTTGTCCCTTTTGAACTTCCCCCATTTTGTACAGGAAACCTTTGTTTCCTTGTGTGTTGATGTTCATCCACCATTTATGATATCATGGAGAGAGTCATGGAAGGAGTTTGCTAGAGGCCTGAGGCTAGAACGGATCCGGAAGGAAGCTTTGCTTGGAGCCTGGTGAAGGTGACTCAGGTGAAAATATTCCTTTTTATGTACTTTATTTGTCTATAATAAAAGAAACACATGTCTTGGTTCCCGAAATGAATCTTCTTTATGTTAATGATATTCATGTTTAGAACTCATATGTAAATGGTTGTTTGGATTTCATAACTAACTACCTTTCTTTATAACATGAAGATGGTTTCTTTATAAGTTTTTGTCCATATACTGTTGTGTTCTTTGAATTGGTTGTTTTGCAAGACAAAAGAGAAGAAGGGAACTTCAAGAAGGGTTTGGACCCTAAGGGCCTTCTCAAACGTAGGACCAAAGGTACGTGCCCTTATCATAGAATTTGTTTGCAATAGTATAATGGTTGTGTGAATGTATGTTTCGTTGAATAGATAACTTTTAGTCTGCTAGGGTTTCAACCCAAAAATCCCTAGGGGAACATTTCCCTATATCATTTTCCTATGGCAGATAACGATTCCTCTTGCCAGTAATCAAGAGGAAGGGAGTAGAGTCTTACCTAGACTAGCACCGAGGTAAAAGTCTCTCTCTCCAGAACAAAATTCATCATCCACGACTGCATATAGAGGCCTGCTGCAGCATAGAAGTAGTGTCCTCCTTCAAACACTTTGTCTTTATCCTCAAAATTTGTGAAGACCACAGTGAAGAAAACTTTTGACACAATGTGTAAGTCAATTCTTCCTTTTGGTTTCCAATGATATTTGATCCATGTTTGTAGTGCCTTTTTAGTGGGCCATAATCCCATGAATTTACAAATAATAGCATAGGTCCGCATGTGATCTCTATGCGCTTGTAGGGCAGGATCATTTTAAAAAACTCTGGGAGTGACCTTAGCTTTGAGTTTCCAGGGCCCCTTTTGTGCCTTGTTTTCTGATCCCTATTTTTGTCTTCTTCCTCCTTATCCTTTGTGTTGTTGTCGTCTCTTGGTCTGGTGACCTTCTAATCCCCTTCCATATTCTTATCCCTATTTCCTGTAGGTTCTCTGACAGGTTCTAAAGGTTTCTTGCCCCTGCTGGCCACAGCCTGCCTATAGGAGGGAGTGGAGCTCCCCCCTTTGTGCGCCTCCATGGTACTCAGAAACCTACAGCCCTAGTTGTTCGTTGTTCGCCCACTACCTAAAGACACAAAAAAACCCTTTGTTCCCTTTGGAAAGTCCTCTTTGCACTCTATTCTATATTCAATGTATATTCATTCCATAGAATCGTAATATTTTCTTTAACCGACTTCTCAAAGATTTTGCATGAAATGTTTTAAGTCTGCATGTAATCATATCTGGCTACACATAAGTGTAAAAATCTGAGTTCACACTATTACATTTTCAAAATATTAAAAAAATAAAGGTTTAGGGTACTGACTTGAGGATTATGAGTGTGGAAACTAATACAGGAGATCAATAGCTCTACCCAACCATTGGAACTTTTTCGTCTAAAGCATCCCTTGAATTTTGGCCTTGCAAGTAATTTTTCTCTTTTTGTCTTTTCACTTTCCCTTCCAAAGTCTAGAATTTTTTACCTTCTTCCAACAAGAATACAAAAATATATTACCCTCTCTACCAATTAGTTGGTAGTTGGTAACTACCTCCACCTCACCCAAAATGTCGCAAGTAGTTACTATCTCATTTATGAGCTCCACTCACTAACTCTCCAACAAAACCTTTTGTATTTTAGGGAAGTTAATGATCATTTACTTCCTTGATCATTAATAACTTAATCATTTAGAATAAATGTGTAGGACCTAATGAGTGGTAATCAATAACAAACATTAACTTGCAACCCTTATCTATTTCATCTTGATGCAACTTATGTATTAATTTATAAACTCTTTATTTCTATTAACAACATAATAAATAGAAGATTTACATTCAACTTTCATCATTACATCACATTGATAAACTATTTCGAAATAATTGTTTCAAAGTTAATAAATTATCATATTTAACCAAGTATATATAAATTTATGTCAAAAAAAAAATTGTGACAAGGGATATTACATCCTCTGCCACTTTAATTTGACATTATCCAAATGCTTATTCATAAACTCGAGAATTCATTTCAACTTTTGAAAACAAATATGGATAAGATTCCTTAGCATCCCCTAACTCCCATGTTGCTACTTCTAGGATGAAATGTTTCCATTGAACTTTCACTCAAGCTATGTCTCTATTTCAGAGCATGACTAACCTTCAGTCTAGAATATGTAGAGGTTATGCTAGGAATTTGATGGGCCTCTAAATTAGACATAACTTAAGGCTGATACCTCTAAATTAAACAATAATTTAAGGCCTACGATCATCCTTCAGCACATTAAACCTCTCTTTCTGCATTAGATAATTTAGTTTTAGATTTCATATATTTATTAGGGAGGTTGATGAATAATTGGATATTTGTCCCTAATATTATTTCTTTTTGTGGAATATTATGAGAATATTGGGCCGATTATGAAGATTTAGAGGAGATAATTTAGGGACTTGTTCCCTACTATAGGAAGATCAATAATAAATAATAAATAAACAAGATATTATTGAATTATGGCACATATTGTTGAACTCCAATGATTTACAAAATCTAGGAATGTGTTCCCTACCATTTAATGTAGATTCCTAGAATTGGGGACCAGATGCACTAATCAAGGGATTTTGGTGGGGAAAGCTTCCTCCATTCATGGTGAATGATTCCTAATCATTTTTTATAAGTACCAAGTCGATTTTTCCTCTAGATATAGATTTTCATTAGTGTTATTGTGGAGAGAGCTTGTATTTTTGCGGCTATATTGTATTTTCTTGTAGGGATGTAATTCTATTGATGAAAATAATGAAGATTGGTGTCATGTTCAGCTTCTAAATCTTGTTCTCCTCCATACGTATCTGAGTTTTCTTAGGCTTGGCCATCCCAAGAGCCTCAAATCCCTTTTGTATCATTTTATTTCCTTCCTTTCACCGCTTATTCATATGCATCTCTTGTTTTTATTTCTTTCAATTTTTGCATTTAGTATTAAAGATTTCTTGTTGCATTGAGCTTCTTGGATTAATATTATTCCCAAATCTAGATTTATGGACCTCCTTTGCGCCAAAAAATAGTAAAATTTTGTTATTTTTAAGAGAATTCTAACGAGCTTCAATCAAGTTGATTCCACTTTCATTAGATCAAAAAAACATTCTAGTTGATAAAATAAAACTATCCCACTGCATTTTCACTTGATTAGGTTAGACATTTTTTTAGATTTACTAGCTCACTAGTTCTCTAATTTCTAGATTTTCGACTAGCAATGTTTTTCTATTTTTTTTTAACACGGGTAAACAGAGGTATTTTTGAGTGATTCCACTTGGAATGGGGACCTCAGGCATCCTAATTAATAAAAAAAAATTCCCCATCCAATTTTTATTTGATTTGCTTGGTCATTTAATGAATTATAGTAAATCTATACATCCTATAGTACGTCATTGTAGCATCCTGTAGGAAAGCCTGTTTTGAGTCCGAATTGAGAGAAATCATCATTGAAGCTGGGATTAGGCCTCTACTTGACCTCCATGCCATAAAGACAATTTTAACCCTCTTTTTCCACACTTAGGTCATCATTTTACTAGTTTTCAAGGGTAGGATTTTATTTCCATTTCTTCTATCTTCAGTCTTACATTAGATCTCATCAATGTTTTATATCATTTTGCAATATTTTCCCATGCATGAAATAGGCAGATAGCTCATGAAATTGTGTTCTCCTTAGTTAATTAAAATCCTTCTTGTTTACATGACTTATGGATAAATGTTCATGGTTGATGTAGTGCAAGCGTTTCAGTAGTACATAGAGGTTTCATGGTCAACAATCTCATCCCAACTTCATCCACCCATGGTCCTCACTTTCTTTCACTAAACCCTCACCAATTTCATCATTTCACAAGGAAACTTCTCCAATTTTTTTAATCAAATCCAACCATCTCCCAACTTTGGTTTTGAGTCCTGAAGTGGTCCTAGCTACTCCCTTGCCTCATTCAATCAACAAACCACCTTCCCTAAGCTTTCCATCACCTTCAACAGCCATCCTTTTGCTCTCGGTTGTATCCTGTAGGTTTTCATGACATCATGTAGGAAATATTGTAGCATCCTATAGGAAACCCTGTTTTGATGCCGAATTGAGAGCCTCTAGTTAGCTAGGAAAGTGTCTCTACTTGTTCCCCAAGCCTTCTTACGATTCACCATCATCTCCAAGCCACTTGCCACATCAACAAAAGTGATTAGATTTCACACTCTCACATGAAAAAAAGACAAAAAGAAAAACATATTTATTTATTCATTTGCATGCATAGCAGTAGAAGGTTTGACGGTTTGAATCTACATGCTTAGGACAATAGGATTTCATACATGTTAACTTAGCATTCTTTTGAAGCAAAGCCTCTTAGAAGCTAGTTAGAAAATGGTGTGCTTTATCATTTGATTTTAGCCTCTTTCCTTGTACTTTCTTTCTTGCAAGATGGTAAGGTTCCATTTCGAACATTTCATTTTCTGCAATTAGTTTAGGATTTCACTTCATCACATGCACTCCATTACATCATGATAGCAGAGGAAGGACACATTGTATGTTGCACGTGTAGTGCCGATACCTCTTAAGTTTGTAAGAACCCTGGGTTGATAATTAAAGTCAGTAGCCTTGGGAGTTACAACAATCTTGTTGCAACACCGAGGCTCATTCCATTTTCCCACCGTTGCGAGGGAGGTGTCAAAGTATGCATTGTTTTCTTCCCTAGTTGATTCATTTTTTTTTAGTTTTTGCAAAAAAAAAAAAAAAAAAAAATCATTAGGCATATTTCATTTCAAAAATAGAAAAGTGATTTGCATTAGTGTTTTCATTCAATCATAACAAACAACAAAAAATCTCCAACATCAACCCACCCCACCATTTGATCACGTGGTGCAGTAAGAGCCACATCACCAATCACGTTTGCAAGTAGAAGAAGAAGATGGAAAAGAATGTAGAAGAAATGGATGGAGATGATGACGAAGATACTCTCGGATTTCCCATTCAAGATACTGATGTTAGTGTGCACATGAAGAACATCCCTCCATCTTTTCTTCCAAAATTTCATGGTCTAAGGTCAAAGGATGTGGAAACCTTTCTCTTTGAATTTGAAATTGTTTATAGATCTTATGTTTACTTATTAAAAGCTCAAAAATTGAGATTGTTTATGCAAATATTGAAGGATAGAGCTCTTAAATGGTTCATGAGTTTAGGGACTAAGCCAATAAGATCATGGAATGATATGTAAAAATTATTTCTAGAAGAATATAAATTTCATGATTTAAAGAAGAAATCTTTAGAATGAATGAAGAAGAAGATGAGAGTCTAGAGGATCTAATAGACAGGTTCGTGTATAATGTTAAAAGGGCAAAACTACATCATTTAGTATCTGACACACTAAAAACCCTCTTACTTGGAACAATTAAGAATGAATGGATTGATCTCCTTAATCTCATGAGTAGAGGTGATGTATACCAATCATCATTTGATGAAATCTTTGAAACATGCAAACACATATCAAGAGGAAATGAAAGAGTAAGTCAATCAACATCAAGATCGGTAAGTCAAGCTAAAATTTGAAATGTGTTTGATGACTTTAAAACAGAAATTCTTAGCAATTTAACAAAACAAGTAGAAATGTTAAGAATACAAAATGAGCAAAAAGAATATGTTTTTGTTGTCCATGCAGAATCACATGATGTTAAATGTTTCTCCTCATTACCAAGGTTGAAGGAAGTTCACCAAGAGGACAATGGAGCAATTCAATTGCCAATGCAACAATGTTATGTAGCCCTAAGAGAACCATGGTAGCCTATTCAACTTGATATGATGCAAGAGCCTAATTCACAATTTCAATGTTATTCACATCCACCTCAAATTAATTGGAATACACCCTTTCCTTGGCAAGATTGCCCATCTCAACCCCAAAACCAATCTTCGCAACAACGTTTGCAAGGAAATTATGGGAGCCATCCAGAATATCCTCAGTATTTTCCTCAATACCCTCCATACCAAACTCCATGTTACCCTTACCATTCACCTCCACCACAACCACAACCCCATGCACATCCATCTCAAATATACACTCCCACTCAACTACATGTACCACCATTTCCAAACCCACACATTGAAGTAGCTCAACCCACTTACAATGTTGAGGTACAACACTTCCAAACATCTCCTCTTGAGATCAATGGTATTCACCATAGCTCAGGAAGAGTATTGCAAAAAAGATATTATCTTGATATCATTGAAGGACCACATCTAGAAAAAGAAGATTTGAAATAGAAAATCAAAGAATCATGGGTTGCACTTGATGAAGAGTAGACATCAAAATCATAGATTGAGAAAGATCCCTCATGGTTACTATCAAATCCTCCATATATTCAAGAGATCAATTAGCCAAAAGAGGAACAATTGAAGGTCATGGTATAAGAAGACATCCAAGATGATCCAAATTAGGAAGTGGACCAGAGGCATCCCATCTATATTGAAATATGGTTCCTGATAGTCACTAAGTTGCAGCAATACTCCTTCAATTGTGCTTGACATCATCAAAGTCAAAGAATTTGATCACTCAAATCTAGGTACATGTCAAAGCATACATTTGAAGCCTACACATAATTTTTCCTGTTATCTTGAAGTGCACATGGATCCATTAGACATATTCTTATACTTGAAAGTGATTTTGTTATGGTAGGGTAGAAGAAAAAAAAGTGATGAAAAAAAACAGGAAAAAAAAAATTTCTCAAGTGAAAATCTCCTTGGAGGCACCTGATATTGTCTCATTGATTGAAAACCCCTATGTGTTCAATGGGTTGGAAGAAAAATAAAAAAAAGGACAAAAAAGCAAATATTCTAGGTGAAAACCTCCGTTGAGGTGCCTAGGCAGACCTACTAGTTGACAACCTCACTGAGGTGGCTAGTAAGCCTGGAAAAAAAGAAGAAAGAAAATAAAAAAATAAAAGAAATCCTTGCTCCATGCATCTCTTTGATGAATGCATGTACTCTCCAACATCCGCAAGCAACAAGAACAAGTTGGCACCAAAAGGAAAATTGGTCAATCCTAGTCGAAAGAAGTCAAATTTTGATTGTATCCTCCTCTGTTCAAATGCTCCAATAGGGCCAACACCATGAAAATCCATCACCCTCATCTATTTCCACCATCCACCCATCATTCTCAAGCCTCTACCATTCAATTTGCTTGTTGTCCTAAAAAACTACAGGATGCTCTATTTTACTAGAGGATACAAAAATACATAGAGAAGAAGGAAATTTGTTTTTTCCATAACTTGAAAACCATGCATCCATTTGCCAAGATGTTTCAGGGGAGATTCATATGGATGATGGTAACATGCTCAATAAATTTCATCAATTTCCAGTGCACAGTTTTCATGAAATCAACCTCCATCACCTTCAGCCATTTTTGCATTTTCTCAATATCTGTGCATCCATTTAAAAACTTGTTTCGTGGAGAGATTCATATGGGTGATGGTAACATGCCCAAGCAATTTCATCAACATCATATGCATGGTTTTCAAGAAATAGGCCTCCATCACCTTCATTCATTTTTAGGTTTTCTTGAGATCCGTGCATCCATTGACCAAATTTGTTTTATGGGGAGGTTCATAATGATGATGGAAACATGCTTAGAAAGTTCTAGGTCAATCCAGTCTATAGTTTTGGAGATATGGATAAAACAAGTCAATGTCCTGAAAACCTACAGGATTCCATGAGATCCTATAGGATACAGAACAACACCTACAGGATTGGCAGTGATCAGTTATAAAATGGAAAAAAAGAGGTTGGCTTCATCCATCAGTGTTAAGGAGGTAGGCTCTACATTTTCCCACATTTTTCCAAGTGAAAGGAACATAAAGAACCCTCCTAGTTTGTTGAAAGTGATTGCACCATAAGGGAACTATATACACATAGTTTTTAAATTTGCTATTAGACCTATACAAACCTCCATCCATTAGAGAAAAATGACAGGGGGAACCCATTAACATAGTGAGGATTCATTAGCACCCTCCTGTACTAGAGATATTCACAAGGCACAATTGTATGGTTTTCTTTGAAAAATTGAGGGGATATGATGATGAAGTAGGTAGAGATTTTCATTTAGCTTCCACATGGAGATCGAGAGGTAAAAAAATATCCTCCAGAGCTTAGCAATAACATTAGGATCATCAACATCATCATCCAACACCTACACACCAAACAACCATCGGGTAGGTACATGTATGCAATATTCTTGACCTCTTCTCTTGAGCATATTATAGTTAGAAATTTGTTGTCAATATTAGCTGCCTTCAATTAGTTAATTGCAACTCACTCCTTCACTCATGTAATGTTGAAAAGTCAAATTATGGAGGGTGATGATTTCAAGGAATGAGGACAGCATTTAAAGGAAGAATTTTTTGCAAAGGCCAAGTTAGAACAACACTCGAAGCCCTCCATCCACTTCATCTTCACTATCTATTCATCATTCATCCATCCCATTTCATTCTTGAAAAAAAAAACAAATAGAGCATCCTCTCCATTTTCACAAACCTACACTACTGCCTTTGAGCCCTAGCATCATCATCCAATCCCTCTTCATCATTTCTCATCGCTCCCTGTTATAGACATTTTTGGGCACTCCAATCCCAATCATAAATGTCCATAAACCAAGGGTTCTTAAGTCCCTAAAAGTGTTGTTCCAACCCCTAAAAGAACAAGGTCAGCTGATTACATCATCTCCCAAAAGTTCTCCATCAAAAACTACTCAGAACTGGTCAAAATTGGACCATCTCACCTGCTCCATGGTAAAATTGTGCTGCATCCCATCTAAATGCACACGAGAGGTGCGATGCATACTGAAAAGACCTTCTATGGGGTGTGATGGGCGAGAGTGGACAAATGGCAGGGTCAATCTGCAAGGTGGATGATCATGGAATCTTCTAGAAACTTCTCCTGTGACACTTGCCTCTCTACATTCGCCCAGGGATGAGTAAGAGATCATCAATCTCCAAGTGGAATCAAGAACTATCAGAGAGAGGATACTAATCAAATCTCAAAAGCTGACTCACCCCCCTTGCAAACATCTATATATGGATCCCTCATCCTAGAGATCCAGAGGCTGGAATTTTGTATCTTGTAAGGAAGTGCTGCTGGTTTCTTAGTGTAACATCATAGTGTTCAGTGATCTAAGCTTTTCATGAGGTGAAGAAGGGGTTTCTTGCTGAGAGGATGAAGCTGGGTCAGAACAATTGGTTGTAATCCTCTTTGCTATTCTTGAATATTAATAAAGTTATTCAAGTTTTCCTCCACATTTTTGTATGATTGATGATATATGCATTTGTGTGGTCAATATATATCTTGTCCTATATTGTTTATGATAGTAGATCTCTGTTCTTGGATAGTGTTATGCTGCTTTGATTCTACATGTACTCTTTGAAGCTGGGTAAACGAGGAAGCAAGTGGCAAAGATCTATCAGAAGGGAGAGGAGTCAAGCAAGGAACCAAGCGCAAGACAGAGGTTGGTCTCCTTCTTTCCCCTCTTATCTACCTATCATAAAGGAAAACAAAAGTGGTTTTAGTTTGTTTGTTTCTAAGGTAGCTACTAGCCTTAGTGGGACAAGTAGCTCTACATAGACACTAGATTTCATGATAACAAAATGGCGACTCCGCTACGGAGCGAATAGATTGTTTGTTTGTCTATATTTGTTTGCTTTATAAACTTATGGACGGAGCCTGAAGTCAAGCCAGCTAGCCTTCGAACTACATTTGCTATGCAAGTGAAAAGCAGATCAATGTTGCTTCAGTCTATCTCTAGGTTTTGTTTATGAACTGAACAATCGATTTACAAGCTATCTAATTGCCCTTGTGGTGGCTCTAGTAACCTCTTTAGATCTACCCCTGTGATTTATTTACTGATTACCACTTGCTCGGCCTAAATCCCTGAACTGAGCTGCAAACTGTGACCCAGAACCCAGTTGAAGTCTCATCCCTGGACCATCGCACTGTCTCTTCTTTGGAATCTGGATGCATCGCACTTCCTATGTGTAGTAGGTGCGTTGCATCTCACTTTCCCTATGTTACAGGTGTGCTAATCAGACAAGACCTCTTATGCTCTTAGATTTTGGTTTCTGTGTTCACTCTTTTCAGCTCTATTAAGGAGTTTTGCTATTTGTAGTCAGTATACCTCTATTGGAACCCCCTCCCTTGCCATTATTCCGCCTCCATTGTGCAAAGAACTATAATTTTTTTTATGTATTTTTGAGCCATTTTCAGTTCTCTTTTACAAGGAAGTAGCGTAATTGAACTGTCGTTTCGTGATTTGGAAGTGTCACAAGTGTCGTTTTCAGTCATAGAAGAGAATGCGATTGTTCTTGATAGTTGATTACACTGTTACTCTTGTATTTGATTTGAATTAGTAATTTTCAAGTGTCGAAAGCAAGTTTTCAATTCCAAATCGCAAAGTGTTTTCATTGTCTTCATTTTGTCTTGAAAAGAAGCTTGTTAGTAATGTCTCTTTGAAAAAATAATTCAGATTTGCGCTTATCTTTCTTTTTATCATTCACACATTAAGAAGGCTGAAAACAAATACATGCATGTGCATTTGCATTTAGACTGTTTGTTGGTTTGATTTAAGATAGTGCATATAGTGTGTGCTCTCTGCTCTATGTTGAAAGAATATCATCTCTCTTTCCTTAGTAGCTAGGATTTTCATTGCAAAAAGAAGATTAAACGATTGTTTATCATCTTAGATTGCATTTTAGGAAATTGTATATCTACATCACGCGGTGAACCTGAAAAGCAAATTTCTTAAGCAAGATCAACTGTAAAATAAATTTAATGAATCTAAAAATGCTTTGGAACCTAACGCACAACATTTAGAAGTCTAGGCTAGAGACGTATTCCGGCGTTATAAAGCCTGGCAACTATTGTTTTCATTGCTAATTGGGTGATTCCTCCACTTTGAGACGATAAGTGCCAGTACGTACTTGTGCTCCCACGTACCATCGAGTATATATTGGGAGACCACAATAGGCTTTATCCTTTATCCATAAGAAGCCGTGTCTGCCGTCCTATCGATCACAATGCATTGAACACAACATTCGGGAAGATTGACTGTCGTACCATAAAAAGTATTCTTTAGTTTTGCGATTGGTTTGGTAATCCCTCTGTCTAGATTTCCAGTGTAGTCTCTTTTGTTCCTTTTCAAACTCCTTAAAGGAAAAGGTCCATCTGAGCACTTGTCACTTCAATCTCATTAAAAATCGAAGGCGACTAGAGTAATATTTTGTTTTTTCTCGACTCTTAAAAATTGAAAAAACAAGTTGTGTCAAAGCGTCTAAAATTTATTTTAATCGAAATAAACATCACCTTTCCTACGTTGGTCTTAGGTTGAGAAAAATTGAGTCCGCCAACCAAGGAGTTCCCCTTGGAGGAAATCCTAGTCCTTTCTCCTCTTGGGGAGATGTTGGTGCACCACATATGGCCACATTGTCGCTTCCAGGATTGACAATTGGCTTGCCCGTATGGCTCTTCTTGACCTCTATCATTCAGAACACCATGATTCCTGAACAATCATGTCAGCAACTAAACAATACCGAAGCTACCCCCAACCTTCTACTTCGTCCAATTCTCCCTCTCCTCCTTCCTCTTCGCTTGATGAAGCTATTAAAGCCAAAAATCAAGTAACTGAGAAGAAGAAGGAGAAGAAGAATAAAGAGAAGAAGAAAAAGGAGCCAAAGGCGAAAAGGGGCAACCAGGCATCGTCTAGCGAAAATCCACACACTGCACCGTCCAGGCCTAAATGGCCATGTGTCATTTGAAAAGGAGACCACTATCATCGAGATTTTCCTTGCATCCCACGGATCTTAAGGGACTAGTCTCCTTGTTTTCACAATCTGGTGTCATCGACCTCTGACGATCATGTTGAGAATACACCGTCAACTAGTGAAAGTGAAGCCCCTGGACAAAAAGGAAAATGTAAATTTCCTTGTAAACTGTGTGAAGGCGATCACGCTGTCCACTGTTGTCCCTTCTTAGACAAGGCTAAAAGAGTTTTGGAAGACCGCCTGGTTTCACCGTTACGACTTCCTCCTGGATATAAGAAACTCTTGCCGAGTCCATCACTAGTTGAAAATCCGGCTGACACACCATTGTGGTCGGCTGAAGCATCTATCATTGAAAATGAACCCTCTGAATCCACACCAGACGAAATTCAAAAGGTCAAGGCAACAGTTGACCTGGTCTTGCCTTCAGAAGGTCCATCTTCGGATGATACAGTCACCAGAGAGGACAAGAACGACACCGTTCAAATTCTTTTCGTAAGCACAAACTTCGATGAACATGGGGGCAGTCTACCTGTTCCTTTCCCACAAGAAGGAAGTTCGTCAGAGTCAAATCCAACCGTCTATTCGGTCCCACCTCCAAGCAACCTAGTTGTTTCCTTCGATTGGAATCTAGTAGGCAGACCCCGTTTACCAGCTAGTGTACCATTTCAAATCATTGCTCAAATATATAGAATGGTCATGGCCAGTACCATCATAGATGAAGGGGCTTCTTTGAGTATCCTTTCCTCAACTGCTTGGAAAGCGCTTGGTTCACCATCGCTTTTGCCTGAGATGAGAAATCTAATAGGCTTTGACAAAGGAACCAGTCGACCGTTAGGGATCCTTTCCAATGTGCCGATAACATTAAGAAGGAAAACCGTTCACATGAACGTAATGGTCACCCAAGGACCCCTGGATTATAATCTACTCCTTGGACATGACTATATTTATTGCATGGGAGCCATTGTCTCCTCACTCTTTAGAGTAATGTGTTTTCCTCATGAAGGAAGAGTGGTCAAGATCGTAGGCCAGCTTTCATTCCCCAGTTCACACATAGCAGATAGTCAAATACCATCCCTGAATGGTCTTTTCACGCAAGGAATGCCTCATCAATCCCCAGTTCGTCCTCCAGATGAGCGCAAGTGACTCGGAGGACATGACTGAAACCCAGGGGGCATGCACCCTGGCCTGTTTCAACAGGAAAACCTTGGGTATAGAGTAGGTTTCTGCGAAGGATATATGACTAGTTTATGAAATTAGACTGGAATAAGATTCCTTTGTCAAAGTTATGTGAGTGGAGCCAGTTGCGCCACTCACATTTGCTTCTTTTCGTAGACATCGCCGAGGAAGTGTTTTTCCTGAAGTATGGATAGAACAATCTTTGGTAACCTGGAAATTTTTCGCTATACCTGGGGGCATGCAAACCTTTTGGCATGCAAGCGAAGAGTGACCATTTATTTTTTAAATTTGTAGGTCCTCTAACGCTTTAAACTTGTAGGATTGGTTGTTTCCTAACTTGCACAAAGAAAGGATGTGGGGAAAAGCTTTGAAAAAATGCCATTTTTAAATGAGACATCCTTATTATATGACTGGATCGAGCAATTTTAACGTGGAATTCAAGCTCGTTAAAAAATAAACGTAAGAAATGAGAAAATGTTCCCCCAGAGTTTAATCTCATTAAAAAATGAACCATTTTCCAGTAAATAACCATCGTGAATGCATTATCATCAGCCTTTTAAGCCTTGGTCGAGTTCTCATCATCACCTCCACTCTATATTGGCCAATCATTCACCTCCATTTGATTGTTTACCCTTTTTGAGGAACAACTACGAAGAGTGATCCTGTTAGCCATCCTTGTGACACTGCCATGATTGGAAAATTCCAAACCTTATCTGGAATTAGCTGCTACCTGAATTTATCACTCGTTCCTCAAAAGATGAGTCTCCTTTAAGCTCTTTTCAACTGACTCATAAAATATGAAAAGATTGCCGAGCGATTGACCTCTCCAGATCGTTAGAGTGACCAGAAGTGCTATCCCTCCTTTAGATTTTAATCCTTTCGGACCTGAGGGATTATTACACAAAAAGATCGAGCGCTTGTTTCGTTCGGCTCATTAAAAGTATCGAAAATTCATCCCTTTTATATTGTTTTATACTTTTTCAGACTTAAGGGATTATATGACGAAAAAGGATTATTGGAGTTTTCTTTACGTCCGCTTTTCAAACTCTCTAAAATTAAAAAGGATGAATTATCTTTGTCGTTAAACTCGTTAAGGCCGAATAGCAACAAACTTGTCCATACAGACAAGAATGAGTTTCACTATTGCTAGGCTCATTAAAACATAGCGATGGGTTTGCCCGAAGGGAAAATTATAGAACAAGCATATTTTATCCTCCTCAAGCTTGACAAAAATAAAGAGGTACTGGTCAGCAATGACTGGGGAAAAATTGGGAAGAAAACTTAAAGAAACTTTATTGGTAGCAAGTCGCTCTTGAACAGGACACTTTCACTCTGCATCCGAGTTAGGTTGGGTTGTTCCATTCACTGGTCATATCACCATTGGTCCATCAACCATCCATATTTGGGGTTAACGCTACCAATCCATCATGTTAGAGTCGCCGATATGTTCAAGAGAAGTCACTCAGAGAATTCACCTGTGTCTCATCCACTGCAATACATTTATGCTCCATTCTTTCATGATCACCACCTTGAACCTTATGTCATCATATCGTTTTCACCTCCATTAAAATCATTTGCTCCGTTTTGTGTCATTGATGTGGGATTCACTAAGGCCCTCCTATGACGGATCGCTTCTTGTCAACATCATCTCATTATCCAGGAAGTCAATCTAGGAGCAACCCTTTCAGTACTTTGAAGCTTGCATGCCTCAATGGAAAGTTTCTCACTTCCGGCGACAGGTTCACATCAATGGCCTTTGACCAAAAGATTTTGCGTGGTGTTCAACGCCAAGTCCTTTATTCACACCACGTGAATTGTACTATAGTACCTTGAGGGTCATCATCATTATTGGTGATTCCTCTCATGCCTATTAACAGCTTACGTCATTGGCTAGTAATAAGGCGATGTCTTTCCATGTTTGACTCCAGAACATCTCTCACATGGATCGACTTGTACTTTGAGTGAAGATCGAATGAGATTGAAGACCCCGGATCTAGTTTCATCCATCCGGGCTATGATATATATTCAGGAAAATAAAGACATCAAATGTACATCATTGCTGGACAGATAATTATCCAACCTAAGGGATGATGGTTCTATCAGAATCATCAGTCTGCACACAGACGATTGTCTGTCTTATGTACATGAAAATGAATTTATAAAGCTGAGCATGGGAATGCCTGCCTCAGCTAGATCATGAAAATATTTTGAAGATAATGTGTTGTATTGTATCTTACCACAGGTCACCTTACAGCTTGAAAAAACTTTGGATGCTCATGATAAAGCATTTCACCTGACATCAAAAGATTAACGACCTCATGCTTTAGGGGGCAACTGTTATAGACCTTTTTGGGAACTGCAACCCCAATCATAAATGTCCATAAAACAAGGGTTCTTAAGTCCCTAAAAGTGTTGTTCTGACCCCTAAAAGAACAAGGTCAGCTGATTACATCATCTCCTAGAAGTTCTCCATGAAAAACTACTCAGAACTTGTCAAAATTGGACCATCTCACCTGCTCCATCGTCAAAGTGCATTGCATCCCACCTAAATGCACACGGGAGGTGCAATGCATATGGAAAATCCCTTCTATGGGGTGTGATGGGCGAGAGTGGACAAATGGCAGTGTCAATCTGCAAGGTGGAGGATCATGGAATCTTCCAGAAACTTCTCCCGTGACACTTGCCTCTCTGCATTCACTCAAGGATGAGTAAGAGATCATCAATCTCCAAGTGGAATCAAGAACTATCAGAGAGGACACTAATCAAATCTCAAAAGCTGACTCACCCCCCTTGCAAACATCTATATATGGATCCCTCATCCCAGAGATCCATAGGCTGGAATTTTGTATCTTGTAAGGAAGTGTTGCTGGTTTCTTGGTGTAAAATCGTAGAGTTGGGTGATCTAAGATTTTCATGAGGTGAAGAAGGGATTTCTTGCTGATAGTATGACGCTAGGTCAGAAAAATTGGTTGTAATCCTCTTTCTTATTCTTGATTATTAATAAAGCTATTCAAGTTTTCCTCCACATTCTTGTATGATTGATGATATATGCATTTGTGTGGTCAATATATATTTGGTCCTATATTGTTTATGATAGTAGATCTCTGTTCTTGGATAGTGTTATGCTGCTTTGATTCTATAGGTACTCTTTGAAGCTGGGTAAACGAGGAAGCAAGTGGCAAAGATATATCATAAGGGAGAGGAGTCAAGCAAGGAACCAAGTGCAAGAAAGAGGTTGGTATCCTTCTTTACCCTCTTATCTATCTCTCATAAAGCAAAACGAAAGTGGTTTTAGTTTGTTTGTTTCTAAGGTAGCTACCAGCCTTAGTGGGACTAGCAGCTTTGCATAGACACTATATTTCCCGATAACACTCCCATATAGTTTGAAGTCCCTGAAAGAGGAGGAATGACTACTATAGGAAGGCATAATGTTACTACAGAAAAGAAGAAATGAAAAACTTAGGTTAACCCCCAAGATAGTAGACCTTGAGGGAGACCTAATCAAAACATAGAACTCCAGGGCCACTACGCATTCATCTAGGCCAAAAGGGAGAAGAAGAAGGCAACAAAAGGAAATGAGACATTCACCATCAAAACAAAACTCAAACTGCAGTGATGAAAATATGTTTTCCAAGGGGTCTCCAATATCTTTCTATCTTTTTTCCAATGCCTAAAAATGGCAAAAGGATATGGGAGTCAAGTTGAGGACCTGTCCTAGGCTCAAAATATCATTTATGCTCAAAAAGGGTTTCCTATAAGTTTCATGTAGTTTTGACAGGAATTACTACAGGATGTCCTAGTTCTCATCTAAATTCATTTTGAAGGTGTTAGAAGTGTCCAAGTGGTGGAACAAGGTAGCAAAAGGTTGATAAATATATGGAAGACCTTGCTAAATTGAAAAATATTCAAGAAATCATCTTGAATAAGGGCAAGAAACAAAGCTAATGGTCTTAGACAACCTCAAAGAAGGATGAATCCAAACCTTATGGAGATAGTGAAAGAAGAGCTCCAAAAGTTACTCAATGTAAACTTTATTTACCCCATTTCAGATAGCTGATGGGTTTCTCCCTTGGTTATAGTACCTAAAAAGAATGGTAAATGGAGGGTTTGCATTGATTACAGAGAATTGAACAAAGCAACCTTGAAGGATCATTTTCCTTTGCCCTTTATTGATCAAGTATTAGATACTTTAGCAGGCAAAAAGTTTTTCTCATTTTTGGATGGTTTTAGTGGTTACAATCAAATTCAGGTAGCACCTGAAGATCAGGACAAAACCACATTTACTTGTCCATGGGGAACTTTTGCTTACCGAGTACTTCCTTTTGGATTATGCAATGCACCCGCTACATTTCAAAGGGATGTACTAGGAATCTTTTCAGATCTAATTCATGATTGTGTAGAGGTCTACATGGATGATTTCACAGTTTATGGTAACACATTTGAAGAAGCATTAGAAAATTTGGAAAAAGTCCTAATTAGATGTAAAGAAACAAATCTTTCATTAAGTCATGAAAAATGTTTTATGATGTTTACTGAAGGGATTGTTTTAGGACATCATATTTCAGGAGATGGAATTAAAGTTGATAGATCCAAAGTTGAAGTCATCTCCAAGTTACCTGTTCCAAATTGCTAGAAAGATGTTAGAAGTTTTCTTGGGTTTACTGGATATTATAGAAGATTTATTGAAAACTTCACCAAGATAGCATCTCCGCTTTTCAAATTACTTACAAAAGACTGTGAATTCAAATGGGATCCTGAATGTCAGTCTCCATTTGAAACTTTAAAGACTAGAATATCTGAAGCACCCATTTTGAGAGGGCCAAATTGGAAACTCCCTTTCCACATTTCTACTGATGCTTCAGATACAGCTCTAGGAGCTGTCTTGGGACAAAAGGATTTGGTCCCTTATGCCATTTATTACACCAGTAAAAATTTGACTCCCACTGAGTTAAATTACACTGTGACTGAAAAATAATTCTTAGCCATTGTTCATGCAATCAACAAGTTTAGACATTATATAACCGGCTATGAAACCTTTCTCCATACTGATCACTCTGCAATTAGATATCTCATGAACAAACCTGTTACTAATGGCAGAGTTAGAAGATGGCTTTTACTTTTACAAGAATTCAACATTACTGTGTTAGATAGACCAGGGAAACAAAACACAGTAGCTGATTTCTTGTCTAGAATCCAAAACACTAACGAAGATTCTCCTGTAGAGGATAAGTTTCCGGATGAATACTTGTTTGCAGTAACTCCCAAAACTCCTTGGTATGCAGATATTGCCAACTATTTAGTTACAGGGAAGCTACCTCCACACTTATTTCCTAATGAGAAAAGGAAAATCATTCAGGAGAGTTCACATTATTCTTGGATTTCTAATGAATTGTTCAAAACAGGGCCAGATTGTATGATCAGAAGATGTGTTCGGGAAGATGAAATTCCTGACATCCTTAAGGCATGTCATGATGAACCGTGCGGCGGACACTTTACTGACAAGAGGACGGCCTATAAAATCCTTTCTTTAGGATATTATTGGCCTTCTCTCTTTAAAGATGCAAAGCAATATGTTAGAAGGTGTGACAGTTGCCAAAGAGTTGGGAGACCAACTCCTTCAAATGAAATGCCACTACAGCCACCGGTATGCATCGAACCCTTTGAGAAATGGGCTCTAGATTTCGTTGGACCTATTAATCCACCATCCAAGCAAAAGAAGTATATATTGGTTTGCAATGATTATGTTACTAAGTGGGTAGAAGCCAAGGCATTTCCTTCTGCCACTGAAAATTCAGTTGTTCAATTTCTTTTTGAGGATATTTTTACTCGTTTTGGTGTCCCAAGGGAAATTGTGACAGATCAGGGAAGTCAATTTACATCTAAATTGATGGAGAAGCTGATGGAGGAATACAAAATCAATCACAGAACATCTACTCCATACCATCCACAAGCAAATGGTCAAGTGGAATCTACAAATAAAGTTCTTGAAAGCATCATCACCAAGACTGTTCATCTTCACAGAAGAGATTGGGCAGAAAGGCTTCCTGAAGCCTTATGGGCCTATAGAACTACATGGAGGAACACAACAGGACATTCTCCCTATGAACTTGTTTATGGGAAAGAAGTCCTGCTCCCCATTGAGTTCCAAGTCAAGACCTTCAAGATGGCAGTTCAGTTGGGGATGAGTTTATCAAAAGCCCAAAAGCACAGAATGGACCAGCTAAATGAGCTAGATGAAATAAGACAAGATGCAATTCTAAGGACTGATCTAGTTCAGCACCAAAGAACTAAGTGGCATGATCGACATATCAAAGAAAGAAAGTTTCAGAAGGGAGATTGGGCACTATTTTTTGATTCCAAGTTTAAGGACTTCAAAGGAAAATTTCAAACTCATTGGCTTGGGCCATATGAGATTGATGAAGTCTTTAACAATGGAGCAGTTCGAGTGAAGACCATTGATGAGCTTCAGACTCCTCTCATTGTGAATGGCCACCGATTGAAATTCTACCACAAGCCACTCTCAAAGGAGGAATTTGTTAAATTGTTCCAAGAAGATTCTGCAATGAGGCTGGTGGAGAAGAATTCTTCTCCTCCATCAGCCTAGTCTTTGTTCCTTTCAGTTAAAAAAAAAAAAAAACAAAAAAAAAAAAAAAGTCTTTTGTATAAGCCTGAAAACCAATCTTGGATTGGAGGTCTTATGCAGAAAATATAAAGTGAAAATTAGGGTCACCTGACACTTTATATTTTCCAAATTAAAAAAAAAAAATCTCTCTTTCTTTCTCTTTCCATCTCATCCGCCATATTTTTTTTTCCATCTCATCTGCCATTTCATCCATCTCATCATCTTCATTCCACTTCATTTTTCTTCCAGATCATTCATTCCATCTCATTTTCACCAATAAAGTCCCTCTTAGGACTATTCCATTCAGTTAAGTTTGTTCTAATTATCTTTGTGCAGGCAGAAAAGTGTTGTTGAGGTTTACGCAGCTCATACCGAGTTTCCGCAGCTGATACACTCTGTCTCTGCAATCAAAGCAATTCTGTTTCAAAAAGGAAAATTTACAGTCAGGGATATCATCATCAAAGAGCAGCAAGGATACATGGCACCTACAAGGCTAGAAAGCAATCAAGAGTTAGCCACCACAATCAACAAAGGGATCAAATGCAAACGTATGAAGGTATATTCCAAAATTTTAATCAACAGTTTAATGTCATTTATGCATGGTTTTCAAATCGTGGTAGGAGTCACTTAATGCAATGATTGACAAGATTATTCCACTTCTCGTCCACGATCACGCCTAATCCACCTCATCACCCTCTTAACGGTCCCCTAATTACTATTGATTCGAACTTAACATGAGCTGCTCTTCCATTAATTACTCGTACCTCAGTGATGTATACCAGTGTACTACGACTCTACATATGATCATTTCCGCAGCCAAATGTATGCAGCCACCCGACGCTTACGGATTTGGCCGTTGCTTCATCTATTCATATCTCCATTTCCCGCATGCATAAACTCATTGCCGTATTGTTTTCCACATTCTCGTTTTTACTGTAAATCTCTCTCTGTTCTTTTCCTTACCTCTCTGTTCAAAACCCCGATCATAAGTTCTGCACCATACTGTTTATTACATTACGGTTGCTCTGTTACAACTGTAATTCCTCTGTTTTCCCCGTGAGCATTCTCCTCAAGCGTCCATATTCCACTGTCAGAGCTTCAAGAAAAACTGAGAGCCGAAAATGGGGAAATTGTTAAGAGCAGAACCGGAGGGTTCGAAATTTTTAGAGGGTTACCCACAGATAAAGGAAGCACTGCGAAAGCCAAATGGTTGAAGTTCATCCATAAATTTAAAGGGTACAATAAAGAGGTGACAAAGGCATTTTCCCGGTCATTTAATGGAAATGCCGTGGAGGTAGGAGACCCGCAGTTCACCATAACAGAGAGCACCTTGGCCACAGCAACTGATTTGCCTCAAAAAGGAGAACGCTGGTTCAAAAACAGAAAAGTTGAAGATCAAGAGTGGAAAAATATGCTCAAGAATCCAGGTATGGATACCTCCATTTTCACTAAGGGAATCCCTGTACGTGTCATTAAGGAAGAGTGGACTTCATAACTGTTGCTTGTTCAAAAAAATTTAACATGTGAAGGCCGCTTCGGTGTCATGTATGTATACCATGCAAGAATCATGATGCACTTTATGAATGACCATGCTATCAACCTACCTTATTTCTTGTTAGCTAGTCTAAAGAAGATGAGTGAAACTGTTCAGAAACACGTGGGAAACATTGAACCCCACTTGTCTCATCATGGACTCATTAGAATTTTAATTAAGGAGCAGTTGAAAATTAAAAATGATACGTGGGAGAAGTTTCTAGTTAGAAACCATTTTCAAGAGGTAGCTGAAGCCTCTAGCAGCTCTCCTAGGATACCAAAGAGAAGTAGGAGAGGAGGGAAAGAAACTGCCCAAGTGACTGTTGAAGAAACTGTTCAAGAAATTGCTGAAGAAGAAAGGAAAAAGGGAGGCAGAACTAAAAGACAAAAGAGGGATAAAGGGAAAGCCATTGTGCAAGAGTCATACCCTTCACCTGAGCCCTCAATTGAAGAAGACTCCCAAACACTAGCTGATAGACTTGTTCAACTCCATGCTACTACCCTCTCACAGAAGAAACAAAAGCAAAAACAAAGTACCTTGAAAAAGGAAAAGAGCACTAGTGCCGTGAGAAGGAGCAGCAGACTACAAAGGAAAATGAGGGTCACTGAAGACAAAGATCCACATTTTATTGACCTGGGAGAAAGTACACCTGAAAAGGTTGCTACCCAGCTTGATTTTGAATCAAGTTCCCCACGTGATGAGGTCACTCCTCCACGTGAAGAAAGCCCATTCCAGCAAGACCCTCAAACAGAGTTTGAATATGGACCAAGTCCAAGAAGATCACCTGACATTGACCCTGACCAGCAGAAGGTGTACAATTATTTGGAAACCTTAGAGCAATCAGCTGCCGGTCCTAGCTCTATCTTGCCTCTTGATCAACAGGTTCAATCTCTAAAACAAGAAGTGTTCGAGCTCGAAGTTCTGAATCGCCATATTAAACAGGAAAATGAAGCATTGAGAGAACAGAGCAAGGTGGACAAAATTATCCACGACAACACAATGCTTCACTTGGGTCTTTGGCAGAAAAAGAATAGGAAGTTGAAGAGGAAATGCAAGAAATTGAGCAAGGCCTTGATTAACTTGAAATTTAGGTGTTTGGTTAGAAAACCAAAAAAAAAATTCGCAACAAGAAGAAAAAGAAGAAGGTTGGATGTCTTGGCAGAGGCATCTGAGCATATGGACTGAAAAATCATGACAAATTTTTGGTTGCATGAGGACATGCAACACCTTCACAGTGGGGGTATGTTGAGCCTCAAACCTGCATTCATTTACCCATCCTCCCAATAGCCTTTTCCTACTCATTTCCTTCTTTTGTCATCATTTCCTTCATCAAACTTATTCAATTGATTACATTATAGTGCTTTTTAACATGATTTGCTAATCATGCTAATGATTGATTGTTGGTTTAGATTTTTGGTTTAAGTGCTGCAATTCCGCAGCTTATACAGGGTTTCCGCAGCCGATCTCTGATTCCGCAGCCGATTCCAGATTCCGCAGCCATTTTCTTGTTTGCTACACTCCAGGTGTCCTCCAGAGGAAAGAGCCACATGGGCAAGTTTGTATGACTGTGTACATGGTGCGTGTGCTGTCAGCTTAGCCAAACTAGCCATCTACACCCCTGGTCAACGCGGAGGTAACTCTGGTCAAACGGCAAGGTTGCAAATGGTGGCACGGCTCTGCGTGTTCAGTTGGAGCACTAAACTCACAGTTGGACTCTTCTTTAGCCACTAAGACTGCATGGGACAAGAATCCAACAGCGGATTTATCATCCACGATGACCGTTTCCTAAATCCGTGCACGGTGCTACTGAACGTGTCTTTTGCATAGCTCTTAGTTAGCTTAGTTTACGCACAGAACAGTTTATGTTCCTGCTATAAATAAGGCGTTTGCACACGCTGATTAGTTAGCTTGGAAATTAGTCTTTTGCTATTGTTATTCAGTTTGTAAAACTCTGTTTTAAATAGCGTTTACTCTCCCCACTGTATTTTGTTATGTGCTGATTTAATACCAAGAAGACAGTTCTGTTCCTATCTGCGTAGCTGATCTTTTTCATTGGTTGAGTGGATGGAGGGCCCCTGTCTGCTACAACCATTGTACCGTAGCTTTTAGATTTATTTTCCTGCATTTCTCTTTTCTGATTTACCATGTATATTAATGTACAGTTTGATTTCTGCAATTTCAATTCCTTTTGACATGTATATTAATGTACAGTTTGAATTATGCTGCTTTACGTTTCTGTACTTTTCATGGCTGATCAGCGTTTGTTTTTGCAGCTTTGTTAGGAGCCCGGGACAGTGTGCTTTTCCTTCTTTTTATCACTAGTGGCATTTGAAGTTGTCTTATCTAAACTGCTGACCTTTGCTTTGACTAGTTTCCTTGCTTAATTAGTTTCCTTGCTTAGTTACTTTACCAGGTTTTGTCAAGTTGCTAATCTCTTGATGGTTCTTCTTATCATAATTTCACTAACTTTTGTGGGACCAAAACATCATTTAATTGCAGCTTGGTTTATTTAGTTTTAGACTCATATTGCTAATTCACTCCTAACTCTTTTTCACATGATCAATTTGGCTAAAGGCAGAATGTTAAGGGAGAATTAAGTAGTGTGATTTGTCATTTAATTTTTGTATTGCTTTAGAGGAGTTAGAGTAGTGTTCTTGCTTTCAATTGAGTTAATGTAGATGTCATTTTCATTCTTATCAGCAGTAAAGGTATTGGACTAGTGCCATTGGTCTTCTTGTTTGATGCTTTACTTTCATTTGAAGCTTTAATTTCATTCCAAGTTATTGTTCAAGTTTTTCCTTTAAATTTCAAGAAGCATTTAGAAATCACAATATACACACACATTCACTCACTTGTTTATAACTCCATCACATCACATTAGGAAGATAAGTCAAACATGAACTAAAAATGACAAAAAGAACTAGAAAAGGTTGCTTAAGTATATATTGTACACTTCACTTCATCAGCTTACGAGCCCCGGGTTGACAATTTATGATAGCAATTTAGACAACACTAAATTGACCAAACATTTTGGCGCCGTTGCCGGGGAAGTGAAATTAGGTAGCCAATTTCTAAAAAAAAAATTAAGAAAATTTCAAGAAAGGAAAATTGATAACCTCTCAAAGTATGCTCTCCTCTTGCACTTAGAGTGATCTGGAGGATCAGAAAAGAGAAAGTTATTGGTTTAATAATTTCTTAAGTATGCTCTCTTCTTGCACCTAGAGTGACCTGGAAGATCAGAAATAGAATTATTAGCCTGACTTGAAGAAAAATAAACAAAAAAATGACATGCATAGAGCTAGAGATTCTAGGGGAAGGTTTTTAGCTAGAGCCAATAGTTCGATTTTTACAAGTCCATCTACTTCAAGGAACTGACAAGAGACACCTCCCTCATCTCCAACTGACACTCCTAGCCCTAGGATTCCTGGAATTCAAGAGGCAAGAATTGACTCTCCCACACCTTCTATTGAATATGAATCAGAAAGAGATCCTTTCCTTCCTTCTACAGAAAGACCAATTGTAATTGAAGAAGTAGAATCATCTGAAGAAGAGGGAGAAATTCCTTCTCATTCACCCTTTGTAGAAGAACCAGAAGACTCTGAAGTCTCTAGGGAAACCATTATGACAGAGGAAGGAGGTGGTAGAGGTAGAGGTAGAGGAGGAGGAGGAGGAGGAAACAATGGAGGAGGTAGAGGTCACATTGGAGGAAATAGAGATGGGGATAACTCATTTGGGTTTCCTATCGTCGATGAGGATTCCCGAGCCACTATGAAAAAAATATCACCATCTGTCCTCCCAAACTTCCATGGGTTAAGAACTGAGGACCCTGAAACATTTCTATTCGAGTTTGAAGTTGTGTGTTGAACTTATGACTATCTGGAGGACTCTCAGAAACTAAAATTGTTCCCTTCAACATTGAAAGGACAAGCTTTGAAATGGTTCATGGGGTTACTCACTCAATCCATTAGGTCTTGGAATGATATGAAACAGACATTTTTGGATAGGTACCTAGACTATTGTATGCCTACCAATCACAAGGATGAGGTATTTTAAATGGTACAAAGAGAAGATGAGAATTTAGAGGATTTACTTGAAAGATTTCAATATAACCTGAAAAGAGCAAAAATGAGTAACTTGGATGAGGAGACCTTGAAAGCCCTCCTATTAAAAGCCATTAGAGATGAATGGATAGACATTCTAAACATGATGGGGAAAGGAGATATATCTCAACTTTCACTCAATGATATAGCAGAGCTATGTATCCATCTCTCAAGGGGCAAATCAAAAACTCAAAAAGGACCTAGAGATCCTTCTCTCCTTAGAGCAAATAAATCTGCAACTGGATCAGTAAGTAGGGCTGAGATCGGCAATATGCTTGATGAATTCAAAACTGACATCTTAGGGAGTCTTAGTGAACAATTAGACACCCTTAAGATCCATAATAAACATAAAGCAGAAGCCGAGGCCTTGGCCATCTTTTGCCCGAAATGTAGGAAGAAACATGCTTTAAGGGAATGTCCCTTGGAAGCACAAGTTGTGGAAACATGTGTAATTTGCTCAGAAAACCATGAGACCAAGGATTGTCCTTCAATCCCTGGGCTCAAAGCAGTCTTTCAAGAAGATCCAAATACACTTGAATCTCTCTGTTTTGTTGCAAGGAGACCTTGGCAGGGGCAACAAAATCAAGGGTTTAACAACTCTATGAATTTCCAACCCCAACCAAATTGGAATCCTTGGCAACAACCTTGGTCCCAACCTCAAAATCCTTTTCAATCATGGATCCAAAGCATGCAAAATCCTTATGGGAGATTTGCTCAATTCTATCAATATCCTACATCTTTTCAAAACCAGCAAGCTCCACAACTTCCAAATCAAAGTCCACAACTATCATTGCCATTCCCTCAACAACAACAACCTTCTCCACAAAATCAAAATTCTCAACTCTTGCTTCCATCCCAACAGAAGTCAAATCAACTTCCTTCTCAGCCATTGTCAAACCCCAATAATAGGAACCCTCAAAATGCTTACATGATGGAAGGTCAACCATTCCCTACCTATATGATTGTTCCTCTCAATGAAGTACAACTTAGATCAGGTAGAATCCTAGATTAACCTTCTATAAATGTTCAACAGCCAAGCATTTCTGAGGAAGAATCTCTTAAATCTAATAAGGGTTCTGAAGCATCCCTTCAAAACCCAAACACTCAAAAATAAAAAGAAAAAGAATCAACCCCCACAACTCCCATAGTTGAACAACTTACATCTTTGGCCACACCTCCTTTTCCTGAAAGGTTACAAATTGACAAAGGAGTGGAAAAACAAATTTGGTTGCCTGACTATAATTTTCTAGATGAATTGAAGAATGTCTATATCAAGATTCCCTTGTTACAAGCCATTAAAGAGATTCTCATTCTAGCAAAAACAATAAAGGAGTTGAGCCTTAAAATACCAGGAAGGAAACCAAGAGATACCAGAAGGATCCACCTGGTAGGAAAAATTGCAGATATCATGATGGGAAAGATTACCATGCAGAAATATGTAGATCCCGGTAGTCCAATTGTCAAAACACATATCAATGGGGTAGAAATACCAAATACTTTGATTGATTTAGGGGCTGCTATCAACATTATGAGTAGACAGACCATGGACCAGTTAAAACTTCCTAACCTTCTCTTTACACCTACTTTATTGCAACTTGCAGATAGATCAATCATTAAGCCTGATGGTGTATTGGAAGACATTCCAGTCTCCCTAGACTCTTGGGAATATCCAGTTGATTTTATGATTTTAACTCCCAAGAAAAATCTAGGAGGACATCCTCTTATTTTAGGAAGACCTTGGCTAGCCACAGCTGATGCTTTCATAAGTTGTAGGTCTGGGGATATGTATATTTCTGATGGCAATTCAACAAAGAAGTTCAATCTGTATCCTCCAGCGAAAGCAATTACAGAAATAGGAGATAATGAGTGGGTTGATGATGAAGATACTATACAACCTGTCTTTACCATTTCTGAGACTAGTGAAGATAGTCAAATTCTGAACACATTAGAAAATTTTGAACCATCTTCAGAATATGACTCTACACAATTTCAGTTGGATTCTGACATAGAGTGTCTATCATTTAGACAAATGTCTCTTTTCTCTATGGAAGAATTTGGTAGTTCTGCCATTGAGATCTTTCCAGGAAAAACATTAAACATTAACAAAAACTTGGAAAAATCCCAACAGGAAGAGCTAACCAAAGTCTTGCAAAGACATTCTACTGCTTTTGCATGGGAGTATACCGACATGAAAGGTATTGACCCTAAGACTTGCATTCATCACATCTACATTGAGGAAAACAGTAGACCTATCAGACAACCTCAAAGAAGGATGAATCCAAACCTTAGGGAGATAGTGAAAGAAGAGCTCCAAAAGTTACTCAATGTAAACTTCATTTACCCCATTTCAGATAGCCGATGGGTTTCTCCCTTGGTTATAGTACCTAAAAAGAATGGTAAATGGAGGGTTTGCATTGATTACAGAGAATTGAACAAAGCAACCTTGAAGGATCATTTTACTTTGCCCTTTATTGATCAAGTATTAGATACTTTAGCAGGCAAAAAGTTTTTCTCTTTTTTGGATGGTTTTAGTGGTTACAATCAAATTCAGGTAGCACCTGAAGATCGGGACAAAACCACATTTACTTGTCCATGGGGAACTTTTGCTTACCGAGTACTTCCTTTTGGATTATGCAATGCACCCGCTACATTTCAAAGGGTTGTACTAGGAATCTTTTCAGATCTAATTCATGATTGTGTAGAGGTCTACATGGATGATTTCACAGTTTATGGTAACACATTTGAAGAAGCATTAGAAAATTTGGAAAAAGTCCTAATTAGATGTAAAGAAACAAATCTTTCATTAAGTCATGAAAAATGTTTTATGATGTTTACTGAAGGGATTGTTTTAGGACATCATATTTCAGGAGATGGAATTAAAGTTGATAGATCCAAAGTTGAAGTCATCTCCAAGTTACCTATTCCAAATTGCCAGAAAGATGTTAGAAGTTTTCTTGGGTTTACTGGATATTAAAGAAGATTTATTGAAAACTTCACCAAGATAGCATCTCCGCTCTTCAAATTACTTACAAAAGACTGTGAATTCAAATGGGATCCTGAATGTCAGTCTGCATTTGAAACTTTAAAGACTAGAATATCTAAAGCACCCATTTTGAGAGGGCCGAATTGGAAACTCCCTTTCCACATTTCTACTGATGCTTCAGATACAGCTCTAGGAGCTGTCTTGGGACAAAAGGATTTGGTCCCTTATGCCATTTATTACACCAGTAAAAATTTGACTCCCACTGAGTTAAATTACACTGTGACTGAAAAATAATTCTTAGCCGTTGTTCATGCAATCAACAAGTTTAGACATTATATAAACGGCTATGAAACCTTTGTCCATACTGATCACTCTGCAATTAGATATCTCATGAACAAACCTGTTACTAATGGCAGAGTTACAAGATGGCTTTTACTTTTACAAGAATTCAACATTATTGTGTTAGATAGACCAGGAAAACAAAACACAGTAGCTGATTTCTTGTCTAGAATCCAAAACACTAACGAAGATTCTCCTATAGAGGATACGTTTCCGGATGAATACTTGTTTGCAGTAACTACCAAAACTCCTTGGTATGCAGATATTGCCAACTATTTAGTTACAGGGAAGCTACCTCCACACTTATTTCCTAATGAGAAAAGGAAAATCATTCAGGAGAGTTCACATTATTCTTGGATTTCTAATGAATTGTTGAAAACAGGGCCAGATTGTATGATCAGAAGATGTGTTCGGGAAGATGAAATGCCTGACATCCTTAAGGCAAGTCATGATGAACCGTGCGGCGGACACTTTGCTGACAAGAGGATGGCCTATAAAATCCTTTCTTTAGGATATTATTGGCCTTCTCTCTTTAAAGATGCAAAGCAATATGTTAGAAGGTGTGACAGTTGCCAAAGAGTTGGGAGACCAACTCCTTCAAATGAAATTCCACTACAGCCACAGGTATGCATCGAACCCTTTGAGAAATGGGCTCTAGATTTCGTTGGACCTATTAATCCACCATCCAAGCAAAAGAAGTATATATTGGTTTGCACTGATTATGTTGCTAAGTGGGTAGAAGCAAAGGCATTTCCTTCTGCCACTGAAAATTCAGTTGTTCAATTTCTTTTTGAGGATATTTTTACTCGTTTTGGTGTCCCAAGGGAAATTGTGACAGATCAGGGAAGTCAATTTACATCTAAATTGATGGAGAAGCTGATGGAGGAATACAAAATCAAGCACAGAACATCTACTCCATACCATCCGCAAGCAAATGGTCAAGTGGAATCTACAAATAAAGTTCTTGAAAGCATCATCACCAAGACTGTTCATCTTCACAGAAGAGATTGGGCAGAAAGGCTTCATGAAGCCTTACGGGCCTATAGAACTACATGGAGGAACACAACAGGACATTCTCCCTATGAACTTGTTTATGGGAAAGAAGTCATGCTCCCCATTGAGTTCCAAGTCAAGAAAGAAAGAAAGAAAGAAGAGAGATTGGGCACTATTTTTTGATTCCAAGTTTAAGGACTTCAAAGGAAAATTTCAAACTCATTGGCTTGGGCCATATGAGATTGATGAAGTCTTTAACAATGGAGCAGTTCGAGTGAAGACCATTGATGAGCTTCAGACTCCTCTCATTGTGAATGGCCACCGATTGAAAATCTACCACAAGCCACTCTCAAAGGAGGAATTTGTTAAATTGTTCCAAGAAGATTCTGCAATGAGGCTGGTGGAGAAGAATTCTTCTCCTCCATCAGCCTAGTCTTTGTTCCTTTCAGTTAAAAAAGAAAAAGAAAAAAGTCTTTTGTATAAGCCCGAAAACCAATCTTGGATTGGCGGTCTTATGCAGAAAATATAAAGTGAAAATCAGGGTCACCTGACACTTTATATTTTCCAAATAAAAAAAAAAATCTCTCTTTCTTTCTCTTTCCATCTCATCCGCCATTTTTTTTTTCCATCTCATCCGCCATTTCATCCATCTCATCATCATCATTCCACTTCATTTTTCTTCCAGATCATTCATTCCATCTCATTTTCACCAATAAAGTCCCTCTTAGGACTATTCCATTCAGTTAAGTTTGTTCTAATCATCTTTGTGCAGTCAGAAAAGTGTTGTTGCAGTTTCCGCAGCTCATACCGAGTTTCCGCAACTGATACACTCTGTCTCTGCAATCAAAGCAATTCTGTTTCAAAAAGGAAAATTTACAGTCAGGGATATCATCATCAAAGAGCAGCAAGGATACATAGCACCTACAAGGCCAGAAAGCAATCAAGAGTTAGCCACCATAATCAACAAAGGGATCAAATGCAAACGTATGAAGGTATATTCCAAATTTTTAATCAACAGTTTAATGTCATTTATGCATGGTTTTCAAATCGTGGTAGGAGTCACTTAATGTAATGATTGACAAGATTATTCCACTTCTCGTCCACGATCACGCCTAATCCACCTCATCACCCTCTTAACGGTCCCCTAATTACTATTGATTCGAACTTAACATGAGCTGCTCTTCCATTAATTACTCGTACCTCGGTGACGTATACCAGTGTACTACGGCTCTACATATGATCATTTCCGCAGCCAAATGTTTGCAGCCACCCGATGCTTACGGATTTGGCCGTTGCTTCATCTATTCATATCTCCATTTCCCGCATGCATAAACTCATTGCCGTATTGTTTTCCACATTCTCGTTTTTACTGTAAATCTCTCTCTGTTCTTTTCCTTACCTCTCTGTTCAAAACCCCGATCATAAGTTCTGCACCATACTGTTTATTACATTACGGTTACTCTGTTACAACCGTAATTCCTCTATTTTCCCCGTGAGAATTCTGCTCAAGCGTCCATATTCCACTGTCAGAGCTTCAAGAAAAACTGAGAGCCGAAAATGGGGAAATTGTTAAGAGCAGAACCGGAGGGTTCGAAATTTTTAGAGGCTTACCCACAGATAAAGGAAGCACTGCAGAAAGCCAAATGGTTGAAGTTCATCCAGAAATTTAAAGGGTACAATAAAGAGGTGACAAAGGCATTTGCCTGGTCATTTAATGGAAATACCGTGGAGGTAGGAGACCTGCAGTTCACCATAACAGAGAGCACCTTGGCCACAGCAACTGATTTGCCTCAAAAAGGAGAACGCTGGTTCAAAAATAGAAAAGTTGAAGATCAAGAGTGGAAAAATATTCTCAAGAATCCAGGTATGGATACCTCCATTTTCACTAAGGGAATCCCTGTACGTGTCATTAAGGAAGAGTGGACTTCATTACTGTTGCTTGTTCAAAAATTTTTAACATGTGAAGGCCGCTTCGGTGTCATGTATGTATACCATGCAAGAATCATGATGCACTTTATGAATGACCATGCTATCAACCTACCTTATTTCTTGTTAGCTAGTCTAAAGAAGATGAGTGAAATTGTTCAGAAACACGTGGGAAACATTGAACCCCACTTGTCTCATCATGGACTCATTAGAATTTTAATTGAGGAGCAGTTGAAAATTAAAAATGATATGTGGGAGAAGTTTCTAGTTAGAAACCATTTTCAAGAGGTAGCTGAAGCCTCTAGCAGCTCTCCTAGGATACCAAAGAGAAGTAGGAGAGGAGGGAAAGAAACTGCCCAAGAGACTGTTGAAGAAACTGTTCAAGAAATTGCTCAAGAAGAAAGGAAAAAGGGAGGCAGAACTAAAAGACAAAAGAGGGATAAAGGGAAAGCCATTGTGCAAGAGTCATACCCTTCACCTGAGCCCTCAATGGAAGAAGACTCCCAAACACTAGTTGATAGACTTGTTCAACTCCATGCTACTGCCCACTCACAGAAGAAACAAAAGAAAAAACATAGTACCTTGCAAAAGCAAAAGAGCACTAGTGCCGTGAGAAGGAGCAGTAGACTACAAAGGAAAATGAGGGTCACTGAAGACAAACATCCACATTTTATTGACCTTGGAGGAAGTACACCTGAAAACGTTGCTACCCAGCTTGATTTTGAATCAAGTTCCCCACGTGCTGAGGTCACGCCTCCACGTGAAGAAAGCCCATTCCAGCAAGACCCTCAAACAGAGTTTGAATATGAACCAAGTCCAAGAAGATCACCTGACATTGACCCTGACCAGCAGAAGTGTACAATTATTTGGAAACCTTAGAGCAATGAGTTGCCGGTCCTAGCTCTATCTTGCCTCTTAATCAACAGGTTCAATCTCTAAAACAAGAAGTGTTCGAGCTCGAAGTTCTGAATCGCCATATTAAACAGGGAAATGAAGCATTGAGAGAACAGAGCAAGGTGGACAAAATTATCCACGACAACACAATGCTTCACTTGGGTCTTTGGCAGAAAAAGAATAGGAAGTTGAAGAGGAAATGCAAGAAATTGAGCAAGGCCTTGATTAACTTGAAATTTAGGTGTTTGGTTAGAAAACCAAAAACAAATTTGGCAGCAAGAAGAAAAAGGAGAAGGTTGGATGTCTTGGCAGAGGCATCTGAGCATATGGACTGAAAAATCATGACAAAGTTTTGGTTGCATGAGGACATGCAACACCTTCACAGTGGGGGTATGTTGAGCCTCAAACCTGCATTCATTTACCCATCCTCCCAATAGCCTTTTCCTACTCATTTCCTTCTTTTGTCATCATTTCCTTCATCAAACTTGTTCAATTCATTACATTATAGTGCTTTTTAACATGATTTTCTAATCATGCTAATGATTGACTGTTGGTTTAGATTTTTGGTTTAAGTGCTGCAATTCCGCAGCTTATACAGGGTTTCCGCAGCCGATCTCTGATTCTGCAGCCGATTCCAGATTCCGCAGCCATTTTCTTGTTTGCTACACTCCAGGTGTCCTCCAGAGGAAAGAGCCACATGGGCAAGTTTGTATGACTGTGTACATGGTGCCTGTGCTGTCAGCTCAACCAAACTGGCCGTCTACACCCCTGGTCAACGCGGAGGTAACTCTGGTCAAACGGCAAGGTTGCAAACGGTGGCACGTCTCTGCGTGTTCAGTTGGAGCACGAAACTCACAGTTGGCCTCTTCTTTAGCCACGAAGACTGCAGGGGACAAGAATCCAACAGCGGATTTATCATCCACGATGACCGTTTCCTAAATCCGTGCACGGTGCTGCTGAACGTGTCTTTTGCATAGCTCTTAGTTAGCTTAGTTTACGCACAGAACAGTTTATGTTCCTGCTATAAATAAAGCGTTTGCACACGCTGATTAGTTAGCTGGGAAGTTAGTCTTTTGCTGTTGTTATTCAGTTTTTAAAACTCTGTTTTAAATAGCGTTTACGCTCCCCACTGTATTTTGTTATGTGTTGATTTAGTACCAAGAAGACAGTTCTGTTCCTACCTGCGTAGCTGATCTTTTTCATTGGTTGAGTGGATGGAGGGCCCCTGTCTGCTACAACCATTGTACAGTAGCTTTTAGATTTATTTTCCTGCATTTCTCTTTTCTGATTTACCATGTATATTAATGTACAGTTTGATTTCTGCAATTTCAATTCCTTTTGACATGTATATTAATGTACAGTTTGAATTATGCTGCTTTACGTTTGTGTACTTTTCATGGCTGATCAGCGTTTGTTTTTGCAGCTTTGTTAGGAGCCTGGGACAGTGTGTTTTTTCTTCTTTTTATCACTAGTGGCATTTGAAGTTGTCTTATCTAAACTGCTGACCTTTGCTTTGACTAGTTTCCTTGCTTAGTTACTTTACCAGGTTTTGTCAAGTTGCTAATCTCTTGATGGTTCTTCTTATCATAATTTCACTAACTTTTGTGGGACCAAAACATCATTTAATTGCAGCTTGGTTTATTTAGTTTTAGACTCATATTGCTAATTCACTCCTAACTCTTTTTCACATGATCAATTTGGCTAAAGGCAGAATGTTAAGGGAGAATTAAGTAGTGTGATTTGTCATTTAATTTTTGTATTGCTTTAGAGGAGTTAGAGTTGTGTTCTTGCTTTCAATTTAGTTAATGTAGATGTCATTTTCATTCTTATCAGCAGTAAAGGTATTGGACTAGTGCCATTGGTCTTCTTGTTTGATGCAAAGGTATTGGACTAGTGCCATTGGTCTTCTTGTTTGATGCTTTACTTTCATTTGAAGCTTTAATTTCATTCCAAGTTATTGTTCAAGTTTTTCCTTTAAATTTCAAGAAGCATTTAGAAATCACAATATACACACACATTCACTCACTTGTTTATAACTCCATCACATCACATTAGGAAGATAAGTCAAACATGAACTAAAAACGACAGAAAGAACTAGAAAAGGCTACTTAGGTATATATTCTACACTTCACTTCATCAGCTTACGAGCCCCGGGTTGACAATTTATGATAGCAATTTAGACAACACTAAATTGACCAAACAATTTGGAGGAGGAGATAATTTAGGGACTTGTTCCCTATTACAGGAGGATCAATAATAAACAATAAATCAACAAGATATTATGGAATTATGGCACAGATTTTGGAACTCCAATGATTGACAAAATCTAGGAATGTGTTCCCTGCCATTTAATGTAGATTCCTAGTATTGGGGACTAGATCCACTAATCAAGGGATTTTGGTGGGGAAAGATTCCTCCATTCATGGGGAATGATTCCAAATAATTTTGTATAAATACAAACTCGAATTTTCCTCTAGGGATAGATCTTCATTAGTGTTATTGTGGAGAGAGCTTGTATTTTTGGAGCTCCATTGTGTTTTCTTACAAGGATGTAATTCTATTGATGAAAATAATGAAGATTGGTGTCATGTTCAACTTATAAATCTTGTTCTCCTCCATACTTGTATGAGTTTCCTTAGGCTTGGCCATCCCAGGAGCGTCAGAGCCCTTTTATATCATTATCTTTCCTTATTTTCACTGCTTATTCACATGCATCTCTTGTTTTTGTTTCTTTCTCTTTTTGCATTTAGTATTAATGGTTTCTTGTTGTAGGATTGAGTTAAATGGTTGATGTAATTTTTTTTGAAGGATAAAAAGAATTATTTCATCCTTGGAGAATCTTTTGAAATTCATAGTAATCATTGAGCTGCTTGGATTAATCTTCTTATTCCCACATCTAGATTTCTGGACCTCCTTTGTGGCAAAGAATAGTAAATTTTTGCTATTTTTTAGAGAATTATAATGAGCTTCAATCGATTTGATTGCACTTGAATTAGATCAAAAAAAAATTCTATTTGATAACAAAAATTACCTCACTCTATTTTCACTTGATTAGATTAGGCATTTTTTAGATTTACTAGCTCACTAGTTCTTGAATTTCTAGATTTTTGACTAGTAATGTTTTTCTAATTTTTTTTCATGTTTTAATAGAGGCATCTTTAGGTGATTCCACGTGGAATGGGGACCTAAGACATCCAAGTTAATTAAAAAAATTTCCCCATCCAATTTTTATTTTATTTGCTTGGTCATTCGATGAATTATAGTAAATCTATACATCCTGTAGTACATCACTATAACATCCTATAGGAAAGCCTATTTTGAGCCCGAATTGAGTAAAATCATCATTGAAGCTGGGATTAGGCCTTTACCTGACCTCCATGCCATCAATAGCATATTTACCCTCTTGCTCCACACTTAGGTCAACATTTGGTTATTTTTCAAGGTTTAGGATTTTATTTCCATTTCTTCTATCTTCAGTCTTACATTAGATCCCATCAATGTTCTATATCATTCTGCAAGTTTTTCCCATGCATGAAATCGGCAGCCAGCTCATGAAATTTTATTTTCCTTAGTTAATTTAAATCCTTCTTGTTTACATGATTTATGTATAAATGTCAATGGTTGATGCAGTACAGGAGTTTGAGCAGTACATAGAGATTTCATGATCAACAACCTCCTCCTAACTTCATCCACCCATGGTCCTCACATTCTTTCACTAAACCCTCACCAATT
Source organism: Pinus tabuliformis (assembly GCA_031772625.1). Lineage (NCBI taxonomy): Eukaryota > Viridiplantae > Streptophyta > Pinopsida > Pinales > Pinaceae > Pinus > Pinus tabuliformis. The sequence goes on along the minus strand of CM062816.1, from coordinate 233,902,801 downwards.
TCATCATCTCACAAGGAAGCTTCTCCAATATTTTTAAGCAAATACAACCATCTCCAAACTTTGGTTTTGAGGCTGAAGTGGTCCTAAGCACTCCCTTGCCTCATTCCATCTATCAACCACCTTCTAATGCGGATATTTTAGGTATACCTCCCTTACAAGTTTTACAAAAATACAACTATGAATGACCTTGTCATCTTTCATCACCAAATATTAAAGCTCACAAAGATGTCTTTCTAACCAAGGCTTGATATGTTCTTCAGATATACAATGAAGATCAAAGTTCTTGAAACTTTGTTTCTTGTGACTAAGGAACAACATAGTTTTCTTCAACTATCAATCTAAACACTTCAAATTCCTTAAGTGTCTAATGGAATGTTGCTTTCAAATTAGTTGATGTCAAAATACTTTTACTACATAACTTCCTGATACACTAATGTTTGTACTTGGAGATTAATACCACTGGGTTGTTGTAATGGTATTAATCTTAAATACTTAGGATCAAACTCTCAAATTAAGGTAAAAAAATACTATTGTAGATATAAAAAATTGTTGGTTCAATGCTACATACAATGTTAGAACACTCAAGTCATGATAATAAAATTGTCCAAATCAACAAATGTCACTTTACCTATCTGTAGGTATTTTGTAAGATTCTTGATTAACAAATAGCCTAGAACATTTTAGCTAGAAATAAATAAATAGGAAAGGGAATGCTTCATATCTTAGTTCAAATAGGTTGGAAAGATGCGTGGATTTTAGTTTACATAAAATGAACCTTCAATGGATGAGGTTAGACCTTTGTGGACTTAGTCCTAGCCAATAACCTTTAAAAATAATCTGACATAGAAGAATTTGAACCGTGTACCATTTGACCTTGATGGAACAATGAAATATGATAAAAAAATTAATTGACCTAAGATGAAGATATCACTATTATTTCCCTTGGAAATTTGACTTGTAGAACTTATTGAAACTTTGATCAATCAAAACATAGCTTGTACTTTCAAATTTGAATATGCATAAATCTTGTTTACTGTGTAGGTATGATAAAAATAAAACATATTAATACTAAGCCCTAAGAGGGATGAGACTGCTTAGAAGCTACTGAGACCTTTTATGGCCCCAAAACAAGTATGAACTACTCATACATAATGCCCTAAATAGGTACAAAGGCTACAAGAGGTATGTCAATAAAATTCACAAAGATCAATGCTTCAAAAATTATACCATAAACCCTAAACACTTATAAGAATCCTAATGTGATAGAATATTGTTGAGTGATAATGATCAGAAACAATAGACTTTATCCTTAGAAGCTACAAATAAGTTTTTGTATTTTGTATAACAATCTTCCATAGGATCGAAGCAATTTCAAAATTGTAATATCTTTGTAAGAAAGATCATCACCTAGAGAAATTGAGTTGAAAATCAATTTTTTACCTCCACAGATCAATGATTTTTCTCCACAATGCTGAGAAAAAGTTTAGAGCATAAGCATTTTTTTTAATTAGAATTTTTCATTAAATTATGGAGAGAAATAAGACATATATATAGATTTGAAGGGTTGATTGAATCCCTTAAATGAGAGAAAATATTTGAAGCCGACTTACATTTTTAATTCTAAATTAGATTAGATATCAAAATAACTTAATGAATAGGATACTTTGACATACAAATATTTTTGTTGATCCAAAAAATAATTTCAATGCTTAATTTTAATATAGTTTCTTTTTCATATTTGACCATGACAGAATTTAATTTATCCCCTTCCTTCAATTTATGATAGGAACCATAGTGTAACCAATAGAGTAATGCCACATCATCTTTCCTTGGCATTTTTCCCACAAGATGGGGTTTCCATCTTCAGGTGGGCATATCTCTCAAACCATGAGTTTTCTCGTGTGGTGCCACATACCACCAGAATAAGCTTGATGAGGAACATTAAATGATGATGATATTGAGATCAAATTCACTGATATTCATCCTCAAGAACCTTAAAAAATGTGGGGATAATATGGTTTCATGCCTTCCTTCCAAGACTAACTGTTCATTAAAGTTTTTCATTGGCGTAATTTGTAACGTACATTAAGAGTGTTCAATAACTAATGTTGACATCACTGACAACACCATTCAAAAATTTCCCCCTTTGCCATTGGTGGAAACATATATCCCCAAATTATATTATATCCGCCTTTGACATCAATGGAAAAGGGTGACTCCCCTTGACCATCCACCTATTGCTATTGATCTAAGAGGATCTCGTCAGGTCATTGCATAGGTGTTCAAGTGTGGTCGTAAGTATTCATTATTGTCATCAATTCAATCCAGCTTTGATAGTATTGGTTATGGATCAGGTTTTTCAACTAATGTTATGGTTTCATGGCGTTCAATTGATATGGGTTTGTACCTGGCTGTCGACTTATGTTCATCGATAGTTCCGCCAAGATTGGTCGAAAACATGTGTTTTATCATTCGTCTTCGCAGGCTTTGACGCTGACATAGGTGTCGTCCATTGCAGAGGTTCGATATGTCATCAGGGTTGTCATTGCAAAGGAAGTTGGTGTCAATGATGTATATGGTTTTATGTCACATTGTCAACAAGTTTGTCATCATTCAACAAATGTTGCTAATGTCGCTTGGCAACGATGGATTGTAAATGGATGATAAAATTTAGGTATTTAAACCCAAATCTACATCTAAACCAAAACCTAATGCTATCACCTAAGTTGCAACCCTAACCATCTACAATAAATTGGAATCTGTATTTAAAAACCTATGCCTAAGTCCTACCTATTTTCGAAACCTACCATACTACATTACAAAAACCATGTATTATCACATTAAACCTAAGCCTAGACCAAAACCTTACCATATAACTCTCGGACTAAATGAAACTACAAAACATTATAAACAATGGAAAAAATACACAGTTGACCGCAGTTGGTAACCATGTCGAAGAGCCCTGTGACAGGGCTATTGTAACCGTTGGATTATTAACCATCCCTTGGGGTTCACCGTAGAGTTGGAGATGACCCCAATATCAAAACATGCAGCGAACCATGGCCATGTGAGCAGGTAAGAGGTTCTGTAAGCCCTTAAGTCTCAGAACTGCAATCGTCAGAGTTAGTAGTCACCGCAAACTGCAACAGTTGTCACATGCTGCAGTTAGCGAAAGGATCGCCGAAACCACCAGGGGAAACCGCAGAGGTGGCATCTCATGGTTATACTACCCGCGTTGACATGGAAACTGTTAGTCCTCCACCCGGCTATCCTGATCACCTACGCTTATGGCTTATCCTAATGTTTATTTTGGGTTTTATTTTGGTTTTAATTAATTATTTACAAACAACTCTTGTAAAGTCACTATGTGACACACCAAATCACACCTAAAACCCTAAATCGTACCCTCAAAGGTAGCTGATGCATTCCCAAGTTAGCCACAGTGGTTATGATGCATCTAATCACTGTATAAATGTACATTTGTAGACTTGTGAAGAGTTAGTGAGGATTTTGAGTGTTTTTGGAACTTGTCATTCAGAGGCTGAGACAGAGAGGCGGTCAGTGTTTTGATCATATCTTGGGCATCCGGAGTCGGATTTGGAATCTGTAAGAAGTGTTGGAAAGATGGTTCATAGAGATTCCTAGTTATAGAGGTCAGAATTGCCTGTGTGCAAGTTCAGTCTGACATAATCACTGTGTAATCAACTTCATATTCCATTCCTAATAAAAACAGTTTCCCATCTTGAAAGCGGACCCAGAGACATAGTCCATCAAGGATGGACTCTACCATCAATCTTGTTGTCTGTTATAACTATGTTTTTACAGTACATTGCTTCTCTTCTTATGCATCCTAATTGTGTTTAATCAATTGTCATAAAGTCTTATTTCCAAGCAGTTTTCCTCGATTTCTGTGTTTTGAGCTAACATTCAATTCATTAATGGTTAATCGATTCTGCATAAGTTTAAATCTATGATCACATTCAGATCAGCTATTTACTTTATTATTCTCCTCATGTCGGGATAACTGCTTCTTAACATTCCATTTTTCCTCGTTGATGATTCCCTTGACCAATTTCCTTCCTTAATTTTTCTTGCAATAAACTACATTTCTCTCACTATTTCTCCCACTCAAATTTTATGACTCATATGGTTTGTTATTGTAGAGTCTAATTGTCATTCATAACAACAAGTCATTCAATAAAAAAGGATGACTTATGTTGATCCATAATTTAACAAATTTTCCCATCATGTCAATCACTATTTGATTTGGATTGGATTATTATATTGTTTTTCATCTATCTTGATGCATTCATTGTGGAAAAAGTCAAGGAATTAGATCACATGATTGTTTTTACCAATAGGACCCAATTAGGGAAAAAAGAGCCTGAAACCTTCTCAGAGTATCTCGAGGCATCAAATGACATTTTTGGGGGTAAAATTTTTCATGTTGAGTGCTTCACCTCTCCATGATATTATACAAATAAATATATTTGCAACGGTACAAGAAGTGAATCAATCGGGGTATGTATGCAAATGCTATGCCACTTAGATGTTGAACTTCCTATTTTCATTGCTATAATTTGAGAGGATGACACATCATCCCCTATTATTCACAGAAAAAGGTCTAGTCACATGTTTGTGATGTAAAATACTCTATAATATTTTATAGTGTAACTTTAGTTAAGAGTTCATGTAGTTAAACATAACCACTAGTAGGCTACCAGGTTGTGTTATAACCAGGCCACTAGGAGGAAGAGACATTCCATCATTCCAGAGAATTGTGTCCCATAGCTAAGCAAATATTTCTAGGAGAGATAGTAGGTATAGTAAACATATATTATTTGTGCACTTTCGCAACCCACGGGCCACATCCATTTCCTCTTTGTACCTACAACCTTCTTTTTCAAACAGAGAAAGAGAGTGAAGCGATCTCACCTTCCAGTTTGGTTTTCTCTCGAAGGGATTTCCCAGAGCATATTTTATGTCTTATGTGTTTTTGATAGATTATTTTTCTCATTCTCTAATTTTATGCATAATTTATATTCACGTGCATGCACTAATTATGGTTAAATTTACATATCTAGATTTTTAATAAAGTTGTAATAGTGTAAAAATTCACAATTTTAATATATTATTATCAAATCTATTGTGACAAAATTTCTAGTGGAGTATCCATGGTAGTTTACAAATCACTATTTTAATGACTTCTTCACATATATAATCTATCAACCTGTCAAAGGATACATCCTCAAACCTACAACCACTTCTATATTGACTCCCCCTCTTTAGCATTCACATGGAGTGATCAAACTAGATTTTTCAAAATAATTTAAGAACCAACTCTTTGGCCAGATCATATTGAACCTTAACGTCTACCATTATAGATTCATTATTACCTTTTAAAATTTTTGGAAGCATTACTTCAAAGACTTTTCCATTTACTTGATCTTCCTCGTTTTCCTTTCTTCTCTAGGCCTTCTTGTTCTTGATATTAGGGTTGTCCATAAAAGTTTCTCTATTATACCCACTGTCACAAGTTATATGACCATAATTATGACATTTGTAAAATTCAATTTCGGGCCTCAATGATAGCAGAAATGACACATACTTTTGGCTGATAGAATCAATGGTGTATCTGCCTTGAGTTCCTGCAACCTTAATTTTAGGGTTTTGATAATCCCTTTCATAATTGTACCTATCATAATCTTTACAATCCCTAGCCATATGACCACAATTAGTACATGAAAAAAAATAACCTTTAAAAAAACTAGCATACCTGTATGATTTATCCTATCTGGATGATCTTCTCTGTTCAACCTTTCTTGAAGGAGGTACAAGATTTTGTTGATCCTTGTCCTTGAATCCTTCATATCACTTCTCCCATCCACAACATTTTTAATATTCTTTTGTCCTTCATTTTTATTTGTCCTTTGAGTGATTTTTATATTTGGATTCCATCATTCTTGATTTAAAGGGGCTTGGAGCTTGTGCCTACATTGCATGGAGCTTCACCTAATTATTTCTTCTCAATTTAACCATGCCATTATTCTTCCTTTCATCATCAAGCAATTTCTCCTTCCTGAACTTGTCCAATTTAGTTAGGGTAGCATCATGCTTTCTTTCCCTTAATCAATATCTTCCTGGAAATGACTTTTCAATACTTTTCTTCAATCTTCTATGTCCTATACTTCAGAAGTGTGACCTTTCCTAGTATGTAACTAGCTCACAAAATGATAGATCGATGACTTAAAAGTTATCCTCTTCAAGGGGGAAACCTCCTTTACATTACATAAATAAAAAATTCTTGGATGATAGAAATTAAAAGACCTCCTTTATATATATAGGATTCTAAGGGATCACAATATAATCAGTGCCAACATAACAATAATAATGTAAGGGCACAATAATAACAATAGTGGGCTTCTATGGGGTCCAACAATAATAATATGGGGGCTACATGCGAACAACAATAACAATAAGTGGGATACACTAGTATTATAGGGACCTAACATGCCCCTCTCCTTCAAAAAAAGTGTTGTCCTCAATGATTGAGTAGTTATGAATGCTTGTGTATAAAATTCTCATCCACCCATGTGGAATCTTCAGTGGGTAAGTTCTTCCACTTAGCGAAATAATTTGAAATTGATCGATTTCGTAGTTTTCGGCTTCTTATTTCCATGAATACTTCAAGCTAAAATATGATTTTTCCTTCTTCATCATGTTCTAGAAACACTATTAGAATTGGAAGCTTGTCATTAATAACCTTCTTTAAGCATGAAGCAATGAAATCCAAGTGTACTCAGGAAGATGCAGGTAGCTCCAATTTGTATTCCATAGTACCAATCTTTTGAAACAACTTGTAAGGACCGTAGTACTTGGGTGATAATTTATTATCCTTCTTATATTCCTTCAAAGAAATTTGTTTCTATGTTTGTAGCCATAAAAATACCTAGTCACTTACATCAAAATTGTTTTCACTGCGATGTTGATGTACCTATTATTTCATTTAGAGTGAGGTTATCCTTTAAGAGTTATAGAATTTATTTTTGATGCTCGATGTGATCTTCCACTACTTGAACCTTAGATTTTTCTCTTAAAGATGATGTGATGGATGGTGATTGATATTCATAAAGTGGCATAAATGGTGTCATTTTTGTTGCAATGTGGAAGAAATTTTTTTACCACTATTTAGATAGAGGTAGCCACTTGACCCATTGCGTTTGTTTATCAAATACAAAGCAACAAAGGTATCCTTCCAAACACTTTTTCACTATCTTAGTTTTACCATCAAATTGAGGATGATAATATAAGCTATGAACTAATTGAGTACTAAGAAAATAAAATAATTTAGTCCAAAAATTTCCAGTAAAATGGGATGTTTGTCACTTAATATAATATTTGGATTTCCATGAAGTTTTTCAATTGTTTCCATAAATGCAGTAACAACTATACTGCCTTTAAAAGGATGAGATAATGCACAAAAGTGTGGATACTTACTAACTCTATCAACTACCACCATGATGACACTCTTTCATTCAAACTTGGGTAAACCTATGATAAAATCCATTGAGACCTCCTCCCATACTAACTTGGAATGGCTAAAGGTTGTAACAGACTTGGGGTCTTAATTATCTCAACTTTATTTTGTTGGAAAACCAAACATTCTGCAACAAACTTCTGAATATCATATTCAAGCCTATCCCAAAAGAAAATCCTTCTTGACCCTATGGTAAGTTTTTAAAATTTTTGAGTGCCCTCCTAAGGGAGATCTGTGTAATTCCAAAATAATTTTTGTTTAAGCTCAGAATTCTTACAAAGATATAAGTGATCTTTGTACCATAATGAATCGTTTTTCCAACTAAATGTATCATATGTATTGGGATCTTGCTACGAATTTTGAATGAGTGATCACACCTCTTCATCATTCTTCTATTCATCCCTTGCTTCAATTATATACTTAGGTTGGATAATAGAAATGGAACAAAGCAATGATTCCCCGTCCTCATCCTTTCTTGAGAGTGCATCTGTAATAATAGTTTTCTTCACTTTTTTGTAGATGATTTCAAAGTCATCCAAACATCTTTGCGACCAATTTTTTCTCCTCTTCTTAATATATATTTGTTCCAAAAAGTATTTAAGACTATCATGGTCTGTTTTTACCTTGAAGTTTGTTCCCATTAGGTAAGGTCGCCATTTTTTTAGTGCATGTAGTATTGCCAACCTTTCCTTCTAATAAATAAGTTTGTGTAAATATTTTCCTTTGACTGGATGACTTTGAAAAGAAATGGGTCTTCCTTCTTGCATTAAAACAACACCAATTCCATTTCCTAAAGCATCACATTCTACAATAAATAAATTTGTGAAGTCTGGCGTAGCTAAGAACGATTTTTGGCATATTGCCTCTTTAAGACGTTCAAAGGCCTTCTTTGCTTCTAGATTCCAAGAAAAAGCATCTTTCTTTAGTAATGATGTTAGATTTGTTGCTATTCTCCCATAATTGCTAAGAAAAATTCGGTAATACCCTGTCAACCCGATAAATCCTCGAAGATGATTTACGGTTGTGGAGATTTTTCATTACTTAATCGCTTTAATTTTATTAAGTTCTACCTTAACCACCTCATGAGATACAATATGACCTAAATATTCCACTGCTTGTACTCCAAAGAAACATTTGGAGGTTTTTGCATATAATTATTTCTCCTTCAATAGCGTGAGAACCCTGTTAACATGTTGAAGATGATCCTTCCAACTTTTGTTGTGGATTAGTATATCATCAAAAATACTAACACAAATTTTCTAAGGAACGGTTAGAAATTGAATTCATCAAACCTTGAAATGTGGAAGGTTCATTGCAAAGGACAAAAGGCATGACCGAAAGTTCATAATGACCCTCATGAGTTATGAATCTGGTTTTCAGAATGTCTCCAGTCTTCATGCTAATTTGATGATATCTTGAACAAAGATCTAGCTTGGTGAAGTAAATTGGTCCATGTAATTCATCCAACAATTAATCAATGACAGGAATGAGAAATTTATCTTTAATAGTAGCTTGTTTAGCTCCCTATAATTGGGACACATATTGCATGATCCATCCTTCTTGTGAACCAATACCACTAGAGCAAAGAAAGAACTTTGACTAGTTGAATTATACTAGCCTCTAGCATTTGTGCAACCATATGTTCAATTTCACACTTTTGGGCATAAGGATATCTGTAAGGCCTGATGTTTGGAGGAACACTTCTTGGAATCAAGTGAATAACATGATCATGATCACAAATAGGTGGGAGGCCTTTGGGAGTCTGAAACACCTTGGATTGATGTTGGGCATGGAATCCTCGACAAGGCATGTTTTGGGGCTGAAAGCCCAAGTTTTTACCCAATATTGTTGTAAAGACTCTGTGAATTGCGGGCATGGAGCGCGAAATGTATGATAGAGTCACAGGGTTGTCCGCCCTATTTTTGTAATGTAAAGTTGGCTAGATATACCTACCCATGGTCCACAAACCATGGGATTATATAAATAGAGAGAGGCTCTAAGAAGAGAAGAAGAACAAGTCTAAGGGATTCAGTCGAAACGATAAAGTGTGTCTTTGGGTCGTAGAGTAGGAGAAGGATCTATAGCTGAGTGTGTAGAGGCTTAGTAGTCGACAGTTGAGTGTGCGGACCCGTACAACTAAGTGCACAAGGCGGAGTCAAGTCTGTAACCAAAGAAGGAATTAATAAAGAGAAGTTTTATCATAATTCTGTGTATATGCTCTTGGGTTGATGCATGTTTGATATAATTTGCAAATATATTGTTTATTTACTGCGCACACCTACATGAATGGTTTATGTTGTTAAGTATAACTTAAAGCATGCAAGTAGGCTAAAATAATCAACTAACATCGAAATACTAGTAAGGACTTGGGTAATAACAACATTCAGCCCCTGAGTAAGGCTGCATAAAGGCAGTATCTTAGGCTGCGAGGTACGAGAAAGTGCACGTAGCGATGTGCACATAGGGTCAAACCGCGAACCGCTTGAACTCATCAGACATCTCCAAGGCGTGTAAACCTAGTTCTAGCACCCTCCCATACTACTTCGGGTGAGACATAAATTAACTCTCCACGGAATGTTGCCGAAAGGGCCAGTAGTACTAGGATTTGTTTGGCTAACTTAACTCTGAAACTAGGTCAGGCACCAATAAGCCAAGAAATGGTTCCATTTCCAGGACTGAGATTTGCATAAGAGATGTCTGATGTCATGTCATTGGAATCTGACAAAGAAAGAAATTGAAGAGTGGTTGGATAGAAAGATTCACGAGTTCGCGGCACAGGAAAAATGGAATCCACGGTTATCAAAGTAAGAGTGGTTAGGTTGCTACTTATACAGAAATCTATGCAATTTTCTTTGGTCCCTTCCCCTCTGAGTTGTATGAGTGGATCATGAAGCTAGCAGACAGTCAAGAAAGGTGTAGGCTCGAAAAACCTATTGTGTGGACTCCAAAGTTGGTGTGCATACTGGAAGCATCAGAAGATAAGATCATGCGTGTTGTGGACCATTGGCTCGATCAAATCATAAGAGGGTTTATCACTGAGTTCGTAGTAGATACTTTAGTCAGCTATAGCAAGGCGGAATAATGCTTCCTCAAGGGACTACGACGTAAGTACGTTAAATCTTTGAACACTTGGATTAAAATTCTATTGCGTGAAAAGTGGGTTGTGAAAATAAATTGATGTTTGGGGCTATGCGGAGTGGGAGAATTTATAGAAATGAAGGTAGCACAAAACTAGAGTCTAGCATGAAAGTTTCACCAAGAAGTTCGATCAGTCCGATAACACATTGAATTCCATGCATACCACCCCCACCTACACCACCACCAGTTTCACTATCTTCAGGATCTTCGCCCACACCACCTCTGCCACCACCACAGTGCAATATGGTGAGTGCGATAAAGTTGCTGGTGTTCAAAGGAGTAGGGAACGAAGATCTAGACCAGTTTTGGTTTGTGGTAGAGGCTATATGGGAAGTGCAGGGAGTCACGGATGACAATATAAAGAAGTCAACACTAGTGAGATATTTGCAGGATCGCGCACTAACATGGTATATTAAGCATTCCAATGAAAATCTAAATGCAGGTATTGTGGATATCCAAGTCACACTAAACAAGGAATTTAGCAGGCCAAAATCAGAGACACTCGATTATTGGATTTAAGGAAATTGCAATCCTTCCAGTTTAGACCCCTTGGGAGCTAGATCAGAGACTGAAGTGTATGATTCGTGAATCCAACATGACCTTGACAGATGGGAAACACCACTCATTGTTTGTAGCTTCGCTAATGCCGCATCTAGGGAACGCACTATCACAGCAGAAGCTATCCACTAAAGTCGAGGCCTTGGAAATTGCAATGAGACTACATGAGACCATGATACCATATCCTAACCTAGGAGTCCAACAAATACACATGCAGTTGAAAAACTTGTGCCTTGAAACGCAGATTTTGAAACAAGATAGGACGGCTTGCCCAAAAGTGCGTGAGGAGATATGGTGCGTAAAGTGCAAAGGCTAAGGACACGACAAGGACCATTGTCAAGTATTCGAAAACTACCTGGCGGCGAGAGGACCAATGCCATTGAGACCAGAGGCCCAAGCAAGACCGAGAGCCACGCCCGCATTATGGTGCATGATTTGTTAGATAGGAGGGAAGCATGCTACATATAATAGCCATCTATTACAGAAGTATACCCAGAGCTCCTAGCAGTTGTTTTGTAATTTCTGCAGGTTAATAGGGCACAATGAGCGCACCTGTAGAAGTTATGAATTGATGATGGATTAGACTCCTACCCATAGAGTTCAAATCAAAACACAGGCCCTTGATCAAAATGCAGGGATGGTGTGCACTAGATTTCAGGGGCGCGGACGAGGTCGAGGTGGAATTGAACTAGGAAGGGGTCGCGGATAGCTAATCTATTACAATTGGAGAGCACGAGGGAATTATGCCTGTGATTGTACAAATCCGATGAGACCATCATGCTTATATTGTACCCAGTTTGATCATGAGACAGAAAACTATCCCACCCTGATAGCGAGGTTGTGCGATAAAGGGACACTCCAACCTCCCCCGACTTAGAACCTGCAAATGATGAGGTCTGAACCACACCAGGAAGACTCAAATATAAATATCATGCTTCGAAGTGGTATTACGACAAGAGATGACAAAGGAAAGTAGCCCAAAGAGAGTGCTTCGGTTCACAAGGCTCCAACAAAGAATACATAATTTGATTTTGATCGTGCTAAGGAGATATTCATGGAAGCTAAGAAGAGCTTTGGGGAGGCCTCCACTTCAGGTAGTAAAGACAAACTGGAACTAGAAATGGACCCATCGATGCTCACTAAATTTTTGGAGACATGCATGAACCTACTGCACAACAACAAAGCTATGAAGGGACTACAATAACTCATCACTAAATGTGTTGGTACCACGCCAGGAGAACCGCGCATAGTTCGGAAGCTCAAGAAGCACACAATGGGAATTGGAAGAGAGATGAGATTGACCACATAGATCGGGGAATATGAAATGGATCAAGTGATTTTGGATCTAGGATCGGACGCGGACGTCCTACCAAAGCAGACATGGGAGTGCATGCGCAGGCCCCCGTTGCAATGGTCTCCAATTCAATTGTGAATGACAAACCAGAAAAAGATCCTACCCATGGGAAGATTGTAGGGAATAACAGTGGATATCGAAGGTGCGACGCACTTGTAGATTTCAAAGTGATAGATATTGTTGATGACAACAATCCCTACCCTGTGCTACTGGGAATGGATTGGGCTATTGACATGAATGAAGTGATAAATCTAAAGAAGCACAAGATGATTTTCGAGAAAAAGTCGCTATGCGTAGTGGTATCTTTAGACCCTACAAAAGGATTGCACTACATAGAGCCAATGCATGACTACGAGAGCGACGACGATCTAGACTGTATCTACAAGATAACCACTCGAGAGAAGAACTAGATGAATCCAACAGTGGATGGCAGGATTTTGTGGGAGCGAGAAATCTCCTATACCTCAGATTTGGACGAGGAGATAGAACAATGGAAGAACCAGTTACACGAAGTAACCATGCTCAACTACAACATGATGACAAGGTTGTTGTGCTGCATGAAAATAGAGGTAAGAGATATTCCTATGTATGATGAATTGATTGGGGTGGATGATTTCCTGAACAAATTTTAAAGAGAAGAACCAGAATAAAAGCATTTCGATGCTCTAAAATGGGCATTGTGTGCTATGCCCGCAAGGTGGTGGGGTACGCATCAAAGAATTTTTTAGGACTGACACAAATGCAAAAGGATGATGCTTATGTGGTTTGGAAAGCCTCAGATACGACTAACAGACAAGTATGACAGATGGGATGATCCACATGCACACCTCGTGAAATGGACCAAGGTCTATGGGAACCTACTGGGGCATGTGGTCTGCAAATAGGGACTAATGGTAGACCCTGCGAATATTGTAGTAATTCTGAATCTAGAAGCACTGCAAAGTGTGAAATAGTTTTACGCTACCTTGGGACACATAGGATACTACCGGAAGTTGATCAAAATCTATGCCCAGATCACCGCGCCAATGGAGAAACTGTTAAAAAAGGATGTCATGTTTTGCTGGAATAATTATTGCATGAAGAGCCTGGATGTACTAAAAGAGAAACTCGCCTCCGTGCCAATCTTGGTCTTCCCAAAATGGGATGTGAAATTTCATGTCCATATTGAAGCATCATGTATAGCGCTGGGAGCGGTACTAACATAGGAGGGTGGAGAGGACTTGGATCACCTTATCGCGTTCGTGAGTAGCAGGTTTTCTAAAGCAAAAGAGAACTATTCCACAACCAAACACAATGGGTTGGCTATGGTGTACCCACTCCAAAAATACCAGCACTATTTACTGGGAGGACATTTCAAGATGTATACAGACCATGTTGGCATTATGATACAAGTGTTGTCCTTGATGGCAACTCACTCAGATGAAAGATCTATGTATTGCAAGTTAACAGCAAAGAATTATAGTTCAGGCCACATAGAATGAAGAGGGAAAGGTATACGCAGGTTCACCTTGACCAAGCTGTGTATACACGCAGGTTCACTATATAAAAGAAGCGTATATGTATACGCACTTTGACAGAAGGAAAAGCATGTATATCATGGGAAAACAAGTTTTTGGGTCCAAGGTATCTGACCCAAGGTATTTGGTCCGTGGTATTGGTCCAAGGTATTGGTCCTAAGTGGTTTTGGTCCATGGTATTGAGAAAGGCCTAAAAATATATAAGGAGGAGAAGATCATTAGGCCAAATCAAGCAAGTATTGAATATCTAATGAAGTATGATATCAAGTCTGTAAGTTATGTATTTGTGATTCTTTTCCTGATTTGAGCTAAGGATGCACCTATGTGGATGATGGATCGAGATCCTAAGGCTTGAAATGTATTATCATTTTGTGGTCTGATATTGAACATTCTAGATCTAAATATTGATGCATGTTTTTATTATGTAAATGTGATGATCTGGGTATGAATGAAGTCCGAAATAGTTGTAATGCTTTAAGTTAGCATTTCCAAATCTGTACACAGGTTGTCTTTGGCAAAATAGGGTATACACACTAATTTAACATATAGAAGTAGCGTATATATGACAGGATGGAATTTGCAGATCTGTACGCTGTTTTCCCTTGGTAAAAGAGCATACACACGCTGGTTTGGCTTATTAATGTAGTGTATATCCTCTAAAGTATGATCTATAAGGGTTCTATTTGATGTTGCGGTATTTAGGGTTCTGCATTGTGTTTTGGTGATTGTTTTCTAGTGACAGTATTCTGCATATTCAGATTGGTTGATTGTGATTAGCTTCAATGTTGATGGATGTAATCTAATGAATTATCATTGTGTGATCTGAAAATGAATGGGATATATCTGATCACTAACACATGTTTTATCCTCTATGTGTGATTATGTCCGAAGTCTGGAAGTGCAGCAATGTGTTTGTAGATCTATATGCAGGTTTGGTTCAGGGAAGATGTGTATACACGCAGGTTGGCTTCTGCTAAATAGTGTATACATGCTGAATCATGGTTTTAATATGACAACTATTTCTGAATGATAATGTAACTCAGATCTGTGTATTGGTTATAGTGATCTATCTGTTGCATTTTATTGGTTAAAGTATGAATGAATGATTGATTCAGTTGTGTCAAAGGTTCAAAGGTTGATAGTGATTGATTGAGTTTGGTGGATTTAGATTGAGTTTCAGTCATTGGTTGATGCAGATATAGTTGATGGATATATTGCAGTGGTGATTTATTTTGAGCTTCAATGTTGTTGATGGGTCCGGTATGAAAATTGGATGAAACGTGGCCTTCATATTACGATGTTGTGTTCCACGAGTATCCAGTCTAAAAATTTATGAAACGTGGTCCCTGGAGGAAGAGAGAAGGTCGAAGCCTTCTGTAGGCCAGTGCCTACATACTAGTACACATATCAGCTAGTATAAGAGCTAGGGGGTTGTAGCTCCATTCCAATAGAAGCTGGAGAACAAGAGAAGGTTGTAGCCTTCTGTAGGTAGAAGCCTATGTACTAGTATGAGTCTACACCACTACAATGTTGTAAATAGATTTTCTTAATATTAAAAGAAGATAGAGACAATAGTAGTAGGTGGTTTTTATCCACATTAGGTTTCCACCTTAAATCTTGGTGTTCATGTGTGTTGCTTGTGTGTGATGGTTCACTCAGCTATTAACTTCATGTGGCTATTGTTTAATGTTTAATAAAGTCCTGATGCATAGATTACAGATCAACATATGATGAATTAACTGAATCATTAGTTTGTTGGATATACGCTTGTTTCCTTAAGCACAGTTGCATGTACATGCGGGTTAGCCACATGGAAGTAGTGTACACAAATTTGAGTATGAAAAGAAAAAGATTATTGACTTGACTAATGCTGATTCACCCCCCTTCTTAGCATTATTTCCAACAATTGTGATCACAGCAGGTCCTTTGGTAGAAGCTTGCTCACTTGAAGGAGATCCAAAGAACAATGGGAAAGAAGCTAAAGAATAAAGCACCTCAGAAGAAGAAGACATCTCAAAGGAACTATGACAGTGGGAAAATCGATTGGAGATTATGTGGAAGAAACTCTTCAGATTCAGAATCACCCTAGAATGAAGATGAGAAAGCAAAAGAACTATCAAGTATGAATTTGTTATCCTCTGGTGATACATTTCTCCATCCGTTTGAAGATGATGAAAGTGATAGTGAAACAACTGAATTTGCTCTTATGGATGAGAAAGAAAGATATCAAATAGAGATAGAATTTAAAAGGCTTACAAACAAAACTAGAGATCAACAAGATCTATTGGACAAAATGGAATATGCCTTCAAAGAAGAAGCTACCAATCTAAAAGCTCAACCAGAGGAAGGAAACAAGGAAAAGGAAGATCAATGTCAAAAGTTGTAGGATGAAGTGACATAATTAAGAATGAATTAAATAAAAGGAGCATAACAATCAAGAAACTCAAAGATAGATCCAGTTACTATGAAAGTCTCGAAGCTAAGATCCTCTCTCTAAAAGAAGATCTTGAAAAATCAAATAAGTAGAATGAATAACTAATCCAAGCTCTTGAAGAAAAAGAAAACAAAGTTCTCGAATTAAGGCAAAAGGTGGAAGAAGGAAGAAAATCTAAAGAAATCATGAAGAAGTAGTGTCTTGAAAAGGAAGAGAAATGTCAGGTTGAGGTAAATATACTAAAAGGTAAATTAGAAGAAAAGGATAAGCTTTTACGATTTCAAGATAGTACTAAGATTTTGGATGATACTCTTAGTAGTCAAAGGTCTCCTGCCATCTAATCTGATCTTGGTTTCCATGAATGTGTTGAAGGTGAATCTAGCTCACAAGCTAAGGCTAGGAACTCTATTGCAAAACTTGAAATGCTCAACAAGGAGATGAGAGGTCAATCCCATCAACAACCAAGGAAAGAAATTCTTCAAAGAAAATATTTTACTCCTAACCATGGAAGTGATAGTTAGTTATTTCCTCAAATGAATAATGTTGAATTTTTTATATGTCATAATCTTGGACATGTTGCAATGAGATGAAGAAGTAGAATGGTTCAAGACCATCACACAGAAAGATCATCAGCTTCTAGTTACTTTAAGGGATATTGTTTTTCTTGCAATATGTTTAGTCACAAAGCCATTAACTGCTATAGAAGAAACATGAAACATGTAAGATGTTATGCATGTAACAAATTTGGACATATAGCAAAAGAATGAAGGAGAAAATTTTGGGCAACTTACCAAAAGGTGAAAACATCATCACACTCGAAGATATGGAAGAAGAAGGAAGTACAGTCAGAAAAATGTGGCATGGCACAGTGTATAGACATGACAGACTCAGGGGAAGACGAAAGTATGAAACTTCACTGTTCTAATTCTCATACGCAAGTTTCATGAAGAAAAGATGCGTATATACTCGAGTTCAAAGCTACACAGTGGTGTATATGTAGGTTTGAGAAAAATGCAGTGGGAAAGACTCAGAAAAACTGATTTTATATGGTTCAGACAATTATCAGTTATCTTTTCTGCCATGATGATAGATGACTACAGTCTGTGGTTGTTATTTAGAAGTGATTTTCATCCTCACAAGTTGTTGATAACTTTATGTATATCAAATTGATGATAATGCCTTGATACTTCTTACTAATGATCAGATCTGACAGTGAGCAGGTGGAACTGGTTCATGGGGAGAACATGCTATGCTTCTAATAAAGAATTGTTGGCATTATGCTTATATAATCAATGATGATGATGATTATATGGCTAAATGATACATCTTGCTATGATACGGTTATGAGTTGCCCATGACAAAATCTCATATGATTATTGGGGTCACATAGTTGGTGTTCAGATTAGATTTATGGATGATTTTGGATGACTCTTTGATGATGCATATAGTACATATGATGAAGAATTGTTGTTGTTGATGTTATGAAGAAATCTTGACAAATGACCATGAGCTCATGGTTCGCTAGATACTTATTGCTATGTTGGATAAATGGATGATTACTTAAGTTTCATATTGACAAATATTGTTGGTTGGCTAAGAGAATGGTGTTTTTACAGGTCTCATGAAGACATAGCTATTTGAAGACATGGATATTCGAAGACATGGCTTACTTAGTCACATAATGATGATAAGTTCTTACCTTATGATGGTTGGTTGATACTCACATATAATCATAATTGATGCTTATCAGATATGGGATGTTCCCTAGTGATGATACATGGTTGATTGAGGAAAGACCATGCAATTCTTAATGATGATGTGAAATATCATGTGATGACTATGGTTTTTTCGCATATGATATGGTGTGAATGGTTTTGTTACTACTTGGAGATATGACCTATGCTAATGTGATTCGTGGAAGGAAACGAAGCAGGTTGATCTTAATGAGATCAAGAGGATGAGTTCATATCTATATATTTGGTCACAGGTTGATGATATTTACACTTACATGGACATATACAGGTTGTTGGTCTGGATGCTGCTAACAGATGCTTATGGAGCAGATCATACATGGTGTATGATAGTTGTTGATGACTATCATGGTCTTGTTTAGATATTTGGTCTCTGTTATAAATGTCATATATATCATTCAATGTAAAGGTCATATCAAGACTCATGATGTAATAATTTGTCTCTATCTGTTATAGTCTTTTGATGAGTCCCTTTTGGTCATATGATGTAATTTGTACCCCCACTATGCATGGGATGGATGATGTAATGTTTCTTGTTTTTGACATGTATAAACAATTGGTATATCCCCACTTGGTTGGGTGGATGAATCAAATTTGGTATATCCCCACTTGGTTGGGATATGGATGCATGTATGAGTCATTGGTGATAGGAAGGTCATTTGTGATGTATGTATATAGTCATGTTATTTTTTTAGAACATGTTTTTTGCAGACTTTGCTTATGCTTAGGGGGAGCATCGATGATACAGTACATCTCAGCATGAACAAAGGGGAAATTCAATCAAAGAATTCAACATGCACTTAGGGGGAGCATGACCCTTTGCCCTTGATGTCAAAGGGCGAGAGTAACTTGGTGTTGTTGTTGCCATCAAGTCCAAAGGGGGAGATTGTTGGCATTATGATGCATGTGTTGTACTTGATGGAAGCCCACTTGTAGTAGGACAACTATCTTGTATATGGTAACTAGATGAATCTACAGATGAGATATCAAATGTGATAGAATACATGGTAGTTGTGCTAACAGATGTGATGCAGGGCAGTTCAAAGGAATCATTTTAGAAGTAATGTATAATGGCAACTCACTAAGATGATAGTTCACAATGCAACAAGTTAACATTGCCATCAAGTCCAAAGGGGGAGATTGTTGGCACTATGATACAGGTGTTGTCCTTGATGGCAACTCACTCAGATGAAAGATCTAGGTACTATAGGTTAACATCAAAGAAGTATTGTTTAGGCCACACAGAATGAAGAAAGAAAGCTATACGCAGGTTCACCTTGACCAAGTCACGTATACACACAAGTTCACTTTATAAAAGAAGCATATACATACACATGCATTTTAATAAAAGGAAAAACACGTATAGCATGGAAACCAAGTTTTTGGGTCTAAGGTATTTCTTTGGTCCAAGGTATCTGATCCAAGGTATTTGGTCTGTGGTATTGGTCCAAGGTATTTGGTACAAGGTATTGGTCCAAAGTGGTTTTGGTCCATGGTATTGAGAAAGGCCTACAACTATATAAGGAGGAGAAGATCATTAGGCCAAGTCAAGTAAGTATTGAATATCTGATGAAGTATGAGATTAAGTATGTAGGTTATGGGTTTGTGATGCTTTTCTTGATCTAAACTAAGGATGTACCTATGTGGACGATGGATCAGGATCGTAAGGCTTGAAATGTATTATCATTATGTGGTTTGATCTTGAAAATTCTAGATATGAATAATGATGCATGTTTTTTATTATGTAAATGTGATGATCTGGGTATGAATGAAGTTTTAAATAGTTGTGATGCTTTAAGTTAGCATTTCCAGATCTGTACGAAGGTTGTCTTTGGAAAAACAGCGTATACATGCTGATTCAGCATACATATGTAGCGTATATATCACAGGATGGAATTTGCAGATCTGTACATTGGCTTCCCTTGGTAAAAGAGCGTATACACGCTGGTTTGGCTAATGAATGTAGTGTATATCTTCTGAAGAATGATCTATAAGGGTTCTATTTGATGTTGTAGTATTTAGGGTTCTGCATTGTGTTCTGGTGACTGTTTTCTGGTGACAGTATTTTGCATATTCAGATTGGTTGATTGCGATTAGCTTCAGTGTCGATGGATGTAATCTAATGACTTATCATTATGTGATCTAAAAATGAATGGGCTAGATCTGATCACTAACACACGTTTTATCCTCTATGTGTGATTATGTCTGATGTCTGGAAGTGCAAAAAAGTGTTTGCAGATCTACACGCTGGTTTGCTTCAGGGAAGCTGTGTATACATGCAAGTTGGCTTCTTCCAAATAGTGTATACAATCTAAAGGATATTTTTAAGATGACAACTGATTCTGAATGATAATGTAACTCAGATTTGTGTACTAGTTACAGTGATCTATGTATTGTAGTTGATTGGCTAAAGTATGAATGAATGATTGATTCAGTTGTGTCAAAGGTTCAAAGTTTGACAGTGATTGATTGAGTTTTGTTGATTCAGATTGATTTTTAGTGATTGGTTGATGTAGATATAGTTGATGGATATATTGTAGTGGTAATTGATTTTGAGCTTCAATGTTCTTGATGGGTCGAGTATGAAAATTGGATGAAACGTGGCCTTCATATTATGATGTTTTGTTCCAGGAGTATCTAGTCTGAAAATTTATGAAATGTGGTCCCTTGAGGAAGAGAGAAGGTCATAGCCTTCTGTAGACCGGTGCCTACGTACTAGTACACATATCAGCTAGCACCAGAGCTAGGGGGTTGTAGCTCCCTTCTAGTAGAAGCTGGAGAATGGGAGAAGGTTGTACCCTTCTGCAAGTAGAATCCTGCGTACTAGCATGAGTCTGCACCAGTACAATGTTGTAAACAGATTTATTAATATTAAAAGAAGATAAAGACAATAGCAGCAGGTGGTTTTTACCCACATTGGGTTTCCACCTTAAATCTTGGTGTCCATGTGTGTTGCTTATGTGTGATGGTTCACTCTGTTATTAACTGAATATGGTTATTGTTTAATGTTTAATAAAGAACTAATGCACAAATTAAATATCAACATATGATGACTAACTGAATCATTAGCTTGCCAGATATATGCTTGTTTCCTTAAGCACAGTTGCGTGTACATGTGGGTTAGCCACATGGAAGTAGTGTACACAAATTTGAGTATGAAAAGAAAAAGATTATTGACTTGACTAATATTGATTCACCCCCCCTCTCAGTATTATTTCCAACAGACCATTTTGCGCTAAAATAATTGGTCAATAAGCCTGTGTTGGGGGGTCGCATCCATAGGTGGCTCTTATTGTTCCAAGAATATGACCTTCAGCTCGTGGTAAAGCCTAGACAACCGAACATAGGACTGGATCACTTGTCACGTATTGAGATAGGCAAGGAACCTACTAGTCTCGAGGAAGGATTACCTCATGCACAACCCTTTGTTGTGTGCATCACGGATAGACACTTCGAAGATATAATACAATTTCTGACAATAGGGATTGCACCAAAGGAATACTCTGTTCAAAAGAAGAAGGAATTGGTGGTGCATGCGACAGATTTATCTGTCATTGCGGGGTACCTATACAAAATGGGAAATGATGAGATATTGTGGAGGTATATACTTGAATTTGAACGAAGTCAAATCCTTGAAGAAGTACATGGGGGCACTATAGAAGGACAATATGTAGGACGAGAGACAACACAAAATATTCTCCGCGTAGGGTTGTGGTGGCCAACCCTTCCTTAGGATTCAAAAGCACATTGTACGGCCTGTGATATATGTCAAAGGACCAATAAAACATTAAAAAAGGAGGAGATTCCTTTGAATCCCCAAATGACGTTGCAGCCCTTCGAATAGTGGGCAATCGGCTTTGTGGGACCTATCAAACCCCAGGGAAAAACAGGCACACAATATATTGTCACCGCGATCGAGTACCTAATGTGCTGGGTGGAAGCGCAACAGTCAAAGACTGCATGACCACTATGGCTGTGAAGTTTTTGTTTGAACATGTGTTAACCCGATTTGGCTATCCGAAGATCTTAATGAGTGATTGTGGTACACAATTCCTTAATGAAACCATCAGCATGCTCACAGAAGAGTTCCAAGTGTATCATCAGAAAAGCACACTGTATCACCCACAAGCCAATGGGATAGTATAAGTGTTCAACAAAATACTGGAGACAATGCTAACCAGGGTGTGCAATGTGTAGTGAAACGATTAGGACCTACACATACCTGTAATACTATGGGCTTATAGGACAACGTGAAACAAACTGATGGGGCAAACACTTCCCGTTTAGTTTATGGCATGGAAGTTGTCATGCCGATGGAGTATATTGTACCTAGTCTACGAATAGCCACACTCATAGGTATGACGAACTGCGAAGCTCTGGAAGAAAGGCTTGTGCAGTTGGACGAACTTGAGGAGGAACCATTCCTCGCTTGTTTTCATCAGCAGGTACAAAAGTAGTGTGAAAAGGCCTGGCACAATCGCCATATTAAGTTGCACACCTTCAAGGTAAATAACTTAGTGCTGTTGTATGACAGTAAGTTTGAAAATTTCCTGGGAAAGTTCAAGATGCATTGGTTGGGACCATACATGACTAAGGAGGTCACAGACAGAGGCGTAGTACAACTGGTCAAACTAAATGGAGAACCTTTCCCTAGCAAGGTGAACGGCAGCCACTTGAAGCCCTACACAAGTGGCCCGACTATCTGACTAATCGGAGGAAGCACATTCTTCACAGTCCAAAGATCTGAACAAAGGCGTGGGACTATAAACATATGCAGCAGATACCGATGCAGATGTATAGAAGCACCCCAGACACAGAGGTCTCAGAACAGTGCATGCAGCAGATCAACCAAGCAGCAGCTCAGTGCGTTGCCAACCTTCACATGGTTCGAGAAATGTTGGAGGGACTCCGTGCAAAGATCACCATGCCAAGAGAGTGACTCGAGGGCAAGTCACGATGTTTGTGTTGGGGGCCTGTTGGGCATGGAATGCCCCCCAAGGCATGTTTTGGGGCTCAAAGACCAAGTTTTCACCCAATATTGTTGTAAAGACTCCGTGAATTATGGGCGCGGAGCATGAAATGTATGATAGAGTCACAGGGTTGTCCACCCTAGTTTTGTAATGTAATGTCGGCTGGGTAGACCTACCCATGGTCTGTGAACCATGGGATTATATAAATAGAGCGAGGCTCTAAGAAGAGAAGAAGAACAAGTCTAAGGGATTGAGTCGCAAGGGTAAAGTGTGTCTTTGGGACGTAGAGTAGGAGAAGGCTCTGTAACTGAGTGCGTAGAGGCCTATTAGTCCAAAACTAAGTGCGTTGACCCTTGCAGCTAAGTGCGCAAGGCGAAGTTGATACTGTAACCGAAGAAGGAATTAATAAAGAGAAGTTTTATCATAATTATGTGTATCTTTTCTTGGGTTAATGTATGTTTGATATAATTTGCAAATATATTGTTTATTTACTGTGCACACCTGTATGAATGGTTTATGTTGTTAAGTATAACTGAAAAGCACGGAAGTAGGCTAAACTAATCAACTAACATCGAAATACTAGTAAGGCATTGGGTAATAACAGTGTTCACCCCCCGAGTAGGGTTGCGCAAAGGTAGTATCTCAGGCTACGAGGTATGGTAAAGTGCGCGTAGCGACATGTGCACACAATCAAACCGCAGACCACTTGAACTCTTCAGACATCTCTAGGGTGCGGAAGCCTAGTTCTAGCACCCTCCTATGCTACTTCGGGTGAAACCTCAGTCTGCACTCTGCGGAATGTTGCCGAAAGGGCCAGTAGTACCGGGATTTGTTTATCTAACTTAACTCTGAACCTGGGTCAGGCCCCAATATGCCAAAAATTGATTTTCCAAGCATTTTTGGAGATCTAGAACAATATATGATTTTGATGTTTGAAAATCTAGTGAGAATAATTGTGTGATTACCCTTTATTTTTCTTTCTTTATAAGCTTTTTCATGCAATTAGAGCTGATTATATTTCCTGGTTTTCCTTTTTTAAAACAGCAACAAGAAAATCGTAATTCAATTTGTCCTTGAATTAAATTGGGAATTAAATTGTAATTTTATTCTCACAACAACTTGGAGCAGTTAACTAAGATAAGTTGACATAGTTGGCTCAATAAATTCGATTTGGAAGTCTATCTAGATTGATGTAGAGTGATCCTTAAATTTTAGGGGCCCATGTTGAGTTCTTATTGAGTTGTAATTATTTAATTTAGTTTAACTGAGTTAAATTCAGTTAAAATAGTTCTAACTATTGGAGGAACTAGTGAGTGGTTAAGTGAATTAAATTGGATTTAATTCACATACAGTGAACAATAAGATAAATCATAATTCACTCAAAAATGACCCATGCATGTCAGTTTAGAGGAACACCCAGTTGAGATTAGAGTTCAAGGAAAATGTACTATTAGTTGTAAAATCATCTAAATTAAACAGATGATGCATTGAGTCAGAGGAAGGCCTATGGATGGATTACAGAGTTACAAGTCAGGAATTTCACAATTAAATATGGTCTAATTCCCTAGGAAACTACACAAGGAAGTAGGGACTTGGTAGGCAACAAATTTGGCTAAGTATTGGCTTGAGATGGTTTGTGAAGCAGTGAGTGAGATTGTACTTGTGTAGAGATTGTTCCAGTTGAACAAGCATTTTATTTTCTTCTCAAATCTCCTGATTAATGCAATATATAGATAGAAGGAGTTTTTAGTTGTGGTTTTCCCCATAAAATTATTTTATTATGTCTGATTGAAATTCTTCATTTTTCTGCTTCCTGATTTCCTCGATCAATTTTTGTTTCTGTTGATGAGTAGATTATATTCCACTCAATTGTTTTAGAATATTGCAATGTACAGTTTGAATCTAAAACAAAATTATACATGGCATCAGAGCTAAAATCAATATAGAACAGGAGAACATGAGTTTGTTGTGCAGGTGAAATCGAATTTGAAATTTCATACTTCAGAGCCAGCAAGATGTTGTTCAATGGTTTGAGACTTGAGTATAACCTTGAACATAGCTTGAATTACATAGCTTATAAGGACAAGATGGAAGCATTGTTGGAAGACAAGAGGTTGAATGTATTTATATATCATGATATAATGAAGCCTCCAACACCTGATTCTAAAGATCTATCAGAATGGAGAAAGTGTGGGGGAAAGGAGAGAAGGATTATCCTAGAAGGAGCTCAATATCATAATGTCTAAATTAGCCATGATAAGGAAACTCCATTTGCAATGTGGAAGGCATTGACAGATCTATTTCAAAACAACAGTGGCTGTAGGAAGTTGGCACTGAAGGACAAACCTAGAAATATCAAGATGGAGAAGGGCGACTCAATTCTCATGTACTTCATCAAGTTCACCCAATGTTGGGATGAGCTTGGAAGTGGTGGGGATACAGTTGTAGGAGACGATCTGGTGCGCCTAGCACTTCTACGACTTCCCAAGAGCTGGCATAGCTACCAAGACTCACTTAATGGGAGGGAGAAACTATCGAAGTGGGAGCAATTTC